>CM042568.1:7029015-7326515 GCA_023630585.1 Cranoglanis bouderius
GCTGCCGGAAGCTGGTGTCTGGCTATGCATCTCGTTGGCAGCAGGTCATAACAGTAAAAGGGTGCTGTACTAAGTACCAAAGATGCTTGCCATGAAGGGGTTGAATAATTTTGAGACTGGAGAAGTCATTATAAGATGCATTTTCAGTTGAATTTGGGGAAACCACTTGAAGCATTCATTGTGTTGAACTATTTCAATTGCTTTAGTTTGATTTGTTCATTGCAAACAGCTGAAAGTCTGTAAATTTTGACAATAAACCTGATTTGCAATGGGGGTAAATCATTTTGATTGCAACTGTACACACAGTACTATGAAAACGTACTTAAATTAAATGTTTCTACATTTTAAAAATAGTATATTTTATTTAACAGTATATTTTATATTATTTTATAGTCTATTTATTTAACTACCATTAGTGCAGTTTTATAAGGAAATGAGCTGGTAAGTTTTATTGAGCATCTTGCAGAACCAGACACATTTCTTCTGGAGACTTTGACTTTCGCACTCGCTTCTTATTTTTGCAGCAAAACCCAGCAGCCTTCATTGTGTTTTTTGTCTGAAAAGTGTCTCTTACGTAATATGCTGCTTTCTTTAATGACATACAAACATTTTTCTGTAACATTTAATTCTGTGCTAGAAAACTAATGTTTGGGAATATAAAATGTTTTTTTGTACTGACTTGATAAACAAACAAACAAACATATATATATATATATATATATATATATATATATATATATATATATATATATATATATATATATATATATATATATGCTGATAGGCAGATAGGCTGAACACTTTTCCCGCTTGCTTTGAGGCTGCAGCTAGCGATGCTAACAGCGCTAGTAGTGCTAACAGTGCTAACATCACTAATGCCTGTTTCACACTGGATGCATGAGCAGAGCAGAAGCAGCGAGTAAGCGGAGCTGAAGCAGCACACCTCCATTGTGCTTTCACACTGCAAATACAAGAATGTGTACCAACAAAAGGTCATGTCAGAAACATTTTCAATTAAAAATTTCTTCCCCTGTTATGCCAGTCACGTGCTTTTGTTCAAGATTGCCTACTCTATTGTGATGTGACAGTGTTCCCCCTCCCACACATACCATATAAGCATGTAACATGCTGCATATATGTAGTTTATACGATAAAAGTAATCTTCAACTTAAGCTAGACTTGTAGTTTAAAACATTTAAACATACAGTTTAATTTCAGTTGCTGAAAGTCATATGGTGACTGTGAAACACAGTAGACATGACATATGTTTTTATGGTGAAATTACAAATTTTTCATGTCAACCCATGTTTATTTTGACCAGGAACAATGCACTGTCACTTTAATTCAGTGTGATCAGTGCAGCAAAAATAGACTCAGTGACGAAACGATTGCAGCACTGCTACGTCTGCTCTGCTCCTGCTACGCGCTGCTGCGCCTCCTCGGCGTGTGGTGTGAACGCTCTAACCTGTTAACATGGGTGCCTGTATGAAACAGGCCTAAGAGCACAAATGGCAGCATACATGCAGAGAGTGTCAGAGCGGGAAACGCTTTCATCATCTCAGAGCACGTGAGAAAGGCTTTCAGTAGAGTGAACACCAGGAAGGCAGCAGGACCAGACGGCATCTCAGGTCGGGTCCTTAGAGCTTGCACTGACCAGCTAGCACCGGTGTTCACTGAGATATTCAACCTGTCCCTGCCAAAGTTGGTAATCCCTACATGCTTCAAACAGTCCATTATTGTATCTGTCCCAAAGAAACCCCAGCCTGCCTGCCTCGACAACTATCATGCAGTAGCCCTGACCTCAGTTGTGATGAAGTGCTTTGAAGAGCTGGTCAGAGACTTCATCACCTCTTCATCACCTGACACCCTGGACCCATTACAGTTCGCATACCATCTCAATCACTCCGGACACCATCACACACCTCCTATACACAGCTCTGAGCCATCTGGACACCAGGAAGGGAAATTATGTTAAAATTAGGGCTGCAACTAGCAATTATTTTCATAATCGATTAATAATTTTTTGTTTGTTTGTTTTTTGTTTTGTTTTTTTTTCAATTAATCAGATAAAAATGTTGATACAATTTTTTCATTTATTCAAAATAAAATCCACAAACTGAGTGTTACACATATAAACTTCAGACTAAAACTTTACATTAACACAACTGTTTTGAATGCGGTTTGGATCCAACTTGTTCCCCTCGTTCTCCTCATATTTATCACGTGGTTGTTGCTTTTCTTCATTTCATCCCACTTGTGTTCCCACATGTTCTTAATTTTTTCCAATTATTTTTGACGAACATCTCAGAAGGTAGCTTTGGATGAGCTAAGAGGATGTGGGGTCATTGAGGGAAAGCACTTTTCACATCAGTGATAAAAACAACCAAGAAACTCAAAAGCCTTATGTATTTGTCCATCTTCACAGTAACCATCTACGAAATAGTTACCAAACCTGACTTTCAGTGCACCAAACCTTCGTTCAATGCGTGTCGAATGGGTAGGTTTTGTGTGGCAGAAATGTATTCAAGCCATTGAATGGACGGTGTTGAGAAAGATTTCTGCCTGTTGATGTAATTGTCAAACGGCGGAATAGCTAAAGTGATTTTGGGAAGGAACATGGTTCTAAAGATTTACAGACAGAAATGATTGTTATGCATTTAAAAGGGTCAACGTTTGTACTTTTCAGAATTTCATTTCGGAAAGGTAAACAGCCCTTTCTCAAAATGTCAACGTCATTTACCCAGTATTTGGTCATCTCTTTCTTAAAATCAAAGACTTCTCTTTCTTTAGGCATCATGTTATCTGCATCGTAAAACTAAGGGGCCATTGACATGGCAACGTTTTCAACTAAAGTTTCAGCAAACTTTTGAAAACGGGTTTCAAAGTGGAAGTTTTTGAAAACGATACCATTATCGTTTCCATGTAAACATACAAAAACGTGAATTTGTGAAAACGATGACATTATGCACACAGTCTATAGCAGGGATCGGGAACCTTTTTTCACCAAAGAGCCATTTTTTCATTTATAGTTAATGCATTTGTTCCGAAAGAGCCATTGCAAAAACCTCTCTCTCTCTCTCTCTCTCTGTGTGTGTGTGTGTGTGTGTGTGTGTGTGTGTGTGTGTGTGTGTGTGTGTGTGTGTGTGTGTGTGTGTGTGTGTGTGTGTGTGTGGACTCAAACAGTGCAAGAGACAAAAAAATCTGCCGAAGTAATATCCGTGCCCTTTTCCCTCTCTATCTCACGTGCCATCATGACAGCGCGGTCATGCACTGTTCAGGCAGACAGGTGCATCTTTTATTTTCTGAATTATTTTCTCATTTTTCGGGAAATCTGCAAACAGTTCAGTTTCTATACTCAACATGCATGACTTTACATATCCTCCATCAGTAAAATGTTTTCCTTGTCTTATAATCTGCAATGAGCCAGCATCCAGGCTTCCAGTTGCCCCTGTCCTACTTGCAGTTTACATTGGAGCTCTGTGCGCGCCTTCCTTCGGCTTTCGCCCACCGGGTACTTTTTTTTAAAATGAGGCAATAGGTTCTGTGCAAATCGCAGATCCGTGTGAACGGGGATTGTTTTGACAAAGTTGTCGTCTGTACGCGAAACTTTTCAAAAATGCAAAGGAAAAACTTTTCTATTTTTAGTACATCATTTTCGTGTAAACGTACCCTTAGGCTCAGGATAAGGGCTTATGTAGTCCTGATGTTACAAGGTGTTCCAGAAATGGGGAAAATAACCCTTCTTTTCTTCTGAAAATCCCATTGCTTTTGGAAGGCCATGGCTTATCTTCATGGGTAAGAAAGACAGGCTATCAGTGTAGGACTGGCAAAACTCAATCGGTGAAATACAAAATTTTACCGCCTTACGTAATGATATCAGCCATGATTCCTTCATTCACTAAATGATTTAACAAAAGGTATTAATCAAACCCTCTAGCATTATGTGCGATAAAAATATAGTCTTTGTATTTGTTACATTCTTAAAATGTCAATGACACACCCGTCCCCTTTGAACACCCACACCTTTCCATGAAAATCAATACAGCCTAGGAAATTAGCTATGAGTTCCTGTTTCCTGTCTAGTCTCGAAATCATAAAATATGTATTTCACATCCATTGGTTCTTTCTTAACCGGTTGTATAAAACAACTATGTTCAGTATCTGTATTGATTTTTTCACCACAGAGTTTACACGTCCCCTTAGAGCGCACATGTTTTTTATGGTTCAAAGGGTTCTGTGCTATCACGCAATTGCAATAAGAGCAGTAGAAACCCGATTCCCCCATAGAATGTTCACCTTCGCTCGACTGAAGCTTTGCTTTGTGCTTCTCAAAACAATGTTGTGATCTACATAATCGCTGGCAATCTGGGCACTTAGATACATTTTTAGGGTGTCTGTAACAATCAGGAATACGACAAAGGTCACCGCTAAATTCGCATTGGTGTTTCCGTGAATCATCAAACCCTGAGTGACAGAAACGACAGACATAACTAGACCCCAAAAGACCAGTGATGCTTTTAACCCCATAATAGTGGTTGTCATGCAAAAACAAGTAAAATGTTTTTTCATGTGGAGTCTTTCTGGTTTGAAAGAAAGAGTATACGGCTTTGTTGTTAGAACAGTATACAATTACGACTTTACAGTTCAAATGTTGCTCAACTTTCCATACATCACCAAAGGTGACTGCTGAGTTTTCAGGTAATCCCACGTCATGTTGGATTTTTTTAGCGATCTAAAAAATTTTTTTCCAGGGTTCAAAAATTGGGTAACACATGATGCAAAGCACATGTTGCCTCTGTTGTGAAAGACGTATAGATGCATATTTTTTTCTGAACGGAACATTTTACCTAATTTTCTTTGAGCTTCACCACCGCGAGGTGCTCGGACTATTTGGAGTACTATTTCTTATTATGAATTTTGAATGTTAGGAGATGGCATGTTTTCCATTTGAACATCAGGCAATGCAGGGGCGTGCTCATTCTCAATTCCTGAGTTTTGTGGAACAATGGCGTGGGGATCGAATAAGTTAACCAGTCTGTCATTTAACATAATAAGACTTTGGTTAAGTTCATCTAAAATTTCGTGAGAAGATAATGGTCTATGTTCCTGAGTGATTTCTGGAGGTGAGACGATACTGAAGTTGTGTTCAGGAGATAATGCCAAATTTTCATTGACTTGATTTACTGTATCTATTAAACAAGGATTTATATGCATAGAATATCTATTTTCATTCAGTTGGTTGACTGCTTCTATTAAATCAGGGTTTAATTGTACAGAATGTTCATTTATGCTATTCTGAAATCTTAACAGACATTGGTTTAAATCAAATAAAATGTTGTTTGGAATCACTGATACAATTGTAACGTTGTAATCTGGACTTAGACTAGGTCTCTGACTAACAAGCTGGTGTTGGTATTATACTTTCATTCAGCTGGTTGATCGCATCAGTTAAATACGGGTTCAGAGTTGTGTACGGATCATGATGTAACAGGCTATTTGAAGAACTCTGGTTTTCATCATAGTGGAAATCATGGGGTGATGTCGGGGTATTTTCAGTTCTAATTTTTTAGTTTCTGATCCTGAAATGTAATTCAGCGTTTCTGAGCCTCAGCTATCGTAGAATATTCTTAACAATTTTACGTTCACTGTGACACATCTATTCGGGGGTATTGTACAATTATGGAACAATTTCCCTATCTGAATCATTTTGAATTATATTATCTAGATCTCCAAAGCTTTCCAATAACGCAGCCTTTGAAAATAGAATGAAATAGAAGGCATAATATACATAATATCATCTCACCTGAACCACTTGATTCATCAGCAGTGTCAGTCGGGGTGTTCTCAACTTCTGAATATGATGCAAACAAAATATAAACGCGTTTAGTAAATGAAAGATTTTACAGTATGAAGTATTCATATTTTATGTTGTGACTTATGTGTAGTTTGCAGGATTGTTCTAGGCTGCGGTACTACAGCGGATATTGGTCTTTGGTTAGATTGAATATATTCAAGTGGTCTTGGATTAAAATGGTCTTGTGTGGATGTTTCAGGAAACTTGTCATGAGAATTAAGCTCATCGTCGTTGTCTAAAATAATCAGTAAAGAAATAAAAATAAATAAATAAAAGTTTGTCTAAGTGTGTGGGTGTTGGGTGTGGGAGGGATGGGTGTGTATGTGTTTGTGTTTGTATACCTGGGGGGCTCATTACCTTACTCATATATTTTTAACATCCAGAGTGTGTGTGTGTGTGTGTGTGTGTTTGTGTGTGTGTATGTTGTGGGTGGGATGGGTGTGTGTGTCTATGTGTGTGTGTGTGATTGTGTTTGTATACATCGGGGGTCATTTAAACATATGCGTTTGTTTTTTTTTTTTGTTCTTTTGGCGGGGTGTGATTGACATTCATTTCCACATATTTTTGGTGGGAAACTCAGGTAAATGGGAGTTACGTCTAAGTGTGTGTGTGTGTGTTTGTATGTGTGGGGGCACACTCTCTTACTCATAACGTTTTTAACATCCAGGGTGTGTGTTTGTGTTTGTGTTTGTATATGAGGGGGGCTCATTCCCTTACACATATGTTTTTAACTTCTGAGTTTCAAAACACATTAAAAACACATTAAGATTTTCAAATGAAAACTTTCATCATTAACCCTTGACATATACATAACAACCATGATGACCTTTGACCTACAACTGTCAATAAACATATGATTGATGATGACATTTGACCTAGACCTGTCAAAACCAAGGATATGAAAAGTACCAGGTATACTATATCACTAATTTGAGTCACTTTTCTTAATAATCTATTAAATAAACAGACGCAGAGTTTTACATGCATATTGAAAACAAATTCTTTAAAAATGACAAAAAAATGAAATGTATATAAATTACCTGTTTGTGTACAGTGGATGAGTCCAGTCAGCACTAAAGGTAGGGAGAGAAACAGAAATGACAGGTTAATTAAGGGATAAAACCTGTGCTGGTGTGCTGTTATAGGAAAATAATTAATAACAAGGTGGTGTGATGTGGCCTAATGTGAAGCAGGTTTACTCTTACCATCCCAAAGTGGATTATTTTCCAATTACTTCCTGTTCTGGAGTGTTTGATTCCTCTTACAGTATATCTCAGCAATTTACCAACAAATGCAATAATTAATTTTATTAATGAACTACATGCTGTACTTTTCAACTTTTCTAACTTTTCAAGTTAGTTCTTATCACTTATTTTATAGCAGCTATAAGCAGCTGTGCCCCTTTATCAGCGTCTGCTTTTTTCACACTTGAAGTTACAAAAACTGAAGAGTGTGAAACTTTAATATAAACCTCTGCTTTCTCTTGCCGCCTGCAGTAATATCTTATCCAGAGCTGAATTTGTATAAAAATTAAAATCAGTCTGTGCCTGTTAGTTTATGATTTCACACCCTATATGCTGTAATGATCTTAAATCCCCCAATAGATTTATTCAAAGCAGCATCTGTTCTGTTCTGTTGTTAAACACAGTGCCATGTCTCTATTAATATAAATGTCTCTCATTTAGAAACTGAGTCACTTGATTTCCTGTCTGCTTGGCACAGTCTCCTGCTAAATACTAAGATATGCAGCTTTTTTTATGTCTACAAGAGCAACTTTCTTTACTTTACAGATGTTAGAGTACAGAAAACACCTGCAAACAAATTTAGAATAAACTATAAAATGTAAAATCCTAAACAAATACTGACTACCAATGCGTAACAGCAGTTAAAATCTTTAAAGTTCTGAACAAGTGAGACACCAGGATGCAACTGCTGAAAACAGTGTTTGTTTAATGACTATTTAGTATTTTACTCATAAAATAAATTGTGTTGAATGTAAACACACCACAACAAAGCAGAATGCGCCATATCAAACCTTAGCTACAGACCAATCAAATAATCACACACAGCAGACTCATTTTTTAACAGACTCTTAGCCTGTTAATTCAAAACTTAATTCACCACCAATCACTGTATTGACGACACACAGAGAACATTTACTCACAGAGCATCACACAGAGTGGACGGAGCTCCATCCTGTCCTACTGATGACTGACTGACTGAATGAGCAATGTCTGTGTTAATGCCTTGACACTTCCTGTGTTCTTAAACACCAATCATACTTCAGAGAGAGAGAGAGAGAGAGAGAGAGAGAGAGAGAGAGAGAATTCAGATGGAAATTCATGCTTTAGATGATTATTAGAATTCATTACATGCAACTACATACATACATGTATCTCATGCACTCATAATGTGCACTATAGCAATGGTGTAAGACATATCTCTCCACATAGCCAAATATAGAGTCTAAAAACAATAAATGTTGAAAGAGGAAGTAGAGAGAGAGAGAGAGCTGTTGTGGTTTCTGTACATGAGGGTAAAAATTCTTGGTGTTTCTGACACTAATAACAGCAACTGATCAGCACGTAAGCAGTCAGGAAACTCTTGGTGTGCTGTTATGTTTTCTGAGCCTAACGTTTAAGCAGATCATCAGTTTTACTGTTAGAGCTGTTAATAAAAGGACTGAAATGAGACACATGAATTGACTTAATTTAAACTGACATGAATTAAACTTTCTCTAAGGGAGCAAATATATTGTTTCATTCACGGTCTGATGGTCTGAATGTTGCTGTCTGTGTGTGGTATCTGTCTGTTTCTGTTGAGGAAGAACACAAGTGAGTAATCTCAGTGTGTTCTTTGTTAAGAGCAAACCAATCATCTTCGTCATAATTCCAAGCAGAGGTCAAAGTACAGGAAGGCAACATTAAAGTAAGCAGATCCATAATAATAATATTAATCCAAATAAAAAAGCAGGCACAAGACAAAAAAAAAAACAGATTTACACAGGAACAGGGAACTAAGGCTCACTACTGCTGTAGTAAACTCTACAAGATTTCATGGAAGGTGAGAATCACCGGGGTATAAAAAGACAAACAAATCATGGGCTAAACTTAGAACAGGTGCACACATTAGGGAAAAGACCAAGAATGAAAATAGTGTGAAGACCAAACCACAAACTGAAACAAAATCCAATCATAAACAAATGCACAGCAGCACTCACTGCAGGACTCACGCTGTGCACTGAGGGGGGATTTGTGACAGTTCCACAGGTTCCTGTTGCCGCTGAAGGTCGCAGTGACACTGAACCTCCACTGAGTCTCAGGATTTTCCTCCTTTATGTGTCTTGATTACTGTTAACAATTTTCAATAGACTAGCAGATTAAATATCCAGTTTAGGTGAACACAGCACTGTACTTAAAGCTTTTATGTCATTGGGCTTCAGTTTCTGATTAATTCTACTTACTGCCTGTGGATGATATGGACACATTTCAAGTTATTTCCATTCTGAGCTCTCTGTGTTTTGTATTTTTGTAGGGCAAAATAATAGGTCATGAGATAAGATGCTGTAGAGGCTACAATAACATCTAACATTATGTTCATCTTTCGTTATTAGGTCATGTCATTGGGTGCTGATAGTGTTTGTGATGAAAACCATGGCACATGCCACAGAAACTAGCAGCAGTCAGAACATGCAGGTGTGGTTGTTTCAATTTTGCCTTTAATGAGAATGTGCATGACAGCATTTCCTCGTTTCTCAATGGTTAAAGCCACACAGCTCAGCTACAGAAACCAAACCACAATAATGTTTCATGTCTTAACTGCTAATCATTTAAACTGAAAGTCACATATTTGCTGAAGAACAAATAAGAGTAAACTATACTAGAGTATAATAATGTCAATTAATCAGAACATTCATTCATTGCTTCCCCAAATTCAACTGAAAATGCAACTTATAATGACTTCTCCAGTTTAAAAATCATTCAACCCCTTCATGGCAAGCATCTTTAGTACTTAGTAGAGCACTCTTTTGCTGTTATGACCTGCTGCAAACGAGATGCATAGCCAGACACCAGCTTCTGGCAGTGTTCCTGAGGAATCTTAGCCCATTCCTCATGAGCAATAACCTCCAGTAATATTCTTGAGTTTGCATGCTGCAACCGCCTTCTTCAAATCCCACCAGACATTTTCTAAGGGGTTCAAGTCAGGCGACTGATGGCCACTGTAGAATCTTCCAGGACTTCTTCTGCAACCAAACCTTGGTGGAATTTGAGGTATGCTTGGGATTATTGTCCTGCTGGAAGGTCCAGTGATGCCCAAGCTTCAGCTTCCTCAAAAAAAAAAAATCGGACGTTTTCTCCTACAATTTCCTGATACTTCAGTGAATCCATCTTGCCTTCCACATGCTGAAGGTTTCCCGTGCCAGAGGATGCAAAGCAACCCCAGAGCATCACCGAGCCACCACCGTGCTTGACTGTGGGCAGAGTGTTCTTTTCAGCATATGTCTTTCTCCAGACATACCGCTGATCCATCGTGCCAAAAAGTTCCAGTTTTGTTTCATCGCTCCACAGAACAGAATCCCAAAACTTATGTTGCTTATTTATATGATTTTGAGCATATTGGAGCTGACTTTTCTTGTGCTTCTGGGTCAGTAGTGGTGTATGTCTTGGAGTTCTGGCATGGAAACCTTCTGTGTTTAGTATGCACCATACTGTGTTCACTGAAACCTCAGTGTCTGTTGTCTTTTGCAGTCACTCGAGGGTTTTTCACAACCTGCCTTCTCAGAAATCTGGTTGCAGCCGTTGATAGCTTCCTTTTTCTGCCCCGTCCAGGTAGTGTAACCATTGTTCCCTTAACTTTGAAGTTGCAAACTATGCTTCCAATGGTGTCTCTAGGAACATTCAGTGCCTTTGCTATCTTTTTGTATCTTGTTTGTGAAGGGCGATGATCTCTTCTCTTAACTTTTTGGACCATTCTTTTGACTTAGCCATATTTCTAACATGCATTCAAACATGACACTCAACAAACCCCTTGCCAGCTCAAGCACACCTGGTGCAACTAATGAAGCCCTTGATTAGCTGCATCAGGGGTGCATGAGACAACACCTGTTTGCATATTTGTGCTGTTTTGAGGGATTCTATTCAGGGGGTTGAATAATTTTGAGACTGGAGAAGTCATTATAAGTTGCATTTTCAGTTAAATTTGGGGAAACCTCTCGAAACATTTCTTGTGTTTTCAATTGCTTTTGTTTGATTTGTTCATAGCAAACAGCTGAAAGTCTGTAGATTTTGACAATAAACCTGATTTGCAATTGGGGTTCAATATTTTTTATTGCAACTGTATATTATCTTTTTCTTATTTCATTATTCATTACAAGGTATCTGGACCTCCCATAGAAGTTTTAAGTAACATCAATATACGCATGTGCATCTTTTAACCTTTTAGCCTGAGAATGTGAAATGATGGATCAGCAGTGCAAAAACAGTTTAGTGCTTCCTTTTTCTCACTGTTTAACTCACACTGCTGAGAAAAGCAAAAACACAACAGCCATTTTAAAGCCCACTGATGAACAGAGTGGGAAATGTTCACTCAGTCTGTATCATAAACACTAAAATAATTAGATTTTAGCAAACCCATGGGTCTTTTGTTGTAAAGCAATTGTAAATGTACAATTCAATTTAAAGTGTTTTTTTACTGTAGGCTTTCATATATTTTATATGTCATTACCTCATTGTTTCATGCACCTACATTTTAGTTTGTTAGAATAACATTCATATGTTATTCTGTATAAACCCAATAAATACAAATTGCTGGGTTTTCAGATGGATTTACACAGGACTTTACCTAGAACATTTGATCTACAACCTCAATAAAAAGTAATTTATAATTTTAAGTTAAATGATATATACAGTAAAATGTATTTTTAAATATAAAATAGCCACAATACTCCACACTAATGGTTTATCATCTTAAATATGTTATTGTTATTTTACCGGCATGGAAATGTCATAAGTCTTCATATTGATGAACTTCTGAATCAGTTTGTTTAGCACATATTAGTAAAGATTTGCATTCCACAGCTTGTTCTTTTAGACCAGGGGTCTCAAGCTCGCGGCCCGCGGGCCAACTGCGGCCCGTGGGACGATAGTTTGCGGCCCTCGCCTTAATAATAAAGTTTAATGTTGGTGCGGCTCGCGCGTTTGATATAAATGGCACTTTACAGTGTTGTGTGCGGAGCTGAAGGAACCAACCAATCACGGTGGGGTATATGGCTCTCGGAACATTGCGGAAATTACGTTCTCCGTGCGTCGACTAAACACTAAAACTGAAACTGAAACTGAAACTTCAACGCGACAGTGACACCGTGTGGGATTATATATATTACACAGCCCCAAACGTCTTTTTCAAAGCCTGCAGTGAAGAGAAAGGTTGGTGATGAGCACAGACAATTTCAGGAAAAGTGGGAAATGCAATATTTCTTTGTTGAGCACAGGGGCACCCCGACGTGTCTTATTTGCACAGAGAAAGTTGTGGTGCACAAGGAATACAAATTGAAATGTCATTACACAACTAGACATGCTGAGGAGTATGCAAAATACCAGGGAGATGAGAGAGCCAACCGGTTTGCCAATCTTAAAACATGTCTACTGAGGCAACAAGATTTCTTTAAGAAAGCAACCAAAGAGAATAATGCAGCAGTCGAAGCTTGCTACGTGGTCAGTGAGATGATAGCTAAAGCAGGAAAGCCATTCACAGAAGGTGAATTTGTCAAAAAGTGCATATTAAAGGCTGCAAGTATTGTCTGTCCAGAAAAGAAAGATCAGTTTAGCAACATCAGCCTTTCTGCCAACACCGTGGCAGAGCGCATTTCTGACCTGTCAAGTGACATTTATGATCAACTGTGTGAGAAAGCAAAATGCTTCAGTGGATACTCAGTCACTCTTGATGAGACTACAGACATCACCGACACTGCCCAGCTCGCAATATATGTCCGTGGTGTTGATGATAATTTTGAAGTTATGGAGGAGTTGCTCACAGTAATTCCAATGCATGGCCAGACCACTGCTCAGGAGATATTTCACCAGCTGTGTAATGCCATTGAGAATGTCGGTTTGCCATGGAAGAGGTTTGTTGGAATAACAACCGATGGAGCGCCATCAATGACAGGGAGGAAAAATGGACTGGTGGCACTCGTTCAAAAAAAACTGGAAGAGGAGGGTGTGGAGGAGGCCATTGCTCTGCACTGCATTATCCATCAGCAGGCCCTTTGCAGCAGATGCCTGAAGTTTGACAATGTGATGTCTGCCGTTATAAAATGCATCAACCACATCAGATCCAGGGGCTTAAAGCACAGGAGGTTCCGTGCTTAGCTTTTCTTGTTGATATCACACATGAGCTTAATGTACTGAACAAGAAGTTACAAGGCCAGGGGCAACTTGTCAGTGCTGCCTATGATAACGTGAGATCATTCTCCACAAAACTTGTGTTGTGGAAAGCCCAGCTCTCTCAGACAAACCTTTGCCATTTCCCAGCATGCAAGGCACTCGTGGATGCAGGCACACCATTCAGTGATGAGAAGTATGTTGATGTCATTTTGAAGCTCCAGGAGGAATTTGATCACAGATTTGCAGACTTCAAGACGCACAAAGCCACATTTAAAATTTTTGCGGACCCCTTCTCCTTTGATGTGCAAGATGCCCCTCCTGTGCTTCAAATGGAGCTCACTGACCTGCAGTGCAACTCTGAACTCAAAGCCAAGTTCAGGGAGGTGAGTGGAAAAGCAGACAAGCTTGGGCAATTTTTGAGAGAATTGACCCCCAACTTCCCTGAGCTTTCCCGAATGTTCAAGCGGACCATGTGTCTTTTTGGGAGCACATACTTGTGCGAAAAGCTCTTCTCCACCTTGAACTTCAATAAGTCCAAGTACAGGTCCAGACTTACTGATGAGCATCTTCAAGCCCTATTGAGGGTCTCAACTGCTTCCTCCCTCAAGCCAAATGTGTCCCGGCTATGTGACAGGAAGCGCTGCCAGGTCTCTAGCAGCAAGAAGTAGACAAGAGAAGCCATGTTCAGAATAGTTCATGTTCAATGTTCCATTCTTGTTCAGAAAGTTAGAGGTTAAAGAACTGTTAATACAGACATTTGAATCTGAATAATAATAATTAGATTTCTCAAGTCAGCAACTATATGTGGTTTCTTCAGTCTTCTATATCTGCTGTATTATTATTTTATTGATTTATTATTGATTTATTTATTTATTTTCTTATTAATGCTTAATTTGTTTATTTTTTCATCTGATTTTGTGCTAAAAAAAAATAAAGACATTTGAGAACATTGGAATGTTTTTATCAGAGCCTTTCTTGTGGAAAACCTGATGCGGCCCAGCCTCACCCAGACTCTGCCTCCAGCGGCCCCCCGGTAAATTGAGTTTGAGACCCCTGCTCTAAGATCAGGAGAAAAAGCCATTGTATGAGTGTATTTTATTTTATATATAGTAGAGATGCACCAATCGACCGGCCAGGGACCGGAATCGGCCGATTTTCCGCATGCTTGGCCCGGACCGGTGACCGGCCGGTCAGTCTCACGTCTTTTCAATTCTGAGCCGGTCCGTGTTGTTGCCAGCGGCACAGGCAATAACGTCACAGCCACGCTCACAGCCGCATGTAAACATGTCGTAGGCAAAAATGCGAAAACCCATTGACCTACTGGAGGATCAACAAAGATCGTTTCCCTGAGCTTGCTCCACTTGCCCGAGCCCCTACCTCTCTGCTCCATGTACAAGCGTTGAAAGTGATCGCTTGTTTAGCTTGGCTGGACATGTGATAAATGAAAGGAGAAACCGACTATCAGGTGACAAGGCAGAGATGCTTCTGTTTGTGAAGAAAAACTTGCCATTAATGCTCAAGTATACATATGTTGGCAACAAAGAAAAGGTGCCTTGTGTAATGCTTTACACAGAGAGACCGGATAGCCTGAATGGTTGTAGCCAGGTGTAAGCAAAACTCACTGATCTGATATTTCACAGTGGTTTATTATCAGCGTTGTCGATCCCCCGCACACATGGGGCAGTTTGCAAAACACTCCACTAACAACTGCGTTACTGAACATAAATAAAACAGGGCAAAGGGCAACAGAAATATAACCAGGCTTTACATGCATACATGCGATGATCTCCGTCTTCCGCCTTAAAGGAGCAGTAAATAATTCTACTTGTTACACTTGTTATTTAATTATTAGCCACTGCACCTATTAATATTTGGAAGAGTATTGTACACTTCAGTTTTGTTCATAGGCTTGTAATTTTTGGACTTTTGTGAGACGAGTAAAAAAGAGAAAAAGGTCAATTTATAAACAGTGGAAAATGATATCTGTTTTGTTATATAAAGCAACTCATTTTCAGTTAATTGTTATTTCTACCTCTTTCCAGTCACAGAGCACTTTATTTTGAGAGTTGTTTAAGTGAGAGAAGATCCTGTAACTTAGTGCAGTTTGGGGGAAATTGTAATATTTAATCATTCTTTTATTATGAAAATAAAATTTTGCATTGAAGAAAAGTAGATTTTTGTTTGTATATGCTGTCAATTAGTTCTTAGAAAGAAAATCGGAATCGGCCAAAATCGGTATCGGCAGGTCACACTTACAAAAAAATCGGAATCGGCCAAAAAAAATTGCAATCGGTGCATCTCTAATATATAGTTTTTGGAGAAGTGTTCTCTGGTCAGATCAAACAAAAAAAATTAACTGTTTGGCCATAATGATCAATGTTATGTATGTAAGCATTTAAATCCAAGGGCATCATCTTAAGTGTGAAGCCTGGGGGTGGCAGCATCATGTTGTGGGAGTGTTTTGCTGGAAAAGGGACTGGTGCACTTATGAAAATAGATGGCATCATGAGGAAGGAGGATTTTCTAAAAATACTCAAGCAACAGCCCTAGACATCATCTAAAATGTTAAGTCTTGGTAGCAAGCGTTTTCTAGCAGGACAATGAGCCTAAGCAAACCTCCAAATATTTAACTAAATGGCTTACAGATAACAAAGTGAGAGTATTGGAGTGGCCATCACAAAGCCCTGACCTGAATTCCATAGAATTATATTCATAGGACTGAACTGAAAAAGCACGTCCAAGTGAGAAGGCCCATAAACCTGCTTCATTTATTTTGAAATGACCTCTTATGGAAATAGATACCCTGGTGAACTTAATACAGGAAATGTATGGTAACAAAAAAATCTGTGAAGTTATATTTGTAAAATGGAGGAAGAAAAGCTTGATGACAAAATAAGTGAACTCACACTGTAAGCCACACAGTAAGCCATCCTCACAACATTACTGTCACCTGTTTAGACTTACTGCTAACTTTGAAACTTTTCTTTTCATTACTTAGAAAATAACTACATTACTGGTAACGACTCAGACACACATCAGGAAATTAGACCTGTTTAGTTCAATCTGCTTCTGGAAAAATACTGATATTTTGCTTTGTAGTCTCACGTCAGTCATTTTGGATTTCATTTACATTAAAAAAAAAACAAGGAGTTCATATCTAGTAATGAATGTTGTGATTAATTCCCATTATTACACAAAGTGTTTACTCTTATTTGTTCTTCAGCAGATATGTGTCTTTAACTTAACAGCAGTTAAGATATGAAATATTATTGTGGTTTGATTTCTATTCCAGTTGAGCTGTGTGGCTTTAACCAGTAAGGAATGAGGAAATGCTGTCATTTACATTCTCAGTAAAGCCAAAATTAAAACAGTCACACCTGCATGTTCCCACTACTGCTGGTTTCTGTGACATGTGCCATCAGCACTCAATGAGATTGAGTCAGTAATGAAAGATGAACATAATGTTAGATGTCACTGTAGCCTCTACAGCGTCTTATATTAACTTGTCACATTACTTTCTGCCTCAGAAATGCATCTAAACACAGAGAGCTCAGAATGGAAATAACTTGAAATGTGTCCATATCATCCACAGGCAGTAAGTAGAATTAATCAGAAACTGAAGCCCATTAACATAAAAGCTTTAAGTACAGTGCTGTGTTCACCTAAACTGGATGTTTTATCTGCTAGTCGATTAAAACTGTTAACAGTAATCAAGATGCAAAAAGGAGGAAAATCCTGAGACTCAGTGGAGGTTCAGTGCTGCGACCTTCAGCAGCAACAGGAACCTGTGGAACTGTCACAAATCCCCCCTCAGTGCACAGCGTGAGTCCTGCAGTGAGTGCTGCTGTGTATTTGTTTATGATTGGCTTTTGTTTCAGTTTGTGGTTTGGTCTTCACACTATTTTCATTCTTGGTCTTTTCCCTAATGTGTACACCTGTTCTAAGTTTAGCCCATGATTTGTTTGTCTTTTTATACCCTGATAATTCTCACCTTCCCAGAAATCTTGTAGAGTTTACTAGTGCAGTAGTGACTCCTGCTGAACGCTCAGTCCCATGGGAAAACCAGATGTCATTTCCCCATTGTAATCTCCAGAATTTCGTATCATTAATAGTAAAATAAAAATATTAATTAATAAAATTAAATCACTTTTTTGTGATTTGTACATTTAATCAATAATTCCAATGTTGTGTGATTTATGAAGAAGTTATTAAGCAGCTTCAGTCAACCTGAATCGAAATGAAAATGACTTAACTGCAAAATAAACCAGTTTAGCGCAGAGTTCGGAAAAGTACAACTGCTCAGAGCGCCATCTTGGACCTCCTCCATCCACTGATCTACAGGTGCATCTCAATAAATTAGAATGTCGTGGAAAAGTTCATTTATTTCAGTAATTCAACTCAAATTGTGAAACTCGTGTATTAAATAAGTTCAATGCACACAGACTGAAGTAGTTTAAGTCTTTGGTTCTTTTAATTGTGATGATTGTGGCTCACATTTAACAAAAACCCACCAACAATTCACTATCTCAACAAATTAGAATATGGTGACATGCCAATCAGCTAATCAACTCAAAACACCTGCAAAGGTTTCCTGAGCCTTCAAAATGGTCTCTCAGTTTGGTTCACTAGGTAAGCCACAAACATTCATTGCCAAAGAAGCTGGCTGTTCACAGAGTGCTGTATCCAAGCATGTTAACAGAAAGTTGAGTGGAAGGAAAAAGTGTGGAAGAAAAAGATGCACAACCAACCGAGAGAACCGCAGCCTTATGAGGATTGTCAAGCAAAATCGATTCAAGAATTTGAGTGAACTTCACAAGGAATGGACTGAGGCTGGGGTCAAGGCATCAAGAGCCACCACACACAGACGTGTCAAGGAATTTGGCTACAGTTGTCGTATTCCTCTTGTTAAGCCACTCCTGAACCACAGACAACGACAGAGGTGTCTCACCTGGGCTAAGGAGAAGAAGAACAGGACTGTTGCCCAGTGGTCCAAAGTCCTCTTTTCAGATGAGAAGTTTTGTATTTCATTTGGAAACCAAGGTCCTAGAGTCTGGAGGAAGGGTGGAGAAGCTCATAGCTCAAGTTGCTTGAAGTCCAGTGTTAAGTTTCCACAGTCTGTGATGATTTGGGGTGCAATGTCATCTGCTGGTGTTGGTCCATTGTGTTTTTTGAAAACCAAAGTCACTGCACCCGTTTACCAAGAAATTTTGGAGCACTTCATGCTTCCTTCTGCTGACCAGCTTTTTGAAGATGCTGATTTCATTTTCCAGCAGGATTTGGCACCTGCCCACACTGCCAAAAGCACCAAAAGTTGGTTAAATGACCACGGTGTTGGTGTGCTTGACTGGCCAGCAAACTCACTAGACCTGAACCCCATAGAGAATCTATGGGGTATTGTCAAGAGGAAAATGAGAAACAAGAGACCAAAAAATGCAGATGAGCTGAAGGCCACTGTCAAAGAAACCTGGGCTTCCATACCACCTCAGCAGTGCCACAAACTGATCACCTCCATGCCACGCCGAATTGAGGCAGTAATTAAAGCAAAAGGAGCCCCTACCAAGTATTGAGTACATGTACAGTAAATGAACATACTTTCCAGAAGGCCAACAATTCACTAAAAATGTTTTTTTTTTATTGGTCTTATGAAATATACTAATTTGTTGAGATAGTGAATTGGTGGGTTTTTGTTAAATGTGAGCCAAAATCATCACAATTAAAAGAACCAAAGACTTAAACTACTTCAGTCTGTGTGCATTGAATTTATTTAATACACGAGTTTCACAATTTGAGTTGAATTACTGAAATAAATTAACTTTTCCAGGACATTCTAATTTATTGAGATGCACCTGTATATTTATAACTGGATAGCTCATGACGTCACCAACGGTTAATCTACTGCGCCGCCATTTTGTATTTCATTCTGAACTCACTATGGGTCGTAATCACTTATCTGTCTATATAAGATCAGCGGTCGGACCTCTGAAGCATAAAACATATATAAAAATACGGCGGATATTTGTGTACAGAGAATATTTAACCACATAAATATAAACTCGTTCGCAACGGGGATGAAGTGTGTTTCATTTTAGTGTTTTATAGAGATTTCACTCTTTGTGGTCAAAAGGTAAGAACAGAGAGCTTAGCAACAACCGGCGGCTGAACACTAAACACTAATACTGACACACTTAAACACCAACACTTCAACACTACTGTCATCTACTGAGGGAAAAGATACAGATAATAATGACTTTATTATACCAAAGGGAGCTAAATACAGCTGTGTGTTATAGTGTATATTAGCTGTGTGTGTGTGTGGAGCGGATTCTGGGTTGCCAGATTCTCTCTCTCTCTCGCTCTCTAATATACACTAGGACATTCTTACACCTGTGCTTTTATTTACCTTCCACGACCGGTTCATTTTATTCTCGCGCACTTTTTATCCATTATTTGCTGTATCTTTTCCCTCAGTAGATGACAGTAGTGTTGAAGTGTTGGTGTTTAAGTGTGTAAGTATTAGTGTTCAGTGTTCAGCCGCCGGTTGTTGCTAAACTCTCTGTTCTTACCTTTTGACCACAAAGCTGATATTGTGTAATCTCTATAAAAACACTATTGGGTACTTTTGCTTTAAAAGGGGGGGTATTTTATACACTGTGATGTTGTATTTTTACTGTTGATTATTAAAGATTATGATTGTTACTTTACACGGGGATAACAGCGCATTTGTGCTTAATAGGTACATGGTCTGTATAAATTACAACCTGTGGGCACTTCTGCCACATCCTTTAGCGAACATTACAACATTTAGCGTTATAAATAAATAGTAACCACCGATTTCGTCCTTTTTCGGAAGGCTAAACAAAGAGGTTTTGCTAAACAAATAGGAGAAATTACGGAATTAAATTTGGACTTCGAGCGACGCGTTTCGGACAGGTCTGGAACAGCGCTCTCTGTTAGATTAAATAAATCCCTTTGGGGGAGACTATGAGCTTTGGGACTTTGCAAAGCTTATACATGCACAAACAGATACATTACACACCCAAACACAAGGAAAACATTAAAAATCATGATATGACCCCCATCTTGACAGTTTTCGTCCGTTGGCGGTCGGCGCCCTGTCGGTAGGGAATAATAAAATTGGCTTTTAAAAAGTGCTGGGGACACAATTGACTTTGGCAAAAAGTGGTGGGGACACGTCCCACCCGTCCCACCCACAAATGACGCCTATTCCGGTGAGTGTATGATGGTATTTTTATGCGTCTGTGATGTGAGTGGATTAAATTAAATTGTATATTAATTTGTGAGCTTGAAATAGAAAATTAAACATGAACAAAATAGCCAAATCTTACACATTGATTATGATCCTGTAGCCAAATTAAATTAAACTGCACATGGTTTACTACATTGTGCACAACAAAACAAGAAAACTTTTAGTGACCTATCCAGGCTCCTCTACACATTCTCTACACAGGGGTTCTCAAACTAGGGGTC
This sequence comes from Cranoglanis bouderius, assembly GCA_023630585.1. Classification (NCBI taxonomy): domain Eukaryota; kingdom Metazoa; phylum Chordata; class Actinopteri; order Siluriformes; family Cranoglanididae; genus Cranoglanis; species Cranoglanis bouderius. Next base: position 7,049,740 of record CM042568.1, read on the forward strand.
TCTTGACTTCCAAATGTCAAGAGCTGGTCAAGAGTTAGCTAGAGGATGGGAACTGGAAAATGACCAAATTAGGTTAAAAAAAATTGCATATTAATATAAATTTGTCTATATAAAAAGACAAGGGACTGCAATCACCATGATCCTGTGTATATGTATGAAGAAAAACATTTTAAGTGTTCAAGCTTTGCTTTCTGACTTTTTCTTTTATGTTTTAAACAGATCTGTCTCGAAGCACAATTCAGGTAGGATCAGATGTACATATTTGAGAAAATTAGTGCAACTGTTCTTCTTTACACATTTCTAATTTTAGTTATTTCTCACCACAGCAGCATCTGTGACTGCAGTTTCTAGCAGCGATGAAACCATGCGAGTGCAAACACACACTTATTCTTTCTTGTAGAACATGAACACATTTAGGCTATGATTTTGTTCTCTGCAGTGTTAGAGATATTTAAATGTATTCTCTTATTCAAAGATGAACATGTGCTTAGTGTGCAAAACAAACACTGCGGTATTTAAGCAGTAAGTGAACATGTGACCATTACATGAGATCTATGGGAAAGAGAATTTTAATACTGATATCATATTATACTTCATAATAATGTGAACCAGGGGTGGAAAGTAAAAAACTACATGCACTCTGTTAACTGTACTTAAGTACTTAATAATAATAATAATAATAATAATAATAATAAAAACCTTTACAGTGAACCATGTACTCAAATACTGTAACAAGAGTACACATAGTTTAATACTTTCTAGTATCTGCCTAGTTTGAAGACGGTGTAAACGACTCTAAAGTCGGGCACAGAGAGGGAAAGCGGAGACAGGCTTGATACAACTTAAACAGTTTTATTTGTCTTTCCTTTTTATTATTTTCCGCTCTTCAGCATTCTTTTTCTATCTCACACATTACAGTAGGTAGTCAATGGTCTCAAACAGCATTGGCCTGGGTGGGTGTGAGACTCCCAGCCTAAATTTCTGACCCAATCTAGCTCTGCTCCTGCGACTGGTAATCAGGCAACAGTGTTTCCTCCAGCTGGTTCGATGCATAGTCGACATATTTCAGGATTTCAAAGATGCGTTTACGATTCCTTTTACCCTCGTCTTCCTGTATCTGTTAAGACAAAAATGTCTTTTACACTGGAGCTCACACACATTTTCAAAGCAAAAAATATAAATATATCAGAGCAGATCTCTTGATCTCATGTGTAGTGTAATATAACACATTGTAATAAATCCTTCACCAGAGAACTGCCCTAGTTAAATGTTTAATAGGTTCAGACGCTCTCCTACCGACTTCACCAGTGCACTCTTCCAGCCGTTGATCCGTGCCAAGAGCTCATCCTCTCTGTTGTCAATCTTCAGCAGGTGTGTGTGATGTGACTCACTGACCACGTTGATCATCGTGTCTTTGTCCACAAAGAGCTAGAGGACAACATTGAGCAGTGAGCAATGATCTTGTTCTGTAATAATCCCTGTATCCAGAAGCTGATAACACTCATAAATGTATGTTGTTCTACTAACCAAGTGCACGTCATCAGGCAAATCCTCCTCCAGCTCATTCTTAGCCACTCTCTCCAGTGTTGCCAAAGCAATCTCAAGCACTTTCTTATGATGGTGGTTCTCCAGATCTCGACACTGAGCAAATGTGCAGCAGAGTTAAAGAACGTGCATTTGTTAATGTTTTATATATATACACATATGATATAAAAGTGAGACCAGATTCTCTACTGGACATTTTTTGTTAAAAGGATATATGTCTTGCACATATTCAGCAAACTCTCCAACCATGTCTGTGATGTTTCTCTTAAACTCTTCAGTGAGGTCCTGAGAAAAGAGAGGTACAAAAATTATATGTACAGTTAAATGAATATACAGTGTGAAGCCGAAATAACAGAAGATTAAGTCGTTTTAAGGTGATCATGCAGCACCATGTGAAATTCACACTAAGGGATGTACTAATCCTCAACGACAGGGTGATGTGGTGCTGTTACCAATCTGAAGTTGATTATATTCCTATAACGGCACTTTCCAAAGTGCTTTATTCCTTTTATATGTATATCCGTACTGCAAATTGACAACTATTGCATTTTTTTTTTTAAATAACACACTGTACTTTTTTAGTAGTCCCTATTTATTTGTGTGGAACATCTGTGAAACAATTCAGTTCCTCTTATCACTTACATGATAGCAGTTAACAAAAAAAAAAAAAAAAATTATTACAGAAAAATCTCAACCATCCACAACATCCTCACTCCTGATGACTTTCCCATGGCGGAAAACATATCAGAATAGCTTTAGCTCTGTCTGTTACAAAGCACTGATACTGGAGACTCATCCTAAAATTGTTAAATAAACATCTCACAAAAAAACGTCACCCTATCAACAATCACGCCCATTTTTCATCTGTATATACAGTACCCTCCACTAATATTGGCACCCTTGGTAAATATGAGCAAAGAAGGCTGTGAAAAATTGTCTTTATTGCTTAACATTTTGAACTTTTGTTAAAACAAATTCACAAAAATACTCTGCTCTCATGGATATCAGACACAACACAGGTTTATCCAAATTTTTTTCTTATCTTTGTTAAACAATAAATGTATGGAATTTTGCTTAATGGTTTGTTCTGTAAGCAGTTTTATTTTATGTTATTTATTTTTTTCATCTCACCTATGTTGGATTCTCTCTGGTAATAGATCATAAACCCAAGCCAACATTATTATGTATATAGACTATAAGGCCAAAAGTATGTGGACACCTGCCCATCACACCCATATGTGCTTTATGAACATCCCATTCCAGATTTAGTCCCCCTTTGCTGTTAATAATAACCTCCACTCTTCTGAGAAGGCTTTCCTCTAGATTTTGGAGCATGGCTGTGGTGATTTGTGCTCATTCAGCCACAAGAGCATTAGTGAGGTCAGGCACTGATGTTGGGTTAGGAGGCCTGAGGTGCAATCAGTGTTCAAATTCATCCCAAGGTGTTCACTGAGGTTGAGGTCAGGGCTCTGTGCAGCCATTCGATTTCTTCCACACCGACAGGGGTATTGTCATGCTGGAACGGGTTTGGGCCTCGTAATTCCAATTAAGGGAAATCTTAATGCTACAGCATACAAAGACATCCTATACAATTGTGTGCTTCCACTTTTGTGGCAGCAGTTTCGGAAAGGCCCACATGTGTGTCCACATACTTATGGTCATATAGTGTACTTATATATTGGTAGTAGCTTATGCACCATACCTCTAACTGAGCCATTAGTTGCATCTCCAGAGTCAGGAGAGTGTCCCGAATCTGCCTGATCTCATGTCTGACTCTGACCTTCAACAAACTGTGGTCTGCTGCCTGCTGTATCTCAGTCATCACCTACAACAGAACCGAACAGTATTTGGGTTATTAATGCGACGGGTATTAAAAGCAATGACAGATATTTTCTGAGGCTGCGTGTTGAAAAGAAACCCACCTGTCTCCTGGACCTCTCAAAGTTAGCTACTATTTGAGCTCCCCTCTGCTGATTGTCAGCCATGGCCTTTTGTAAACAGGTGAAGAAGCATTCCACTTCATTCTGCCTTTGCGTTTGCTGCGTCAAACCTGCTTCAAAAACCTGCAGGCATAATGCCTCAAACTGTGTCCGGTATGTTTAAATGCGGTTAAGGTAAATGCAATGTGAAATACTGCCTTTAAAGGAGCCATTTGTAATATTTACAAATACTTTGTGTGCTTCATCTGTGCTTCTGTGCGTCCTTCCTTCAAGGTGAAATAGAATCTTACCCTGCGTCCCAATTGGTATACTGCCCATACTAAATAGTATCCAAGATTGTGTCCCAAATCGTAGTATGTTAAAATGAGTATCCCAAAGGTACCCGGATGGTCTACTATTTCTGGTAGATTTTCGAAGTGTGGATCCATGGACACGTTTTCAGCTAATATTGCCCACAACTCATTGATCGAGGGAGGAAGAGTTTTGTTATGGTCTGTGTCGCCGAATTCAAGGATGCATTTTAGAGATGTGGAAATGAAATGTGGAAACATAAATCAAGGGAATGATCAATTAAATTATACAGTATAAATTATACAAGGAATACTGAATGAAGAAAAGCTGAAATGCAACGAGTTTGTTTATGGTGACGGTGTTCTCTTTCAGGCAACGACGTTCTCGTCCGTTACATGACGTGTTAGTATGTCCCAGTACTTGCATACTCTTAATACACACTCAAAAGTATCTACTTTTTCTTCACAAAAAGAGTACATACTTTTAGTTCATAGTATAATTATGCCAACTGGGATGCAGAGTTAGTTTCAAATTGATCACCTTTTAAATTGACCCGCCCAATGCCGTACTATGCCTAACGAATTGTCTTTTAAGGAAAAGAGGTAGGGCTGAGCAGCCTTGTTGCTGATTGGGGTGGAGTTATGCTGCATTCAACTAACTCTGAAGTGGGAAGTTGGAAATCGGAATTATGTCACTTTCGACCTCTGTGTGTTTAGGCTACAGTAAGGGGGGGAAAAAAGGATATGATTCCATTAGTGTAGCAACTCCAGGAAGGTGTGCCAATTTAGACGCGTCAACATCATCCACAAACATGTTGTCAAATAGATGAGGCCCATTCAAATACTCCACAAATGCATCCTACAACACACAATTCAGTAAACAGCATTAACACCATTATATCAACCACAGACACTTGCTGATGACAAGAAAATGGTAACCTCTTTAGCCTAATCTTGGGTAATATTAGCGATTAACAATATTGTCGTTGTTATGGTATAACTAGTCAGATTTAGTTACTGTTAAATAAATCAATGAAAGTATGATAATAAAAATCAAGACACCATTACTGAATCTCACTCGTCTTTCTGTGACTAAATGCAAGCTCGCTTACTAGCAGTTACTTGGTGGTCTGGTGGATATGTTAGCCAGCTTAATTAATGTTACTGATGATCAAACTCTTGAGTATTATGGCATACTTTAACGTTTAACACGTGTTAAATATGTCACACAGAATATGATGAAATGTAAATCGAGTGTCAGATACTCAACTGTCAACTGTCTACCTTCCAGTTTGCTAGCATTTAGCCAGTTATTAGGCTAGTGGGGATGGCAGGAGGACATGGGAGCTTTGCAAATTGCATATTTATGTATATTCACAGACCCTGGCATTTGTAATGGGGGTAAATATATTGAGATGTTTGACATATTTAGACTGTGACACCCTGGTCAGTGTGAGGAGAATAAGGACTGTGGAGGCAGGCGTGACCGATACATACAGAGATTACCCACTCCTTCTCCAAGCCCTCCATTCACAAGCACTGCTAGACCACACCCCCGTCGTGTTTTAATATTAATATTAATATTATCAAATGAAATATTCTACACATTTGTTGTAATTTTACTTTAAAGATTGTTACCCTATGCAGCTGAAGATCTTGTTCCATCTTTTTCTGAGCCTCTGCTGCCTTCTGCTCCTGCAGTTCATTGTATTTTAACATCTCAACTGCAGTCTCATACTGGTGCTGTGCCTTTTCTCGCTTTGGATAGAGCGGAGATCAGAGTGGAAAAAAACATTTCAGACAATACTCGATGTAATCACTATTATAAATCACATGTAATCACAGTGTAGTATACTGTAACATAATTACTATATATATAAAACTGCTAGCAATAGCTTATTTCACAGATGTTATTAACCGCTATTAAACATAATTATGAACTGATTAAGCACAACATGATGTGCTTTAAGAAATAAATATGTAATCGTTGTCAAATTGCTATGGTATAAGAGGAATAAAATACTTTGGGACGTGTCGTGGTAATGACGTTACATGTTGATTATTGTCCTATAACATCACCCATTATGTTTATTTTTATTTCTTACATAAGTTATAGCATTACTTGTATGCTGTAGTATAACAGAGTATAACCACATATTGTTTTCTACACTTTAGCAGAGTGTACATGTTTCTATTGAATAAACTGACAACCAATGAAATCCTCAAGAGTAGATATTTTCTGGAGCATAGGTTCTCATAGATAGTTTTGTGCACATTGTTTTCTCATAGTTTTGTGCACTCTGACTGACTTGTAAGTCACGTACTTGTTACGTAAATTTCTAACTCACAGTTTGGTCATCTAGTAGCCTGTAGTCGAGGTAAACCAGGTCCGAGAGGAATGCAGCCACAAAAACTTTGTAGTTTTCGTCTTTGCAGACTGGATTTCCAGCAAGGTCAAGTGTGCGCAGGTTCTTAAATTTTCTCAGGTATATTACCTAAAACAGAGTGGGGATGAGAGTGAATATTGTACATCTGGCAGGCACAATACAGTCTCCCAAAAGTCTCCATACATGGGGGAAATTAACACTTTTTAACAAAATGTCTTCCTAAATTTTTCATACTTGGTTTATATTATATATATATATATATATATATATATATATATATATATATATATATATATATATATATATATATATATATATATATATATATATATCAGATAGCCTTTAAGAATGTCTTTGACAAAATTTATGATAAATTCATAAATTTAAAATATATGTCCTGAATTTATATACTTCTGTAAAGCTGCTTTGGGACAATGTCCATTGTTAAAAGCGCTATACAAATAAACTGAACTTGAACTTGAACATTGTCACAAAGCAGTTTTATAGAAATCCAGATGTAGATTTATAGCCCTAATGAACAAGCCAGCAGTTCTAAGAAGTTACAAATCTACAGTATCCAGGTGAAACCATCCACATATGCAGCTGTAACTCCAGTTTCATATATTCTGAACACAATTTCTCAATATAGTAAGCAGTAATTGAAAGCTTCTAAAAAAACTATTTCTTGTGTCATGATCTACGAACAAGTCAAAGCTTTTGGACTTACATAGTCAAGCTGTGAGATTATGTTGTTACCAAGTGAGAGGATTTGAAGGTTTTGCAGTGCATCCATGTTCTCTACTACAGAAATGCGATTGTTGAACAAACTCAGGTCTTGAAGTTTCACGAGTGTATCCAAGCCTTCAATCACCTCAATATTATTGAAGGACAAGTCTAAGACAACAGTAGAAGAAAGGATAACACTGCTTGTGTGAATAAGAAAGTCAAATCAGAGCTTTTACACATATAAGAATATTTCAATGTAGTAAGAAAAAAGAGAGCTGAACTCACCAAGCCATATCAGGTTAGTGAGTTTTTCTAATCCCTGAATCTTCTCGATGTTATTGTTGTCTAGTTGAAGCTTGATTAGGGATGTGTACTGCCATAAATGGTCTATCTTTAAGATGTCTGAAGAAACACATGCAGTCATCAGGCAACGAATGATATATGAAGTAGAACAAACATCAGAACTGACAATGTGAAAATGTGACTCAATGTGTTAAAATCTTACTTCTGTAGTCCAGGCACAGTTCAGTCACTTCATCGTACTTTAAGCCCTCTTCTTTGGCTATAAGTCCTGTCTGCTCTTGAGGTTCCTGCTCCTCAACCACCTTTTGCAGCATTTCCTCATCAGTCATGCTGAATTTTTCTACACCATATAGTCCGCTCATTTTGACGATACTGCCAAAGTGTGACACATATGAATAACCTGGATACTACACAGTATACACACATATACTTCTTGTTACCATATTTCCTCATAGGTCTCATAAAACACCCTAGAAATCTGTCTTTTGAGTCCAAGATTATCTTGTTTTGACCCACAGGCTATCTAAACTGTTTCAAAAAGTTGATGAGTATTAAAGGGTGTGTGTTTGGTGGTGGCCTGGGAAAACTCTTCACACGGTCACATTTCAACATTTTCTGTTAGCGAAAACTACAGGTTCTTTTTAAACTGAAATGTTTCTCTTTTCTGAAATGTTTCTCCTCTCCATTCCAATTCCACTGAAAGATGCCTCCCTCTACATTTATAACCTAATCTACCTATGGAAAAGCAACATTACTGCCAAATTCTTTAAGAATGATCTTATCTATCACAATCATCCACAGCAGTCTCTGTCTCATCACCTGAGGTAAAAGTCACAGCATTTTTTTTGTTGTTGTTTAAATCTTGTCCTTTTATCAGGTTAGTAGCTCATTTTAAAAGTTTGTCCACTGTCAGCTGTACAGAGTGTGTAAACACTTTTCTCTGTTTTAATGACGTTAATTTTCATTTTCAGATGATATCCGATTCAACTTGTGCCATTCACTAGCCTAGTTTTATAGCGAATGAAGTGCAAGAAAAATGCCGTGAACTCGTTACTCTAGCTCTCTAGCCCAGAATTAGTACTTTAGTAATCAGCATTACACTCATAATACTATAAATATATTTTACATAAGAACTGTCAGCAAAGAAAAGGACGAGCGAGTAAAAGGTACCTTACCTATTCGGTTTCTAGTTACATATGAGCTCGCGTCTCGGCTTTATACCAGCGGTTGCGTAGCAATAGAACTAGTGTCGTTTCGAACGAGTCCAAGATTCGGTTCTATGACGCGATGTGTCCTGCCTCTCAGAATACTCACACATACTGCGCACGCGCAATACGTTTCGCGCTTGAATATGGCATATCTGAAGACCCGCCCATAATTTTGAGCTACCTTTGCCTTTAACCTCCTGAGACACAGAATTTTTTTTTTTTCGATATTTAGAATTTTTAATACATAATTTAAATATTGTGGATGAAAGAAAAATGTTACAGCAATTTTTTTCCCCAAAATGTTATTTATTTATTTTTTATCATCTGTCCCTTGTAGTGGACATCAGGTCTTGTTTGATCACAGAATGTAACGATTTTGCCTTCATTTTCATGTGGATTTCTGTTAAAATTTTCTTTTCTTTCCATGAACATTAAATGCAGTTAGATGAAGGAAACACATCTGAACACTAAAACATTATTTTAAGGAATAACACCTCACATGGTAACTGCTAAAGCTAACTCAAAACAATTCCTTCTACACCAGCTGTCATCATTTCCATCCACACAGCAGACACCAGTCCAGTCCTTAAATACAACAGTGTTTTTATTTTAACTTTAGTATTAGATTCATCACTTAATTAATAATCACCAGAAATATTTAATTCATGGACACATTATTTACTAATTTTTTATCAACTCTTTAAATGAATGTTAAATGTTGCATAAATAAAGATTATACCACACCAGTGCTGAATTATCGAATCTGATGAACTAACATGAACTAACTCCTCTCACGGATGATCCACATCATTAAGAGGAAGAAATAATGAATAAATAAGCAATAATTTTTTGTTGTTGTTTTGAGACTTTTAATGCTGTTGTTGACCTGTCCGTACAGGATTTCACAGAGTTTTTTTGTGATTGTTGCGGCCAAAAATGTTTTTAGATGTTTTTTTTTGTTTTGCTGAGAATGACTTGAATTGGCAAAATTGCATTTGCACGAAATTGTTTTGCACGGTCTTTCGCAGTGATGTTTGTTGGTAAATGAGACCTTTCAGCTGTACTCATGTTCGACGCACATGGGGCTCAAGATGGCGAAGTGAACGGTCGTATATTTTGGAGCTGAGATTCTACTCGTTTCAAGTAAGATTTATATTTTAAAGTTGCAAAAATCAATTGATTAAAGGTGACTACAAGTGTTTATGGCATTTATTAGCTGATAAAAATCAACAGACAGGTAGGCTACTTAATTTGCGGAAGCTAGCTAACGACAGAAAGACATTATAATGCAGGACTCAGTAGACATGGACATCGAGTCTGCTGCAAAAGATAAAGGGCAAATACGTGAAGTCCACTCTTATGCTTGCAAAGCGAAAGATTGAGACACTTGTAACTCTGACCCAAACATCCCAATTAAACATCCCCAGAAAAAAGCCAAGAAGGAAGTGAACCATCTCTAAGTGAATTGCAAGAAAACATCATTCGTATCTTGACTGCGAAAATTGATGAAACTAACATGGCAGTTAATCAAAATACTCTACAAATTGAAGGTATCAAGAAGTCATTTGACAGTTGCCATCAAGATGTAACCGACTTGAAAAAGGAAAATGCGAGCTTGAAAACCCAGTGCACTGAATTTCAAAAAAAGATTTCAGAAATGGAGCAAAAAATAAATGATGCAGAACGGTACAACAGACGATGGAACTTGCATCTGTACGTGAGAAACCTGAGGAAAACGTCAAAGCGATCGTGAAGGACATATGCAGAGAAGTTCTCCCAGATGCACAGCACAGTTCTGTAATTGATCCCATAGATGTAGTGCACAGGATTGGCAGGCTTCAGGATTTAAAGGGCAGTACCCCGAGACCAGGGACCATCAGGTTCCTTTCCAGGTCTGCAAGGAACATAAACAAACCACAAAATGATGATGACAAAAGCGAGACAACAAGTACTACCTATGAGTGTGTCTCGATCTGCTCCCTAGGTGGTGAATCAGTATATCGTGTACATGAGTTGGGGCAGTGGTAAGGACCCTGGCTCACTACACATTAGGACACTGATAATTTAATTTCCGGCAACATAAACACGTACTTGTGTTGTAAATCGTCACTAAAAATGAAAAACATAAATGCAAAATATTTAAGTTTTATGTGTCATATAAATTTGTTAGCTTAATCACACGTGTTTCTGTCATGGTACTTTAAGTAGGATCAGAGGCTAGATAGTGGATTTAAAAAAAAAAATCCTTAAACATTTAAAAGTCGTTAGACTCAAACAAAGTGTATGAAGTTAAAAATCGCTAACATAAGTCATCACTTGAGGGCTACAACAACCATAACAAGCTGCTTACATTCATAGCCAGAAGTTGGCTAAGAGTTCGTCCCCCATTTTTTTCGAGCTGAGAGGCTTTAGAAAACATGACGTCATTTCCAGTAAGGGAACACAGTGAGCATTGATGCTCCCTAGTTTTTGCAGTGCATTGTGGGATTTTTTAGGGAGCAAACGTTTGAGTGCCCTGGAAGGATTTTGTGATTGACACGGCCCTTAAAATGGCCGACTCCCTGATCAGTGCCCTGACTACTGAACTAGGGAGCTGATTGAGACGCACCCAAAGACAGAACTTAAAAACAAGTGCTCATTAGATTACAATGTTACTCAGGTGTGTGTGTGTGTGTGTGTGTGTGTTTAATGTGAAATTCCGGGTCTGATGGGAAACATTAATTATGCTGACATGACATCATGTCAATGATGTCATTATTATGAACTATGTTTTTATTCAGTTTCTAAATGTTATAAAATGTTTATATTAATGTGACGTGGTAGACTGTGTGTAAATACAGCTGAATGTGAGAATAGTATTAAAGGCCTTTAGGATTTCTGAAGATATCCTAAGTCTCTGCATTAAATGTAATATTTTGATGTAATATTAATCCTTATGAAAGACTGGAAAATAATCAGAAAACACATTTTATATTTTCTAATTGCCTATTTTTATACTGCATACAGTATTCATTTTATAATACTGGTCTTTATGTAACTCTAGGCAGTGAATGAACTACACATCCTGAGATTTGGGATTTTCTGAGCTACTGTCACAGTGATAAAATCTTAAAAGTAAAAAGGGCTTTTTTTAATGTGTAAATGGGAGTTAGTATGTGTAAGGGCTTCCTGGTCTTTTGCTAGATAATTCCAAATGGTTATTTAGTAAAAACTGAAACTTTATTTGTACAGACCTTTTTTTTATTTGATTTTTTTTTTTTATTAAAATGTATCAGAACAGAAGCACACTTCAGTCCCATTAGAAATCTGCCCAGTTATTTACTTAAAATACAAAATAAACTTTACTCCATTTTATTACAAATATTACACTGCATTAAACCACACTGCATATTTATCCCTGAGCAAATGCTAAATTGAGTAAATGCTGGCTACAGTATAAACATGTATAGTCGGGGGAAAAATGTATTTGATCCCCTGCTGATTTTGTACGTTTGTCCACTGACAAAGAAATGATCAGTCTATAATTTTAATGGTAGGTGTATTTTAACAGTGAGAGACAGAATAACAACAAAAAAATCCAGAAAAACGTATTTCAAAAAAGTTATAAATTGATTTGCATTTTAATGAGGGAAATAAGTATTTGACCCCTTCGACTTAGTACTTGGTGGCAAAACCCTTGTTGGCAATCACAGAGGTCAGACGTTTCTTGTAGTTGGCCACCAGGTTTGCACACATCTCAGGAGGGATTTTGTCCCACTCCTCTTTGCAGATCCTCTCCAAGTCATTAAGGTCTTGAGGCTGAGGTTTGGCAGCTTGAACCTTCAGTTCCCTCCACAGATTTTCTATGGGTTTAAGGTCTGGAGACTGGCTAGGCCACTCCAGGATGTGCTTAATGTGCTTCTTCTTGAGCCACTCCTTTGTTGCCTTGGCTGTGTGTTTTGGGTCATTGTCATGCTGGAATACCCATCCATGACCCATTTTCAATGCCCTGGCTGAGGGAAGGAGGTTCTCACCCAAGATTTGGCAGGACATTGTTCATCGTTCATTGTTCCTTTGATGCGGTGCAGTTGTCGTGTCCCCTTAGCAGAAAAACACCCCCAAAGCATAATGTTCCCACCTCCATGTTTGACGGTGAGGATGGTGTTCTTGGGGTCATAGGCAGCATTCCTCCTCCTCCAAACACGGCGAGTTCAGTTGATGCCAAAGAGCTCGATTTTGGTCTCATCTGACCACAACACTTTCACCCAGTTCTCCTCTGAATCATTCAGGCAAACTTCAGACAGGCCTGTACATGTGCTTTCTTGAGCAGGGGGACCTTGCGGGCGCTGCAGGATTTCAGTCCTTCACGGCGTAGTGTGTTACCAATTGTTTTCTTGGTGACTATGGTCCCAGCTGCCTTGAGATCCTTAACGAGATCCTCCCGTGTAGTTCTGGGCTGATTCCTCACCGTTCTCATGATCACTGAAACTCCACGAGGTGAGATCTTGCATGGAGCCCCAGACTGAGGGAGACTGACAGTTTCTTCCATTTGCGAATAATCGCACCAACTGTTGTCACCTTCTCACCAAGCTGCTTGGCGACATAACTAAAATTCTTATAGTTAAAAGAAAACAACAATTATACAGAGTAAAGCTTAAATTAGTCCATACAGGATTTTGGGGCATTTTTTGTGATTGTTGCGGCCAAAAATGCTCGATTTTCCTGCGGCTTTTCAAAATTTGTGATGCAACATGCAGAGTTTTTTGTGCTTTTTGCGGAAACGATTCGTTGGCTCAACAACCATTACATATAAATATAAATGGATTAAACTCAAAAACGTTCATTTTTTAAAACATTTTAGCTTACTTAACATACGTTAGTGTTTTCAACACAAAAATGTCAATTACAAGGTGAAATTAAAAGTATGCATAAAGTGAACAAAAAAACGTGAGTCACATCAGCTACAATTACAGTTAGGTTAAGGTTAAGTAAACCCAACTTAAAATTTGAAGTATGACTGTGAGCCATGTGATATGCAAATCTCCGGTGAAAGACGTGAAGGAGCCATTTTCTGAAGCACATCTTGGTAAAGACGGTGAAAACTTTGTCAGGTAATCTTTAAATAAATGAAATGAGTTTTACTTTTTAACATCCATTAACACTCATTTATTGCGTTAGTGCTCAAGGGGGTACTTTTTAAACAGAATTTAACTGCTACGAATGTTAGTACTTCGTTAAAAAAAAAAAGTTTGCAAGTATGCCTCGAGTTTGTGCGAGTGTTTGTAGCATGTAGCATTGCAATCTGTAGCATGTAGCATTGCAATCTGTAGCATGTAGCTTTGCAATCTGTAGCATGTAGCTTTGCAATCAGTAGCATGTAACTTTGCAATCAGTAGCATGTAGCATTGCAATCTGTAGCCTGTAGCATGTAGCTTTGCAATCTGTAGCATGTAGCTTTGCAATCTGTAGCATGTAGCTTTGCAATCAGTAGCATGTAGCTTTGCAATCAGTAGCATGTAGCTTTGCAATCTGTAGCATGTAGCTTTGCAATCAGTAGCATGTAGCTTTGCAATCTATCAAACAAAATGCTTCATTTTTGTACTAACTGTCTGAAAACCTTTTGTAAACTTTTGTTGAATGAAGTGATATTTTTTTCTTATTGAGCTGTACTCAATTCATTATTCATGTTTTTTTTTAAACGATAGTATTGTAACCATTGTCCAAAAATAAAGTAAAAAAATGCTTTATTTTGTGCTAATTGTCTGTGTTGTTTATTTTAAGATATTGAATGTTCAGTGCAGTGAGCAGAGCAGTTTTATTCAACTCAGTGAATTACCTTGTGTTAATGTAAATGAGCTACACAAAAAGCTTAAATGTTAATTTGAATCAGCTTGTAATTAATTGGTAGATTCTATTGGTTACATTTTTTAACACATAACAAAGGTTATCTTTTACTTAATTACTTCAAGTTGAATTTACTTAAAAAGTGTGAAGTAAAAATGGTGCATATATATTTTAAGTAAATCCAACACATCATTTTTTTCAGTGTACTTGAATTGGCAAAAGTGCAGTTGCATGAAATTGTTTTGCACGGTCTTTTGCAGTGATGTTTGTCGGTAAATGACAACTTTTAGCTGTACTCATGTCCGACACACGTGAATTGCAGAGGGCTTTGGCTGAATGTACGTTGTGATGATGTCACATGACGCGTCTTGGCCCAAATCTGCAGTAATTTTGAAACATTTGTGCTAATTTCTGTGATCGCAAAATCCTGGAGGGACTGTTAATTAGTGAAAATAAATGCATACGAGTAATACAAATAAAATATATCAGGAATAGAAATCACTCAATAAAAAAAAAAACATAACGCATGATGAGAATTTAAAGCTTTCGTCCAAAATGACAGAAACAGCATCACAGCCACTCATCACTAAAACTGTACTTACTGACAGAGCACATACACGAATGTGTTCTCTGTTGCACTGGGAGCTGTTATTATTTAAAATCTAGATTATAAAAATAATGTAAAAACCTGACACTCAGACAAACGCTTCAGCTTCTATCACTCTGTACGGTCTGTTGTCCTCATCAGGGTCAGCTGTAAAATACACAATCATGAACACTTCAAATTAGCCTCTTATTAAATGTTAGGGTTTAATTTTATGGCTAATGAAGAACACTGAGTTCTTACTTCGAGCTCTGTAACATTTCACTGCCAGAATGATGGTCACCAGCACATACGGAGAGGCCGCTACTACACTGCTGAGGAGCTTCAGTACCGACAGTGGAGCTTTTCCATCTGATAGAACTGGAGGGAAAAATACCGTGGATAATAAAATACAAGTCTGTGCCTCTATTAAGTCTGAAAAGATGTCTGTTACTTAATATGTTACTTTCTTTAACAACATACACACGTTGCTCTGGAACATTTAATTGAACATTAGGACAGTTATATTTGTTCTTTCCTACTGATAATGTAGAAGACATAAAATAAACATCTAAGACAAAATGTAAATAAAAATCAGGCTGGCTTTTGGACAGTGCTGTATTGTTGAGCGTGAGTTGACAGGCTGGTTGATGACAGTCACCTGGCAGGTTAGTCACAGCCTATAGATGGTTTGTTGACTGTAGAGTCTTTAAAGTGGGCTTTAATAAATAAAGTGTTAATGCTTGAAATGCAATTATCTTGGCTAAACATCAACATAGAGTCTAGCCTGCCAACCTTTGATAATCAGATAATAAAGTGTCATTTCAAGAAGGTTTAATGAGATTTCTACACTATAAATTCTAAGCAGTAGTAAACACAGAGTTGGTTAGAAAGTGTAAAGGAGCAATAAGTCATAATAAATATTGTGAAAATGCTTTAAGAATGGAAAACTGAGTCCAACACAGCAAAGGTTATTTAAATGAATACATAAATTATTTCTGACCTCTGACTGAAACCCAGCTTTTCGGTGACTCTCCTCTCTCTGGGTGTTTACAGTGGTAGAAACCTTCATCTGACTTTGAGACAGTATGGATGGTCATCTCTCCTGTAGTCTGGGACTGGAGGACTGAATCATTTTTATAGAAATCAACACCAGACTCTGAGGTCTTTGAGTTGTGATATAAACAGCGTAAAGTCAGAGGTCGTCCCTCAGTCACAGGATGGACAGGACTCTCCAGGATCACATCACCATCTGTAGGGAAGAGAAAGACAACTCAATACAGAACAGCTTCATCTCTGGGATGTTGGTGGGTTTCCTCATATGAACTGCTTGCTTCAGGTCTTTCCACAACATTTCTATTGGATTAAGGTCAGGACTTTGACTTGGCCATTCCAAAACATTAACTTTATTCTTCTTTAACCATTTTTGTTAAACGATTCGTGTGCTTAGGGTCATTGTCTTGCTGCATGACTCACTTTCTCTTGAGATTCAGTTCATGGACAGATGTCCTGATATTTTCCTTTAGAATTCACTGATATACTTCAGAATTCATTGTTCCATCAACGATGGCAAGTCGTCCTGCCCCAGATGCAGCAAAACAGGCCCAAACCATGACACTACCTCCACCATGTTTTACAGATGGGATAAGTTTCTTATGCTGGAATGCAGTGTTTTCCTTTCTCTAAACACAACAATTCTGGTTGTTTTGTAACCTTTTCCAGCTTGATGAACATCAACAACTCTTTTTCTGAGGTCCTCACAAATCTCCTTTTGTTCGTGCAATGATACATTTCCACAAATGTGTTGTGAAGATCAGACTCTGATAGATCCATGTTTTTTAAATAAACCAGGGCGCTCACTCACACCTGATTGTCATCCCATTGATTGAAAACACCTGACTCAAATTTCACCTTCAAATTAACTGCTAATCCTAGAGGTTCACATACTTTTACCGCTCACAGATATGTAATATTGGATCATATATATATATATATATATATATATATATATATATATATATATATATATATATATATATATATTTGGAAATGTCTGTGTTGACTCCAGATCTGTATATATTTTCGGTGGGACTTGGTATGGGTCATAAATTATGGTCATAATTATGACAGCTACAAGAAATCTACGACAAATTGCACTGTAGGGAATCAACAGTTAAATGGATGGTGAGTCCATATAACATTTTGTTTTATATGCATTAATATGACCCACAGGCTCTAACTTCCCTACATGTACATTTTTCTAGTATCTATTTTGCTTGTGGCTTCAGTGCTGATTTTTTAAATTTGACTTTTTTTATTTTATTTTATTTTTTATTTATTACAGTTACAAGTAAATGTTACAAACTCAATATTATGAATAGTATAATTGAAATGATTTAAAAAATAGTTTAAAAAATATTAAATCCAGTTATGGAACACATCATGGTTCTGGAGCTAATAGTGCAGTCATTCAGACCTACATGCTGTCCTGCCTGCAACACAATTAACATCATAAATCTTAACGAACACAGCAGTAGCTTAATTACCATCTATGAATGTAGCTTAAATGTTAAAACTTTCATCAGTTCCTCAGGTTATGAAAAAATACAGTACTGTGCAAAAGTTTTAGGCAGATGCAAAGAAATGCTGTAGACTAAAGATGCCTTCAAAATGATGAAAATAAATGTTTCTACATTAAAAAAAAAAATACCGTAAAGAGCAGTAACCAGTTGTAAATGAAACAAAGTCAATATTTGGTGTGACAAAAGATAAAAATAAAAATAGTAGTCTCCGGTACAATTAGTGCAGTTTTATAAGGAAATGAGCTGGTAAGTTTTATTGAGCATCTTGCAGAACCAGCCTCAGTTCTTCTGGAGACTTTGACTTTCACACTCGCTTCTTATTTTTGCAGCAAAACCCAGCAGCCTTCATTGTGTTTTTTGTCTGAAAAGTGTCTCTTACGTAATATGCTGCTTTCTTTAATGACATACAAACATTTTTCTGTAATATTTAATTTTGTGCTAGAAAACTAATGTTAGGGAATCTAATATGTTTTTTGTACTGACTTGATAATAAGATTTGTGAACAATATTTGAGAGAAATAGGCCTTTTGTGTACATAGAAAAAGTCTTAGATCTTTGAGTTGAGCTCATGAAAAATGGGGGCAAAAACAAAAGTGCTGTGTTTATAATTTTGTTCAGTATATAAGAAAGAAATGTATTTTTTGTGATTTAGCTCTTCAAAGAGAAAGCTCCTTTTTTTTGGAAAGAAGTGTATAAAAAAAATTACTTTTTACTCAGCAAATTATTGCATTGCTAACATCTTTTATGCTCTATGCATAGTTTAAGCTATTATATTCCTTATTCCACACTGCAAATCTTTTTTTCATATCTTTTAATTTTCTTTTATTATTTTTTCAACAAAAAATATTATTATACTATTAAATATATAAATACATTTAAATATAATAATATGAATATGATTATTAACAGGTGAATCTCCTCCAGTGTCTCTGATCATCAGTCCCAGCAGAACTCAACACTTTACTGCTGACTCTCTCTCACTGAGCTGTGAGGACCAGAGTGACTCTACTGGATGGACAGTGAGAGGATACACACACAGTGAGGCAGTGTTTGATTGTTCATCAGTTTCAGGATCTACATGTAACATCAGCTCCCTCTCTACATCACACACTGGAGTTTACTGGTGTCAGTCTGAATCTGGAGGACGCAGTAATCCTGTCAACATCACAGTGCACAGTGAGTCTTTTTATCAGTTCTCAGCAGTAATATTTTAATACACAAAACCAGACCTAACAAAAAATCTATTTTAAAGTTTTGTAAAGAAATGAAGTGATACCTTACATGTATTAATAAAACATGAAAACTAATTTAGTATCTTGTGATTGACGGCATTGAAGTAAAACCTATTTTAATATCTGAAAGCTACTGAAAAATGTCTGTGCCATTAGTTACCTTTAAATGAACAATTACATTACAGCCGTGGCCAAAAGTTTTGAGAATGACACAAATATTAATTTTCACAAAGTCTACTGCTTCAGTGTTTTTAGATCTTTTGGTCAGATGTTACTAACTGTTACTGAAGTATAATCACAAGCATTTCATAAGTGTCAATGGCTTTTATTGACAATTACATGAAGTTTATGCAAAGAGTCAATATTTGCAGTGTTGACCCTTCTTTTTCAAGACCTCTGCAATTCACCCTGGCATGCTGTCAGTCAACTTCTGGGCCACATCCTGACTGATGGCAGCCCATTCTTGCATAATCAATGCTTGGAGTTTGTCAGAGTTTGTGTTTTTTTGTTTGTCCACCCGCCTCTTGAGGATTGACCACAAATTCTCAATGGGATTAAGGTCTGGGGAGTTTCCTGGCCATGGACCCAAAATGTCGAAGTTTTGTTCCCCGAGCCACTTCGTTATCACTTTTGCCTTGTGGCAAGGTGCCCCATCATGCTGGAAAAGGCATTGTTCCTCACCAAACTGTTCTTGGATGGTTGGGAGAAGTTGCTCTCTGAGGATGTTTTTGTACCATTCTTTATTCATGGCTGTGTTCTTATACAAAATTGTGAGTGAGCCCACTCCCTTGGCTGAGAAGCAACCCCACACATGAGTGGTCTCAGGATGCTTTACTGTTGGCATGACACAGGACTGATGGTAGCGCTCACCTGTTCGTCTCCGGACAAGCTTTTTTCCAGATGCCCCAAACAATCGGAAAGGGGATTCATCAGAGAAAATGACATTACCCCAGTCCTCAGCAGTCCAATCCCTGTACTTTTTGCAGAATAGCAGTCTGTCCCTGATGTTTTTCCTGGAGAGAAGTGGCTTCTTTGCTGCCCTTCTTGACACCAGGCCATCCTCCAAAAGTCTTCGCCTTACTGTGCGTGTAGACGCACTCACACCTGCCTGCTGCCATTCCTGAGCAAGCTCTGCACTGGTGGTGCCCCGATCCCGCAGCTGAATCAACTTTAGGAGACGGTCCTGGCGTTTGCTGGACTTTCTTGGGCGCCCTGAAACCTTCTTCACAACAGTTGAATCTCTCTCCTTGAAGGTCTTGATGATCCGATAAATAGTTGATTTAGGTGCACACATGTCCAATATAAATTACTTGCACTTCAGTGCACACAGACGAAACTCTTGGAGATTTTATTCTTTGTTTTATTGGTTGTCATCTAATAATTACGGTAATTCCGACGTGGTGTGAACGCATCACAGTACGTTATCTGTCCTTATGCTCTGCTCATATCATGTTCAAGTAACTTGGAACTCATAGACATTTACACACCTTATTTTCCTGCTCAGCATGAGAGGATGTTAGTGTTTCAGCTTCAACCCCTTTACTGGTTAAAAATAAAAAATCAGCGTATATCCATTTTTTCCCCTCAAACTGACTGTGTGAGCTAGCGTTTGGTAGAATTGAGGCCTTTCAGCCAATAAGACATGAGTATTTCCACATATTTTCTGTAAACTGATTGGTCTTGCCTCCGTTCATTGAAGATGAATGTCTTCTTTTACTGACGTTCAGTTACGTAGTGACAAACGGCTCCAAGTGGAGAATTAAATATATCTTTTTTCTTTTTAATATTGTTGCTTTCTATGTAACATTAAAGTTGGAAATAGATCTAGCATGATTTATCTTGGTTTAATTTTTGTATATCACAAAAACCTACAATTTTAAGAGGGGTGTGTAAACTATTTTCTTTGTGTGAGAAAGAGGAAGTACACAGACAGAGAGAGAGAGAGAGAGAGAGTGCTGTTGTGGTTTCTGTATGTGGTGGTAAAAAGTCTCAATGCTGCTGACAATAATTATAGCATGTAAGCAGTCAGTGAATGTGGTGTGCTTCCCCAGACCACCCCCCCCCCTCCCTTTAGCATAAGGTGTAAACAGATCATCAGTTTTACTGTTAGAGCTGGTGTACAACTCATCCACCCTGCATTAACTAAGTAATAACTCAACATTTTTCACCCCACACTGTATTATTATTTATTTTTTATGGGCCATCACAAATTCTACTGACAGTCACTTTATGATCACCTGGACTACAGTCACTTTACTTTGTTGCAAATTAGAATCTCATTTTTATTAATTTTTTATGTTTTATTTATATTTTTATGTTTATTTACTTACTGGAATGGGAACTACAATCTGTGCATTTTCTGTGTCCCTGTATTTTTGTTGTTCATTGTACTGCTGCAGCAAAATAATTTCCTCAAGAATAAATAAAAAAGAACTTAATGTGAGAAGGTGTAATGTGCAAAGCTGATGAGACAGGACACAAGTGAGTAAACTCAGTATGTTCTTTATTAAGGGCAAACCAATCATCATCATAGTTCCAAGCAGAGGTCAAAGTTCAGGAAGTCAATATCAAAGTATGCAGATCCATAATGTAAAAAATGAAAAGTGTGGATTTACACAGAAACATGGAAATAAGGCTCCGTACTGCACAAGAAACATAAACAAATGCACAGCAGCACTCACTGCAGGACTCACGCTGTGCACTGAGGGGGGATTTGTGACAGTTCCACAGGTTCCTGTTGCTGCTGAAGGTCGCAGTGACACTGAACCTCCACTGAGGCCTGTGGATGATATGGACACATTTCAAGTTATTTCCATTCTGAGCTCTCTGTGTTTAGATGCATTTTTTGGTAGCACAATGTGTCACAATTTAAGATAAGATGCTGTAGAGGCTGCAGTGACATCTAACATTATGTTCCTCTTTCATTATTAGCTCAGCTCACTGAGTGCTTATAGTGTTTGCCACAGAAACTGGCAGCAGTGAGAATATGCATGTGTGGCTGTTTTAATTTTGGCTTTACTGAGAATTTGAAGGACAGCATTTCATCATTTCTCACTGGTAAAAGCCACACAGCTCAACTAGAATAGAAACCAAGCCACAATAATGTTTCATGTCTTCACTGATATTAATTGAAAGTGAAATTCACATATTTGCTGAAGAAAAAATAAGAGTAAACTCTTTGGGGCGGTTTCCCAGACAGGGATTAAATTAAGTCAAAACTAGGCTAATTCTACTTAAATTAATCCAGACTAAAAAAATGGCTTTTTGAGAAATTTCTTAACTTGAGATTAATTACTTCTAGACTAGGGAGTCACAGACTAAGGCAAATAAAGACTAATCAGCTACTCTTTGTGAAGCCTGATTAGTTTAATGATGTGCACATAATGCTGACATAAGGACACTTGAAAAACCAGGGATGGAACCCTAACAAACAGTGGCACTGTGTGGAACTGGAGTAAATCATCCAACCAAACAATGGACAAAAGGTAAAAGAAAATGTTCAAAGAATTTCTGTGAATTTGAAAAAAATCTCTTGAAGCAAATTGTGTCAAACCACCCCATTATTGAGAAACAGTATGACTCATCAACTGAAAACAAGAAAAAGAATGCCTGGAGTGAAATTTGCAATGAATTCAACTCAAATGAAAAAATAAGTGAAAGTACAGTCCAACAACTTCAGGTAAGATACTGTATTTATAAAGTTGGGCCACCTTTACAAATCAGACACCTTGAAGTTTGTTTTGTGTAACACAACACACTGGACCTAAATATATTTGTGATCCAGAAATGTAACAAACAGTTACATAATTTGTCAAAATTATCAAAAATTGTCATCTTTTTAAGATCCTCTGGAAAAACATAAAAATACAGATAAAGAAGACAAATGCTGTTGCTCGAAGGGAGCATTTCAAGACTAGTGGTGGACCTCCAGAAAGACCAGAGACCGATGACCTAGGAGACTTGTTGACTGTGCTCATCGATAATTAGCAACCCCTGGAAGGTATCCCCGATGATGACCATCTGGACAGTTTAGATGGGGTGCCGGTCCAGTCCTCATTTGGTAGGCAACATTCATTCAAACATGTGCCATCCTCACACTCCAGGGAATATGTAATGCTCTCCATTATGTCTTATACTCTCATAACAAAAATATGTAATAAACACAACTTAAATATTGTTCTTTAATGCATCAATATAATGTTTTCCAGTTGATCACCAGAGCTTGGATGGCCTGAGACAGGATGCAGGTCAGCCCACTACATCTGAAGCAGCCAGGAGGGAAGATGGTTTCACTAAACTGGGCCGAAGGACCAAGAGACTGACCATACATGAGAAACTGGCCATGGAATTTCATGAGCACAAATTAAAGTATTTAAAAGAAGAACATGAAATGAAGATGAACATACTTCATGTTGAGTTAGCTATGAAGGAGGAGGAGAGAAACATGAAGCTGCACCAGTGTCAACACTGTCCAGTTTAGGGTCCTGGCATGTCTGTTTCCGAAATAAAAAATAAAAAGAAATTTTAAAAAATGTTGTTTTTAATTATGAGTTTCTTTGTGAGAAATGCTGCAAAGCAAAAGCATCTCTGCAGGCAAGTCCATATCTGTCATCATTGGCCTCAACTATGGGAATCTCTGGGTCATTGTCATCTTCTATTTCAGGATTTGGCCAACCATGCTGTTTGATGTAATTGTGAAGCACTGCTGTTGCAATTATCACAATACAGCATCTTCTTGGTTCAAAGCGCAATGTGTTTCTGAGACATTGGAAATACCTCTTCCATACACCAAACATGCGCTCCACTAGACCTCTAGTGCGGATGTGAGCTTGGTTGTACCGCTGTTGCTCAGGTGTGACTGCATGAAGATAGGGGGTGAACAAGAAGTTGGTCTGTGCATACCCACTGTCACCAAGTTTGATTCCATTATGTTGGCCTCCTTCCAACTGAACAGTTTTGAAAAATCCTTGAGTTATGAGTTGCACCTTTCCAACTGGAACAATGTTGGAAAACTGCATAGTGGGAGTGCACACACCTTGTACATTTACTGAGAACCAGTTTTTACGATTTCTGTACTCTTCAGCATGTGTTGTAAAGGGACACTTTATGGGAACATGACATCTGTCAATACAGACAATGACAATATTTACCATATTCATAGAACTCCACCTTATGGATGGCTTGGGCAGCAGCGTCAGGAAACTTGATGTAGTTATCTTTCAGTTCACATATAGCATTGCAGACTTTGTGGACTATTTTGCACACAGTTGGTTCACTTATGCCGCACAAATCTCCTGTTTCACGATGGAATGTTCCACATGCCAAATCAAGGTGATCAGTACTTGCAGGGAAGGAGGAATAGGCCTTCCCCTAAAAGAGTGAGATGAAAGCTTTGGTTCAAGCAAACAAATTATGTCAGCTGCATTTTGTTTGTACATACGAAAACGGTCACGAAAGTTGATTTCATCAAAATCATTCAGTGAGTTGCTCCTGTATATAATTGCCCTTCTGTCTGGTCTTGGTGGTGCTCTTTCATCATCATTGAAATAATCCAGGTAATCCCATTTTCCTCTGTTGCCAAGGTCAACATCAGTTAATCTGAAGTTAAACCTGCCTCTGGCCAGGTTTAAGTTATTCCTTCACTTAGACCTAGACTAGCTCTGATCCTCCTTCTGGAAATCAGACTTTAAAAATCAAGATTAGGGAAAGTCTGAGAAATGCTTTTTCAATTATTCCAATGTGCATTTTTGTCTAAGACTAATGTTAATCCCTGTCTGGGAAACCACCCCTTTGTGTAATAATGTTAATTAATCAGAACATTCATTGCTAGATATGAATGGTTATATTTTAATGTAAATCAGATCTGAAATGACGGACATAGGCTAATTTGCCGTTGTGTGTAGTTTTCAGATAAGACTACTCAGTGATGCAGGAAGGTGAGCTGTGGACTGTTTTGGGAAAGTGCACATCTTCAGGGTATACAGGTGAGATTATCCACAACAGCAGGAGGTGAGTCATAATGCAGAAAGCTGAAGCAGAAGGAGGAGCAGAGCAATCGTATAACATCAACAGCAGTCAGGCAGGTCTGAGGGTGAGAGGAGACAGCAGTAGAGGTGTGTTAGGATGAGGTACTGACATCATATCAGGCAGCAAGAGAGCATTTACAGCTCAACAGACAGAGAGAACAGATTATTATGTAGGACAGGAGCAAACAGTGGCTTTCATGTAATTAAAACAGTCATATTTTGCTGTTGCAGGAAGATAATGATGTGCCGACACTGTGTTCAGGGAGAGTTGTATGAGATTATGACTTTTATTATGATTATCATTTTTGTGTTTTACAGCTCTTGATATCTACAGTGAAACTGATAAGTTGGAGTTTGGTTTGTTTACAGGTTTGTCTTAAACTGCATCACTGCTGCTATTTACAAAAACTTTAACGTTCATAGATTAGTGTCTGTACATCTGAGCTCTGCTGTGCTGTGTGAACCTACTGGCTTTACAAGGTACTGCAGGTAAAAACATGATATAACTGCAATGAATGTGGCTTTACTGAGGTACTGAGCTTCACATATGAACAGAGTGTTACTGTTATGTTAAAAAACTTGATGAGTTTATTTCATTTACAATAATCCATCCATCCATCGATTTTCTGTACCGCTCATCCTACACAGGATTACGGCTTACAGCTCATGGAAATGAGATACTGGAAAAATCCAGTATCTCAAAAAAAGATACAAAAAAATTGCTTTTGCATTTGACTATAGATGAAACAGCCATTTTTATAACAAGTATTTATTTCAGAGATTCAATTTATATAATTCTCTTTGCTCCCAAACCTTAATAACCTGCACTTATATAATAACGTGTACGTCTTACTGGTTATATGACATCTGTTTCATACAGCAGCATTGTTTTGTGGTTGCAGCCAGCTTTGTTTTCTAAAATAGAAGATAAACACTTTACTTTTAATACTGTTTTTCAGTCTGGTCAGAATTTCATGGTAGGAACGTAAGGCACTTTAAGACTGAAGAACAATTCTGGATCAACAGTACATAATCATACATATTAAAACAAACACTGACCTCTATAGGGGGAAACACTGTGCAAGCAAACTCTTAGCTAGTAACTGTTTTACTTTTGAGTAATTCTGGTGCATTCTGCGTGAGTGTATAAGCAACAATAAAATCACGTGGTCTTTGACACCATCTGATTTCTTGCATCTCATCTCAACGAACAGATCCTGCATGTGTAAAAGTACATTTCTCTCTTTGTAGCTATACAGAGCTCAGCTCCAAGTCAATTGGCTGCTTGTATATTATTTTTTTCCTCGTTTCTTCCTCCTGGGTTTCCTCTTCCGACCTCTTTTCTGCTGCTCTTCGTCAGAGCTGGACTCGCATCTCTCCATCTCGGCATCAGCATTTTTAGAGCGCATTTTTCTTTGCCTTCTAGGCTGATCTTCGTTCCTTATGGGTCTACCGATCTGTTTGTTTTCCTCTGCTGGCACACAGCTAGAGTCGATGCCATGTTGTCGCTGCCGATGGTTCTTCAGGCTGATGTTGTGATTAAAAGACTCTCCACAGTGCTCACACAGGAAGGGTTTCTCCCCTGTGTGGAGACGCATGTGGGACTTCAAGTGTCCGTCCTGGCTGAAGGAACGCTCACACACCTCACAATTGTAAGGTTTCTCCCCTGAGTGTATGCGCAAGTGTCTCTCATAACTTTGAAGCCTGGTAAATTTCCTGTTACATGTGCTGCACATGTATTTCTTTTTACCTCTGTGAGTCTTTAAATGCTTATTGCGTGTAACAAAATCTTTAAACTTTTCTGGACAGTCCGGGCACATATAAGGCAGCCTGTCTTCTTTGTGATTCTGCTCATGCTCTAGCTTGGACTGTCTTGTATCGAACGCCATCACGCAGTACTTGCAGGCGTGTTGGTAGTCTCCGTGCAAGCGACGGTAGTGCACCTTTTGTCCGATTTCTGTGAAGAAGCGCTTGTGACACACATGACAGGAAAACGGTTTGATCTTGTACTCGCACACATGGCTCTTCTTGTCGGGGTCCGTCTCCACCCTGATTGTTTTATTGCAGTCCTGACAGATCTTGCGTTCGTAAAGGTTTTCCGTGCCACAATGCTCAGCCATGGCATGCAGATGAAAACTTCGGACGTCACTAAAATAAACAGAGAAGTCCTTTAAACTGAGGCTCTCGACACTATCCCCAGAGATGCACTCCGCACAGCAATAGCTCTTCTTGTGCCGCTGAACTGAACACACCATTTTAGCTACAGCTTCACAGTCTATACACCAAATTACTGGTTTTATAGTGTTCTGAAATGATTTCTTGGCAAACTCCTCGTCAGACGTTTCTTCATCACAGCTCTCCAAGGCCTCGTCCGAGGAGCTCGGCAGGTACTCGTCCGAATCCTCTTGCTGTCTCTTTGTAGAGAACTTGTCGCTGGCTTTCTCAGCAAGCTCTTCACTTCGGTCATCGTCAGTAAATAATTCCTCGTCTGCACTCACACTGCCTTTGGCCGAGGAGCTCTGCGGGTACACGTCAAAATCCTCTCCCGGTCTGTTTTGAGAGGACTTGTCACTTTCTTTCTCAGCAAGCTCTTCACCACTGTACTCATCAATAAACAGTTCCTCGTCTGCCGTCAGCGTTTCAGAAGACTCAGGATAACTTGGGTTAGCAGGCTTATCGGTTGTCAGTGCAAGATTTGAACCCCTTTCCTCATCACTGTCCTCATGTGTTTCCATCAGCAGACTCAGCTCCTCCTCCCTCATATTCTCATCGTGTTCCTGTTTCACTGAGATGGAATCCTCAGCAGCCGGAGTGTCGTCCTCATACGCCGGCTTTGGAGACTCATCAGTCGCAGGCATGCTGTCAGATGATGGCTCATGAGCATCACTACATGGCGAACACTCATCAGTCACCTGAGGAGACGAGAATGAAAAAAACAGGCTAGGAATTACCAACTTGTGTACAGAGAACTATATCCTGATTCACCAAATGAAGCATTTGCAGAAATCAAAATCAGCGCTTTATTGGTAAGTGAAGTTCATCAGAAAAATTTATGGCATATAAATCAAACATGAAAAAGCGATTTATTTTGCACGTTTTTAGGGACTTCTTGTCCTGAAATACACACCTTATTGTTTTGTACATCAGCTGCCTGAGAGGTCCACACTCTGTAGTTACAGCAGATCAGGCACTCTTGTCTGAAAGTGAGATTCTCATCTCTGCCTTTCCCTCGGATCCGGCACTCACTGGAGCACTCCAGGCAGCGGAACATCAGACGCACAAACCCCTCCTTGGTCAAGTTTATATACCTGGTTCTATAACGTATGCAATATATGACTTAATGAGTTATGCTGTTATTAACTACAAAAAATAGTGAAGTTATGCATGTGGATGTTATGGAATTAAAACAAGCAATCGTGTGCGTCTTATTAACCATGCTCAACAATACTGTCTATAGCTGTCCTCTAATACAGGCAACATCTTATCTTTCATTCACACTAGCAAGCAACTTTTAGTTTGTTGCTTGTGGACGTGCACCGTCCAGCGTTTTTTTTGGTTTTGTTTTGTTTTTTAACGTGGCGATAAGAAATGATGGTAACCAAAATGTTAATATATCTAAAGCTAAATAGTAAAATACCAATCTAAAAAAATGGTTGTTTGATGAAGTAACACAGCCCTTTCATAAAATCACTTGTCTAAAGCAGAAAATGTAATGTGTGTATATTTTAAGGTAACCACCAGGCATTTGGGGGGAACTAAAGACCAAAGAGAACTAAAGAGAAAAATTTGGATGGAAAAGAGAACAAACAGATGAGCTGCAGCTTTCTTTCCTGAAGCAGCTGGCAGTTACCATACAACACTGTAAGTACACACACTGCAGTTTCTACCGTGAATGGCTTGACTGCACGGTTTGATCGCATCTACGCAGACCAGTGCAGGAGAGCATACAGTGCCCCCCCCCCCTTTTTTTTTTGCCTCTTTCAAGCAAAATAAATAAATAAATAAAATAGACAAGAGAAATGGGGGAAGTCCCCAGTCAGTTAATATCCATGAGTTCAAAACACCTCGTTACTGTTAACTATTCCCGATTCGTATGTAAATTGTCTTGTCTGCCGTTTTTAATTGGGGGAAAAGAAGAACTGCCCTTTGCATAGTATGAGATATCCCTCAAAGATATCATACTCCAATTAAAAAATGTGGAAAATTTCAAATAATCGCTTGCCGTGCTGTGGTTGTAATTGTGGCTTTGTGCCATGCTTTGTCGCATGCTTGTGTGAATATCTATAATTAATCATTCTATTGTATTTTAATGTTATAACTGAAAAACATATTTTGCTTTTTGTAGTAAATTCCACTAAATCCTTAAAGCTGTCCCCTCTGTTTCAATTAGAATATTTAGTCTCCTCAGACCTACACTACAAGAAAAAAAATTACTAATACCAAAAAGAAATATCACTTCTAATTTACAAAATATGCAAACAGTTAAACTCATTATTAATACTGAAATCAAATAAGATCACACAACATACACACATGTACTGTATTGATTAACAAAATGTTATATACTTTAGTATATGTTTATGTGATTGTGTAACCAAAAGGACATACTCAGATAAGTTTGTGTGTGCACCTGCACTGAATGGCCTCCTTTGCACATCTAAAAAAAACAAAAACAAAAAAACAACAACAAAAAAAACCCACACACACACACAAACAGAAAAACTAGATTATCTTTAAAGCACTGCAAAATATTTATTGGGCATGCTTTTTTTCCTGCATCTTCTGCCCAATTTGGTCTTGCTAATTCCCACCCACTCGCCAGCTCTCCCCCATCATACAACAGCTACCAACCAGGGAGGGTGAAGGCTAACACGTGCTTCCTCTGAGACACATGAAAGCCAACCGCATCATTTTTAAACTGCGGCTTATGCTGTGTCACAGGGCAGCGTAACACACTCGAGAGGGAAAGTGCTATCTGCCCTCTTCCGTATACATGGGCTCAAGAAAGCCCAGGATCGAGTAGTGTCACTGAGATTGACAAAGTGAGAGACAGTATGTCATCCCTCCTATCAAGGTAGGTAGGGCGAATGTTTTTCTGTTGTGCCACTCGGGAGCCCCATCCGACAAGCTTTTTAACCCAAAGCCAAGGCTTCAGCTTCTAAATGTTTAATGACATACAGTCGCCTCTGAAGGTAGCATGGAAAGGCAAGGCCAATTCTATTGTTTTCGCTATACTTTAAAGACATTTGGGTTTGAGATCAGAAGATTAATATAAGAAGACAGATCAGAATTTCAGCTTCCATTTCCTCATATTTACATCTAGATGTGTTAAACAACTTAGAACATGGCACCTTTAGTTTGGACCTACCCCTTTTTTCACGTGATCAAAAATATTGAACATGTGACTGATAGGTGTTTCTTGCTGCCCAGGTGTGCCCTGTTAAATTGATTGTTTAAAGAATGAATAGCTCTGAATATCTATTCTTGGTTTGATCCCTAGGTTTCACCTGTGAAGGCTGTATTTGTTGTTGAAAAGGATAAACCAACATGAAGACCAGACAGCTGTCTATGGGAGAAAAGCAAGCCATTTTGAAGCTGAGGAAGAGGGAAAATCTATCAGAGCCATTGCACAAGCACTGGGCATAGCCAATACAACAATTTGGAATGTCCTGAAAAATAAAGAAACCACTGGTGTACTAACAACCAGACATGGAACAGGTCGGCCAAGGAAAACAACAGCAGTTGATGGCAGAAACATTGTGAGAGATGTGGAGAAAACCCCAAAAACAACAGTTAGTGATATCACCAACAACCTCCACAGGGTATCACAATCCACCGTTTGAAGAAGACTTCAAGTGCAGAAATATAGAGGCCATACCACAAGATGCAAAGCGCTCATCAGCAGTACGAATCAGAAAGCCAGATTGGAATTTGCAAGAGACGAGCCACAAAAGTTCTGAAACCAAAATTAACCTCTACCAAAGTGATGCAAAGGCCAAAGTGCTCATGATCCAAAACATACAACCTCATCTGTGAAACATGGTGGAGTAGTGTCATGGCTTGGGCTTGCATGGCTGCTTCTGAAGATCACTAATCTTTCCTGATTATGTAACTCATGATTGTAGCAGCAGAATGTATCCAGAAGTCTACAGAAACAATCTGTCTACCAATTTACAGAGAAATGCATCAGATC
Source organism: Cranoglanis bouderius (assembly GCA_023630585.1). Taxonomy (NCBI): domain Eukaryota; kingdom Metazoa; phylum Chordata; class Actinopteri; order Siluriformes; family Cranoglanididae; genus Cranoglanis; species Cranoglanis bouderius. The sequence goes on from CM042568.1 coordinate 7,080,578, forward strand.
TAATTGGGAGGAACTTTATCATGCAGCATGATCCAAAACACACTACCAACAGAGGAAAGGACTTCATCAGGGGGGGGGAAAGTGGAAGGTTTTAGACTGGCCAAGTCCCAACTGACCAGCATTTCACCTCCTGAAGAGGAGACTGAAGGGTTATTTACTTTAGGACTATCTGTTCTATTACTTTTGCTCACCCAAAAACCTTGTGGTCTGCCACAAAAGGTGCCATGTTCTAAGTTGTTTAACATATCTACATGTAAATATCAAGACATGAAAGCTGAAATTCTGCTCCATCGTCTCATATTCATCTTGTATTCAGCGTATTGCAAAATCAAAAGAATTGGCCTTGCCGTCCAAATACTTTTGAAGGGGATGGTACTTAAGTACAGTAAATAAAACAAGAGCAGAGGTCAAGCATAGAATTTGTATTCTCATCATAAAGGACGTTAACAACTTTTCTGAAGAAAAATATAAAGTTCACAAACTCCTCACCTCTTCTGTTCCAGCTGACGACTTCTCGTGAACCTGCTATCGGCGTATTCGTCATGCTTTTTGTTAACACCTATAAAGTGGACACTGTCGCATCAGAATGGGTCAAACTGCACCCAAAGGGAAATGACCATATAATCAATCATTTGCTTTAAAACCAGCAAACTAGTAGTTGGAAGGAAACAGAATACCAAATTTCTAATAACTAATCTATATCCTCATAAAGCCCAGTGGACTCCCTGCATCAGTGAGACTCTGTTTCAATTTTAAATTAATTTAACCAACTGTTAATTTCACCAACAGCTACTTGGTGAGCTTTATTACAAAAAGACTGCTTGATGATGATGCCAATTGCAGGTAGCTTATAAAATGTATGACATCAAAGATCATATATATATATTTTTTTACATTTTGGGTTTTAAAAACACCCAAATAAATAACAGAAGAAAGAACACACTTCTTTATGGATTTAGAGGATGGTGCAGGCAGCTCTAGTACAGCTTCGGGATTACACACGACAGGTGCAATTATAGGATCTAAACGATTAAATAAATGTAAAGTAAGCAGAGCACGTAAAGAATGTGAGGCATGCTAAAAGACTACAGTGACAAAAGACAATTAATTCGCTACCTTCAGCGCAGTTTTTTTTCTCCACATACAAAGATGGGCTGCTAGAACGTGTACCAAGTTTACATGATTTGGAAAGCCAGTAACCCAGTAGGCTACTATATTTATCTACAATTTGTCCACCCTGACACATATAACAGCATGTACCAACTCTATCTCCACTGGTGCTGAGGCTGCGTCATCTTGTTGTAACTGTCTGTCGTCCCAACCACTGTAAATGCACAGAAACAAACATTTTTAGAACGATTTAAGCTTATTATGGAAACTGTATACAGTACAATTGCCCTAAGCTATTTGGATTAAAAAAATACATTTTCTGATTTACGAAAACAACTACGCTACATTATAATCTCTTTATTAATATGGTTAAACTATCAAGAGCTTCTATTTTCTGCTGTTTCTTCACTCATAAATTGACCCAATTACACAGTCACTAGTGTAGGGCTAAAATATATAAAAGTTAATTACTTAGCCCACTGCTCTCCTATAACCAACGACGGAAATAGGTGCAGCGAAGGTTAATGCGTGTTTTAATGTACGATTTAAATATCTGACTCCATTTAATTGATTATCTGACTCCAATAGAATAATCTTCTAGTTAGTGCTAGAAGTGTTAGCACTCAGTGTTCTACTAATATTTACTCCTAAGCAGCTTCGAGCGAAGCTTTCATTAAAATGACGTTCCTACGTCAGAGACTTTCATATAGCTTCTTTATTAAACCATTATTTTGTTAGCTTAGAGGTTTCTATCAACGTGCAAGCCTAGGCCTTTCCTATCTTACTTGTCAAAGGTTCTGTTTAAACTTGCAAGTATTAGCCTTTACTTTTGGCTTGTCAGAGGTTGACCTTAAACGTGTCTAACGTATTATACACTTTTAGTTTAAGAAGCTATTCATAATAAGAATACCAAACATAGGCACAGAGTATTTAGAAATAGAATAACAAATGGATTTAATATGAGAACACAATTAAAAGATACATAAAATAGAGACAAAAGTAACTTACAGGATTACAGTCAGCGTCACGGACACGATGGAAAAGCATCTATGGCAAAAGGCCCTTCGGATGTTACAAGCCTCCCTGATGTTATAAGCTTCTGATGTTATAAGCTCCCCCCTTTTCTCTCTACCAAGCAGATCCTCTTAAACCCTTGAGCCTCTTTGAAATGTATAGTGACCAGGATACCAAATGGAGATGAAACCATGTGTTTTATGGCAGGGTGGACCCCATGGTGTTTTATGGCAGGGTTCTCTCACTTTAAGGAACTGTATGTTAATTAAGTTCCCGAGAATGAGTTCATGCAAAACAGGGGGTGCCTGTGTGTGTGTGTGTGTGTGTGTGTGTGTGTGTGTGTGTGTTTGTGTGTGTGTGTGTATAAAGAGCACATATTACAACATATATTGTAAATGTTATTTCCTAAACTATATGATATTTATGATATCACCACATCGTTCACCATGATATATGCATACAAATGATACCAAACATGCCCTGAGGAATATTGTAATTAAACACAGTTTAGATAACCAGTTTTAGTTCACCTGGTATCTCTGAAACACATTCCTGATCATTTTAACCTTAATCACATTACTGCCACAATTTTATAAATCTACTACACTAGTAATAAATTATTCTTCCACAAATTATTTGTCCAAATATTACAGTAATCAGTTTGTACATTAACCAATGGTATCAGTACATCATACAATATAAAGGATTACACTTCACCCATTTGCTTTGTACCATGCGGTCACAAGCCTAACTCTGCAAGACCGAACATTTCACCACGGTGGCCTCTAAGTGTGAAAACACTCAGAACCCAAAAAAACGCAACAGCCATAATAATAATAATAATAATAATAATAATAATAATAATAATAATAATAATACACAAGAGGAAAACCGAAACCACAAGAGCAAAACCAAATCCATGACGCCAAAAGAGCAAAACCAAAAACAAAAAGTAATATACAAACAACAACAAAAAAACTGAACGAATTTAAAAACGGTACAGCAAAACCAAAAACCTAAGCAAATGTGAAAACACAACGGCAAAACTAAATCCACATCATTAACATTAAGTCGCAACAGTAAGAGGAGGTCCTTATTGAACATCACATGCTTGTTGCTGATTGGCTGCAGTGCATGTCCGTCTGAGAGTCGACAGCATATGGACAACTGGAGGATGTTTTTCAGTAAGAGGAATTATGAACCCAAATTAATCAACTGATGTTTTTTCATGCTTATTTTTAATCAAGGACATTCATATGATGTTATTTTAGAGATGCTATCAACGTTGCACAGCATCAAAACCTTCATAAAGGAAGCTGGGTTATTCAGTAGAAAGATTATTTCTCAAAAAAATAAGCAATTTTCTCAAAAAATATTTCTCACTATAAAACAACATAAGTAATTTTGCAGAAAAAACTATATTTGCTGGGCTAACTAGAGTCCAGACTGGAAAATGTGCCATTAATTTTCCTTGTGATTCAATGAACATGTGATGTTCAATAAGGACCATCCCCGTTTTCAGGTTTCACTGTTGTGTTTTCTGATTGGCTGCTGAGTTTTTGTTTTGTGTTTTGCACTTACAGGCCAGCGTAGTTCACACTGTAACAATTCTCCTTTAGTTTAATCTCCACTGAGACACACCACTGTAAATAACCTGCTTAATAAAACATTAAAGCAGTTAGCTAAAGGTTATGCTTTAGACCAAAACAAAATGTGAGGCAGCGTTTTAGGATTACCTCCCTGAAGCTTCATCTGTGGATGTCCAATCTGCTCTTGCTGCAGCTGGCAAGGATGTTACGTTTGAAAAGCTGTAAAAGCAACGAGAGAGTTTTCACTGGAGCAGTTAAATGTGTAAATGTCAGACGTCTACCTCATGTGAAGTGACACCCTATTTGAACACTGACAAGCTTTGTGTCTGTCCTCTCTGCACTCTCCCTTATGAACACAGACTTCACTCATCTTCAGTTTTATCCTGGTCACAGTTTTTTTTTTTTTAATTTTGTTTTTTGCATAAAATAATCACCTGTCAAACAGAAACAAAGCAAGCTCAGCATCAGTTTTCAAACTCCTTGAGTCTTCCAGGTCTCTCCAGCATTGGAAAGCCACACCAATGCTTACTCTTGTCTTCGCTCTTGCTTGGTCAAATTCCTTTCTGTACGCTTTCTTTTCCTCTGTGGTATTTATTCTCTTTGAGTGTTTTGTAGTGTAAGCCGTTGTCAGTAACAGTCAAAGCGGAAGTTTTGTTTGAACCCCAGGTTGCTGTGCCATTGTTTCCATAGGGTGTATTATTAATCCGAGGTCTCAGTTCGTCTCCTATTCGTTTAAAGTCTAAACAGAGCCTGTACACATGCAAAATGACTCACAGGCAAGAAGGGCAGTCACTTTTTTCCCCCCAGAAATGTTACCTAATTGGTTAATACTAGGTGCTAAAATGTTTAATTTCTAATTGCAGACTCTGGGAGAGTCACGGATATATTATGTTTCTTATAAATAACAATTTCAGTGATAGCGATCAGGTTTTTAAGTTAGTTACGCTAAAATGGTCTCATTTGGACTCACCGCAGCAGGTTCTCCCAGACACAGAAATACACCGTCATGTATACTACCATCTCAAAATGGGGTCATGGGATCCCTGGGGTCTGTGAATTTTTTATATTTTGTTACAACCCACCATTACTAAAGTTTTTATAATTGAATACAGATGGCACATGGCAGGATAGCACTTTTTCTCTCCCGATAAAATACTCAAACCTTGAGTATCAACCAATCAACCTTTAAAACCTACTAAGTTTTAAAATTGTTTTTTTAACTGAAGCACAATAAAATACTGGAAAAACAAGTATAAGTTCGAATTAATTATTTCTTCTCCAATATATGATATAAAATATATATGATATGATTCATGTGCTGGTATCAGTCCTGGGTAACAGATCAGTACCATAACGTCGTTCAAGTTTTTGGTCTTCTTGACTGCTCACTTGAATTGATTGGGTTTAATCCAAACTTTAATAACATTGATTTCGACCTAATGACAATATTGATTAAAAAAAGTTGTGTTTTAATCAATATTTAATCTGTCAGTGGCAAGCTCAGGAATAAAATGCTCTATGGATCAAAAAAATAGCATAAATAACATTTATAACATTGTTTCGCATATCTAAATAATGAGCCTAATTTTTGTATAGTTGAATTATAATCGTAAACATAACTCCTGGGAGTCCATGGAATTTAGTTTAAAGTTTGAGACCCCTGATCTAGTTAACCCTTACGCACCTCCAGATTCTTTTAGTTTTTTCCCTTAAAATTGCATGACATATGATTTTTGATTCTGTATAGCTAAATGTTACTTATAGTAAAAAGTCAATGTTTACTGTCAAAAATGTTTAATGTCATTGTCCAAAATGTTTAACAAATCAGGTGAAACCAAGACTTCAGAAAATATCATTTATGAACATACAAAAGTTACACGGTTTAGGACTGTTGTGTGATGCAAGGTGGTAAAAAAAAAAAAAAATCTTCCCAAAAATAAATAAATAAATAAAAAATTTAAACCATGCAAACAAACAAACAAATCTACAATAATCAACTGAATCTGACACAAAATCATTAAATTATTATTATTTTTTTGCTTTTTTAAATTTTATTTTATGTAGAAAGTAGATTGAGGATGATACAAACTTCTGTAGCTCTCAACATTATGTTGATTTACAGTAATGTAAAGTGATTTGGAGGTGATTTAAATCTTATATTTTCCTAAAACATAAAAAGAGCCTTAAATTGACCGTCTATAAGAGTGGACACTTTGCATGAAAGGGTTAATGTACATCACTGTGCATACATACACCTCTCAATGAAGTACAACAAAACAAACAAACAAACAAACAAACACACACAGTAGCAGAAAATAAGATAGATAAGCAGTTTGCTAGAGGCCAGACCTTTTCTTCTACAATATAAACATGAATCTAATTTTCTGACTGATGAAAACTGACTAATGAACGCAGCCCAAATAGAGACCAAATCTAGGGGGCATGTCACTCTGTGTAATCACCTGACACATTGTGATATTAGATGTGAAACTAAACTCTGATATCCATGAACAGTTGTATTAAACAATGTATTAATATTACGAGGTTTCGTTGATGGCGTAATAAGACTGATGTTGAGATAGGCAGCTGTATTTGTGATCCCTTATTTATTAATTGTTTCAAGTTCATAAGGCTCCATCAGCTTCATGCTGTGTCATCACTGAATACCAAATACTCCAAACGTACTGCTCTATTGTCTCTCTTTTGTGCAATTTGTAATTTGATTAGATTGTGTGGGTGTTTTAGTTTATTTACTTTTAGTTTCTGCTGCAAAAGCATTTTAGGGGGGGAAAACAGAGTAGATACAATGGGGGGAAAAAGTATTTGATCCGCTGCTGATTTTGTACATTTGCCCACTGACAAAGAAATGATCAGTCTATAATTTTAATGGTAGGTGTATTTTAACAGTGAGTGACAGAATAACAACAAAAAAATCCAGAAAAACGCATTTCAAAAAAGTTATAAATTGATTTGCATTTTAATGAGGGAAATAAGTATTTGACCCCTTCAACTTAGTACTTGGTGGCAAAACCCTTGTTGGCAATCACAGAGGTCAGACGTTTCTTGTAGAAGGCCACCAGGTTTGCACACATCTCAGGAGGGATTTTGTCCCACTCCTCTTTGCAGATCATCTCCAAGTCATTAAGGTCATTTTCAATGCCCTGGCTGAGGGAAGGAGGTTCTCACCCAAGATTTGATGCAGTGCAGTTGTCCTGTCACCTTAGCAGAAAAACACCCCCAAAGCATAATGTTCCCACCTCCATGTTTGACGGTGGGGATGGTGTTATGACTTGGGGTCATAGGCAGCATTACTCCTCCTTCAAACATGGCGAGTTGAGTTGATGCCAAAGAGATCTGACCACACCTGACCACAACACTTTCACCCAGTTCTCCTGTGAATCATTCAGGCAAACTTCAGACGGGCCTGTACAAGTGCTTTCTTGAGCAGGGGGACCTTGTGGGCGCTGCAGGACTTCAGTCCTTCACGGCGTAGTGTGTTACCAATTGTTTTCTTGGTGACTATGGTCCCAGCTGCCTTGAGATCATTAACGAGATCCTCCTGTGTAGTTCTGGGCTGATTCCTCACTGTTCTCATGATCATTGAAACTCCACGAGGTGAGATCTTGCATGGAGCCCCAGACTGAGGGAGACTGACAGTTTCTTCCATTTGCGAATAATCGCATCAACTGTTGTCACCTTCTCAGCAAGCTGCTTGGCGATGGTCTTGTAGCCCATTCCAGCCTTGTGTAGGTCTACAATCTTGTCCCTGACATCCTTGGACAGCTCTTTGGTCTTGGCCATGGTGGAGAGTTTGGAATCTGATTGATTGATTGCTTCTGTAGACAGGTGTCTTTTTACAGGTAACAAACTGTGATTAGGAGCACTCCCTTTAAGAGAGTGCTCCTAATCTCAGCTCATTACCTGTGTAAAAGACACCTGGGAGCCAGAAATCTTGCTGATTGATAGGGGATCAAATACTTATTTCCCTCATTAAAATGCAAATCAATTTATAACTTTTTTGAAATGCGTTTTTCTGGATTTTTTTGTTGTTCTTCTGTCTCTCACTGTTAAAATACACCTACCATTAAAATTATAGACTGATCATTTCTTTGTCAGTGGGCAAATGTACAAAATCAGCAGGGGATCAAATACTTTTCCCCCCCACCTGTAGATAGAATACACCTCTTTCACATTCATTACACCACAAAGTGGTGATGCAGATTAAACATTACACGTGTGATTTAATAATTGAAAGCTAGCCCTGCTACCCCATTGATCAGCAGGCCATTATTTTTTCCAAGCAATATAATTTATAATGGAACAAGACTTTCATTCAGCACATATAATACTGGTTTCCTTTTCACTGTATAACACTACAGTAGATGGTGTCACCCAGAAGAGGACAAGGTTTGGGGTCTGTTTGTTCTCAAAGTATTTTCCTTAATGTTACCGGCTAACACAACATTATAAAATACTGTAATGGTACACAATATTACCATGATGTAGTCATGTTTATCTCTGTGTAGTGTATATGCAGATACAGAGATGCTTACCCTGCTGAAAAAAACGACAGAAACCATCATTGAAATTCCAATGGCTTTAACTACAAATACCATTACAAACCATCCGCTAACCATTAAATCCATTACCGGTCCTTAATGGTATCCGCTAGACATAACATGCCACCAACAGCAGGCAACACATTACCAGTAGAGATCCACAGGGACCATTACAGTCTCCATTAAAACCAATACGATTCCCATTATAACCAATAGCTTTTTCAGCAGGGTAAAGCGTATAAAGTAGCATTCAACTTTTACACAATATCTTTAGAGTCATTAAATCTGCCTTGTCTGTTTTATAAATGACTTAACATTCCTCAACACAAAACATACTAATCGTGTAATGGTTACTCAAACTTTCATTAGGTGCAGACTCTATAGTACACATAATAAAACAACATGCAGAAAATAGCAGAAAACAGAAAATATTCTGTTTTGAGTCCATACTACATTTTAAATTATAAAAAGTATATACCTGGAGATATTGGCAAACAAATTATTAAAGGAAAAGGGGCTAACTAACACCACAAAGGCTGAAATCCCAAACTAAAGAACTGCAGTCATTTACTGCTTTCTGTCATTATACATTATATACAGAATCTTCATTTTTCCTACTTCTTTCAATTTTGAATACATTTGACATGGGATTACTGTAGAAGTGTAGCAAACCCAGTGGGTAATATCATGGTTTGGGTTATGCAAGGTTTTCAGCTTAGCTTGAATAGCTTTGGAAAGTGTGTAAACATAAACAAGGCGTTTCGTTTTAACGCTACAGGCCGTACAGCGCATGCGCGACATCTCCGAAAGCTGCGCTTGCGCAATATCCCTACTTCTGAGCGCGCGAGACGCCTCCATAGGCTATTTGAAGTCTACTAGACTTCTGCTAGATCCATTTTTACCACTTAGTGTTGCTTCGTAAAGTAATGCTTTGGATAATCCAGATGCTCCGAACAGTGCATCTGTTACACAGGTAGTTGTTTCCATACCTGTCCAAAAGGAACGTTGCCAATTCCGCGTCTAACTTCATCCTTTTCTTCAGTAATAATTCTCGCCATCTTGGGAAAGCGCTTCCAATGTTAATTCTTGTTTTACTGCGCTTCTGGTCGTGAAGTCGTTTGGAAGCACAGCGTGTTTTTTTGCCTTCAGTACAAGAATCTCCCAGCGTTGGACCCTTCGTGGATTCCGCCATGTTTTCCTTTCCCTTCGAAACACTCTGAGATGTGAAGCCCAGTCTCCATGGACATTGGTTTCAAAATAAAAGTCTTTGAACTTAGACTGTTATGTTGTGTGGCCAACGGACTGCAGTGTGGATACAGAGTTCAGTTCAGCTCAGTACATTTAATCAACTCACTACTGAAGCCCTAAGCCCTAATGCATTATTATTCTTTTCTTTCTTGTTTATCTCGACTTGACCTTCTTGTAATATTGATGTAATGAAAGTTGTTTTCTCGTGTTTACGACGATTTTTCTGTGTGCTCGACATAACTTTTGTTTTTATTGTTCTGGAGACAACAAAAGCTCCGCAGCATCATCATGGATGAACAAATTTGTTTTTAGTTTGATCAGGGACTCACTCAAACTGAAATAGCTCCTTGTCTGTCAGTGATTGAGGACTTCCACATTAGTGTTACATACACTTGAGAAGGAGGCTGTCAGGTCTACAACGAGATAAAGTTCACCTCTACAGCAGGCAGCACCAGTCCCAATCACAAGGCGTGAGATTTTCTTGTGACAAAATGACGTGTTTTCATGAGAAAATTAAGTTGTGATCATGAGAAAACAAGAAAGAAAAAAAATAATAATAATGCATGGCCTTTTAGGGCTTCCATAACTCACTGAATTGAATTGACATCTGTACCCAGGCAACAGGCCACACACACACACACACACACACACACACCATTGTGTGCACGGTGTCAAGACTGACGGAAAACTGACATGTTTGATAATCTGGGACACATTTTCCCTTGGATTAAATTAGTCCCTGCCTCTGGACTCATGTTCATAGCATCCTGTTTGCTCATATCATGCAATTTGCACTGTTTTCATACTATACCATATATCATATATATACATGTCACTTTTGATTGGATTTTCAGGGATGTACCACAGGGAACAGACACGGTGTCATCCAAGGATAAACATGTGGACTTTGTTCAGAAGCTGACTTACTAGAAATGCCACGGGACTTGGGTTTAGTGAAATAAAACCTATACATGATGCTGAGTAAGTTGCCTAATTACTATAAGGTTGTTTACATTCTGAAAGCAGATCCAGGAATGACCTGCACCAAAAAAAAAAAATTAATGTCCTAACATTATATTATTGTTATTACATATTTCCTATCATTTTTGAAGCACTTCCATTTTGATATATGGCTCTCCATGTGCTCATACTCCCTGTTGGCCATTTTGAAGGATGTGTGAAAACAGTGGTCAGAAGTGAGGTCACAAAAACTTTTATATTTCAACTATTTTAACTAGAAATCGACCGATAATCGGTTTTTACCGATGTTTTCCCCCGATATTTAAGCATTTCTCCATAATCGGTTTTGTAATACCGGATCCACCGATAAACGTTTTGAGAACTGTGCACAGGACCGCCATTGCAGCACTGCATAATTAAAAAAAATAAAAAATTTTTGCATCTGTTTTTTGTTTATTTGTTAGAATTATTTTATGCGCTTTATTAAAATAAAAGCTTCGATGAGGTAAACAAACAGGTTTGTTTTACCTGTTTGTTTACCTCATCAAAGTTTTTATATTAATATATAAATAGGAGTTGTTTTGTTTTGTATGCAAGGAGGAAGGGAAATTGACAAAATTGTTATAAATAAAACAGTTCAGTGGTGTTATCATTGTATCAAAAACAGAAGTAAAACAATAAATATATGTCGGTTATTAGGCACATAAACATGCAAATAATCGGTACTGGTTATTTAAAAAAATCCAAATCACTGGGGCGATTAGACGTTGGGCTACTGACCGGAATGTCGTGAGTTCAAATCCCAGCACCACCAAGCCTGGCTCCACTGTTGGGCCCTTGAGCAAGGCCCTTAACCCTCAATTGCTCTAGATAAGGGCATCTGCCAAATGCTGTAAATGTAAATATCAGTCGATCTCTAATTTTCACCTTACTTTGTGATATGTGTCACTAAGATTAAATCACAACTTACTCAGCATCACCTCTCTAAAATGGTAAAAACACATAGCAAGTGTGCTAAAGTGGTAATTAGCACACTAGTCATATTAGATAGATTTGTGTGATACCAATATATTATATCAGAGGTGTTACTGGCTATTATTTTTAATGCATTTAATTGGTAGCTGTAGTTTGCTGTAACTTGTAACCGATTGTAATTGTAAGGAGAACTTAAAGGGTGCAGTATTGTAAAAGGCAGAGAATAATGAGTATGAGACCAAGAGAATGTATAACATATAAGACAATATCTGTACTTTTTGTTCACATTAATGTAATTTATAAACGAGGTATAACCAAGAAAACTACTGCTGATCCAATTAAGCTCACTGTGTACCCTTAAAGCCATTCAGTTGAACTGGATGCGCATTACTTTTAGTTAAAGCTGCAGTACAAAACTTTTCCCTCTCTATTGCCATCTCTCTTACTTGCCGAGTTTTTTTTTTCCTTTCATGGGTTGTGCTTCGGCACTGCTCCTCTGCATGAATCTGATAGTTTGAGTTATCCACTCCTGCATCCCAATAGGCATACTTATACTAAGTACTAAAAGTATGTACTCTTTTTGTGAAGAAAAACTACATGCTTTTGAGCGTGTATTAAACGAGTATGCAAGTACTGGGACATACTAGCAGAGAACGTTGTTGCCCGGAAGAGAACACTGGCACCGTGAACAAACTCCTCGTTGCATTTCAGCTTTTCTTCCTTCATTATTCCTTATATAATTTATACCATGTAATTTACTTTATCATTCCCTTGATTTATTTTTCCACATTTCACTTACACCTCTCTAAAATGCATCCTTGAATTCAGCGAAGCAAACAGTCACAAAACTCCTCCTCCCTCATGCAAAGAGTTGTGGGAAATATTTGCTGTAATAGTAGACCATCCAGATACCTTTGGGATACTCATTTCAACATACTACCATTTGGGAGGTTTATGGATGTAGTGAAGGAGGACATGAAGGTAGTCGGTCTGAGAGAAGAGGATGCAGGGGATAGGGCTAGATGGAGGTAGATGATTCGCTGTGGCGACCCCTGAAGGGAACAGCCGAAAGGAAAAGAAGACCATTTGGGACACAGTAATTCTAATCTCGGGTACTATTCAGTATGGATTGTATGTCAATTGGGACACAGGGCACCTTTTTCCTGAACGCGTAAGTCTCGCCTGGCTCACACCGGAAGAATTTCCAGTCGCCGGTGTTTACAGTCAAATTAGCGTGTTTTCCTGATCTTATCTTACGCTGTGAATAATTTACTGCTTTTGTTGAATTTTTATATACACAAATGTAAACATTTTCAAAGCTCCTTCCCGATCACTCGTTTTTGAAAAGGAACTCTCCAATGTCTCACTTGGAGACATTGAGAAGGATGAAAAGTCCCAAAGCAAAATATTTGTATTCTATACTGGAGGATTTTGGTTTTGTAATGTAAAATCTCATACACCCCTGTTTTGTTATTTATTTTATTTCAATTACTTATTTTCTCAATTAAAAAAACAAAAAACAAAAATACAAACACACACAGCCCTTCCTCTGGGCCATTAGAGGGCAGCAGAGCGCTGCAGTAGTGCTGATAAATCCCTCGAAGAAAAACAACAAAACAAAAACATTTTCCAAGAATTTCTAAAGTTTATTGCTGTTGCTGTGGCAACCAACGACAGCACAGCTTGACCGTGAGCTCATTTTTTTTTCTTACCAACACTCAAAAAGTTTCTGTTTAAGTAATTCAGTCGCTCCCTATAGCGGTTTTAATAAGGATTCACGAAGAGACCACAAGAGCCGCTTTCCCTTTTTGCCTGTAGACTCTGCTCAGTTCGGCGTTTATTGGTTTTTACAACCGGTGATTCCCCGGAGGTTTGCGGTTTTGCATGGCCCATAGTCTGGCTTGTGGTGACAACTAACCTACGCTACTCCCACGCCGGAGCGACTTTTCACTGTTTACGGATATGACGAGACACGCACGGGCGAATGACGTATGTACGCAATTTCCCGCGAAATCCGCATCGACAGCTTTAAAATATAAATACTTATAACCGGCTTACCTTAATGAATCAGAGTAAGACAGAAACACGGTTTGGAAGATGGATTCATGATGTACTTACTCGTTGTTTAAATTTAGATTATTTTGAACGAAAAAAAAAGTTACATAGTGTACCTTTAATTTTGCCAACGTCAACATTGTGTAACTAGCCATAAGTTGTGTGTTGATGTTATCTTTAGATTTCACTTTCTATGGCGGTTTTCTGTGAGTAGAGTTGAGTTGCTCTCTCTCTCTCTCTCTCTCTCTCTCTCTCTCTCTCTCTCTCTCTCTCATAGCTCGCAGAAAATAAGTGCAATTTACACACTGACCATAGCAAAACAAAACAAAACAAAACAACAACATAAGAGTCTCGATAGCTAGCTGAATCAAGTAAACAAGTGCGCTAATGTTAGCTAGCTACCTACTGAGCCACTGGAATGTCTCACCTCTTCAGCAGAAAAAAAGCCATCTCTGCATCAGTCTTTAATCCCTTCATATCTCGGAGTTGTCGCCACCTCTCAAAAGCCATGCCGATATTTATTCTCGTTTTAGCACGGGCTCTGCCGCTTTCCCTTTTTGACTGCAGGCTCTCCGCAGTTCGAGGCTTCTTGGTGTTGACAACAGCTGATTCCTCAGATGTCAACAATGATTGCCGTTTAGAGCTACACAGATTAAAAGCAGCCATTGAAGCAACGGTTGGAAATACAAACTACAGACACTCCACCATCTTCAGCCCCCACACGTAATATAGTAGCCGGCTTTTCTTTCTGTTTACGGACGTGACGTAACCACGCAAAGACGAATGGCGTCAAACTGATGTTTCCCGCGAAATCTGAGAGCTCAAATTAAGGTAAGGGGTAAGGTAAGGAGACAGTTTGGAACACTGATTTTTATGCACTTGCTCAATAATTTATTTTTGTTCATATTTAACCAAAAAGTTCCGCTTTTAAAGATCATTCAGTCAAACTGTTTTTAAGGGTTTGCAGCTCTGTGTTCAGAGTTTGCCAACTGTTAATGAAGGGTTGAAAACATTTGAGTGCTTGCAAGTGCTTAAGGTTTCATATAGATGTAGTCACTGATTGATAATATGATCACACTAATGTATATGATTGCAAGACATTCTGTGGTAAATGAAATGCCAAACTGAATTAATGCTTTGTTAAGCATACTTATGTAAGGCTCGTGGTAAATTGTCTGAACCTGGAGAGAACTGCTCTCTGAGAATACAAAGGACTCTTACGAAAATGAACATTTGAACTCTCTTCCACAGAATTAGCATCTTCATCTGAGATAACGCATCACACTGAGTGGAGACTGGAAGATCGCACCTCACTATTTGTCTATATGCATTAGACAGTATGTTTAATGTGTATAAGAAATTGACTATACGCGTTTGGTATCATTCAAAAGGTCTCTCTGTAAAATGGTCTCATTCCCTCAGCAGCAGTTCAAACCACCATTGAGATCTAGAAACATATTGCATGCCTTTGAAAGTGTACCCTCCCCGGGTCCCTCACACAAATCACCTCCTGTATGTAAATATGGTACATCCTTCCACAGACACTGAAGACCCATTCAATCACAAATGCCAACTGACCCCCTGAATAGTGGGCCCAAATTCCAATTATAATACACCATTTGGTGGACCTACAGAGTATCTGGGGATTTAGGGAGAGCTGCCCAAAGACTCATGAAATCTGTAGACAGATCTCCCGCACAATTATTGTGTGTAGTTTCATTGCTGGGTAAACTTTTCTAATTGTCTTGTTTGTGTTTTATGTGATGTTTTTATATTATTGATCACTGCTTATTATCTTCTAGAGTGGATTGAACATTGTTATTGGAATTACCTGGTTAAGAAATTATGTTTGAATTTATTCTGACCTACCCTGAAATTATTGGTTCTAGTAGATTACGTTTAGTCCATGTTGCCGCAAATCTGCGACCAGGTTAGTACAGGCTAAAATCCAGGTTTAGCTGGAGCACTGGAGCACACCAACTGAGATTTTAGAGTCCACCCTAACAACTTGGCTTTAGTTAAGTGTACTTAGACTGTAAAGGCTAAAAGGAGTTTCAGTTTAGAACAACATAGTCTTGATTGACCAATCTAAATAGGGCGAGCCTAATATTAATCTAGTTAAGTGGGATACTAGTATAGAAAAGTAAAAGTGGTCAACTTGTCCTGATAGTAGTGATCATGAGCTCTGACTAGAGATAATGTTATTCTAATTAAGTGTGTACAGCTCTATAGGGACTAAATAAAGTACTTTTAGTGAAGTGAAAGTGACATGTGAAGGCCAATGTATGGTAACCCATACTTGGAATTTGTCCTCTGCATTTAACCCATCCAAGTCAGTGCACACACATCAGAAGTTGTGAGTAGTGAACACACACACACAAAACAAACTGTGAGTGCAAAAGTGCAAGCATGGGCAGCCATCTAAACCGTATTTGTCAATTACCGCTGTCTAATGACCATGAGTGGCGAGTTTGTGACTGTGAGATCCACGTACACGACCAGCACGAGACTCTTAAGACACTGGAATCCGAATGAACGAGCACAATCTAAGTAAAGGGTTAAATAGGATAATCAAATGTCGAGATAAATTTAATGATGGAGATTGGAATTTTAATATCTCTTAGAATCAGTCATAATTTGAGTCAGATAAAGTAAAAAAAGATGATCATATTTAAAGTTGACAGATTGTTCATTCAAAATGTTTATATATCGCGTAAAGGAAATATAGTAACCACCCGCTGGTCCAATGACGGTATCCAACAGAGTGGCACAAGGCTTCTTACATGGTTCCTGTCTTTCCTTTATGCAATATATTAACATTTTCATACAAATCATACAAATAAAATTTCTAAGCTATATAATAGACTTGTAGACATGCCTAAATAAATAATTACTGATCATGTTCTGCATATTTGTACTAGTAAGAAAAACAGTAGCACAAATGAAGACTGTTTTCCAAACCCTTTTATTCAACACAATTAGGGGTGTTTTCCTTTTCACAACATGACAGTATACTGTAATTATCAAAATCCCATTAGCTGACGTCATCCAGAAGAAAACGGTGTTGGGGTCTATTTTGAGGCGTTTTTCCCTCTTATTTTGTCATTGGGAGTTTCTCATTGGGGGAATGCAGACCTGGATTCCTGTGAAACTGTGTTGAGTTAGAGTTGTGCATACTGGTGAATCATTCAGTTAAGACACACCCTTTATTTTGCACAAGGCCCTTGCTCAGACCAGGAACAGGAAGTACATTCTGAGATGCTGGACTGTTTGTGTGCTGGTGTTTCTGTCATGTGTGAAAGTGCAGTAGAAACTCGCAGGCCAGTGCTGATCCTGTCATTATTCCTTGTGAATGGCATTTATTACTACGACATATACAGCTGCTCAAGCTACAGAAACTTCTTCACTTCAGACTCTGCTCTTGGTAAAAACACCTCACTGAATGAATTACTGTAAAAACCTTAATTGATTTTCTTATGTTTGCAGTTTGAAACATGGTAATGTGGACCCATTGCATTAAATAATGCGTCTTTTAACTTGTGTTGTCTGTTTTAATGGTCTTACAACTAGTATTAAAAAAGGCTTAAATGTTTTTTAATTTGCCTCAGACTTTAGATACTCTGTTAAAGTGGCAAATATCCAATCTAGGTTTGTTTATGAAAATTTAACATGAAAGTATAAAAACAGTATTTGATATTTGGTTAAATCTAATCTTATTTCTCAGTGATCTTTTACTGTTTTTGAAGATAATTGACTGAGGTACATACTTTGCTCTGATTGTCCAACCTCCACTGAATTCTGATCACTTTCTCCTCATCTGTTTGTTATCTGCTCTCATTGCCTAGGATACTAAAATCCAAACACCAAAAAGTTCACTTGTACATCAAATAATAGAGAGAAGAGTAATTAAAAATAATAATAATAAAAAAAACTACACTCTTAAACTGGTTAAATCTTGAAACATTAAGGAATGTTCAGCATGTCCGTCTTTTGAAAGGTTCACTTTTATTGTTTTATCAGCTCTTTTATTTGTTTAAATTGTACCCAATGATTATAAATTATTTATTTTTCGGTTCATTCTGAACAAAAACAATGTTATTACGTTCCTGCTCCAGCTTTCCTCACCCCACTCTTTGGTTGGAACGTGGTTAGAGCATCCTTCTACATTGATTACACAGGTAGATGTTGAGCTGCTATGGCACTGCTGGCTGTCTCACCTCAGGTACCCATATGATTACTGCTCTTCCTTCTGCCTTGCCACCATGCCAAACGCAACCAAAACCACACAGGCCTCCCCAGTGACTAAGGCTGTAGCAAGCCCTCTGGAACCGTTAATGCATGCTCGGTGCCACTGGTTCCATATGGTTTCCTCCTGTTATACCTAATACCACTCACACATGCTACATTGCAGTGTGATTTGTTGCTTGATGTGTGACTTTTGTACTTTTGCAAATGTACTTTATTACAGTGAGGAAAAAAGTATTTGATCCCCTGCTGATTTTGTACGTTTGCCCACTGACAAAGAAATGATCAGTCTATAATTTTAATGGTAGGTGTATTTAAACAGTGAGAGACAGAATAACAACAAAATCCAGAAAAACGCATTTCAAAAAAGTTATAAATTGATTTGCATTTTAATGAGGGAAATAGTATTTGATCCCCTATCAATCAGCAAGATTTCTGGCTCCCAGGTGTCTTTTACACAGGTAACGAGCTGAGATTAGGAGCACTTTCTTAAAGGGAGTGCTCCTAATCTCAGCTCGTTACCTGTATAAAAGACGCCTGTCCAGAAGCAATCAATCAATCAGATTCCAAACTCTCCACCATGGCCAAGACCAAAGAGCTGTCGAAGGATGTCAGGGACAAGACTGTAGACCTACACAAGGCTGGAATGGGCTACAAGACCATCGCCAAGCAGCTTGGTGAGAAGGTGACAACAGTTGGTGCGATTATTCACAAATGGAAGAAACAAAAAATAGCTGTCAGCTGGGACCATAGTCACCAAGAAAACAATTGGTAACACACTACTCCGTGAAGGTCTGAAATCCTGCAGCGCCCGCAAGGTCCCCCTGCTCAAGAAAGCACATGTACAGGCCTGTCTGAAGTTTGCCTGAATGATTCAGAGGAGAACTGGGTGAAAGTGTTGTGGTCAGATGAGACCAAAATCGAACTCTTTGGCATCAACTCAACTCGCTGTGTTTGGAGGAGGAGGAATGCTGCCTATGACCCCAAGAACACCATCCCCACCGTCAAACATGGAGGTGGGAACATTATGATTTAGGGGTGTTTTTCTGCTAAGGGGACAGGACAACTGCACCGCATCAAAGGGACGATGGACAGGGCCATGTACCATCAAATCTTGGGTAAGAACCTCCTTCCCTCAGCCAGGGCATTGAAAATGGGTCGTGGATTTGTATTCCAGCATGACAATGACCCAAAACACACAGCCAAGGCAACAAAGGAGTGGCTCAAGAAGAAGCACATTAAGGTCCTGGAGTGGCTTAGCCAGTCTCCAGACCTTAATCCCATAGAAAATCTGTGGAGGGAGCTGAAGGTTTGAGTTGCCAAATGTCAGCCTCGAGACCTTAATGACTTGGAGAGGATCTGCAAAGAGGAGTGGGACAAAATCCCTCCTGAGATGTGTGCAAACCTGGTGGCCAACTACAAGAAACGTCTGACCTCTGTGATTGCCAACAAGGGTTTTGCCACCAAGTACTAAGTAGAAGGGATCAAATATTTATTTCCCTCATTAAAATGCAAATCAATTTATAACTTTTTTGAAATACGTTTTTCTGGATTTTTTTGTTGTTATTCTCTTTTTGTTTGCTGTCTCTCACTGTTAAAATACACCTACCATTAAAATTATAGACTGATCATTTCTTTGTCAGTGGGCAAACATACAAATTCAGCAGGGGATCAAATACTTTTTCCCCCCACTGTATGTAACATGTCATGTAATATGAATCTGTAATATGGCACTTTGTTTTAATAGGACAGAAGACCAGATCATGTCCCCTCCTGAACCCAAAACCAGAGAAGATTTTCTTCAGTGTAAGAAGCCTTTATTTTAATTGGTCACATATATATTACAATACAGTGAAATTTTTTTTTTTCACATATCCCAGCTTGCTAGGAAGCTAAGGTCAGAGCACAGGGTCAGCCATGATACAGCACCTGTGGAGTAGAGAGGGTTAACAGCCTTACTTAAGGGCCTGACAGTTTGAACCCCCAACCTTCTGATCAGTAACCCTGAATGTAAGATGCGAGATGTGAGATGCACACATTCAGATTCTTACACAGATTCTTACATTCAGATACACAGAGTCTAAGATGTAAGATGCACACATTCAGATTTTTTGAAATTCACCAAAAATGTATCCTTACAATTTTCTCCAGGTTCTACAGAAACACTCATTTTAATAATCACTATTAAAAATCCAGAGTTCTGAACAAGATTTCTAAAAATTTCCAGACATTCTAGTGGCTATTTGTCCACTTATCTGAACCAGGCACTTTTATGTATGCAGTTACATATATGTGTCATATATGTGGGTGGTTATATATATATTTTTCCTTTCAATCAGATGCCTGTCAGCTCACGCTGGATCCCAACACAGCTAACAAACACCTCAGTCTATCTGACAGGAACAGAGCGGTGACCTGCAGTCAAACAGTCCAGTCATATCCTGATCATCCAGACAGATTTGAAACTGTATATCAAGTTCTGTGTAGAGAGAGTGCATGTGGACGGTGTTACTGGGAGGTTGAGTGGAGTGGATTTGCTGGAGTTGAAATAACTGTGTCCTATAAAAGCATTAGCAGGAAGGGAACAGGTAAAGAATGTGGGTTTGGGAACAACAATCAGTCTTGGAGTTTATACTGCTCTCCGTTGAGATGTTCATTCTGGCACGATGACAAACAAACTAAAATCTCCAAAAGACATAGCGCCTCTAGAATAGGAGTTTATGTGGATTACAGGGCAGGATCTTTATCCTACTACAGCATCTCTGACACAGTGAAGCTCCTCCACAGGGTCCAAACTACATTCACTCAGCCTCTCTACCCAGGGTTTTATGTTTTCTCAGGATCAACAGTAAAGCTTTTGCAACCCACACTCTAAAAAGTGATTCTGGCCTTATGTAGCATTTACATATTGCTATAGTGTCCATGATATTAAAATAAATTAAGTTTGTAAATCTACTTATTTCCATTTAATATAAGTTTAACATAAACCTACAGTTATTTACCTATTTACTTTTCGCTGAACTTACATATTTTACCTAAGTGGAAATTCGGCACTTAATTTAAATACATTCATCTATGAACATATCTTTTTTTAAATTCTAAAATTACTTTTTTTCAATGTACAAAATAAAAGACTATTCTGTTAGAATGCTATAGTTTACATTTCATTTGTACCTAAGTAGCACAGATGGCTGTATAATTATCATGATGTTTATTTAGTCAATTTCTTATTTTTTATTATATACAGGTGCATCTCAAAAAATTAGAATATTGTGGAAAAGTTCATTTTTTCCCCCGTAATTTAATTTAAAAAGTGGAACTTTCATATATTCTAGATTCATTAAACATAAAGTGAAATATTTCAAGCCTTTTTTGTTTTAACCTTGATGATTATGGCTTACAGCTCATGGAAATCAAAAAAACAAAAATCTCAAAATATTAGAATAAAGAATTTATAATACAGAAATCGACCTTCTGAAAAGTATGTTAATTTATGCACTCAATACTTGGTCAGGGCTCCTTTTGCACAAATTACTGCATCAATGCGGTGTGGCATGGAGGCAATCAGCCTGTGGCACTGCTGAGGTGTTATGGAAGCCCAGGTTGCTTTGATAGCAGCCTTCAGCTCGTCTGTATTGTTGGGTCTGGTGTCTCTCATCTTCCTCTTGACAAAATTCAGGTCCGGCGAGTTGGCTGGCCAATCAAGCTCAATAATGCCATGGTCAGCAAACCAGTTACTAGTAGTTTTGGCATTGTGGGCAGGTGCCAAGTCCTGCTGGAAAAGGAAATTGGCATATTCATAAATCTTGTCAGCAGATGGAAGCATGAAGTGCTCTAAAATCTCCTGGTAGACGGCTGCATTGACTCTCGACTTGAGAAAACACAGTGGACCAACACCAGCAGATGACATGGCACCCCAAATCATCACTGACTGTGGAAACTTCACACTGGACTTCAAGCAACTTGGATTCTGTGCCTCTCCACTCCTCCACCAGACGGTACCTTGATTTTCAAATGAAATGCTTGGACCACTGAGCAACAGTGTTTTGAGTAAAAAGGTGTTTTGAGTTAATTAGCTGATTAGACTCTTCTCAGGTCGAAATTGCTGTATTGTAAATTCTTTATTGTAATAGTTTTGACATACTGGATTTTTCCAGTGTCTATAGCATTTCTTGCGCTTTTCTTTTCATAGCATATCTATGAGCTGTAAGCCGTAATCATCAAGATTAAAACAAAACAAAACAAAACAAAAAAGGCTTGAAATATTTCACTTTATGTGAATAAATCTAGCATATATGAAAGTTCCACTTTTTGAATTAAATTATGGAAAAAAAAGAACTTTTCCAAGATAATTTTTTGAGATGCGCCTGTATATATTACATGAATGTTTATTGAATTTACATTGTAGATCTGCTGTTTAATTCTACTGTATAATGATAATAATTTTACACTTGAATATACACATTTTCATGTTCCCCTGGTCTAAAACAATTAGTATCAGTAATTATTTTAATAATTAATTAGTAATTAATTATTTAAGCCAAAGATCAAGTTGTGGTCTTTTAAAATCTATTGATTTTCCAGTAATTTTGTTTCTTTGTTATTAAATTTAGATTTACAAATTAATTTTAGATAATCTGAGTCTAACAACAATTTAGTCAGATAATACACATTTTTTTTTTCTATAAGTTTTAGTTTTTGCACAGAAACTGCATAAAACAGACTTTATCAGGATAACAGACTCTAAAGGTGTTGTATTCATCTATTGTTGTTTTAAGAAATATCCCTCCCTCCCTAATATTACACCATTTTAGATGTGATTATACAGTTGCAACCAAAATTATTCAACCCCCATTGCAAATCAGGTTTATTGTCAAAATTTACAGACTGCAATAAACAAATCAAACAAAAGCAATTGAAATAGTTCAACACAACGAATGCTTCAAGTGGTTTCCCCAAAGTTGACCACTTCTGACTCGAAAGCACAAGAAAATTTGGCTCCAATATGCTCAAAATCGTATAAATAAGCCACAGAACTTTTGGGATTCTGTTCTATGGAACTTTTCAGCCTGGAGGATCAGTGATATGTCTGGAGGAGGAAGAATGAAGCATACACTGAAAAGAAAACTCTGTCCACAGTCAAGCATGGTGGTGGCTCGGTGATGCTTTGGGGCTGATTTGCATCCTATGGCACTGGAAACCTGCAGCGTGTGGAAGGCAAGATGGATTCATTGATGCCATCTTTGAGGAAGCTGAAGCTTGGGCGTCACTGGATCTTCCAACAGGACAATGATCCCAAGCATACCTCAAATTCCACCAAGGCTTCGTTGCAGAAGAAGTCCTGGAAGATTCAACAGGGCCATCACAGTCACCTGACTTGAACCCCATAGAAAATCTCTTATGGGATTTGAAGAAGGCGGTTGTTCCCTTAACTTTGAACTTGCGAACTGCGCTTCCAGTGGGGTCTCTAGGAACATTGAGTGCCTTCAATATCTTTTTGTATCCTGTTTCTTGTTTGTGAAGGGCAATGATCTCTTCTCTTAACTTTTTTGGACCATTCTTTTGACCTAGCCATATTTCTAACATGCAGTCAAACGTGACACTCAACAAACCCCTAGCCAGTTCAGGTATTTATGTGTTCCAGCTCAAGCACACCTGGTGCAACTAATGAAGCCCTTGATTAGTCACATCAGCGGTGCTTGAGACAACACCTGTTTTGCATATTTGTGCTGCTGTGAGGGATTCTATTCAGGTGGTTGAATAATTTTGAGACTGGAGAAGTCATTATAAGTTGCATTTTCAGCTGAATTTGGGGAAACCACTTGAAGCATGTGTGTGTATGTATATATATATATATATATATGTATGTGTATGTATGTGTGTGTGTGTGTGTGTATATATACACTCTCGAAGCTTTGATTCGTTTCCCGGAACAGTCAGGGGAAAGCCTCAGTGCTTTATGAGGCTTCATTTCCCCATCCCTACCTTGCGCACAGAGATTACTCCAGATTCTTGGAGATTATGTACTGTAGATGATGAGATATTCAAAGTCTTCGCAATTTTACGTTGAGGAACATTATTCTGAAATTGTTCCACAAGTTGTAGATGCAGTTTTTCGCAGATTGGTGAACCTCTGCCCATCTTTACTTCTGAGAGACTCTGCCTCTCTAAGATACTCTTTTTATACCCAATCATGTTACTGACCGGTTGCCAATTAACATCCAGCTGTTTCTTTTTGGTAACACTTTTCCAGCCCCCATCCCAACTTTTTGATACGTGGTGCTGCCATCAAATTCAAAATTATCTTATTTTTTTCTTAAAATGGTACATTTACTCAGTTTAAACATTTGATATGTTTTCTATGTTCTATTGTGAATAACATATGGGTTTATGAGATTTACAAATCATTGCATTCTTCTTTTATTTACATTTTACACAGCGTCCCAACTTTTTTGGAATTGGGGTGTGTGTGTGTGGGTGTGTGTGTGTGTGTGTGGGTGTGTGTGTATATGTATACACACACACCCCAATTCCAAAAAAAGTTGACTACTAATAAATATTGAAGTAAATAGAATATATACATCCAAACCAAACCAAAAAGTAATAACTCCTTTTCATTGTCGATGTTTTGAATCCACATCTGAATTATCTCGCTCCATGCAGAATGTAGTCTCACGTGTCAAAAACAAACACCATGAGGCATCAGTGCTATTTTTTATTTTGCCTCTAGAGGCAGCTCTCGTACTGTATAATGACAGCGGACCCTTCTCAGCCGCTCCTGCAATGAACGCAACCGGGAAAAACTATCGGTGTGGATTTTTGCCGATAACCGATAGTTCCAGCAATCAATTATCTGTGCCAATTAATCTGCAAAACTGATCAGTCGGTCGGCCTTTAATGTCTGTGGTTTCTACAACAATGATCAATCTACTGAAAAGAACTGACAGGGTGTTACAAGTGTGTACAATAAATGAACTTTATACTGTATACTTTATACAGACTTTATGGTTCTCATACAGTCAATGTGTGATCACAGATTGCTCAGTGTTGATGTAGACCTTTATACAAAGCTCCATGAGGTCATTTGTTACTCCCAAATACTACATAAAGTACAAACATGCAATTCACTACTTGCACTATCCACAGTTTTCAATTCTAGGTAGCTCTAGAGCGTCGACGTTTTAATTGGGTACATGACTCATTATCAGAAAACTGGACACTGCTAACAGTTCAAAGGAAATAAATAGCAGGTCACTGATTGTTGGCTACAGCTGACTACATTAAGTTATTACAAGCAGTATATTTAAGCAACACACAACTACAACAATATATGGACAGAGAACAACAGTCCAGGACGTGAATCTAGGCAACAACAGTTTTCTTCCCCACTATAAAACTAAATAAACTGTACATGCACTGTGTGGAAACGGGTGACATAACCATCAGGACAGCCTATGTGAAGCAGGGAATTTTGCACAGGTAAAGCTCACAAATGATCCATGTTGTTTCCTTGAGTGGAGGTCAGACCAGGTACAACTGCACAGGAATCATTATGACAACAGCAGAAGGAATTGGCT
Source organism: Cranoglanis bouderius (assembly GCA_023630585.1). Classification (NCBI taxonomy): domain Eukaryota; kingdom Metazoa; phylum Chordata; class Actinopteri; order Siluriformes; family Cranoglanididae; genus Cranoglanis; species Cranoglanis bouderius. The sequence continues at coordinate 7,105,910 of CM042568.1, forward strand.
TCTCTCCATGGCTTACATCGTACAAAGTCCTTTTATTTAATAACAAAATGTCTCTTCATTCTGAAAGTTGCATGCAAAGCAATCTGCACTTCTGCAGCAGGTACCTGATGATGTCCAGCCTCAGTGGTATCAGTAGTTGAAGACAGTGACGTTCACTATTCTTGGCCAGAATCCACAGTCTCAGTTCCCTTCATAGTGAATCACCCTCCTTTAAAATAATAAAATTTTGTTGCTTTTCAGCCTGAAATGAAGACAGACACAGTTTTTGTTTTATACAGCTGTGTTTACTCAGTGCAACTTATAACATCCAAGTGAAAGATATAACACCAACATGTCAGAAATACTTTTTTTAAAATTAAAAAACAGAATCACTGAGTTGGAAAAAGGATCACCCCCTTGCTTTAATTTGCCTTAATTTTTTAATTACAGCCTTTAGTCCATTGAGATATGTCTCTACTAACTTCTATTGCACATCTAGACTTTGCAATATTTGCCCACTCTTCTTTTAAATTTTTTTTTAATTTTTAAAAATATATAAATTTTTATGTTTAGTGTGCATGTTTTCTTCATTTTTAAAAGAATGTCCTCCATCATTAATAAAAGAAAATGCCATTTAAGAACCCCATTTTGTGACTAGCAGAAGCCCTGCCTCCCAGCTTTATAGGAGGTTCTGACAGCATGTCCAGTGAAGTAAATCTGACAGAATATAAAAGTTTCTCGATTTGGGAAAGACCTTGTTCTTTTAAAAGATAGTTAGCTTGCTTACTCAATAAAATGAGACAAAAAGCTTTCCAGAAAGGTCCACTGGATGTCTTCTTGAGATCAATTATGAACCTGAGTGAAGTAGCAGAGGAACTGTACAAGTTCAGGAGTTGTTTTGCAAATTGCTATTTATGTTGTAGGGTTCACATGAAAAAAAAGCACATCAACTTGCACCAGAACGGAAGTCTTTTTCTCTTTCTCTCTGTGTGTAAGAACACAGGAAGTGCAGTGGCTTTAACACAGACCACTGATCAGTCAGTCCTTCATCAGTGTGACAGGATGGAACTCCGTCCACTCCGTGTGATGATCTGTGAGTAAATTTTTTCTTTGTGTCTTCATTAGAGTGAGTGGTGGATTAAAACAATATGTTCAAATGAAGTCTAATGTCCTGTGTGATGAGGTTAATATGTGATTAGACTCTAGCAAGAACAGTGGATATCCATATCAGTTGTGTGAGTTAGTTTGTATGAGTTGAGACCTTTTTGAGTTAATTTTTTTTTCCATTTTGGTTACTGAGGTTAAGGTAAGGGCTAGATTTCTATGTAGAATATTATTAATTAGCTGCATTAATAGTTATATCAGTGGGAGTGTATAATCATTAATTAATATTAATAATTATATCAGTGGGACAGTGAAACAAATATGTGTGTGTGTGTGTGTGTGTGTGTGTGTGTGTGTGTGTGTGTGTGTGTGTGTGTGCGCGCACTTGCACATGTATGTATAACTTTATAAGGTTTATTCGAATTGACATCAGTGACTGATCTATTCATGTGACTGCAATTAATGTAGGTGATTAATAATTTGTAGTATTTTAACTTTAAAAATAAACTCATTGTAAATAAATTGCTTTTTGTTGATATTTGCTAGCCTTCACAGCAGCAGTTATTCATCTCATAATGAGTGAAAACAGACTGCTTCTTTCTGAGAGCTGCAATTAGCTTGTTTACCTGGTCTGCTGCTAACTACCCACTATATACTGGCCATACTTTTAACCAAAATTAGTTTGTAGTGCCTTCAAATATATAAATTATTTAGGCATGTGAGTCATGTTAGTCATGAGAGACACAGAGAAGGAAGTGTTGCAGTTCAGCTTCAGATTAGCAGATGTGGATCAAATTATACATGAGACAGTAATGAGCAGCATAGTGACCTGAGAGAAAATAGCTTTTTCTAAACACCATTCATTATTGAAACAGGTCGATATATTGCATTTCTTATAGCTGAAGTGAAACTAAAAATATAGATTTTGTTTTGCAGTATATGACATTGTTCTCATGTCTTCTTAAAGAAATGAACAAGTCAGCATTGCATCATATTCTCTGTTCCTCTTCCCTTTTTAGTGCTTATTTCACTTATCCGAGTTGGACAAGCTCAAGGTGATTTATACATATTTTATTGCCTATGTTGTGTACATGTTGGATTTGTATTAAGGTGGAGAAGATTGTTTGTACATTGTCATGCAGAATTTAAGATATTTACAGTGACAGTGTGTGTTTGATTTTTGACTTTTCCAGCAGAGTTTAAACCAGGTGTTACAGATCTGGAAGGAGGGAAGCAGGATGCACTCGCAGGGGAAAGTTATCAGTTTATTAGGAACATTAAAAATAAAAAGAACGTTCAAAAGAATTGGGACAGTCCAACAAAAATCCAAAAATAAACAAGACAATATTCCCCCAAAAACAATGATAGGGCAGTAATTCCAAACAGGCTAGTTAATAATCCAAACACTTACAGGGCAAAAATCCAGGAAGTCATGAGAAAATAATCCAAGGGTGAGGAAAAGCCAGGAAAAACAAAGACATGGAGGAATATTCCGAGAAGTCACGAGACATAAATCCATGAACCCGGGAACGCCGGGTAAAAAAAACCATAGGAAAAAACACTACAATTCTTCGTCGCGACACATAGTTATCCAGAATCACTTTCCGTGACATTTCGTTACATAGGGTTACATATGGTTATTCTAAATCAATACTCCGCGATGAAGTGGACACAAACAGGGGTTTAAGTAACATGTTTAATCCAAAGCAAACAAGATCAAACACACGACACCTGGAAACAATAATCACATAATAATAGGCGAACCAATGAAAGAACACAGGAGTAAACATAAACAAAACCAACGGACCAATAAGGAAGCAGGGCCAGAGACATGACGTAAACCAAAAACATAAGAGCACATGGCAACATAAACAAAACCAGAGTTCATGAAACAGTCCGGAGATTTTTATGAATCGCGCCGGAATGCGCTCAGTGGAATGCGGAAGTGCGCTGCTCCGCTAGCGGCGCAGCGAGAGGGAGATGCTAACACCAGGTCTGTTTGTGCAGGCGAATTCACCACAAATATTCAGAGGAGAGACGGTTACACTTACATGTAGTATTTCGGGAGGAAGGGGACCGTACCACTGGAACAAAGATGATGTTGAAGTTCACAGATCTGCTGAATATTACTACACTATAAAAGTAGATCTGAGTCACAAATACAAATTGTTCTCTGAAATGATTCTGTTAGGGTGACCATACGTTCTCTTTTTCAGAGCTTAAAAAAATGTCCGGCTGGGATTTCTAAATTTGAGAAAATGTCTGGGATTTGGCTTTAGTTTCATTATGATGTGCTTATGCTCTAATACTGTATCATGTTTGCACATATTTGCATTGCTTTAACCCCTCTCTGTAATTCCCACCTTCTTGCACACCAATTGGTCGATTATAAAAGGCTTGTAGCAACTATTGGCCAAATTCCTGCCTCTCAACCATTAGCATATTCTCAGCGAGCACGTGAAGGTGAAGCTCTGCTGTGTACAGCATCAAACAGTTACTTGACAATAGCAGCAAATGGAAACTGTCCTGAGTCAAAACAATGCCCATGGCCATATAAGGTCATTTTTAATTTCATGTCATCACATTGCTTCATATTACACGGTCATTCAAATGTGTAAATGATGGCAGAAGGTACACTCATGGCATGTGATATTTTATTCTATTCCATGGACATTCAAAAGAATGTAGGAATTTATATATATTTATGTGATGCCAATAGTGCTAATATATGTCTTTTTCAGTGTATTAAAATCTGCATTCATAATAACACAGTTACTAACAGTTTTGAACGCTATTAAGACATGGAAAAAAGTGGCCTTTTTTTGGAAAACTATGTGGTCTATTTTGATGTAATGTTACCCACATCAGGGACAGAGATCTTTTATTTAAAATATTTATTTATTTATTTTTCAAAAACATTGAACGTTTTTAAGCTCTAAAGTAAGCTCTAAATAAAAGTATTTTAGATCATATTGCTTTTCTCTTGACTTTGTTTATACATGTGACCTTGAAGTAATCCAAAAGTAATCAGATTACATTACTTTCATATTGTGATACTTGGATTACATTACTGATTACATTTTACATGAAGTAATTTGTAACTGTAACGGATTACATTTTTAAAGTAACCCTCCCAACCCTGCCTGTAACATGCTCTGATACACATAATCATCACACAACACACTGATTAAATATCAGATGGTCAGAGAAGGGTGTGTTTGACTGATGTGATGTTTTTGTTGTAACTGTACAGAGAGACCAAAAGCCGTTCTGACTCTGCAGCCTGATGGACAGATATTCAGTGGACAGGAAGTCACATTCACATGTGAAATACGAGGACATGCAGACACTGAGTGGCTGTACAACTGGTATAAAGATGGAGTCCCACTTTTCCCCTACATAGAGAACAGGAAATATTCATTCATTACTGTAGAGCATGTCAGCGGTAAATACACCTGCAGCGGATGGAGAAGAAGCGACTCTCAGACCTCAGAGACCAGCAACACTGTTACACTCACTGTGTCAGGTGTGTGTGTGTGTGTGTGTGTGTGTGTGTGTGTGTGTGTGTGTGTGTGTGTGTGTGTGTGTGTGTGTGTGTGTGTGTGTTTTAATCTTTTCCTCACATCAATATTTATTAACTTCAGCATCACATCACCACATGCAGTGTGGATTAAGGTCACAATATTGCTTTAAAATGTAATAGATTTGAAAAAAATTGTTTTAGTTTACTTACCCTGTGTCTAGTAATGATTAACAGTGTTTTAACAGTGTACATTCACTGTGTCCATCATTCATAATACTGAACACACTTATGAAAATGAATTCATTAAGAGTGTGCATTTGTACCACTCATAAAGTACATTTTGAAAAAAAAAATTAAAAACCTTTACACCTTCCCTCAGTGTGTTTGCTCAGTTATGAACAATTAATTCAATTAATTCCTTGTACAGTATAATGATATTGTAAGCCCATGTTGTCCATGTAATAAAGTTGCACAACTGTAACTGTTTAACAAATGCTGAACATAAATGCATTATTAGACACAAATCATATGATAAAGATGATAAAACTATTGTTTATGTTGTAAAGAGAAAAACTTTCATATGATATTTTATATCAACAGAAAAACCCAAACCGACTGTGAGTGTGAATCCTCAGAGCTCCGTCTACACTGGAGACAGAGTTACTCTGAGATGTAATCTGCTGTCTACTGGATGGACTTTTCTCTGGTACAAAAATCAGCGACCTCTAGACCAAGTAGCTGAAGTCACCAATACACTCCATGATACAGTCTCTAATGCAGGAGTAACAGTGTATCAGTGTAAAGCACACAGAGGAAACTACGACTCAGAGCTCAGTGATCCAGTTACAATTGCAGTGAGAGGTACGGCATGATTTCTTCTCTTTCACTGCATGTTTTAAGTTATTTCTTATTATATCTTAGATATTTATAAAGGATGTTATTCATGAACAGTGAGAGCAAAAGCTAAAGTAAAGTACAGCTGAGTGTGTGTTCATCAGGAAGAGAATCACAGTTATAAGAGATACAGGCTATCAGATATCAGTGTTATGTAGGGATAATAAATCTCATGGTAATAAAAATATGAAAATTATAATTACACAGCACTCGTTAATCAGACTCATAATGGTGTTTCTAACTGTAACTGAAACACAGACATTAGTGCTGAAACTACAAAATATTAAATTATGATAAATACAGAAAGAATGTACAGTGTATGTCTGATACCAGAAGCTTTAAAGCTACACTGTAAATAAATCACCTGCTTTGTCTCTATAAGTGCTGACTAATCATTATGGAAATCATATATAAGAGACCTGGAGTGAGATCACATCAAGATCTCAAGTAATTGTAGGGATTTTTTCTTTTGCTCCATTCTGCTTCCTTACTAATGAACAAAACATTAGTTATACAGAATAAAATGTGATATCAAATAAATGGATTAAAAAACAACAAGTATTTATATCAATTTTATATTATATTATATTAACAGTCACCTGTTCATTTTCTTAAAAAAACAACAACAGAATAATACTAAACTCAAAATATATCTAACACAATACCAAATGATTAGAATTAGGATCTGTTGAAGGCGCTGGACTTTTTGTTGCAAGTGGTTATAACTTGTCCAAAACATTTTTCAGAGTTACAATGTTACTTTCTTTTCCAAACTCTTCTAAACTCTACACACTCATGAAAACCAATTAATCAAAAGCATACTAATTATTTCAGCAAATATTTCATTATCTTTGTACAGCTCTCCCTAAACCTGTGGTGTCCATAAAGCCTGATGAACATGTGTACAGAGGAGAGACTGTCACTCTCAGATGTGACATACAGGATGAAGAGGACTCTCACTGGACCTACAGCTGGAATAAAGATGGTTCTGGTGTCAGTAGTGAACAGGAGTACAGAATCAGTAGTGCTGAAACAACTCATGCAGGAAAATACACCTGTAGAGGAAGAGAGAGAGGAGGCTCACACACCAGTGATGCTGTTACACTGACTGTTTCAGGTGAGTGTGATCATCTCTTCAGTACTCATTAACCTCAGAGTCACCTCAGCACTCAGTACTGGTGTAGATTAGAGCTGCACAATATGCATACAAAGTGTGATATGTAATAAAGATGTTGGACTTTGAGATGATGATGTGAAGATTTTTATTTATTTGCTGACTCAATGTGCTGCAAAATGCTGAACAAGAAAAATGTCCCAGGTTTATCCAATAATAAATATTACTGGTGGCAGTGTGTCTCTTCTTAAAGCAAGATTACTATTGCATTAAGTGCAAAATTAAATAATAAAGTGCTTTCTGCTGGTTCAAACATTTTCTATTGAAAGATGTTTGAAATTAAAGAACAGAGTAAAACATAATGCAGTCCATTTTGTCTTTACACTTTCACTTGAATAAGAGTACAACATACTTCCCATTAAATCTACTCTCACAAAAACTAAGTTACTTTGATAAATGCCATAAAATATTTTGACAGATATTCATGAATAGTTTCACTATGACAGGTGTCTTTACAGTGTATCAGTAATAGTGTCTCTGTCTGTAGTACTGATTAGTGTGTTAAACACTCCGAGAGCAGAACATGAACACTTAACATCCTGAACTGTGTGTTTCATCTCCAACTGCAGAAAAACCTAAACCTGAACTCACATCAGACCTTAAAGGAGATGTACTGACAGGAAACTCAGTGACTCTGTACTGTATACTGAAGCCGCAGTCTGCTGGATGGAAGTTTTACTGGATCAAACCCACACAGAGCCCTGAGACTGAGACTAAAACACAGTACTATTACATCAGATCAGTTAGAGTCTCTGATGGAGGTCAGTACAGGTGCAGAGCTGGAAGAGGAAACCCAGTCTACTACACAGACTACAGTGATGCACTCTGGGTAAATGTTATTGGTGAGTGAAAAAGGTTGAAAAACACTGCTGCTTCTTAAAAGATTTTATATATTATTACATACGTATACACTACATCATCACTAATCACTTATGTATATAGCAGTTGTAGTATTAGAACTGTATGCTATTGAAGTGTTTGTTTTTGTGGTGTTAATAATGAAATTATATTTCTGTAGAGAGTCCTAAAGCTGTGGTGACCATAAATCCTGATAAACATGTGTTCAGAGGAGAGACTGTTACTCTCAGATGTGAAATACAGAGAGGAGGAGACACTGAGTGGACATACAGCTGGTATAAGAAAGATAACACACTCTACCCAGACCGCACAACACAGGAGTTCAGTTTCAGCTCAGTTATAAATTATCACAGTGGTAAATACACCTGCAGAGGGAGGAGAAGCAGTGACTATCAGACCACAGAGATGAGTGATGCTGTTACACTCACTGTATCAGGTGGGTGTGTTTTATCCTGTCATTAATTACATGTAACAAGATTACAACTCTGTATGATTATTATTATTTATTTATTTTATTTATTTTACATTTGTTGTCCATCAGATACAGCAGAGGCAGTAGTGAGTGTGTCTCCACTGAGCTGGCTGACTGAAGGAGACTCAGTGACTCTAAGCTGTGAGGTTAAACACTCTTCTACAGGCTGGACATTCAGCTGGTACACAGAAGTTCGCTCCAGAGACAGTCAGGGTTCCCTCAGGTACAGTACAGCGCTCCTCTCAGACAGCAGCAGAGGATCTGGAGGCTCCTACACTCTCAGTCCTGTTACTCTGAATCACACAGGAGTTTATATGTGCAGAGCAGAGAGAGGAGAACCAGTGTTTCACACACAGCACAGCAACCTACAGCCACTGTGGATCACTGGTGAGGAAATAAATCAACAATAGAGTTGAGATGGAGTGTAGCAAATGTAGCATGTCTGAATGAAAGATCAGATGGATAAATAGTACATTTATTAATATTAAGTATTATATCTGTGCTAATGTGTTGTGTAATAATTGTTTATATTTAAACTCCTTAGTGAGGAATGTGTAAAGCATCTGAATAAGCACCTGATAGTAGATTTTTATTCAGGTGACATTGTCTAATCAAAGCAAGTATTAGTCCTGTGACAATTTAAATCTTACACATGTTTAGTAAACTGTACATTGAAATTAACATCATAATATCAAAATACATTTTAATTTTCAGAATAAAATCTGAATTATAATGTGTGCATTTCAGGTGAATCTCCTCCAGGGTCTCTGATCATCAGTCCCAGCAGAACTCAACACTTTACTGCTGACTCTCTCTCACTGAGCTGTGAGGACCAGAGTGACTCTACTGGATGGACAGTGAGAGGATACACACACAGTGAGGCAGTGTTTGATTGTTCATCAGTTTCAGGATCTACATGTAACATCAGCTTCCTCTCTACATCACACACTGGAGTTTACTGGTGTCAGTCTGAATCTGGAGGACGCAGTAATCCTGTCAACATCACAGTGCACAGTGAGTCTTCAATGTTCTCATCAGTAATAGATGTAAAATATACAGGCGTAGAGACAACACTTTTAAAATCTACTGAATTATTGAAAAGAAATTATAATATTGTTGTAAATAAATTATTGAGTGCAGTTTCTAGGTTGACACAGATTTTATGTTTTTATTCAGTCAACTCTAACAAAACACTAACAAATACTGCTGTGTTTGCAGAGATCTGTGACACAGAGATTTATACATACATCTGCACACAAAGATCAGACTCTGACACCTTTTGGACATCAGTATAACCTTTATCACTAGCATAAAGAAAAAGGTAGACAAAGTTGAGCAAGACACGGACACACACACACACACACACACACACACACACACACACACACACACACACACACACATACAGAGCGAGAGAGAGAAGAGGCATAAAGACATTAGACTTACATAAATAAAACTGTTATCCCCATATAGAAGTTAGAATGCAGAAGGTAAAACTAAAAAGCATCTCACAATGTCTTAACAATAAGAATAGAAATTAAGAAATAAGAATAACTCATGAAGAATAGTTTAGTTTCAGGATGTTAAGAATATTACAGTTAATATATACTGTGTGTATATATAGATATAGCCTGTATGTATATGTAGATATACTGTAGCTCTCTGTGTTAAAATCAGTTTTGTCTTTCTCTTTCCTGCAGATGATGTGATCCTGGAGAGTCCTGTCCGTCCTGTGACTGAGGGACGTCCTCTGACTTTACGCTGTTTATATCGCAACTCAAAGACCTCAGACTCTGTTGTTGATTTCTATAAAAATGGTTCAGTACTGCAAAACAAGACTACAGGAGAGATGACCATCCATAAAGTCTCAAAATTAGATGAAGGTTTCTACCACTGTAAACACCCAGAGAGAGGAGAGTCACCGAAAAGCTGGGTTTCAGTCAGCTCTCGAAGTATTTGATTCCTTTTGTAAAAGTAACTTTTAAAATGTGCACTACTAATACATTCCATTTCTGTAGCAAGTAGCACCTAATACTCAAACCGTCTGTAAAAAGAGTAGGAAAAAGACTAGCAGGAAGAAAAAAATAAGAAAACTGTTGGTACAAAATGTATGTTTTAAGATCATGGAGGTGCAGTTAAGTGCCTAGGGGTGGATTATGTCACTAAATATTCTGCTCATTTTTGTCAGTCTGGTTGTTACAAACCACTAGTAGATCAGTACTGGTGGACCAGGGTGTAGAGTGTTAGGGCGAGGCCAGTTATTGTTTCCTGTGTGAGAATTAAAAGTTTGTTTATTTGACTCTCAGTGAGATAAATAACCTGTGTTAATGATCGAGTACACATTTAATTTGAGCTTGGTCTGAGTAAAGACTACAGCAAACATATTTTCAAACATGTTGAAGTCTGTTTTTACCAGAAGTGTTTTACCAGAAATGAGAATGAAGAGGAAATTACAGGAATCTAACTGAGAAATGATGAAATCATGAAGCAGGAATTCCACATCTTTCAAAATAATTAAGGGTCATGCAGATCTGATAAAGTTGTTGTGAGTGACCTAATACAGAATTCCAGTGAAAGTGTGTTGTCAAAAATTAAAACTAGACTGTGAACATTTGTAGAAGATTTACAGTGGGGGAAAAAAGTATTTGATCCCCTGCTGATTTTGTACGTTTGCCCACTGACAAAGAAATGATCAGTCTATAATTTTAATGGTAGGTGTATTTTAACAGTGAGAGACAGAATAACAACAAAAAAATCCAGAAAAACGCATTTCAATAAAGTTATAAATTGATTTGCATTTTAATGAGGGAAATAAGTATTTGATCCCCTATCAATCAGCAAGATTTCTGGCTCCCAGGTGTCTTTTATACAGGTAATGAGCTGAGATTAGGAGCACTCCCTTACCTGTCCACAGAAGCAATCAATAAATCAGATTCCAAACTCTCCACCATGGCCAAGACCAAAGAGCTGTCCAAGGATGTTAGGGACAAGATTGTAGACCTACAGAAGGCTAGAATGGGCTACAAGACCATCACCAAGCAGCTTGGTGAGAGGATGACAACATTTGGTGCGATTATTCGTAAATGGAAGAAACTGTCAGTCTCCCTTGGTCTGGGGCTCCATGCAAGATCTCACCTCGTGGAGTTTCAATGATCATGAGAACGGTGAGGAATCAGCCCAGAACCACACAGGAGGATCTTGTTAATGATCTCAAGGCAGCTGGGACCATAGTCACCAAGAAAACAAATGGACTACTTTAACACTACGCCGTGAAGGACTGAAATCCTGCAGTGCCCACAAGGTCCCCCTGCTCAAGAAAGCACATGTACAGGCCTGTCTGAAGTTTGCCTGAATGATTCAGAGGAGAACTGGGTGAAAGTGTTGTGGTCAGGTGTGGTCAGATCTCTTTGGCATCAACTCAACTCGCCATGTTTGGAGGAGGAGGAATGCTGCCTATGACCCCAAGTCATAACACCATCCCCACTGTCAAACATGGACGTGGGAACATTATGCTTTGGGGGTGTTTTTCTGCTAAGGGGACAGGACAACTGCACTGCATCAAAGGGACGATGGACGGGGCCATGTACCATCAAATCTTGGGTGAGAACCTCCTTCCCTCAGCCAGGGCATTGAAAATGACCTTAATGACTTGGAGAGGATCTGCAAAGAGGAGTGGGACAAAATCCCTCCTGAGATGTGTGCAAACCTGGTGGCCAACTACAAGAAACGTCTGACCTCTGTGATTGCCAACAAGGGTTTTACCACCAAGTACTAAGTCAAAGGGGTCAAATACTTATTTCCCTCATTAAAATGCAAATCAATTTATATCTTTTTTGAAATGCGTTTTTCTGATTTTTTTTGTTGTTGTTGTTATTCTGTCTCTCACTGTTAAAATACACCTACCATTAAAATTATAGACTGATCATTTCTTTGTCAGTGGGCAAACGTACAAAATCAGCAGGGGATCAAATACTTTTTTCCCCCACTGTAACAGTAATGGCATCAATATCAACTGAAATATCTGGAATTTTAAACAAAGGCGTTTTGGGTGCAAGTAAACTGTGTGTTTTATCAAAGTTTAATTTAAGAACGTTTGAAGCCATCCATTATTTTAGATCATGAATGTATACAGTTAATGATGTGGAAGGAATAGCTCTCATGCTGAAATAAATCTGAGTATTATCTGCTTAACATGGGAAGCTCTGATGTTTTTGAATGATTTGAGCAAGTGGATTCATATACTGTACCTATAGTGAAAAGGAAGGGTCCAATGACTGATCCTTGAGGTATACCTTGTGTGACAGGGGCAAGAGAGAAAAGGAAACATGAACCAAGCTAGAAATACTGATAGAGGAAGGGCACCAGCATCAGCAGAAAGGAGTAGATTATTAGTGATTCTTTGAAGAGCAGTCTTAGTAGAGAATGGAAATCTGATTGGAAAGGCTCAGAGAGATTCTTCATCAACACTATTTAAAACAATTTGGACAGAAATGGATGATTAGAAATTAGGCTATTATTAGTGACAGCAGGTTTTTTTCATGTGTGTCTTTTTCTTTCCTCACAGTCTCAGTCTCAGGTTCTGGATCCAATATTGTTATAGTAGTTGTGGCTGTGGGACTGAGTTTGGCCTTGCTGTTCATCATCCTTTTACTGATCCTGCTGTGGTGGCACAAATCCAACAAAGGTCTGATAATTAGTTTTCACTAAATTGCTTATAATATAATCAATACTTACAGTAGCCAAGTGCATACAACATGAAATGGTATATGTTACACAAACATGGCAATAACAAACATGTTAACACAGTGGCCTATGACTGGTATATATCTAACACTTTTCAATAATTACTCTTGTTACAAATGATTTAACACATCCTTAATTACAATTCAACTACTGTACGATGCTTCTATTAAATAAGAAGTAGTTACAAGCTAATAAACAGGAAACCAATACTAATTAGGACACATTCTACTTACAATTACACAATTTGGTCCTCATTTATTAATCTTTATCAAATTCAAGTTGTGTTTATATATTTTCGTAAAACAAACTAAACAAAAAAATTTCCCACAAGATTTACGTTTTAGTATTGCTGATTTTCTTCATACTCGTGTGTATGATGATAAATTCCAATCAGCTGTATCAGCAAGTGCATTTATGACAGGTGATTTACATTTAGTGAAACCACAAAACTAATAAAAGACAAAACCGACAAGATGACGACTAAACGGTGAAAAACATACTAAATTCTCCAGTAATGCAGCTAAGCTATAGTCACACTAACTTTAATGGTGTGCCATTATTTTTCTCCTAATGGGTTCACATTAGTGATTCTCCTTATAAGTAAATTAGCCCACATTCAAAAGCTCTTGTAGGATACATTATTTATTTTTATTTATTTATTTATTTTTGTTTTTTTCAAACTAGCTGGATTTTCATGAATAACACATTTAGTAGCTTGTAATTACTCTTTATTTACTATCTGGTACATTTTAACTATACACTAATGTATAAGAGCTCTCTAAAATAAAGTTTATATGGTTTATAAATTGAGCAAACAAAGAATTTCTGTCTTCTCATACAGGAAAGGACAGAGACATACAGCAGAACAGCAATCAGACACCAGGCCAGAACCCGAGTCAGTCAGGAGCTGAGGATTCTCAGTCAGGATACACATCACTTCAGACCGGTCAGACAATGTGTCCCATAATGAATACTTTCCTTATGTATACAGTAATTCAATATAAGATTATGTTCTTACTAACAAGCTAATGTAAACAATGTTAATTTCATTGGAATTGCTTTCAAAATTGTTTGAAAGTTTCTCTTGTTTATTCTTTATTTGCAATATTTTCTGTAGATGTACACATTTATGCCACTGTGGAGAACACATGTAAAAGTGAGATTTCTCTATTTCATGTCAAATATTTCCACTTACACTAGAAGGAATAAATGTCAGATTAACACCATACAGTAAATATATCTCCTGTAGTGACTAACACATTGCACTGTGATTAGGTGACGCTGCAGCTGAACCCAGTGGGGGCATTTACGCCCAGGTCATGAAGAAAAACGAGCCATACAAGAATAAAGGTGGAGTATTTTAACACTGCAACTTTACATTTTATATATTAAAAAATCTTATGGTCAACAGTACATTCAATCAGCTACTATACTAAAAATCTGCATGCCAAGTTTTCTCCCATTTTAGATGTCAACTCCAATATAATCCTCAGAGAGAAAGCAACTACTAAAGGGAAATGGTAGCTCAGCGCTTAAGACAGCGGACTTCTCATTGGAAGATTGAGAGTTCAAATCCCAGCATTGCCACTTCTGGGCCCTTGAGCAAGGCCCCTTAAAAAGCTTTATCTGTGCTTGTTTTGTTCTGTCACTGCAGATGATGATGCTGGACCCAGTGACGTGGCTTACGCTGAGCTTGAACTCAAGCCACAGAAAAAAGCAAGGAAAAATCAAGGTAATGCAAAAAAAAAACTAAAGTGAAAAATCTGCATGTACATTACCTTTTAATGTTTTCTGATTTATTAAACAATTCATTTACTTCATGCCTATCTAACAATTTGGATGGGTTGCAGTTGATTGTGGACGTTAATTCAGGGTTTCTTGTTTACACCTAGTGAAGGCCAACGTAGAACATGAAACTGTTTACTCACAGCTGAAGCAGAACACATAGGTAAGAAAAAAATTTGTTCTATTTACAAATCTCAAATTGAGTTAGAAATACTTAGAGAGATCTTAGAATTGTATAGAAACCCTAGTTCAAGTTCTGTGCTTTGCTCAGTAGGAGTTAAATAGGACTTGTGTCTGCTAAATTGTGTAATGAAATGCTACAGCCTCAGTTACATTGCTAACACCTTTCTCAATTACTTTGCCTAAAGCAATTCTAAAAGCAAATTATGCGCTGCATGAAATTTCAGTCAGAGGTCACTCGCAAGTATAAATGTAGAAATAGGCTTTATGTCAAAAAGCAGCTCCAGCACCCTCTCTTCCTGTTGCTGCAAACCTTACCACCGCCCTCACAAAAACTTACAGCACCTGGTATTCCCAGGCGGTCTCCCATCCAAGTACTAACCAGGCCCAATCCTGCTTAGTTTCTGAGATCGGATGAGATCGTGCATGCTCAGGGATGTATGGCCGTATGCATAACACCCTGAGCATGCACGATGAGCATGGTGATCTGTCTCTCTGTGGTGACGCTGTCAGTTGTGGTGTTGATGTATTCCAATACTGAGTAAGTGTAAGAGTCAATGTTTGTATGAGAGCCACAGGTAGCCTGAGAGGCAAACCTACTCCAATCCGTGTCTTTAAACCTCTCCTGGAGCACAGAATCTGCCTCCACTGGCCACACTTTGATGACTTCACACGGTTGATGAGTGGTGTGTACTTGGGGGTGAGAAACAAAGAGAGGTGATCAGACTGCCCCAGGTGGGGGAGGGGGGTTGCCTGTACACTCCAGCGATGTTTGTGTAGACATGATCCAAGGTTTTATCCCCTCTGGTGTGGCAGGAGACATGTTGATAGAATTTGGGAAGCACTGTCTTTAGGTTGGAGTGGTTGAAGTCACCGGCCACAATAAATGCATCCTCTGGGTGTGCAGTTTGTTGTTTGCTTATGGCCGCATAAAGTTCGGTCATAGCAAGCTTAGCATTAGCATCCGGGGGGATATATGCAGCTGTTATTATCGTAGAGGTGAACTCCCTTGGCAGATAGAACGGTCTACACTTAACCATGAGAAACTCTAGGTCAGCTGAGCAGTGTCTTCCAACAATGACAGAGTTCGTACACCAAGCCTTGTTAACATAAATGTTAATGTTTTGCTGTTGGCTTAATATACCAAAGTTTAAACATTTCAGACACTAAAATCTAAAACAGCTCTAAATGATCATTTATAGGTGCTGGAGGAGTGAGTACAAATCTAAACAGAGGAGAGAGAGAGAGAGAGAGAGAGACAGAAAGAGAGAGAGAGAAGAGAGAGAGAAGTTCATCATGTGTGCATTCACAGTAAAATCAGAGAGAGATTGGTTTGTACATGTTATTTGCACTTATTTGGCTTAAAATGAGGGGAAAAAATTAAGGATGTGTGTATGGACAGCAATAATTGGTTTATTTTACTGATTACTTGCTCCACTATTGGGAGTGGCAATCATATAAATAAATGCATGCAGATATCACAAATGACAACAAGATGAATGTCACAACATTTCCTGTAGATGGAACATTTATATATTTAATTATCAAATTCTACATTGCAAAGCAAAGGGACAACAATATAAAAATGTAATTGTTCCTTTTTAAAGCAAGCTTGTAGTGCAAAAATGTGAGCTTGCTCTTGCTCAGCACAGATAGTGAAAAGTACAGAGATGGTGTAAGTCATATATTTACACAACTGAAACAAATGCCAAACATGTATGTCTTTGGTTGCTTAATACCAACAAGGCCTAAACTGTGTGTACCAAATGTGGCTGTAATGTCACACGCCTTCCAGAAACTATTGTTTTAATGCATTTTTATTGCACTGTATTGTTTGAAAAGTCATGTGCATAGAGTGTACAGTTTTATCTCCAGCAAACGTTTGTACATATATACTGTAGCAATACTGTACATCTGCAACAAACAGAAGACAAACAGAGGTCTATTTGTTAAAAATGTGGCGAAAGCTAAACAGAGAGCATGAGAATTTCAGATCAGGAAATATTTCATTGATCCTACATCACACAGACTGAACAAAGTGTACTGTAAGATATTGCAAATTCAAAAACAAAACAAAACCAAACCAAAAAAACGCTTTCATGTATTTTCTCTGTAAAGGGGGCCATTTTATTACTTTTATACTCGTGTCAAGGGCTTACAACAGTGCCATCTTCTGGGTATAATTCATTTTATAAAAATCTATGCATTATTAAATTCTCTGTGTTTGAAAAAGTACATTTTACATATGTTTTTAATTTGTGGGTTTTTTGTAAATACTAATGTTTATCTGTCTTTTTTTTATTTTTATTTTTTTAACTTTTTTAAAAATATTTTCCTTAAAGTCTACACATCCTCAAAACTGCTCTTGGATCTGTTCCTCAAATAAACTTTGACAAGGACAACTTTGGGCCTCTTATGATTAAGTTATTTGTGTAAATGCGCATATCTTTCTTTTAGTTATTCCTGCTGTATTTTAATATTTATTTAATTTGTTTCTTATTTGAAAGTGTTACTCTTTTTTTACCTTCATTATCCTGACTACTGATGACATCCTGTGAAGCATCTCACATTAGTACATAATCACAAGCAATTCAGAAAGTCTATCCATCCATTTTCTGTACTGTTTATCCTACACAAGGTCGCGGGGAGCCTGGAGTCTGTCCCAGGGGTCTTGGGGCATGAGGCAGGGGACACCCTGGATGGGGTGCCAACACATCGCAGAGCACAATCGCACACACATTCACACACTACAGACAATTTAGAGATGCCAAGCCGCCTACAACACATGTCTTTGGACTGGGGGAGGAAACCAGAGTACCCGGAGGAAACCCCTGAAGCACGGGGAGAACATGCAAACTCCACGCATACAGGGCGAAGGCGGGAATCAAACCACCAACCCTGGAGGTTCAAGGCAAACATGCTAACTAAGCCACCGTGGGCCTGCTTCAGAAAGTCTATTTATTTATTTCACAAGCGTGGAAACTGCCAAACGTTCAAAGGGGAGGGGTTGATAAGTTTACTGTGAACACTCTTCCCTCTCTGTTCCCTTGTTAACACTTTTCCTCTTTGTTCCTTTGTTAACTCTTCCACCACTGCATAAAAACAGTTTCAACCAGGTACAGACAGATAACGCCTCTGACCATGTCTTCCCGAACGCCATTTGCTGGCCTTCATGAATACCATATATGGAGTTGTTCCTCTCTTATATTTATATGCTTCCTGTTTTATGCAAATAAGCCAATCAGTAGTTAACCCATTGCCTCTGTTGTGTGTCAGGCAGGATATATACTCTGTTTTTCTTTTAATAAAGAGAGATCTTGCCATTTGAATTTTGTGTGTCTGTGTGTCATCTGGCAAACTCTCCCAAGCACTTGATACAGGAAGTGTGTAGCAGGGCGAAGGGGTCTTCTTTTTTCATGTACATCATTTTCTCTTTTCTTAAAATCGCAACCTGAAGATCACATTCCTAACAGGGGTGAATACTTATATGCAGTGAATTGCAGTCTGTTTATGTGTTTTGTAGATGACGTTCAGTTTGTTTGTGCCTGTATTTAGATTCCATCAGGTGTGTGTACAAAAATACCTCTGAGCTAGCACTCGTAGCTGAGAGACTGTTAGTGGAGTTCAGGTGTAGTTCAGTTTCTCAACTTAACTGCACCGAAATACACTGCAGCGAACATCAGCTCCAGTTCTGCTACAGAGACACTGATCTGTAGCACCAAAACAAACACACAGTAATAATACAAGTCAGGTTCATGTGATAAGTAAATTAATAATTAAAATAATTAAATTCATATCCATCATATTTTGTTACAGAGAAATATGACATCACACTGAGATGTCAGTGCAAACAATATATACACATTTTTTTGGAAAAAGATGTAGGCACAATATGAAAGATTTCCACTTTTGCACACCGTCACCACTGACACTTTGGAGTGCCCTGGCCTAAGAAAAGGAAGAAGAGTCTTTCGTTTCTTAGAAACGCTGAGTTTTATTTGGTCACTTTTCCTCTTTACACAATTGTGTGGGCATGCTACTGATTCACCACAGTGTTTCTCAATCCTGAGCTCACACAGTTCAACCTCAGTGATGCTTGTTAATTATGCTGAGTTCAAGGCAAGGTTGCTTGTAATTCCCCACCTACATCTGGTAAAAGCCACTGAAAATGCCCCGTCAACTTGAAATTTCAACTCATCAACCTAGGGTAGTCTTCTCAGTTACCAGTTCTTTTTCCTGTTTAGGGAGTGATGTTAAATCAACATGGCCACTCACACTGTGAACAGTCTAAAGTCCCTCTTCTCTACTTCTTACTTAGTTTATAACAGTATTGGCTTTAGATCAGTTAATATACAGACACAGTACTTGGTTAAATCTATAACACTGGCCATACTAATCGCTGTTTTAAGAAGGTAATCATCAGCATTAATTATCACTAACATTAGCTGGCTAGCTTGTTGCTAAACTACACGCTGTTGTTCACTGTTGTTGCTGTGCTACAGTTTCAGTCCAAAATATTGCATGAATGTAAATGTAAAAGGGAGTTTAGAGTATTTTTTTATGAGCTTTGCATGCTCTGACAGACAAAAGACATGCTTTTCAGGAGGAAAAGGACCATATTTTGTGCATGTTTTTTTTTTTTTTTTTTTTTGGTTCAACTTCATATGTCGAATGTGCTGAGGTGGGAAATGGCATTATTACAACTTCATGAATCAGGAGAATCAGCATGAATCAGGAGATTTGGTATCTGGGAAGTCAGCAAATGATCAGAGTGATCAGCATGTTGTTAGTTTAAAAGAAAAAAGGACACACTGTGTTCATAGTGGTTTTAGGTTAAAAAAAAGTTTAAAGGATTTGCAGAAATTTAAGGTGATTATAGAGAAGTTTAGAATTGTTACCGAGCTCGAAGTAAGAACTCACGGTGTTCTTCATTAGCCATAAACTTAAACCCTAACATTTAATAAGAGGCTAATTTGAAGTGTTCATGATTGTGTATTTTACAGCTGACCCTGATGAGGACAACAGACCGTACAGAGTGATAGAAGCTGAAGCGTTTGTCTGAGTGTCAGGTTTTTACATTATTTTTATAATCTAGCTTTTAAATAATAACAGCTCCCAGTGCAACAGAGAACACATTCGTGTATGTGCTCTGTCAGTAAGTACAGTTTTAGTGATGAGTGGCTGTGATGCTGTTTCTGTCATTTTGAATGAAAGATTTAAATTCTAATCATGATGTTTTTATTGTTTTTTTATTCTATTTAAGTTTTACATTGTATTATTGCTGTTGTTGTTTTTTTTGTTTGCTTTTTTGTTGTTGTTTTTTTAGCTATGTTACTTTGTTTAAATTCAATATTAATCTTTATACTGTAGCCAGCATTTACTCAGGGATAAATATGCAGTGTGGTGTGATGCAGTGTAATATTTGTAATTAAATGGAGTAAGGGTTATTGTGTAATATTTTATGAAGTAAATACCTGGGCAGAAACGTTTTGTTGATTAACTGTTTTTTTTCTAATGGGACTGAAGTGTGCTTCTGTTCTGATACATTTTAATCAAAAAAAGTTTTGTTTGTTTTTTATAAAATTGTATTTTTAATAAAAAATGACGTTTTAATAATAATAATAATAATAATAATAATAATAATAATAATAATAATAATACAATTATTATTAAAAATAAAATTTATATTAATTATTACTAAAGTCCCAGTTAGGTGGGGGGAAAAAAAAGAAGAAGTAGAAGAAGCACTTTTTTACTTTTATTATGGATTTATCACTGTGACAGTAGCTCAGAAAATCTCAGGATGTGTAGTTTATTTAATGCCTAGTCATCTTTCATAAGGCCTAATGACTTAAAATCATTACACAATAATAGTAAATCAAAATATTACATCTCATGCAGAGATATAGGATATATCATTAATGTAAAGATTTTATCATTTATTTTTAAAAATGAATAAAAACATAGTCAGTCATAATGACATCACTGACGTGATGTCAGGTCAGTGTAGTTCAGTGCTTTTGGCACAGAGCGATGTTTCCCATCAGCCCCAGCATTTCACATTAAACACATGCAGCTGAGTCATGTTGTAATCTAATGAGCACTTGTATTTCAGTTCTGTGTTTGGTAGAACTCCATGTCTAGTTTTTGTTACCGTCACTTTGTGGTTCGTGTATCTTTCCATGTTAAATAAGGTATTATTCATGTTCTAGAGTTTGTTTCTATGTGTTTCACCTATTAAATGTTTATCTGCACTTGAATCCTCCTCCAGCCAGGAGGATATAGTTCAGGGAAGCTACCAAGAGGTCAATGGCAACTTTGAAGGACTTACAAGTCCGTATGGCAGAGATTGGTCGGTCTGTGCATGTGACAACAATCTCACAAGCTTTACACAAAGCTGGCCTGTATGGCAGGGTGGCAAGAAAGAGCCTCTTCTGAAAAAGCTTTTCAGAAAACCACTTGAACCAAGATTTAACTTTCTGGACTGAACTGCAAGCGTTATGTTTGGCAAAAACCAAACACAGGACACCACCCAAAACACACCATACCTACTGTGATGCATGGTGGTGGCAACATTATGTTGTGGGGGTGTTTCTCTTCAGCAGGGACTGGGCAATTGGTCAGGATTGAAGGGAAAATGGATGCTGCCAAGTACACCCAAATTCTTGAGGAAAACCTGCAGCCCTCTGCTAGACAGCTGAAGATGGGCAGGTGCCTCATCGTCCAGCACGACATCGACCCTAAACACACTGCCAAAACACTACACAGTGGCTTAAGGATAGGAAGGTGAATGTCCTTGAGTGGCCAAGTCAGAGCCCTGACCTAAATCCAACTGAAAATCTGTGGATGGACTTGAAGACAGCAGTCAATCGCCGCTCACCACAAAATGTGACTGAACTCGAACAATTCTGCAAGGAAGAATGGGCAAATATTCCCCAATCTAGGTACGCAAAGCTAATAGAGACATATCCAAACAGACTGATGGCTGTAATTAAAGCAAAAGGTGGCTCTACGAAGTATTAAATCATGAGATTGATCACTTTCTAAAGGGAGTTTAATAAAATGATCAACAATATACGTTCACACAAATGACTTCATTTGAAGGTTTCACTGATATAACATGACCCTGAGTTGTTAGAAAAGAAATACGTAGTGACATCATTTTTTGATTACGTAAATGAACCGATAAATCATTTTTTTTTTTCATTTGTTTCATTGAAACAAACTGTCCAAAAGAACCGATTCGTGGAAATAAATCGGACTTTCCATCAGTACCCGCATGTAGGCGAGCGCATCGTTTATAAAGCTGAAGCTCCGCCCATTTGGAATGAACCATTATAAGAATAAGTATCAGGTAAGTATGAATACAACATCCTCCCACATAAAGATAAGCATACATCATCATAAACATATAATATGATCATAAAATGAACATACATACATTTTAACCACCTTCCCCATGTTAATTTCAATACATTTTCCCCTGGAGCAGTAGCGCAGACCCACGTGTGCACTCAGGCGAATGGCTAAACAACTGCGTGTGTGGGGAGATGACGTGAAGTTAACTAGATGGGGGCGGAGTGTGAGTGCTGTCCTCTGTCATACACACATGCATATATTGATGCAACTTAAAACTTCTATGGGAGGTCCAGATGACTTGTAATGAATAATGAAATAAGAAAAAGAGAATATAATATTATTGTGAATGAAGCAGCTCCACAGAGATATAAACCAGTCACGTTCATGTCACCAAGTACTGTAATAAATAAAAAGGTTTAGATCATTAGACATTATACACATTTACCCTGACTTCATGAGTATACAGTATATTTAATAAAAAAATATTAAAACTCTGTTCATATGTGAAGCTCAGTACCTCAGTAAGGCCACATTCATTACAGTTACAGTGCCCTCCACTAATATTGGCACCCTTGGTAAATATGAGCAAAGAAGGCTGTGAAAAATTGCCTTTATTGTTAAACCTTTGATCTTTTGTTAAAAAAAAAAAATCACAAAAATACTCTGCTCTCATGGATATCAAACATTTGCAATCACAACACAGGTTTATAAAAAAATAAAATAAAAATAAAAACTTTGTTAAATATAGGTGTGCAACAATTATTGGCACCCCTATGAATTCATATGAGAAAAATATATTTGAAGTATATTCACACTGATATTTTACATTAGTACACCTGGGTGACTAGGAACAGGAAATTGTTCAACCATGACTTCCTGTTTCACAGGGGTATAAATATGAGGCAACACATAGGCCAAATTCCCTTCCCTTAATTCATTCATAACAATGGGTAAGACCAAGGAATATAGCTGTGATGCGCAGCAAAAGGTTGGTGAGATTCACAAAATGGGAAGTGGCTATAAGAAAATAGCACAAGTATTGAAAATTCCCATTTCCACCATCAGGGCAATAATTGAGAAGTTCCAGTCAACTGGAAATGTTATGAATCAAACTGGAATTGGACGCGTGTCTATAATCGTCTCAACGCACTATGAAGAGGATGGTTCGAGTGGCCAAAAACTCTCAGAGGATCGCAGCTGGAGAATTGCAGAAGTTAGTTGTGTCTTGGGGTCAGAAAGTCTCCAAAACTACAATCTGAAGTCACCTACATCACCACAAGTTGTTTGGAAGGGTTTCAAGAAAAAAGCCTGTACTCTCATCCAAAAACAAACTCAAGTGTCTTCAGTTTGCCAGACACTACTGGAACTTCAAATGGGATCAGGTTCCATGGTCAGATGAAACCAAAATAGAGCTTTTTGGCAATAAACACCAGAGGTGGTTTTGGTGCACACAGAGAGGTAGCCATATGGAAAAGTACCTCATGTCCACGGTTAAATATGGTGGTGGCTCTTTAATGTTTTATTTTTGCAACCAAGTTCACTGTTTTCAGTTTCAGAGTGTTTTTTTTTTCTTTATCATTGTATATTTTTGTTAGTTTCTTGAAAAGTTACGTTCAATACTTTTGGCACAAATCTAATCCCATACCCTGGGGCCTTCGGAATTTCGAGTGAATCCTCTCTTCTGTTGAAGCAAATGGAGAAGATGTTGTAGATTATCATATTCTTTAACCAATCAGATTTCGAGTTCATTTCAGTGTCATTGAACTCTTTATAAAGAAGGAAAGGAGGATGGACTTTGTCTTCAAATAATGAGAAGCTTTAGTATGTTTGATGGATTTTTTATGCAACTTTACTAGCCGCGCTGTAAAGTGGCAGTGTTGTAGCTGCCGCATGGCTGTGTTAGGTTTCTTTAAGTGTGCGTGGTGGCATGTGCGTTTTGGCCCAGCAGCTTGGCTGAAATCAGTAGGGAAGCCTGTCGAATCCTGATTGTGTTATTTGTCTTTTATAGCATTTTTGCTTGCTTGGTTGTCATATGAGTAAATGTGACTGGTTGTTCTGAGTTTGTTCTTTTTTCTTTGGTAATGACATTGATTTGATGTGATGTCTATTTGTGATACAGCATCCTGTCATACTGCATATTAGTGGTACATCTTTGATGGTTTGGTTGTATCCTCCTGCAATTAAATTCAAAATAGTGGCTATGGAGTGGTTGCAATAGCAGTTATTGAATAACCTATAGCCCTAGTGTCATGGTGAGGTTATTTGAAGGTGGTTTAATTACAGGAGGACAGCACTGAAGGCCTAGTTTTAAAATACACGGCCCGCCACTGTTTAAGACAAACCTGTAAACAAACCAAATTCCAACTTATCAGTTTCACAAGAGCTGTAAAACACAAAAACATTACAAATCTTTAAAGTCATAATCTCATACAACTCTCCCTGAACAACACAGTGTCGGCACATCATCATCTTCCTGCAACCGCAAAATATGACTGTTTTAATTACATGAAAGCCACTGCTTGCTCCTGTCCTACATAATAATCTGTTCTCTCTGTCTGTTGAGCTGTAAATGCTCTCCTGCTGCCTGATATGATGTCAGTACCTGATCCTAACACACTTCTACTGCTGTCTCCTCTCACCCTCAGACCTGCCTGACTGCTGTTGATGTTATACGATTGCTCTGCTCCTCCTTCTGCTTCAGCTTTCTGCATTAAGGCTCATCTCCTGCTGTTGTGGATAATCTCACCTGTATACCCTGAAGATGTGCACTTTCCCAAAACAGTTTATGTCTACAGCTCACCTTCCTGCATCACTGAGTAGTCTTATCTGAAGATCGTACACAACTGTAAATTAGCTCACGTCAGTCATTTCAGATCTGATTTACATTAAAATATAACCATTCATATCTAGCAATGAGCGTTCTGATTAATTAACATTATTACACCAAGAATTTACTCTTATTTGTTCTTCAGCAAATATGTGACTTTCACTTTTAATTATTAGCAGTTAAGACATGAAACATTATTGTGGTTTGGTTTCTATTCTAGTTGAGCTGTGTGGCTTTAACCAGTGAGAAACGAGGAAATGTTATAATTCACATCGTCAGTAAAGCTAAAATTAAAACAGCCACACATGCATGTTCTCACTGCTGCTAGTTTCTGTGGCAAATACTATCAGCACTCAGTGAGCTGAGCTAATAATGAAAGAGGAACATAATGTTAGATGTCACTGCAGCCTCTACAGCATCTTATCTTATCTTATAACACATTACTTTGTGCTACCAATAAATGCATCTAAGCACAGAGAGCTCAGAATGGAAATAACTTGAAATGTGTCCATACCATCCACAGGCAGTAAGTAGAATTAATCAAAAACTGAAGCCCATTAATATAAAAGCTTGAAGTACAGTGCTGTGTTCACATAAACTGGATATTTTATCTGCTAGTCTGTTGAAAATTGTTAGTAATCAAGCAGCAAAAAGGAGGGAAATCCTGAGACTCAGTGGAGGTTCAGTGCTGCGACCTTCAGCAGCAACAGGAATCTGTGGAACTGTGGAAAGCTAATGGGATTCAGTAAATAGAAAAGAGCTAATTATTTATCTTACTTATGACGATTAGTATATAATTTATATATTAAATATCTAAACATGCATTAGCATTGGGGATTAGTAAATAAAAAAGATCAAAATACATTAACTATGGGAATTAATAAATATAAAATATCTAAACACTTGGTTATGGGATTAGTACATACAGTCCCCTCTGAAACTATTGGAACAGCAAGACCAATTCATTTGTTTTTGCTGTACAATGAACACATTTGGGTTTCAGATCAGAAGATGGATATGAGACAAGAGTTTAGGATTTCAGCTTTTATTTCTTGGTATTTACATCTAAATGTGTTAAACAACATAAAACATAGAACGTTTTGTATCAGACCAGCTAATATTTAGGTGAGCAAAAGTATAGGAACAGATATGTCTTGAACTAAATTAAAGTAAATAACACTTAATATTTGATTGCATATCTCTTGCTTGCAATAACTGCATCAAGCCTGCGACTCACTGACATCACCAAATTGTTGTTTTTTCTTTTGTGATGCTTTTCCAGTCTTTTACCGCAGCACATATCAGACTCTTTTCAATTTTTCCATTTAATTTTTTTTTTTCATTTCGAACTCTTTTAGATTTCAAGTAGTATTTTATTTCTCGAGCCTATTTATTCAGTACCTGTAATCAGCATTACTCAGTACCTGTTCATCTCCAGAAAATCACCTCCTACTTTCACATGGAGCTTTACAGATTGTAATCTTATCATATGCCATGTGTTTATCCAAATAAAATGGATGAAAATCTAAATCTTGGAATCCCTTTCACTCATCACATTTAGTTTGTACATTTAAGAACCCCATTTTGTGACTAGCAGAAGCCCTGCCTCCCAGCTTTATAGGAGGTTCTGACAGCATGTCCAATGAACTTTTCTAATCTTTATGGAGTATATCAAACCCCAAAAACTGAAGTAAATCGGACAGAATACAAAAAAAAAATCTTGATTTGAGAAAGACCTCATTCTTTTAAAAGATAGTTAGCTTGCTTACTCAATCAAATTAAATAAAAAGCTTTCCAGAAAGGTCCACTGGATGTCTTGCTCAGATCAGTTATGAACCTGAGTGAAGTAGCAGAGGAACTGTACAAGTTCAGGAGTTGAATAAAGTTATGTTCTGCAAACTGTTGTTATCATTTCTGGGGGCATAGCGGTAGGGTTCACATAAAAAAGCACATCAACTTGCACCAGAATGGAAGTCTTTCTCTCTTTCTCTCTATATGTAAGAACACAGGAAGTGTAGTGGCTTTAACACAGACCACTGATTAGTCAGTCCTTCATCAGTGTGACAGGATGGAGCTCCGTCCACTCCGTGTGATGATCTGTGAGTAAAAGTTTTCTTTGTGTCTTCATAAGAGTGAGTGGTGGCTTAAAACAGTATGGCCAAATGAAGTCTGATGTCCTGTGTGATGAGGTTAATATGTGATTAGGACATTTTCGTACGATTCGCTGATACGATTCTCGTCTCTCGTATCAGTGTATATCCATATCAGTTGTGTATCAGAGTTAGTTCATTTGAGTTGAGCCTTTGTAAGAACCTTTTTTTTTTTTTTTTTTTTTTTAATTTTTTAAATTTTGGTTACTGAGGTTAACATAAGGTTAGATTTTACAATTTTATATATATATATATATAATAGTATTAATTATTAATTAATTGTAACTGTAATAATTATTAATAATTATATAAGTGGGACAGTGAGACAAATAAGTGTGTGCTTATGTACATTTTTTATTTTTAATAAATTTGCAAAGATTTCAAATAAACGTCTTTCATGTTGTCATTATGGGGTATTGTTTGTAGAATTTTGAGGAAAATAATGAATTTAATCATTTTGGAATAAGGCTGCAACATAACAAAAAAAAAGTGAAGCACTGTGAATACTTTCCGGATGCACTGTTTATATATATATATGTGTGTGTGTAAGAAAGATAGCGAGATTGGGTTGCAGGGTAGGATGTCTGTACTCTTCTGAGCATGAATCAGATTTTGGTGTATGATATTTTCGTGGGCTTTTATCGTGGATGAACATTTTCAGTTTCTTATAAGTTATAAGTTTCTTATAAGAGTGGTTAGTATGTTGTTACATATATATATATATATATATATATATATATATATATATATATATATATATATATATATATATATATATATATATAGAGAGAGAGAGAGAGAGAGAGAGAGTGAGTTTTTTTATGATAATGTTGATAATGTGTTCAAAAAGTTTAAGGTATGGTGGAATATTTAAGGTGATTATAGAGACGTTTGGAAATGTAGTTTTTTATGCTTGTAATTATGAGTTTGTATCAGTTATCTTTAACTTTATTTTCAGTATAGCTGTCGGCTTGGGTGGTGTAAGGGTGTTCTTTTACGCACACGTATAATCCATGGTCCACGCGTTGTAGATGCGTTTGGGTTGTGTTCCCATTTATTGTCACACCTGAAGTATTTACAACATATACATGATTTAGAAGAGTTTACCTTAGCTGTGTCTGTGAGCTTGTGCATGTGTGAGTGTGTGTGTGATAAGAACTGCACGCCAGTACCTACTGTATTGGATTCAGTACCTACTGTATTAGATTCAGTACCTACTGCTTGGCTGTTGATACAGTACGTACTGATTAGTATTAGTGGTAAGCATGAACACTATCTGGACGTACTATTCGGCGCCGATTCTGACAGCTCATCCGTGACAGTCCCATTGCATTATGGGATAGTGCAGTATCCAAAGTGTCCAGTGGTACTACTTTGGCATACGGCCATAGGCTGCATCCGAACATCCCTACTACCCTACTACACAGTAGGCAAAAAGCAGCACGCCAAAGTAGTAGTATGTCCGAATTCTCAGTTTTCATAAAACAGTAGGTGAGAAATACCCAGATGGCCTACTGCTTCCACCTCAATTCTGCAGTGTGGAACAAATGTGTGTGTGTGTGTGTGTGTGTATGTGTGTGGTGTGTGTGATGTGTGTGTGCGCTTGTGCATGTATGTAGAACTTGTATGTACTGAATGGTATAGTCTGTGTCACTGTTTTTATGCTTTCTTAATATCTGGTCAGTGTGATGATTAATTGACCATTATTAAGTTTGAAGCCAATTTGAATTAAACTGTTTCCATGACACAGGCTAAAGGTGACTCAGCATGTGATGGTATTAATTCTTTGTGATGCTGATGCAGGCATATAAGATTGTCTGAGTGTCATGATGTGAGAGTCCATGGAGGCGGACACGAATGCAGAACTTCTTTATTTGAAGACAGACACAGGGAAACAGGCTCGGGGAAAGACACAAGCACGAGGAAAAACATACTGGGAACCCAAGCTATCAGAAACTTAGTAAAACATGAAAATAAACCCTAAGGAAAAGTAAATAATCAAAACACAGTGCATAAACAAAAGCAACAACAAATACAAAAGAACCAAACATGACCTGACTTGAATTACTGCTCCAGCAACTAAGGAAGAAAAACAAGCAACTTAAACAGGGCACTAATCAATCAGGGAAAATGAAAAACACGAGTATGATTGAAACAGGAAATGGAGGGAGACAACAGAGGAATAAGTTCTGCAAAAACAGTCAGGGTGCCCTCTAGTGGCCAAAGGTGGAATTGCCCCTGGGGGCCATGACACTGAGTGTATAAACTGCTTGGTTTCTGCTAATGTTCTCAGTGACAGTGCTGCTATTTAACAGATCCATGATGTGTGGTGACAGTGTCTTTAGTGTCTTTATCTCACAATAAAGGGGCTGCACTAATATATCCAACCCCTAGTCATTAACAATATGTGTCTTGTTAATTTTATAAGGTTTAGTCAAATCTATTCATTTGACTGCAATAGATGTAGGTGATTAATAATTTGTAATATTTTAACTTTTTAACAATAAACTCATTGAAAATAAATTGCTTTAAGCTTTTTGTTGATATTTGCTAGCCTTCACAGCAGCAGTTATTCATCTCATAATGATGAGTGAAAACAGACTGCTTCTTTCTGAGAGCTGCAATTAGCTTGTTTACCTGGTCTGCTGCTAACTACCCACTATATACTGGCCATACTTTTTACCAAAATTGGTTTTGTAGTGCCTTCAAATATATAAATTATTTAGGCACAGTCATTTGCTGGGAGCAAAACAAACAAGTGGGTTTGTGGTTTATTTCCTAGAAGAAATGTACAGTTGTATATTTTCCCTGGATCACTCGGCAGTCATTGTCACAGACGTTTCAGTTACAGACATTTTACGGCACATTACACAATCCTAGCCTAAATGTGTTCATTAGCCTGAATGTGTTCATTAGCCTGAATGTGTTCATTAGCCTGTATGCGCTACTGAGATAGAGTTTTTCCCCATATCTGACACATCATCCTGCAGGCTGTATGTATTACACCGTAGCTTTAGTGCACAGGAGCGCCTTTCTCATGTGAGACACAGAGAAGGAAGTGTTGCATTTCAGCTTCAGATTAGCAGATGTGGATCAAATTATACATGAGACAGTAATGAGCAGCATAGTGACCTGAGAGAAAATAGCTTTTTCTAAACACCATTCATTATTGAAACAGGTCGATATATTGCATTTCTTATAGCTGAAGTGAAACTAAAAATATAGATTTGTTTTGCAGTATATGACATTGTTCTCATTTGTCTTCTTAAAGAAATTAAACAAATCAGTGTTACATCATATTCTCTGTTCCTCTTCCCTTTTTAGTGCTTATTTCACTTATCCGAGTTGGACAAGCTCAAGGTGATTTATACATATTTTATTGCCTATGTTGTGTACATGTTGGATTTGTATTAAGGTGGAGAAGATTGTTTGTACATTGTCATGCAGAATTTAAGATATTTACAGTGACAGTGTGTGTTTGATTTTTGACTTTTCCAGCAGAGTTTAAACCAGTTCTGTCTGTGCAGCCGAATTTACCACAAATATTCAGAGGAGAGACGGTTAGACTCACATGTTATATTTCGGGAGGAAGGGGATCGTACCACTGGTACAAAGATGGTGTTCATGTTCACAGCTCTGCTGAATATTACTACACTATAAAAGTAGATCAGAGTCACAAATACAGATGTTACGGGTCTATTGATGGATGGTCAACACTATGGAGTGATGAAGTGACTCTCTCAGTGATAGGTACATGTCTGATCTTACACTCCTGTAACATGCACTGATACACATAATCATTACACAACACACTGATTAAATATCAGATGGTCAGAGAAGGGTGTGTTTGACTGATGTGATGTTTTTGTTGTAACTGTACAGAGAGACCAAAAGCCGTTCTGACTCTGCAGCCTGATGGACAGATATTCAGTGGACAGGAAGTCACTTTCACATGTGAAATACGAGGACATGCAGACACTGAGTGGCTGTACAACTGGTATAAAGATGGAGTCCAACTTTTCCCCTACAGAGAGAACAGGAAATATTCATTCATTACTGTAGAGCATTTCAGTAGTAAATACACCTGCAGCGGACGGAGAAGCGACTCTCAGACCTCAGAGACCAGCAACACTGTTACACTCACTGTGTCAGGTGTGTGTGTGCCTATGTGTGTGTGTGTGTGTGTTCGTGTGCCTGTGTGTGTGTGTTAATCTCTTCCTCACATCAATATTTATTAACTTCAGCATGACATCACTACATGCAGTGTGGATTAAGGTCACGCGATTGCTTTAAAACGTAACAGATTTGAAAAAATTTGCAAAGAGTTTTAGTTTACTTATCCTGTGTCTAGTAATGATTAATTATGTTGTGGTACATTCACTGCATTCAAAATTCGTGATATTGAACACACGTATGAAGATGAATTCATTGAGTATATTTATGCACCACTCAAAGTACATTTTGAAAAAAAAAACTTTTACAGCTTCACTCAGTGTGTTTGTTCAGTTATGAACAATTAATTCAATTAATTCCATGTACAGTATATATAAAGTATAATAACATTGTAAGACCATGTTGTCCATGTAATAAAGTCACACAAAGTTTAACAAATGCTGAACATAAATGCATTATTAGACACAAATCATATGATTAAGATGATAAAACTATTGTTTATGTTGAAAAGAGAAAAACTTTGATATAATCATCATTTCATTTCAACAGAAAAACCCAAACCGACGGTGAGTGTGAATCCTCAGAGCTCCGTCTACACTGGAGACAGAGTTACTCTGAGATGTAATCTGCTGTCTACTGGATGGACTTTTCTCTGGTACAAAAATCAGCGACCTCTAGACCAAGTAGCTGAAGTCACCAATACACTCCATGATACAGTCTCTAATGCAGGAGTAACAGTGTATCAGTGTAAAGCACACAGAGGAAACTACGACTCAGAGCTCAGTGATCCAGTTACAATTACAGTGAGAGGTACGGCATGATTTCTTCTCTTTCACTGCATGTTTTAAGTTATTTCTTATTATGTCTTAGATATTTAAAAAAGATGTTATTCATGAACAGTGAGAGCAAAAGCTAAAGTAAAGT
This sequence comes from Cranoglanis bouderius, assembly GCA_023630585.1. Taxonomy (NCBI): domain Eukaryota; kingdom Metazoa; phylum Chordata; class Actinopteri; order Siluriformes; family Cranoglanididae; genus Cranoglanis; species Cranoglanis bouderius. Next base: position 7,138,055 of record CM042568.1, read on the forward strand.
ACAGCTGAGTGTGTGTTCATCAGGAAGAGAATCACAGTTATAAGAGATACAGGCTATCAGATATCAGGCACTATATGGCACTAAATATTCTGCCCATTTTTGTCAGTCTGGTCGTTAGGAACCACTAGTAGATCAGTACTGGTGGACCTAAGACTCCAGGGTGTAGAGTGTTAGGGCGAGGCCATGTATTGTTTCCTGTGTGAGAATTAAGAGTTTTATTTGATTCTCTGTGCGGTAAATAACCAGTGTTAATGATAGAGTATACATTTAATGTGTACTTGGTGTGAGTAAGCAAACGTATTTTCAAACATGTCAAAGACTATTAAGTGTTTTACCAGAAATTAGAATGAAGAGGAAAATAGTAGGAATCTAACTGAGAAATGATGAAATCATGAATCAAACTAAGTAAGGGTCAGATCTGATAAAAATAAATAAATAAAAGTGATTGTTGTGAGTGGCCTAATACGGAGTTCAAATGAAAGTGTGTTGTCAAAAATTATACCTAGATTGTGAACATTTGTAGAAGGTTTAACAGTACTGTAGTTACAGCAGCTTTTTCATTTGTGTCTTTTTCTTTCCTCTGTCTCAGACTCTGGATCCAATATTGTTGTAGTAGTTGTGACTGTGGGACTGAGTTTGGCCTTGATGTTCATCATCCTTTTACTGATCCTGCTGTGGTGGCACAAATCCAACAAAGGTCTGATAATTAGTTTTCACTAAATTGGTTATAATATAATCAATACTTACAGTAGCCAAGTGCATACAACATGAAATGGTAGACGTTACACAAACATGGCAATAACAAACATGTTAACAACAAACATGTTAACACAGTGGCCTACGACTGGTATATATCTAACACTTTTCAATAATTATTCTTGTTACAAATGATTTAACACATCCTTAATTACAATTCAACTACTGTACGATGCTTCTATTAATTAAGAAGTAGTTACAAGCTAATACAATTTGAAAAGAATACTAATTATTACACATCGTACTTGCAATTGCACAATTTGGTCCTCATTTATTAATCTTAATCAAATTCAAGTTGTGTATAAATGTCTTTATAGGCCAAACTAAACTAAACTAAATTCCCACCAGATTTACACAAGTCTGCATTCATCATCATTTCAGAAAATCAGCATTTTCTTCATACTCATGTGTATGTTAAGTTCCAATCAACTGTGCAAGTGCATTTATGATGGCTGATTTACATTTAGTGAAACCACAAAACTAATAAAAGACAAAAACAACAAGATGACGACTAAACAGTGAAAAACACACTAAATTCTCCAGTAATGCAGCTAAGCTATAGTCACACTAACTTTAATGGGGTGCCATTATTTTTCTCCTAATCAGTTCACATTACTGATTCTCCTTATAAGTAAATTAGCTCACATTCAAAAGCTCTTGTAGGATACACTTTTTTTTTTTTTTCCGAACTAACTGGATTTTTAATAAATAACACAGCATGTATGTAAAGGCTCCTGTGAATGATTTACAGATAAATTTGTTCATATCCAGTTTGATAAATCAGACAAATTGTTACACGTTTAGTAGCTTGTAATTACTCTTTATTTACTATCTGGTACATTTTAACTATACACTAATGTATAAGAGCTCTCTAAAATAAAGTTTATATGGTTTATAAATTGAGCAAACAAAGAATTTCTGTCTTCTCATACAGGAAAGGACAGAGACATACAGCAGAACAGCAATCAGACACCAGGCCAGAACCCGAGTCAGTCAGGAGCTGAGGATTCTCAGTCAGGATACACATCACTTCAGACCGGTCAGACAATGTGTCCCATAATGAATACTTTCCTTATGTATACAGTAATTCAATATAAGATTATGTTCTTACTAACAAGCTAATGTAAACAATGTTAATTTCATTGGAATTGCTTTCAGAATTGTTTGAAAGTTTCTCTTGTTTATTCTTTATTTGCAATATTTTCTGTAGATGTACACATTTATGCCACTGTGGAGAACACACGTAAAAGTGAGATTTCTCTATTTCATGTCAAATATTTCCACTTACACTAGAAGGAATAAATCTCAGATTAACACCATACAGTAAATATATCTCCTGTAGTGACTAACACATTGCACTGTGATTAGGTGACGCTGCAGCTGAACCCAGTGGGGCCATTTACGCCCAGGTCATGAAGAAAAACGAGCCATACAAGAATAAAGGTGGAGTATTTTAACACTGCGACTTTACATTTTATATATATTAAAAAAAAACTTACAGTCTACAGTACATTCAATCAGCTACTATACTACAAATCTGCATGCTCAAGTTTACTCCCATTTTAGATGATAATTCCAATATAAGCCTCAGAAAGAAAGAAAAACTACTAAAACCTGTTTCCTATACAATATATACTACATAATACTATATATACAGTATATATACAGAACGCACACGCACCCAACCATCCACATGATGTAAAAGAAAAAGTGATTCATCAGACCAGGCCACTTTCTTCCATGGCACTCTGACCGGTCTGTGACTATGCAGCCCCATACACAGCAAGCTGTGATGCACTGTGTGTTCTGACACCTTTCTATCATAGCCAACATGAACTTTTTCACTACAGTAGCTCTTCTGTGGGATTGAACCAGACAGGTTAGTCATCGCTCCCCACACGCATCAGTGAGCCTTGGGTGCCCATGGCCCTGTCACCGGTTCACCGGTTGTCCTTCCTTGAAGCACTTTTGGTAGGCACCAACCACTGCGTACTGGAAACACCCCACAAGACCTGTCGTTCTGACCCAGTCGTCTAGCCATCACAATTTGTCCTTATCAAAGTCACTCAGATCCTTACACTTGCCCATTTTTCCTGCTTCGAACACATCAACTTCGAGAACTGATTGTTCACTTGCTGCCTAATATATCCCACCCCTTGGCAGGTGCCATTGTGACGAGATAATCAATATTCCCTTCACCTGTCAGTGGTTTTATATCAAGCTTCAGTTAATGTGCATATAACGTTTGCAAGTTTTCAACAAAAAATGCGAAGAGAACACATGTATTTCAAAACCATAACATGTAGAAGTCACTATAAGCTCCACATTTAAAATGTATCTACTGTTCAGCTACATCCCGTCGTGTACCTTTTTTTTTTAACAAAGCTAGATTCAGGTTAAAGCTGTAGCTGTGCTTGTTTTGTTCTGTTCACTGTCACTGCAGATGATGATGCTGGACCCAATGATGTGGCTTACGCTAAGCTTGAACTCAAGCCACAGAAAAAAGCAAGGAAAAATCAAGGTAAAGCTATCTATATATATATAAATCTGCATGTACATTACCTTTTAATGTTTTCTGATTTATTATCCAATTCATTTAATTATTGTCTGTTTAGCAATTTGGATGGGTTGCAGTTGATTGTGGACGTTAATTCAGGGTTTCTTGTTTACACCTAGTGAAGGCCAATGTAGGATATGAAACTGTTTACTCACAGCTGAAGCAGAACACATAGGTAAGACAAAATTTGTTCTATTTACAAATCTCAAATTGAGTTAGAAATACTTAGAGAGAGATCAAAGTAAGAAACCCTATTTCAACTTTTTTGCCTTGCTCAGTAGGTGTTAAATAGGAGTTGTGTCTGATAAATAGTGTAATCAAATGGTACTACACCTGAAGACACCTGAAGCAATTCTAAAAACAAATTGTATGCTGCATCAAATTTCCATCAGAGGTCACTCGCAATATGCATGTGCACTGCAAAAAATGCCTTTCTTGAAACAAGCAAGACACACTTAAATCTAGTTAAAGTGTACTAAAATCAAGCCAAAAAATCTGCCAGTGAGGTAAGCAAAACTGACTTGGTAAGAATTCTTGAAAATAGCATAAATATCTAGTCACTACAAATGCTGTTGGCTCTTAAAACTAGACATAAATGCCAAAATTTAAGCAAGTTGTGCTTATTGCAAGCAATGAAAACTCATTTATTCAAGATAGACTTACTTACTTACCTACTTAAAATGAATATTTTGGTCTCTTGATTGAACTGACTTTAAGAATTTGTCCCTTAATCTAAAATTAGATTAATTTGATTTCTTCAAACAGCATAATAAAAATAAGTGACTTTGTCTTAAATTAAGGCACCAGAAGCATTGTTGTTTTTAGCATTTTTATTGAAACAGGAAAAAGTCTGCAACATAGTGTCAGGGACTGTAGAAGGCAAGCGCAGATTTTTATTGAATAAAGTGCAAAACAAACAACCAAAAACTGTGAAAACAAGAACCATAAACGTAACAATGGACACAAGGCAAAAACATGCAGACTATGAGAGCAGCTGTAGCACACATGATAACACATGAACACAACAACAACAAAAGCTTGACAGTTAGGTGCTGAAAAACTAGAATGTCTATAGGGGTGCTTATTAGGGGTAACACAGAACAGGTGTGTGTGAGATCAGTGGGACATGTGACTTGCTCATGTGACATGCTGGGGCTGATGGGTAATGTAGTTCAGTGTGGAATTCAGCATAACCAGGTCTGCGTCCGAAATCTTGTACTATGATGGTATGCACTGCATTTGATGCAGTACCCAGTGCACGGCCGTTGAAACAGTACGTACTAATCAGTATGTGTGTGTGTAGTATGAATACAATCCCGGACATACTACATCTGCCATGTCGGCATTGTCATGTGACCTTCGAAATCATCATAAACACAAAAATCTTAAAGGGGCTACCAGATTAATGCAACCGCACTAACGGCAAAATGCACATCAGGAAAGTTAACTGAATTAGCAGTTTAATGTGGGCAGTGTTCACAGGCTGAGGTAAATTCATCGCCGTTGGCTTGGCCGGCTAAGGCATGATGGAGATCACAAAAAGGTTTCAAACGCTGTGAGAACTGTTTTCTTGTTTAAACCTTCAACAAGTTAACAATTTATTAAGGTATTGTTAAAATAGTCCCGTTTAACCCAGGTTTAATACTTAAAAAGAACCGACGCGCTGTCTTCCGCACCAGTCCCGTTGCATTATGGGATTTTTGACTCGAGTAGTGTCCATCGGTTGCACACCGCAAAATCTCGCCAGAAGCAGTACGCCATCCGGGTTTTTCTCACCTACTGTTTCTTGCCTACTGAGAATTCAGACATACTACCCGTCTGGCGTACTGCTTTTCACCTACTATGTAGAAGGGTAGTACAGAGACTACTATTTTTCTTTTTTTTTTTTTCTTTTTTTTTTTTGTCACACCAGATATTGACTTTGTTTCATTTACTACTGTTTACTGCTCTTTACTGTTTTTCTTTTAATGTAGAAACATTTAATTTCATTATTTTTGAAGGCATCTTTGCTCTACAGCATTTGTTTGCATGCGCCTAAAACTTTTGCACCGTATTGTATAAACAGGCTTTATGTCAAAAAGCAGCTCCAGCACCCTCTCTTCCTGTTGCTGCAAGTCTTACCAGATGCGGGGTATCATGATGTAATCACAGCGGAAGGAGTCAACTGTAGAAATGCTCTATAGCACTTACCAGTAGAAAATAGAGATGTGCATTCTGCTTACTCTCACAACTCAAACACTTCAGTAAACAAAATGAGAGAGTCCTCTAGTCCTTTAATTTCCTGGGGTTGATCTTTACTTATAAAGCTCACTGTGTTCACACCCTCAACAAATTTAGGAAAACAATTAAACCTCGATCTATAGACGAAAAACAACCCTAATGCAACCAGAACCGACAGCTGAATATATAACATGTATTATGACAAATAAATCTGTTGCCTTCATTGTTTTTCACAGTAGAAACTGGATTGAATATATGTTTTGTTTTTACTATATGTATATACCCCCCACCACTACCTGGCCCTATAACTATACAATTACAAAGACTAGTTTTTACTGATGTATCACTAGCTCCTCTCATATAATTGCTTACAGTGTGTAAAACATCAATCCACTTTTTAAAAATTATTTATTTATTTATTTATTTTAGAAAATATTCCAGTAACATTTCTGTTGTTTAAACTAAAGAGATAAAATGGTTTAAAATCACATTTTCATGAAATTTGTTGCTCGGTCCTATAGTGTCAGTGCAGTCAGGAGAAATTCCACCATAATAAGTGCAAGTATTGCAGTGTAATAACACACATGACAGTTTTTCCTCATATAATCCATCACTATTAGTGCTTTATATTTTAGAATTACTGTATATACTGGAATATACATGTGCATTGCCTTTTAAATGTTCCTTACTATTTTGCTGTTGGGTTAATATACCAAAGTTTAAACATTTCAGAAACTAAAATCTAAAACAGCTCTAAATGATCATTTATAGGTGCTGGAGGAGTGAGTACAAATCTGAACAGAGGAGAGAGAGAGAGAGAGAGAGAGAGAGAGAGAGAGAGAGAGAGAGAGAGAGAGAGAGAGAGAGAGAAGTTCATCATGTGTGCATTCGGAGTGAGATAGAGTTATAGTTACAGTTATAGTGGAGTTTATACATGTTATTTGCACTTATTTGGCTTACAATTATGCAAAAAAATTAAAGATGTGTATATAGACAGAAATAAGTATCAGCAGCTTTTATTTTATTGATTACATGCTCGACTATTGGGAGTGGTTGTTAAGCAAAAGAAATTAGTAGCAATAGTAGGAGTAATAAGTCTGTGACTAGACTTTTATTCTTGAAAATGTTTTTTCACACATGTGCACATGTGCTGCAGTTCACACCTACAGTTTCCTGAAAGCCATTAAGATCATATACACTGATGTATTTTCCACCACACGGTTCAACCACAATCAAAAATGTATGTCTTTGGTTGCTTAATAGCAAGAAGCCATGAACTGTCTGCACCAAATGTGGATATATCATTTTAATGCATTTTTATTGCACTGTAACAAGCCCATTCAACAATTCATTCTTATGTACTATACAAGAATAATAACTACAAGTATTGCAGTATAAATCATCAACTCTGTTTCTTATTTACTGGATATTGAATTCTAGCAATACTGTACATCTGCAGCAAACAGATTACAGGTCTATTTGTTAAAAATGTGGCCAAAGGTAAACAAAGCACATTAAAAATTTAATCAGGAAATATTTTATCAATCCTGCATCACACAGACTGTGAACAAAGTCTATTGTAAGATTCAAGTACACATTTTTAAAAAATGCTTTCATGTATTTTCTGTATAAAAGGGGCCATTTTATTACTTTTATACACGTGTCAAGGGCTTACAACAGTGCCATCTTCTGGGTATGATTCATTTTATAAAAATCTATGCATTATTAAATTCTGTGTGTTTGAAAATGTACATTTTACATATGTTTTATATTTGTGGGGTTTTTTTTGTAAATACTAATGTTTATCTGTTTTTTTTTTATTTTATTTTTTTTTTACTTTTTCTATTATTCATTAATTTTTATATTTTCCTTAAAATCTACACATCCTCAAAACTGCTCTTAGATCTGTTCCTCAAATAAACTTTGACAAGGACAACTTTGGGCCTGTTACGATTACGTTATTTGTGTAAATACGCATATCATTCTTTTAGTTATTCCTGCTGTATTTTAATACTTATTAGATTCATTTCTTTTTTGAAGGTGTTAGTCTTTTATTTCCCTTCATTATCCTGGCTACTGATGACATCCTGTGAAGCAACTCACATTAATACATACAGTGGGTATAGAAAAGAATCACCCTTCGTTAAAATAATCACATTCTGTTGCTGTCAGAAAATTTAATAAAATAAAAAACAGAATCACTGAGTTGGAAAAAGGATCACCCTTCTCCTAAAAATGACTTGTAAACTCAATCAGGTGTAGCTTATCACTTTCTCAATGGCACACAAAGCCATTTGACTTTCATCTGTGATCAGCTGTAGTCATTTTGATTAGCTCAGCATGAAAAGAGCTTTCCTGGAGCATTTTGTAGTGCAACTGAAGCAAACAATCAACTATGGGTGGTAAGGCCACTGTCAAAAGATCTCCGGGATAAAGTTGTGGGCAGGCACAAGTCAGGAGATGGATACAAAAAAAATATTTTTGAAATAATGAAATAATGAAATGCCTATATATCATATTTTGTTACAGAGCAATATGACATGACACCTACATGTTTTGCAAATGACAAATGACTCAATATATACACTTTTTTTTTTTTTTGGAGAAAATGATGTAGGCACAATATGAACGATTTCCACTTTCATATAAAAATATAAGTAACAAGTCAAACAAACCTCTAATCTTTTTTAGGGTTCTGTATATACTATACGTGTGTGTACAACCCCAATTCTGAAAAAGTTGGAACAGTATGGAAAATGCAAAAAAACAAAGAAAAAGGGTCATTTGAAAATTCAATTCACCCCGTACTATATTGAAAACACATTAAGTTTAGCAAGCGGAATTTTCCCCCATTCATCCATTATGCATTTCTTCAGCTGTGCAACTGTACAGGACCTTATTTGCCTTATTTTGCGCTTCATAATGTGCCACACATTCACGGAGACAGGTCGGGACAGCAGGCAGGCCATGCTAGCACCCGCACTCTCTGCTTATGCAACCATCCAGGCAGAATGTGGTTTGGCGTTGTCCTGCTCTGGATGGCAGCATATGTTGCTCCAAAATGTGTACATATCTTTCTGCATTAATGGTGCCATGGGCACTGACACACCCCCATACCATGACAGACACTGGCTTTTGGGCCTGACACTGATAACAACTTGGATGGTCCTTTTCCTCTTTGGCGCGGAGAACATGACGGCTGTTTTATCCAGAAACTATTTGAAAGTGACGTCTGAGGGATCAGAGATCACGCGCATTCAGAAGTGGTTTTCGGCCTTGCCCTTTACGCACCGAGATTTGACCGGATTCTTTGAATCTTTTAATTATATTGTGCACTGTAGACGGTGAAATGCCCAAAATCCTACCGATTTGTCTTTGAGGAATGTTGGATTATTCGCTGACGCATCTGTTGACAGATTGGCGAGTCTCGACCCATCCTTGCTCTTGAAGGACTAGGCCTTTTTTGGAGGCTCCTTATATACTATGATTAGACGATTGCCTCACCTGTTTCACATCACCTTCTTATTTCAACTTGTCAAATCGCTATTAGTCCTAAATTGCCCCTGTCCCAACATTTTTGGAACATGTTGCATGCATCAATTTCAAAATAAATGTTTATCTTCAAAAAACTATGCAGTTGATTAGGTAAAACATCAAATACCATGTGTTTTATACTTTATATTTTTGTTTAAATTCAAGTCAAAGTACATTTACAAATCACTCCTCTTTGTTTTTATTAGGATTTTCCATATTGTCCCAACTTTTTCAGAATTGGGGTTGTGTATATATACAATACTGTGCAAAAGTTTTAGGCACATGCAAAGAAATGCTGTAGAGCAAAGATGCCTTCAAAAATCAAATTGCTTCATCATTCTTGTGTCTGCCCCAGCTTCATCTTTTTGCACACCATCACCACTGACACTTTGGAGTGCCCTGGCCTAAGAAAAAGAAGAAGAGTCTTTCATTTCTTTGAAACGCTGAGTTTTATTTGAAGTTGGTCACTTTTCCTCTTTACACAATTGTGTGGGCATGCTACTGATTCACCACAGTGTTTCTCAATCCTGAGCTCACACAGTTCAACCTCAGTGACGCTTGTTAATTATGTTGCGTTCAAGGCAAGGTTGCTTGTAATTCCCCACCTACATCTGGTAAAAGCCACCGAAAATGCCCCGTCAACTTGAAATTTCAACTCATCAACTTAGGGTAGTCTGCTCAGTTACCAGTTCTTTTTCCTGTTTATGGAGTGACATTAAACCAACATGGCCAACACACTGTGAACAGTCTAAAGTCCCCCTTCTCTACTTTTTACTTAGTTTATAACAGTATTGGCTTTAGATCAGTTAATATACAGACACAGTACTTGGTTAAATCTATAACACGGGCTATACTCATCGCTGTTTTAAGAAGGTAATCATCAACATTAATTATCACTAACATTAGCCGGCTAGCTTGTCGCTAAACTACTCACTATTGTCCACTGTTGTTGCTGTGCTGCAGTTTCAGTCGGAAATGTTGCATGAATGTTAATGTAAAAGTGAGGTTAAAGTAGATTTTTTTTAATGCGCTTTACCTGCTCTGACAGAGCTAACAAAAGACACTTTTCAGGAGGAAAGCGTCCATGTTTCGTCCATGTTCATACGTCGACTTCATACGTAGAATGTGCCGAGGTGTTAAATGACATTATTATGACTTCAAATTTCCACTTAGAAGGTACATTGAAGGCAGCATTCATAGAAAAGTTGAATTAGGAGATCTGGGAAAACATCCGAATAGGCAAAACAGTGGGGACCAGGATTGAGAAACAGTGTTATACGCTATTTAGAGTGGGCTAAAATTATTGAAAAACAGGTCTTGCTGTTTAGAATTTACTGAGATGCCAGTTTTAGTTACTTAATTGCAAAAGCTAATAAAATATCAGCTCAGTGTAGATTGCAGTATAAATTTGTGTCACATGTTTGTGGTCTGTCAGTAGCAGCAAGCAGAAGAGGAAATCAGCGGTTAAAAAAAAACAACCTGGTAGATGAAATGTGCACAGCTTTCACACTACATTCAAATGTGTGAACACTATAACCTACATAAACCCATAATTACAGCTGCAGAGAATTGTTTGAGCTGGTTGATCAGCTTTAGGGAGATTCTGGTGAACTGGTTTTGAAACATATGAACTATATCATATTAAATGTTATAAAAAAAAAAACACGTACTTTTACATTTGTTCACATTATTCATATCCACGGGTAGAGATCAGTTTAATTCTTCGAAGAATGTGTGTCATTTAAAGTCTTACATTTGTAGGGGCTTCTAGCTGCAGTAATGTAGCATATATTTATACAGTTGCAATTAAAATGATTCAACCCCGACTGCAAATCAGGTTTATTGTCAAAATTTACAGACTTTCAGCTGTTTGCAATGAACAGATCAAAGAAAAGCAATTGAAATATTTCAATACAATGAATGCTTCAAGTGGCTTCCCCAAATTCAACTGAAAATGCAACTTATAATGACTTCTCCAGTCTCAAAATTATTCCACCCCTTCATGGCAAGCATCTTTAGTACTTAGTAGAGCACCCTTTTGCTGTTATGACCTGCTGCACACGAGATGCATTGCCAGACACCAGCTTCTGGCAGCGTTCCTGAGGAATCTTAGCCCGTTCCTCATGAGCAATGGCCTCCAGTAATCGCAGGGGTGGCGGTTTGATCCCCGGCTTCTCCACATGCCGAAGTGTCCTTGGGCAAGACGCTGAACCCCAAGTTGCTCCTGATCGCAGGCCAGCACCTGGCAAGGAAGTATTGGGTGTGTGTGTGTGTGAATGGGAAACAGCGTAAAGCACTTTGTAGAACCGCTAAGGTTAAAAGGTACTATATAAGTGTAGACCATTTATTTCTTTTTGACAAAGAAAAATGATTGCATCTTACACATTGAAGGTAAGTCGTAAACTGTTGTTGTTGCATTTTGTGCAGCGCTGCTGTCTGCTAGAGTCTCAGGCCTCAGCAGCTTCCCCACCTCACTGTAGACAGTGTTTACACCCTTATGTTCTTGACATGTTCTTTCATTCTAACCACAGAGAAACAATAAGGAAATAGATTTGATAATGGAAAAAATGCATGTTAGTGTAGTTTGGCTTGCACATGCTAGTACTACTACATGTATTTACCCTTTCTTTCTTTTTAGTATTCCAAAAACGTTTGATAACACAAACGATCAGGACACCAAACACCACTGTTATTAAAACCAAAATGTAACTGATGGTACTGACAGGTACTGGTTGTTTTACTGAACCTGTGAGCCAGAGAAACGATACACATTTGTTAAATAAACAGGTACATTAAGCACACATTCTAGTTTTATGACTATTTTTTATTAACAATGTCTGATTATTTGAATAAATCACTTACATGTGTTACTCATGAGTATTGATGTCCGTTTTGTGCTCACACGGTTGCTGGCTGTGCATTCCAACACCCCATTATCTGTATAGTTGATAGTAATGTTCACCCTAGTTAATGTGGCATTTGTCCGGGTGCAGTGCTGGTGATCACAGTTGTAAATCACCGAGTCGCCATCAGAAGAACATTTTGCCCAGATGTGGCAAACAGATGAGGAGTTTGACTGGTGATCCAGATTCGCATCGATTACCGGTTTTGAAACGGCCTCTGGGATGACACCAAAAGGACAATATAATAAAATATACAGTATTTCTGTCATCCAAGAGTTTTCTCCGATACTGTATTGGAAAATCAGGACACTATGCTCAGAGCGTTAGAGGACATTGCTCTAAGGACAACTCTAAGAGACATTAGTTCCAGTTTAAAGCAAATATGCCAATCACTGCAAAATGTGAAAAGATGAAGCTTGCTATGAAAATTAAACAGATGAATCTCTCCAATTTATGCCAGAAACCTTTACAGATGCATGATATGGCACTGATGTGCAATAACTGTGTCCTCACTGGGGTCTCTGTTTAGGGCTGCACTCTTGTGTATTTGGGAACAAGCCAGATGATGGCACACAGCACACTAGGGAGTATACAGCTCATTATATGTTGAGGCATACCAGATCAGTCACGTATTTCTCTTTGAAATGTACCAGTAGCAAGACATCCAAACACAGACAAAATTTGGACATGAACAGGAATGACACAGGAAACCGAGTATAAGCCAGTTTTCATCCTCAAAAAAAAAAAAAAAAAAAAAAAAATCACGCTGATCTCTAAATATTCATTCCACCCTATACACAGCATGTATTAACTGTTCCACTAATATTAATTCTGCCATTTGCACTGTCTTAGCTTACGGCTACCACATGCACAGACCAGCCAGCCCTCCTTTTATATAGAGGTCTTTCTTTCATAATTGATAGACTAAACTATATTAGTCTTAAAATGGATTTGGGTTGGCTTGCTGTCTATATATATATTTTAATATATGTAATATTTCTGTGATGCCTGTAATATGAAAATATAGGTGTATAAAATATTCCATTTGTGTGTAATTGAAATAAATAAGAAATTTAAACTTGACAGCATAATCTGTATATTAAAATGCAGTAACCTTTGCAAATTATGTGATTTGAATCTGAACAATTGAGATTTTCATTAGTTAGTCTTCTCATGCATAAATTTATACATACTCAGAAGCATGAGTAGGATACAAACGTTTTTCCAAATTTATGGAATTTCCTGAATACCAAATTTATTGTGTAAATGCTCATACAAGTGATTTAAAAATAAATCAATTCATATTCAGATAAATGAACGTTAAGAGAGATTAAAAAAAAAAAAAAGTCTGGTGAAGAAACAACTATCATTCCTGCTGTAATGTATGTGAGCCACAGCTTTTAATGTAACTGCATTGAGTAAAATGATGTTACCTTCAGCAATAAATTACAAATTGGTGCAAAATTGGTGCGTTATAAGAAGATTAAAATGTCAGAATGTGCTGTTATTGGAAAATAATCAACTTCAAGGTGGTACAGTAATTCCACTTCCTGGCGTGCATCATCACACCACTATGTTATTGATTATTTTTCTAAAATTTTTCTAAAAACTTAATTGTGTTTTATTCCTTACACATATACTTTAATGTGATGTTTTTGGTCAGCGCTTACCCTGTACTATCAGTTTGTATTGGATTATTTCGTCTTCCCAGTGTCCAGTTTGAGCTTGATAATATCCAGAGTCGTTAACTATCAAATTATATATAAACAAGGAGTTGTCAGAAACATGTATATGAAATTTTTCTGGATGCTTCATAACTGGCTTTTGGTTTTGTACAACTGCAATCAGATTATGATCCTTCCTCCATTTGACTGTTGTTATATCCCAGTGTTCTTTCAAAGTGAGATGGGCTTTTTCTCCTGTTAACTTGTAAACCACGTAGACCCGAGCTCCACAATCTGAGGGTGGAAAAGAAATCAGCATAAAACTTTGAATCATAGACATTATTAACGTTTGGGGGGGTGGCAGGTAAAATCTTACTGAGGACTGTGGACCAGTGGTAGCACAATCATTAACATTAATTCAATTATCAATAAACTACTGACCTGCTGTGAAATTCAGGATGATGAGGGTGACGATGTGTAGATAGCTCCTCATCATGACAGAAAATCTGGTTGAGAGATCAAACAACTGTACCGCGAAATAGGTTTGTGGATCAGAACACAGAAAAAAAAAAACATGCAACAAACAGATAGAGGGTGTACAAATGACACAAATGATGAAGTAACTGAGATCACACAGTATAGTCTGGACAGGATATGGGTCTCTACAATTTGGGGGAGGATACCCTCTGGTGGCATAATGCTAAACGGCTGTTACAAACGTCTTCAATAAAGCTACTGTATATCTTCAGTTTTAAGGCTAATAAATAGTAATAAATAAAATTTCAGTATAATATCAATGAACATGACTTATTAAGATTTATTATCTCATTTGCTTGTGTTACTAAGTCGTGGTAATGCATTAGGATCCTTGCCCATGTGTTAATAAGCCATTGGCCATGCAATACCTTTATTAATTAGGGATGTGTCCAATAGGGCTCTGTATTTGCCAGTATAAAAATCAAGATGTGGATTTTGTTCATTTTCACGGCTCGACTTTATCAAACCTATCTTTCCACTTTCATAACGGCAGCAAGACTATGGTTATGTTCTTTGGCTTTGGATTGCTAATACAACTTGCTAGACTAATACGCTTTATTTGATTGTATACAGTGGTAACACATGTTTCTAGTAATCCGATAGTCCAATAAAGACCCTGTGCACAATATATACTGAACAAAATTATAAATGCAACACTTTTGTTTTTGCCCCCATTTTTCATGAGCTGAACTCAAAGATCTAAGACTTTTTCTATGTACACAAAAAGCCTATTTCTCTCAAATATCGTTCACAAATCTGTCTAAATCTGTGTTAGTGAGCACTTCTCTTTTTCTGAGATAATCCATCCACCTCACAGGTGTCAAGATGCTGATTATACAGCATGATTATTGCACAGGTGTGCCTTAGGCTGGCCACAATAAAAGGCCACTCTAAAATGTGCAGTTTTACTGTATTGGGGGATCCGGGGGGGTCCAAAAACCAGTCAGTATCTGGTGTGACCACCATTTGCCTCACGCAGTGCAACACATCTCCTTCACATAGAGTTGATCAGGTTGTTGATTGTGGCCTGTGGAATCTTGGTCCACTCCTCTTCAATGGCATGCGAAGTTGCTGGATATTGGCAGGAACTGGAACACGCTGTCATATACGCCGATCCAGAGCATCCCAAATATGCTCAATGGGTGACATGTCCGGTGAGTATGATGGCCATGCAAGAACTGGGATGTTTTCAGCTTCCAGGAATTGTGTACAGATCCTTGCAACATGGGGCCGTGCATTATCATGCTGCAACATGAGGTGATGGTCGTGGATGAATGGCACAACAATGGGCCTCAGGATCTCGTCACGGTATCTCTGTCCATTCAAAATGCCATCAATAAAATGCACCTGTGTTCGTTGTCCATAACATACGCCTGCCCATACCATAATCCCACCGCCACCATGGGCCACTCGATCCACAACGTTGACGTCAGCAAACCGCTCACCCACACGACGCCATACACGCTGTCTGCCATCTGCCCCGTACAGTGAAAACCAGGATTCATCAGTGAAGAGAACACCTCTTCAAAGTGCCAGACGCTATCGAATGTGAGCATTTGCCCACTCAAGTCGGTTACGACGATGAACTGCAGTCAGGTTGAGACCCCGATGAGGACGACGAGCATGCAGATGAGCTTCCCTGAGACGGTTTCTGACAGTTTGTGCAGAAATTCTTTGGTTATGCAAACTGATTGTTGCAGGAGCTGTCCGGGTGGCTGGTCTCAGATGATCTTGGAGGTGAAGATGCTGGATGTGGAGGTCCTGGGCTGGTGTGGTTACATGTGGTGAGGCCGGTTGGATGTACTGCCAAATTCTCTGAAATGCCTTTGGAGACGGCTTATGGTAGAGAAATAAACATTCAGTTCACGGGCAACAGCTCTGGTGGACATTCCTGCAGTCAGCATGCCAATTGCACGCTCCCTCAAAACTTGCGACATCTGTGGCATTGTGCTGTGTGATAAAACTGCACATTTTAGAGTGGCCTTTTATTGTGGCCAGCCTAAGGAACGCCTGTGCAATAATCATGCTGTCTAATCAGCATCTTGATATGCCACACCTGTGAGGTGGATGGATTATCTCGGCAAAGGAGAAGTGCTCACTAACACAGATTTAGACAGATTTGTGAACAATATTTGAGAGAAATAGGCCTTTTGTGTACATAGAAAAAGTCTTAGATCTTTGAGTTCAGCTCATGAAAAATGGGGGCAAAAACAAAAGTGTTGCGTTTATAATTTTGTTCAGTATATTTCCTCACTCATGGCAAAATAGGTACAAAAATTCAGCTCCGCAAAAATTTGTTGTACACATTTCTGGATGGATTCATTTTTGTTATATAGCACTGTATTTCCATTGGTGTTTGAAGGAGTCTGATCCAACCTTCAATATTTGCCGATATCTCACTAGCTACTGTGGAATAGATGAGCACAAGGATGCATACAGTGTGTCAATTAAATAAACGTGTTTCTTTTGCTATAGATAACATTACAGTCCTTGACTAAAATCTAAAGCCATGACTCTGAGAGGACAGTTTCAGGGAGATTCTCTACTTGTGTGCCCTTGTGTAAATGAGATAAGGCATCAGCTAAGGCATACATTAGGGGAAATCTTATACATGTAAAGAAGAGAGCCCACCTGGCTTGGTAAGGAATCTCCCTCTCTTGGCTGATTTGACGTATTCTAGTTTTCTATAGTCTGTAAGTATGAGGAACAGGTATTCAACCCCCTCTACCCAGTGACACCATTCTTCCAGAGCAGCTTTAATAGCAAGCAATTCTCAGTTCCCCACAGTATAGTTCTATTTGTCTGGGGTTCACAACCAGTAGAAGTGGGCACAGTGGTGTATTTTGGCAGGGTTACAATAGCATTGAGATAAGAGGACTCCGATAAATCTACTTCTATCACAAACTAGAGTGAGGGGCTGTAGGTGGAGGATGGGTGCACTTGTGAATCATTCCTTTAATTTTTAGAAGGCTTGACTGACCTCCTCAGTCCACTAGAGAGCTCTGTGTTTTTGTTTAAGGAGAGATGTCAGTGAGTGATCAATGGTGCAATCCCAAAGGTGGTGAGAAGCTTTTATTGGGATGTGAGGAAGACTCAATATCCATTTTGACTATTTTTTTCTCCTTGAAGTTTTCAGTTGCCCAGAGGCAGAGAGTCTTAGAAAATAGATCATGAGCACCATGATAAATTCACATGATCATTTGATCATGGGTGTGATGGGTTTGCTCACCTAGCCAAATTGAATGTTGGCTCAGAACTCACATGCATGTAAATAATCAGCCAGGCTACACAGTTATACTGAAGGTTGATTTATACTTGCTGTTAACTACATGTACGTGTATGCAAGATGGCCACCGCATGTATCTTGTGGTCGTTTGGTGTGTCCCATGTACAAATCCTCAGAAATTAACATGACATTTCCATGTGGTGCAATATCTG
Organism: Cranoglanis bouderius; assembly: GCA_023630585.1. Classification (NCBI taxonomy): domain Eukaryota; kingdom Metazoa; phylum Chordata; class Actinopteri; order Siluriformes; family Cranoglanididae; genus Cranoglanis; species Cranoglanis bouderius. Next base: position 7,155,664 of record CM042568.1, read on the forward strand.
TGTGAATAGCAGGGGCGCTGAAGTATGATGAGATGTCATGTGAGCTCCAGACACACAACAAAGAACAACAACAATGGCAGAAACTTTTGAAGATCTGTGCATTATAAAAACTATTCTTGGACCTGTTCCTCTAATAACTTTGGGCCTGTTTTGAATAAGTTATTTGTGTAAATACTCATGTCTCTCTTTTAATAACTCTTTTTTAATATATTTTTTTTGTTTTTTGGTGCTACTCTAGCTGCATCCGTGAGCAGTGTGAAGGCACGGAAAAAAAATATGCACCGCATACGCACTGCAAACAGAGTATGTGTGAAACAGGCGTAAAGACCCGTTCACACCAAGAACGATAACGATAACTATAACTATAAAGATATAGTTTTAAAAATCGTTCTATATTTAAAAGAATAGCAGAGTCCACAATACAAAGATAACGATAACTATATAGTGGAATGATGTCGTTGGGATCACTTTCAGAACGATTTGTTTCCAGCCGATGAACGATAAAACAAATCCATTTGAATTTCAAGCGCTCGTGCATTTAAAATTGTGGAGAAGCTAATCGCCGAGCTAATCGCTGAGGTAAAAAAAAAAAACCTTCCACTTTTTGACAAGTCAAACTTCCTTTACAAAGATGCTTTGAAGAAAACCGATATATGGAAAACAATCAGTTATACCCTCGGAATGAATGGTGAGAAATATTAACGATATGGGATGAGATCATAATGCCAGGCTAGCAAACATAAAATTACCTCAAGTATCCAGCTTCCTTTGAAGTTGCAGTGAAAAAGACTAGGTGTTGTATTTATTCTACATCATGTTAGCTAAATTCACTGTTTAGGTAGATTAGATAGATTCACTGTTTAATGCTGAGAACAGCTGCTGGTTAAAGTCATAAAGTAAAATCCATTTTCACTTTGAAACCGCAGTGCGAGAGCTAAACAGTCCCTTATATCGTCCGTTGGTGTGGACGCAAATATAGTTATCGTTATAGTTATAGTTATCGTTCTTGGTGTGAACGGGCCTTAAGACTGTGAGTGGAGAGTGAGTGCAGCTCAGCTGCAATTCAGTCTCTCACCAGCAGAAGGAGCCGTTACAGTGAACCACACTACAGCTAGCATCAAGTCCTGCTACAGTGGACTACTCAAATATATATATATATATATATTGTTATTGAACTTTGTTTAAATCCAATCAAATGTGCAGTCTAACATGCTAATGACTACAAGGACTTAAATAATAAGTTATTTTAAAGTTATTTTAGCTGTCTACCACAGCATACTGGCGTTGAAATACAAACTTTCAGTACAGACAAAAAGTCTGTACAGAAATACAAACTTTCAGTACAGACTTTCAGCTTTAATTTGAGGGTATTTACATCCAAATTGAATGAACTGTGTAGGAATTACAGCACCTTATATATGCAGTCCCCCTCATTTTAACTGACCAAAAGTATTTGGACAAACTAACAGTCATAAATTATCATACTTAGTTGCAAATCCTTTGCAGTCTATGACTGCCTGAAGTCTGGAAACCATAGACATCTGGGTTTTATTTTTTTTAATTTTTTTTTTTACTGTGATTCTCTACCAGGTCTTAACTGCAGCTGTCTTCACTTCCTGCTTGGTCTTGTGGTGTTTTGCCTTCATAAAGTGAAATGCATGCTAAATTAGTTTCAGGTCATGTGATTGATTTGCAGAATATTCCACTTGTTTGCCTTTTTTAAAAATTAGGTGGTTTTTGAAGTATGCTTTAGGATACTGTCTGCAGTGTGAATCACCGTCCAATGAGTTTTGAGGCATTTGGCTGAATCTGAGCAGATAATTTAACCCTAAAATCCTTTAACACTTCTATACACAGAACTCATCCTGCTGCTTTTGTCAGCAGTCACATTATCAGTAAATACAAGGGAACCAGTTCCATTGGCAGCCATACATGTCCATACCAAGATGACGTGGTATGCGTCACATCATGAGCAGTTCCTTCCCTTTTCCATATTTTTCTCTTACCATCATTCTCAAGTTAATCTTTGTCTCATCTCTCTATAAGCTGTTGTTCCAGAAATGTGTTCGCATTTTTAAATGTTTTACCAAACTCTGATCTGGTCTTCCTGCCTTTGAGGCTCAGTGGTTTACATCCTGTGGTAAACCCAATATGTTTACTCTGCTAAAGTCCTGACTTTGACACAGATACACTTACCTCCTGGACTGAGTTTTTCTTCACCAGAGAAAGAATTCTTCTGTCATCCATCACAGTTTTCTGTGGTCTTCTGGGATTTCTGGTGTTCCTGTGCTCACTAGTGCATTCTTTCTTTTTAAGAATATACTATATAGTTGATTTGGCCACACTTAATGTTTCTGTATTTCTCTCTAATGGGTTTGTTTTTATTTTTCAGCCTAATGAAGGCACTTCACTGGCAGTGACAGCCCTTTGGACTTCATATTGAGAGTTAACAGCAAAAGATTCCAAATGCATTTGAAATCAACCCTAGACTTTTTATCTGCTTTCTTGTAAGTGAAATAATGAGGGGAATAACTGAGCAGCTGTGTGGGGGGTCCCACATATTAAAAGTGCTTCCTACACATTAATTCCTGCACAGTTCATCTGAATTTCATATAAATACCCTCATATTAAAGCTGAAAGTCTGCACTTTGAGTTAGAGATTGAGTTAATATTTATTAATTAACTTCAACTCCAATATTCTGTGGGAGACCGCTAAAACAACAATAACTTTGTCAATGTCCAAATGCATATGTCATTGACTGTAACAATGTACATTTGTGTATACTTGTGTGGATTGTGATGTTCACCAATGTAATAAATATCAAGGACTCTTGGGATCCCAGACCCTGCTTTGAGAACCACTGTTCAATTTTTAATTGCCTGGCTCTGGTGTACTAGTGTTTTAATGGTGTTTTTAAAAAAGAGAGGAAGTGCATGTCACACTCTACTGGAAAGTTTTCCAGATATGCAAATTAAGAATGGTTTAAAGCAAGAATGATTGTAATGATGTCATTCCGGTATAATTATTTTTCAATGGGAAATTTTCCGTAATTGCCAGGCTGTTATTCTGTTTGAGTGCATAGCTAATAGCCTGCCTGTGCATGAAGGTGAGATCAGGGCTGGTTTAGGACACAAAATGTTATATAAACCTTTATCCATCTGTAACACACAAGAGGACGCTGAATAATCTACTCAATAATATCAAACAACCAAATAGGCACACACGAATATCAGGGCATGTTTGATTACGTTGCATAATTAACACTAGACTGGAACAATAAATAAAAACACATCTCTGAAGTAGAGGTCAAAGCCATGATTTGTGGACACATAAAACATTCTAATAAATGAATATTATGAATATGACCAGACAATTAATAACAGTACACACCATATGTACAACTATAATTTAATGTAAAAAAGATATATGCACATTATGAAAGGTTTCTACTTTCTAATAAAAAATATATATATAAATAACAAACAACAACATTCATGTTATTGTTTAGGCTACATAATGCTTTATCCTGTATGTACAATATATATATATATATATATATATATATATATATATATATATATATATATATATATATATATATATATATATATATATATATATATATATATATATATATACATATGGCCAGGTTGTATCATCCTATTTAGCCAAATATTGAATTCCAGGATCTGATTGCTTCATGGGTCTTGTGTCTGCCCCAGCTTCCAGTAAACTGTATGTGTGTCATCCTTTTGCTCACTGTCACCATTGTCACTTTGGGGTGCCCTGACCTAAAAATAAAATAAAAAAGACAAGAAGAAGAGTCTTTTAGATTTCTTGAAACACTGTGTTTTATTTGTAGATGGCAATTTTCCTTTTAGCAAATGTTTGTGTGGATGGTTCCGATTCATCACTGGAAATCTGCAAACCAGTTTATGACTGTAATCCTGTCTAGGACTTAACTGATAAAGGTAAGTGGTAACTGGGAAAGCTAATAAAATAAAAACTCAGTGTAGACTATAGTCTAAATTTTAGCTTGCAGAAGAGGAAGTCACTGGGTTACCGGTTAAAAAAAAAAAAAAAAAATGGCTTCACCATGCAATAGTCATGTGAAAGTAATGTATTTAGACATGTTGTGATTGTTAAGCTTGTTTACGCTTTATATACTTACATGTACTTATGTACTTTATGTATTTATATATAGTACATTATATACAAAAACCTACAAAAATCCTCTTAATAGCCCTATTTGACCAGTTTGTATAAAACTGTACATTATGTCTGTTTCTGAAACTTGTCAATCATACACAAAATTCTCCATTACTCTGATATCCTACATTGTACTAAAAGAACCTAATGAAAAAAGGAGCAACATAATAAATACGCTGCATTTCTTTTTGAAAAAAGAAAAATGATTGCATCTTACACATTTTGACGGAACATCGTAAACTGTTGTTGCTGCATTTTCTGCAGTGCTGCTGTCTGCTGGAGTCTCAGTTCTTGGTTGCTTGTGCACCACACTGTAGACTGTGTTTACACCCTTATCTCCTTGATAGGTTCCTTCATTCTAACCACAGAGAAATAATAAGGAAATAGATTTGATAAACAACAGATAAAGATTGTACTGTGCATATGCATGTTGGTGTAGTTTGGCTTGCACATGTGCTAGTGTTGATGTATTTACCTGTTCTTTCTTTCTGATATTGTACAAAAGTTTGGTAACGCAGATCATCAGGACACCAAAGACCACTGTGCAACTTATTATGATTATTAAAACCAAAATTAAATTGTTGGTTTTGGCGGGTTCTGTTTGTTTTTCTGAACCTGTGAGCCAGAGAAACAGTACGCATTTGTTAAATAAACATGTACATTAAGCATACATCATAGTTCTTGTCTATTTTTATTAACAATGTCTGATTATTTGAATAAATCACTTACATGTGTTACTCATGAGTATTGATGTCCGTTTTTTGCTCACACGGTTGCTGGCTGTGCATTCCAACACCCCATTATCTGTATAGTTGATAGTAATTTTCACCCTGGTTAATGTGGCATTTGTCCGGGTGCAGTGCTGGTGATCACAGTCATACGTCACTGAGTCGCCATCAGCAGAACATTTTACCAAGATGTGGCAAACAGACGAGGAGTTTGACTGGTGATCAAGATTGGCATCGATCACTGGTCTTGAGACGGCCTCTGGAATGACAACAAAAAGACAACATATTAAAATATATTTGCAAGGAACGTCCAAATCTTGCACTGTATGTTCAGTTTCCAGCACAGTTTGGTGACTTTTACAGCTCTAAACACACCTGATTCAATCCACGAGTTAATAACCAGCTTTAGAAAATCACCAAACTGTCCAGGAAATAGGCTTCCCTTCTGTAGTACCAGCCACAATCAACTCAAATAAATACACAATGTGTGGACCCCTGACCATCACACCCATATGTGGGTCTTCCCCAAACTGTTGCCACAAAGTTGGAAGCACACAACTGTCTAGAATGACTTTGTAGGCTGTAACATTAAGGGGCACCTGTGGCTCAGGTGGTAGAGTGGATTGTCCACTAATTATAGAGTTGGCAGTTCGATTCCTGGCCCACATGACTCCATGTGCCAAAGTGTCCTTGGGCAAGACACTGAACTCCTAGTTGCTCCTGATGGCAGGCAATGCATGGTAGCTCTGGTGTGTGTGTGTGTGTGTGTGTGTGTGTGTGTGTGTGTGTGTGTGTGGGTGTGTGTGTGTGTGTGTGTGTGTGAATGGGTGAATGAGACACAGTGTAAAGCGCTTTGTGAACTGCAAAGGTTAAAAGGTGTTATATAAGTGCAGACCATTTCCCTTCAGTGGAGGTTATTATAATAGCAAAGAAAGACCAAATATATAATGGAATGTTCATCAAGCGTGTGATTAGTCAGATATCCACATGCTTTTGGCCATATAGTGTATGTATTATACCACAGCACTGATGAGGTGACAGCCGGCTGTCATTTAAATTACAGGTTTGTATTAATGCACTCATTCTAATACGTTATTGTTTCTATAGTAGTAACTCATTCACAGGGACTTGTATGGCGGATGCGCCACATACTTGAAGTGTAATAATAAACAGATTAAAAACCATATTGTTATTTAACAAACAAAAAAAACACGACACTTTCTATAAGTAGACGTTTAGCTAACATTTACGGAAGGAGTCTCCAGTGTCAGTGCTTTGTAACAGTAAGTTTTCTGCTATAGGAAAGTCTTAAGGTCAGAGCAATTTGCACTTTGCACTTTCTCAGTATGATGACAAGCTGTGTGTGTGTGTGTGTGTGTGTGTGTGTGTGTGTGTGTGTGTGTGTGTGTGTGTGTGTGTGTGTGTGTGTGTTTTAATGAACTTCAAAATAAGGCTGGTGAAGAAACAACTATGACAGCTGGTGTAACATAATTGATCACAGGAATTAACATATTTTGTGTATGTTTCACAGCTTTAAATGTAACTATTTTAGTACAACTTAAACGTTTGTGTCATTCATCAATACCTTACAAGTTGTTGGCAAATTGTTGGGGTATAAAAGGAATAAAACTCTTTAGAATGTAGTGTTATTGGAAAATAATCAGTGATTCCACTTTGTGTCAGGCCACATCACATTGTTGATTATTTTCCTAAAAAAACACACCCTTTCATGGTTTACAGTAATATATCATATATCATATATAACTTACCCTGTACTATCAGGCTGTATTCGATTACTTTGTCTTCCCAGTGTCCAGTTTCAGCATGATATTGTCCAGAGTCGTTCACCGTCAAATTATGGATAAACAAGGAGTTGTCAGAAACATGTATATGATATTTTCCTGGATATTTCGTAACTGACTTTTGGTTTTCTACAGTTGCAATCAGTTTATGATCCTTCCTCCATTTGACTGTTGTTATATTCCAGTTTTCTTTCAATGTGAGATGAGCTTTTTCTCCTATTGACTTGTAAACCACATGGACTTGAGCTCCACATTCTGAGGCTGGAAAAGAAATTAGAATAAACTGCCTTATTCTTGAATTGAATTGCACCAAAATGTTTTAGACAGCATTTTAAAAGTACAATTATAATGTGGACACAAATTAGACATTACTAATGCTTTGAAAAACAGTTTAGTTTCTCTGACTGTTATCTATGGAGCAATGATAGCACAATCATTAACATGAATTCAGTTAGCAATAAACTACTGACCTGCTGTAAAATTGAGGATGATGAATGCGATGATGTGTAGATAGCTCCTCATTGTGACAGGAGAATGGGTTTGAGCGATCAAACACCTGCACTGTTAAATAGTTTTGTGGCTGAGAACACAGGAAAAAACATGCGATAGTGTGATAGAGAGAGAGAAAGAGAGAGAGAATGAATTTCCCTTTAGGTATTAACATGAGGGGACTTTTTTAACCTTTCCAGAGTGAGAAATAAACACATGATCGTACTATGATTTATGTACCTAGAGATTAAACATATATGTACTTATAGGTATATATATAGTTCTATCAGTATATCTGTATCAGTAAATCACATTCTGCCCACTGTATGTGACCAAACTAACCCACTAACGCACTAACTAACTACAATTATTACACATTGTTTCAATGATACCAATCATTGTCATTATGAGATGAAACAAATATTAATATTAGATTAAGCCTATTTCTAGACATCTGGACATATGTAATAATAGAATAATATCAATTTTCAATTTAAATAATTAATATTTCAAGTATTAAAAAAAAAAGCAAAAAAAAAAAAGCTCAATTTTCTCCCAGTAGAACAAGGCAATTTCAGGCTCAAAATAAGAAAAGTAGGCTTAAAAATCTTTTGTATGTTTTTTCAACATCTCATAATAAGATATACTGGATAATATTAGATCCAAGATGCTTCACATAAAATAATTTTCTGCAAGGTACAAAAAAAAAAAAAACCTCTAAGCTTTAGAAACTGAACCCAGACATAAACATTACAGTCACTTTTGTCTAAGTCCCTATTCTGAGTCATGCATAGCATGTGTTGTACAGTAAAACCAAGACTAAAATCTTCCCTCCGTTTTCCTCAGTATTTATCCTCTTCTTTCATTCAGAGGTCACTCCACAGAATAGCCCCAAGAATTCTCAGAAATAACATGAAACATCACATTTTTACTATTATTACACTGAAATAGTTCATCTTTCGAAGTGGATTTCTGTTACAGAACATTAAAACAACTCCTATGCAATATGTGCCACACAGTTGCATGTGGAGAATTATTTAGAGAACAATTAAAAGCAATCATGCCATGCAATATGCAATAGTAAAGAAATCTAAGTATGGAACGTTACCTTAAATTAGACCTGAATGCATACAGGATGTGTAAGAAATGAGCTGCTTTTGCTCTGCACTTGACTCACCTACTCACCCTAAAAAAAAAAAATGAATCTCAAGATTTCCTTTCACACTTCTTTGTAGAGCAGGAAAGGTTGTGTTATATGAACCCACCTGCAGAGGTAACATTGTAGATAGATTCCACTCCTAGGCCTTGGAAAGAATACAAGCAACAGATTAATCATATTTTAACAAATTTGTCACTAATTTGCATCACCTTACTGCAGAGTCTTGCTCCTACCATGAACTTCTCTTTCAGCGTGCTAGTCAAGCTTTCTGTCACTTTACAAGTCGGTTTTGATAATATTTGATCGTTGCTTATTTGTTTTGTGTTTACATATCATATGAAAACCCTCTTGCCTTAGCAACTGTGTCTGCAGGGTGTTATGCAGTACTGTACATTTTTATACTTACTGCCGATTTTCAAAATATAACTGCGGAGATTGTTTCTAAGACAGAAAAACAGAATTACTAGACTATTGATTGTCCATATATTAAAGATTACAACATCTCATTGACTAGATTAGATGGCTCAGTGTTTAAGATGTTGGGCTACTGATTGGAAGGTTGTGAGTTCAAACCCCAGCACTGCCACTGTTGGGCCCTTGAGCAAGGCCCTTAACACTCAACTGCTCAGATGTATAAATGAAATAAAATGTAAGTCGCTCTGGATAAGGGCGTCTGCCAAGTGCTATTTATGTAGATTAAGGGTTGTCAAATGTTTTGTAGTCCGGGATACCTTTAACTGTAAAAATACTGCAAAACTGATGAATTAACAAACCAACAAACTAATTCATTAATTTAATTCTTTCTAAGGACCCCTTCGGTGAACATAATCCATTTATTCAAATTTTAGAATCATTATTTAAATGCGTGCAATAATATTTTTGTTTATTGAGCTTTCTATTGACAGAACACACAAGTCCAAGTTTATTTTATTTATAAGCCTATTTGTTGCTTAAGTTAGTTAAGTTTGGATTAAACAAACTGAATTCAAGAGACAAATCTCTATAAAAACTCTTTAAAAAAAAACAACACTATAAACATATAGTACCTTTGATAATGATGGGCTGGGGGGGGGGGGGGGGAACAAAACAAACAAACACTGTAAAAACCACAGACCCCCGGATATTCTTCATTGACACCTGGGGTCCCCACTTTGAAAACCACTAAATGATGATGTAGATACTGATGGGGAAAAAATCAGTAAAGATAACTGCAATATTCATGGTTGAGGGATTCCGGCTAATTTGTCTTCCAAGCAACTCCAAAGGTTGCATTTCCATCCGTGGTAATCCTTTCAGTAATGTACTCTTTGGAAGTACAGTATTGTAGTCATTTTCTGTGCTCTAATTAATGAAAAAGTCCATGTTATAGCAGGAAAAAACACAAAAATAACAAAGTTCTCACTGTGTCACAGCAGGGAAAACACCAAATGTGCAAAGAATCACTTGAGTAACTGTACAATGACTACGGAAATTCAGAGCTATTATATTGTATATATGACTAAATAGAGCCTGTTTTTGGTTGGTTCTCATTGTTGCTCCAGAGAGGAAGTTTTGTAACTGTAACAAGTGCATTGTGGCCCATGTGATCTCATGCAAAGTGTGTGAAAATCCAAGTGAGCAACTGCAATGTGGGTCATTCAGTTTCATATAAAAAACTGCATTGATCCTGACATTAACTCATTAACATGCATAGCTCAAACTTGAAAAAAATTGAGGCATGTGATTTGTTACGAATTAAAAATTTTGCAAATCAAGTTATTTTCCAATTTTCCATTATCCATTTTCATTTGGCTACCTAATAAAACAATATTTTTTTTTTTTTTTTTTTTTAATATAAGATTTTAGACATACATAGCAGTCAGAGCCTGTAACTGCTTCTGAACATATCATTTATTAAAAATGGTCATTTAAAGGCATTAGACATTAAAGTGATAATGTCCCGGTTTTTAAAACTGAGCTCTATCACATACATTAGAATAAAAATAGTTTTCTTCCCACAAGGACAGACCACAGACCACTTTCATTTGTTTTTAGAACCACAAAAACACATCCATGTCTCACATATAATAATAATAATAACAATAACAATAATAATAATAATAATAATAATAATAATAATAATAATTAAAATAATAATAATAATAATAATAATAATAATAATAATAATAATAATAATATACATGAAGTCTATAAATTGCTTACATTTCTAAAAATACTTTGCTCAAAATACATCCTCCATTTCCCCACGCTTTACAGCAAGCCAAGCAGATATGACACAGATTCATAGAAACACCCACATGTGTGCAATGACAGCACAGCTATTCACCACCCCATATACAATAGTTAGTTGTGCTTTCAAAACAGAAACTAGAGAAAACTTCTCACAGAGTTAAAGTGCTTTTAGTATTGTTAACATACTGCATCAATATGTTTGCTCAAGTGACTAAAAAAAACCTCAACATAAAAAACTAGATCTATACTCAAATGAGTACTCAAACTGGCACTGTTAGGTACAAATATATATGCATGTAACATAATATCATAATTCCAGTTCAGTCCATCAATATGGAATACAAAGACAAGTCCCAGGACATAGTACCCCTGATCCATCTGTACAGTGCTTCATTATCTAATGACAGTTTTAATTCAGTCTTTTCATATTTTGGCCTTTTGTTGTTGTTTTTTTTATAATCTTGTCATAGTCCAAGATTTAAAAAATGAAAGTACAATAAAGAAAATCAAACATTATTTAAACAAGGCCAGTGTTCAGGTGAGACTATTAATTTTAGCCACATGGTGGTGATACCACTGTTCACACTTAGTAGTCCCAGTGTATGTGTGCGTATGTGTTTTTGTTTGTGAAAAATGTGTCTTCTGAAGAGGATTTATTGTGAACTTCTCTGCTTCTAGTCGCTTATGGTTAATCTGATTCTCTTTCTCTCAACACGTCTCTCTCTCTCTCTCTCTCTCTCTCTCTCTCTCTCTCTTTAAACATTACTAATGCGAACGCTAAGTGGGCTGCTATCTCGGATTCTCCCTCTATCACATCCCTTCTCCTCCCTGTAGCTCTCCTCTAATCTCGTCTTCTCCGGATCCTTTCCTCCTCCACCTCGCGAACTGTCTGAGCCTGGGCTAGAAGGAGAGGTCTGCTTAAAGCATGGCGGGGTCTTGGTCTTAGCCACTTTGTCGAAGAAGGCGAAGTCAGCCACGTATTTCCCTGATGGGGACAGCGAGACGACAGGGGGGAATTCGTAGCCCCAAAGGATTTCATCGGGCAAGTAGGAGGTTCGTACCTGGCAAGTGGCTGATGTGGGCTCCACTGTGGCACTCATTATTACCAGCAGTTCAAAATCTGCCATTTCCGGGTCTGTCCAGCCTCCACCTGGGGATAGCACAGGGAAAAAGATTCATTCTGGTTATTTTTTAACTTGATTGGTCATCATAGTGAGCTGAGAATTCTAGGTAAATCCCCATTCCAAGATTTTTTTTTACTGCTGGGTCAGTAGTTTTTTATACCAGTGTGACACAGTGGGGTTTCCCAGCTGAAAGCTGGCAAGGTGTGTTGAAGAAACAACAAAGTCCTCCTACACAAGTCTCCATACACACATTATTCCAAAACAGTAGGCTGAAAGCACAGTAAAACACCCACCCACACACACACACACACACACCCACTGCTTTCACAGGCCAACAGAGACGCTCTGTCGCTACTCTGTTCTTAGTATTGGGAAGCTACACGTCACCACCAGAAAACACTCTAGGGTAATCCCCACGTAACTGTCAGTCATAGGCAACCAAAGTGCACCAACGGGAAATATAAACACCAGAATACCCTCTCTTCTGCAGTTCTTCACACGTCATTCTAACAACCACATACTCAGAGCGAGGTTGTAGTTTGAGAAAGGGTGGTCTTTCCTGTCATTCAGACTAAGTTCTGCATTTGAAACACAAGAGTTTCATAACAGTTCAAAATAGTAACTATTTACATACTTTAAGTACCACTTCCACCTTCTCTGTTTCTCTCACACTCTCCCTCTCTCTCTTCTTCTCACCCCAAACACATGCATTAGCTCATTATTCAGTATAGTAATCTTTATCATATTAAACACTGTACTTATGGACACAAACACACAGAGACAGATTATTTCTACAGTACTTTTCATTGTGGATTCTGTGAAGTGATTTTAGAATTTTGAGGTCTCTTTGTTTCATGTGCCTCAGTTATAAATTTTAAAATAAAGTTTTGTGCACATATTTTCATAGGCCAGCCTGAACTAAAATTTACACTGCAGTCCTGGTATCTAGACTGTACAGCAAGGGAGAGAGGACACAACCTTGTGGAGAACAAGTAGAGGATTATTTGTCTTAATTTGTGGATTTGTTTTGATTGCTTCCTTTTAAGTCATGACTATGCAAAATAATATCCATCCATCCATTTTCTGTACTGCTTATCCTACACAGGGTCACGGGGAGCCTGAAGCCTATCCCAGGGCACTTGGGGCACCAGGCAGGGGACACCCTGGACGGGGTGTCAACCCATCGCAGGGCACAATCGCATACACATTCACACACTTCGGACAATTTGGAAAAGGCCAATCAGCCTACAATGCATGACTTTGGACTGCGGGAGGAAACTGGAGTACCCAGAGGAAACCCCCGAAGCATGGGGAGAACATGCAAACTCTGCGCACACAGGGCAAAGGCGGGAACACCACCTTCATACATGCTAAATTTTTGTGTACAATTTAAACATGACTGTGTGTAAAATTACAGTAACTTGTGACCATTATATGATTTGAAGCCAGTCAAAGTTTATATTAGTTGGTCTCTTTATACGTAAATTTACACCATCTCACAAGCTCTTGTAGGATACAAACTTTTAGGGAACTAACTGGAATTTGATGCATACCACCTGTCCAGTTTGATAAATGAGGCCCAATGATAGAACTAAATCTGTGCTCCACACTCGCTTACACAAGCACAATGTAGCATTCAAAAGAGGAAGAACTGGAGCATTTATACTACACATCCATTGCACAACACACACACACAGACATGTTTATATAAATACACACAGCAGCATTGGCACTTCCTTTCTTGATTCTCATTCATGTGCAAATTAACAGCTCCAGTAGCAAGTAAGCAGAAAAACAACTTTTGAGAAAGAAAAATGAGAACAAAATTTCACTTTGAGAAAATGTGTGACAACAAGGAAAGAGAGAATGGCATGAGACAGAAGTCAGTGAACTCAGGTCAGATAAAGGTCAGTAAACATACTGTATATGGTCACATAACCTGTATAACTGCTGCTACTTCCTGATCCCAATGCTTGCTATTCCAAACTTAACAATAGCATGTACACAGGTATTATATTTAGGAACAGGAAGCATTTTAGGTAAATGTTGGGTGGACAGAGTCTAAATATGACTATAACTATTTATCTTGTTACAATTGAATGCAGGTTGCCCTATTTAAGAGACATACAGTGGATCCAAAAGTATTTAGACACTTAAGCAAAAACTTAAGTTTTATTTCCAGATTAATCCAAATTTAACATGGAGGAATCTGATGGAAGAGTGTTTGTGTGGAGAAAGCCAGAAGAAGAAGTCAAATCAAATTGCACTAAGGGTACTATAAAGCACAGAGGTGGCAGGGGCTGTTTTCCTAAAATGGTGAGCATGTTTGTGAGCTTGTGTTCATTGATGTGGCATTTATACACATGATACCACAAGCTCACCTTTCAAGCAAAACTTTTCCCATGAACTCAGAAATGTACAGAGGCTTATTGGATTCAAACTTGCAGAAATTCATGAATAAATTATTTAGGTGACAGAAGTGAGTTTTTCAGCAGGATAACGATCCAAAGCATACCAGCTGCCCTTTTGAAAGAAAACTTCCCAGAGCCCTCACCGAAACCCTATAGATCATCTATGGGATGCCATGGAGAAGAAATGATCAGATTGTCTATGACCTATTGTGGATGAACTGAAAATGTTGTTGGTTGAAACTTGGAGGAAACTTCCACTACAACTATTACTGAAACTGAACTGAAATGTGTCCTTGCACACATTTTCTAATGCAGTGAAATACTTTTGTAAGTGTGGCTTAATTGTCCAAAAGGTGCATTTTGTGTGGACAGGATACAAATATAACTTTAACTATTTACCTTGTTACAACTGTCCTCTTATTACAAATGAATGCAAGTTGCCCTATTTAAACTACATATTTGAAATGCTATATATTAGCATGAGTCAAATGAAAACCAACATTTTTATTTTGCATTGTTTATTGCAAACGTGCTTCACAAATGTCTATAATTTTTCTCTATATTCTCCATTTCAATCAATACCTGTGATCCAGTGCTTAAGGAGTGTCCGGATTTGATTAAATTCTAATTTACGATGCACTTTTAAGGTTTTCCTTTGACTCACCTTTGTACTATTTTGTAAAAATTATATGTAACCTGTATGAACCCTTAACAGAGTTGCTCTACAGCTAGAAATTCTCTTTAGCAACAAAGACTTGTCACTTTCTGTCTTTAAAAATTGAAAAAAAGGCACATTCTGAATGTAAGCAGTCAATTAAAAGCACAGCATCAACATGCCAGGATGATCCACTAATGCAGATCGAATGTGCTGCATTCCATTTACTTCAAGAAACTTCTCAAAATCTTGAGAAATGAACTGAGGACCATTATTGCTTACAAGCTGTTCGGGAAAGCCAAATCGACTGAACAGGTCACCTAGCTTCTCAATGGTTTTCTCAGTTGCAGTGGATTTCATTATAGCCAACTCTGACCACTTACTGACTGCATCCACAAGAAACATTCTCTTCCCAAATGGGCCATCAAAAGCATTGTTGCCATGCCTCCTCTGGCCAGTCCCACAGATGAAGTGAGGCCAGCAGTGGTACATTATAGCCCTTCTGACATGAAGAGCATGACTTTGGTGTATTTTCAAACTGCCCATCGAGTTCTGGCCACCAGAAGTAGCTTCTGGTGGGTTCTTTCATGCAGACCACTCCACAATGGCCTGAGCGTAGCTGCTGCAACATGCTTTTCCTCAGTAGTGGCAAAATCATTACTCTCTGTCCCCATAGAAGACATCCTGCTTGAACAGGGAGGTCACTTTGCTTTGAGACATGTGGCTTCAGCTAAGAGGTGTCCTCTGCATTTCTTCCACTAAACACAACATCCATCAGCTTAGATAATGCTGGGTCATTTCTTGTGAACTGGTGCATTTGTGCTGAAATAACAGGCGCTTCTTCCACCTGCTGAAAGTCGATGTCTGCCTGCCCTCATGGATAATGCTGACCTGGAGAGACTGTCAGCATTTGGATGGAATTCCAACTTCTAGTACTTTATGTTATATGCATGAGCAGACAGCAACAAAACCCACCTTTGCATTCAACTGGCAGCTAATGGCAGAATGTCCATGCCTGAAAATAGTTGTAAGACACCTGTGATTGGTTAGGAGAGTGAATTTCCTTCCAAACAGGTACTGGTGGAAATTGCAAAATTGCAAAATACAATACTAAGGCCTTCTCATTCTATTTGGGCATAGTGGCTCTCTGCTTTGTTGAGCATGCAGGACACAAATGCAATTGGTTTCTTTTCAACATTGGGCATGATATGTGAAACAACAGCCTTCACACCACAAGGAGAAGTGTCACATGGTAACTGCAATGGCAGGGAAGGATCGAAATGTGTCAGGGCTTTGGACTTCAGCAATGCTGTCTTTGTTTGAGCAAATCGTTTGGCACATTGATCCGTCCATTTCCAGGCTGGTGCAGCTGGTGCAGTGGTTGTAGAAGAGATGTGAGGTTTAGAATGAATCTTCTGTAATAATTCAGCAGTCCTAAATGAGAGTGCAATTGGCTACTGTTCTGAGGTGCTGTTGAGTCAATCCTGGAAGAACTCACACTTGGATTTATGGACTCCGAGTCCAGATTCCTTGAGTTGCTGTAGTGTGGCATCCAGATTTCTCAAGTGCTCCTCCTTTGTCTTTCCATTGATGAGAATGTCATCCAAATAACACTGGACTCCTAATAGGCCACACAATATCTGATCCATTGCCCTCTGGAAAAGAGATGGGATTGACATTACCCCATGCAGAAACAGACAGTACCTGTATAGGCCCGTGTGAGTGACTATTGTGAGCAGCTCACTTGATTTTTCGTATATATGCATTTGGAGATGAGCCAAGGATTATTAGTATTTTGCCAATAATCTGTAACAATTTGACTTGGATGTGGCGCCAGCACCAAGTGTGCCAATAAAGAACGGCCCACAAGTTTTGGAAAAAGGGGACCTGGATTCAGCAAGACAGACTGCTAAACTTTTTATTGCAAGTTTAAATCAGGTAATTAAAAGTTTTTCCTCTTTAGTGACTAATGAAGCTTGTGACACTGAATTCACCTAATTCAGTTGAATTAATCATCTATTTTTTAAAAACACCACAGTCTAATGATCTGATACTGTTTAATCATACAGTAATACTGTATGCTGCTCAAGTGTCTCCCTCTGCTCCCCATGCCTTCACCACTTGAGAGATGCTATGCTTAGCTTTATAATGGTGCAGTTTGGGGTCATACAATATTGGGCTATAACTTTAATGCCTCTGACTATAAATTTTTGTGCATTCTTTCAGCAGAAATTTGACATTAATCCTTAGACAACAGAAACTTCAGTATCCAGAGTCGCTAACAAACAATTTCAGAACATATTAAATGAAACTATGTAAAGTACTGAAATAATTTTCAATTATTTTAGTCTGTTTTTGCTTTCCCAGTATTACGTACACAGTAATGGTAAGTAAACATTTTAGTATCATGACAACCTTAAGTGGCACAAATGTATTTTTTAATTTTTAATATATAAAATGCTGTATTCGCCAGATCCAGCATATACATTTACAGCATTTGGCAGACGCCCTTATCCAGAGTGACTTACAGAAGTGCTTTGAAGTCTCTATCATCAAGTTCATCCCAATACTGGTTGACTATGTCATGGACTAAGAATACCATCAGTCTAAAAACTCTGTTGGTAGGTAATATAGTAAGAAAAACACAGTCAACAACACTTTTATTTAAAATGAAAAGTGCTAATTTAAGTATATTAGGAAGAGGTAGGTGTAATGATTGGGGCAAGGCGGATGCAAGTGCAGTTGAGGTCAGTTTATTAGGAACACCAGTCAGTTTATTAGGTATACCGGCAGACAAATCCAAAACGTAAGGCAGATCTCGTGGGTCAGGCGATCTGCAAACAACAGATTGGTCGAGGCAAGAAACAATAAACACGAGGATGGAAACAGGGATCAAAGGCCAAAACAAAATGCGATACAACGGCTTGGTGCAGACAGAACACAAGGTAACTGAGCTAATACTTCACATCTGAATATGGAAACACAAGGGGTTTAAATGCACACAGTAATCATGGTGGTTAACACACAACAGCTGAAACACATTAGGACACAACCAATGACAATACAGTGGCAGAGACAAGACATAAACCAAAACAAAACACATGTGGAGATAGTAAATAATGGCAAGGTCACTGAACCCAGAAGTGAGCTGTGTGCTGATCGCATCGGCAATCAGCACTAGGGGGAATCGTAACAGTAGGTCTTTAGACATTGTTTGAAGACCACTAGTGACTCAGCTGTTTGGACATCTAGGGGAAGTTCATTCCACCACCTAGGTGCCAGAACAGAGAAGAGTCTTGATGCATGCCTTCCTTGTACCCTGAGAAATGGTAGCAGCAGTCTAGCGGTGCTAGAGGATCGACGGGAGCATGGTGCAGTGCGGGGTGTGAAAAGTGATTTGTGGTAAGTGGGTGCTGGTCCATTTTTGGCTTTGTAGGCAAGCATCAGTGTTTTAAATCTGATGCGGGCAGCTACACAAAGCCAGTGGAGGGAGCGTAGCAGTGGAGTGGTGTGGGAGAATTTAGGAAGGTTGAAAACAATTCAAGCAGCTGCATTCTGTATCAGTTGCAGAGGTTGAATGGCTCTCAGAGGCAAACCTGCCAGGAGTGAGATGCAGTAGTCCAGTCTCGAAATGAGGAGAGAGTGAACCAGCACCTGAGTGGCCTGTATGGATAGAAATGGATGAATCCTTCTGATGTTGTAAAGGAGAAATCGACATGAGCATGTTAGATTAGCAATGTGAGCGGAAAAGGATAGTTGATTGTCCATGGTTACCCCAAGATTGCATGCATTAACCAAAGGTGGGATCAGAGAGTTGTCCGATGATGAATCACTGGTGATGAACAGCAGTTCAGTTTTACTAGTATTAAGTTTCAGCTGATGAGCTGCCATCCATGATGAGATGTCTGCCAGACATGCTGAGATCTGAGCAGAAACAAGAGGATCTGAGGGAGGGAAGGAGAGGATGAGTTGAGTGTCATCCGCATTGCAGTGGTATGAAAACCCATGTGAGGATATGACCTCACCAAGAGATCGAGTATAGAGGAAGAACAGAAGAGAACCAAGTACTGAGCCTTGTGGGACACCAGTGGAGAGTCTGCGGGGAGCAGATATGGATCCCCTCCATGTCACCTTGTATGAGTGACCTTCCAGGTAGGAAG
This sequence comes from Cranoglanis bouderius, assembly GCA_023630585.1. Taxonomy (NCBI): domain Eukaryota; kingdom Metazoa; phylum Chordata; class Actinopteri; order Siluriformes; family Cranoglanididae; genus Cranoglanis; species Cranoglanis bouderius. The sequence goes on from CM042568.1 coordinate 7,174,634, forward strand.
CAAACCACTGCAATGCTGCACCATGAATTCCGAGACTCATGAGGATGGACAAGAGAGTCTTGTGGTTGACTGTGTCAAATGCTGCTGAAAGGTCAAGGAGGATGAAGACTGATGACAGTTTGGCTGATGTAGCAGCATGTAGCTTCTCAGTGATAGCCAAAAGGGCAGTCTCTGTGGAATGTTCTTAGTTCTCTCCGATTGCTACATAACACATCTAACAGCCAAGGAACAGGGTAAGAAATCTTCCTGGGTTTAGAGGATAGAGAGCAGAGGAGGTCCATGGATGAGGATAGGAAAGTGTCTGAGGCTAACTCCAATGGTAGGGAGGAAAAGGAGTCGGGGTCTGGAAGGGATGATAGGGTGCAGGAAGCTATGGAGGAAGGAGAGATAGAATGGAGGTTTGGATGGGCAAATAGAAGGCAAACAAACCAAAAGGGCTAGGCAATACTCAAACAACAGAAATGTGTTAAGAAATCAGGAGATCTACAAATTGGCACAAATTGGGCAAAAATAAATTGACAAAAGACTAACCATGACATGTACAGGAAATGCACACGCACAGTCATGTCATTGATACAGATGCAAAAGCAAGTCCATACAAGAGTCCGGGTTATTTAAAGGTATATGTAGATTGTGAACAGGTGGGTGTAATCAATCTGGTGACTGCAGGGATTGGATGATCGTGACTGAGAGTGGAGTGGAGGTTGGCTGAGAATCCTGGGTAGTGTAGTTCAATTGTTTGTATGTGTGAGACATTTAATTTGATACATTTGTCAGTTGCAAAACTTTATAGATTATTTTGATACCTTTACATTATTTTGTACAGGAATCTCAATATTTTGTCCCACTGTACACTCTTTACAAAATGGTCAAATGTTGGTTGTTTCTTTGGGGAAACCCTTTTAAAGGTTCTATATTAAAAAAAAGTGTTCCCCTATCAGAAAGGGAAGGCTAAGAACTTCTAAGAATGTGCTATATACTGTATGTGTAGATGAATGGAAGTTCAGTAAAAAAATCAAACTGACCTAAAAATTTGGAAAAGAAGTCAATTTTTTCTAAGATCAACTGGATAGGGATCTGTTCTCACAGCAACAAAGCATTCGAGTTGTAGCGCTTGTGCCCTTTAAGTTTGCCTGTTGATGTTGGATAAGCCTTGTGCAGTATTTCCCCCCAATTCCTACCTTGATTATCCATTACTCAATTTCCTGAACATATTTCACTACTAAATTAGTGACTTCACTAGTAACTTACCATTACTAATTTAACTGTTAGCATTAACTCTACTACCGAGAGCCAAAAATTCACCTGAAATATCTGATAAACCAAGTCTTTTTAGCACACCCTGGTGGACATTTGTAGTCAAAAGAAGCAGCATATTCCTCTTCAGCTAAGGCTTCAGGACATTCAGATTTATAATTATGCAGCAGCACTGTGTGATAAATAGAGGAGCTCAGCTCAGTGCTTTTATCATCAGACCTATTATTTATTTTTACACATTAAAAGTAAAGAGTGATTTTCATGTTATTCTATATCTTCTGATAATCAATGTCAGAAAAAAGGTGCTGTATATCTATGATTTGCTCCCAAATCTTCTTTGCAAAAAAAAAAAAAAAAAGGTTGAAAATAAAATATGTACAGTTTAGTAGCATTTTCCCCAAGAATGAATATTAACCCATTTTAATCATCCAACCTTTAAACCTGATTTGTTAATCCAGTGTGTGTATTTACCAATATGTCTCCTAATACAGTCATGTCAACAACACTGGGTTGAACTGAACTGGACTAAAATGTTGAGCAGAGAGAGAGAGAGAGAGAGAGAGAGAGAGAGAGAGAGAGAGAGAGAGAGAGAGAGCTACAGTAGGCTACAGTAGGAAGAGGGACGGTAACGGCCCCGTTCTGTCGCTGAATCTGTGCTCCAGTAACCGGATCCGCTACCTGCATGTCAGCACCACAGACTGAGCTGCTTTGTGCCTCTAATGAGACACTCTTGCTCACACTCACATTCCAACCAAAGAGAGAAAATACAGAGAGAAGAGGAGAGAAAGATGAGTTCACAGAGAGGAAAAGTGGCAAATGAGAGAACAAGAGTGTGATAGCCAAGAGGGAGAGAGCACAAGAAAGAATGAGAAAAGATTGCATGCCAGCTTCAAAATTCTCTCCCAATTATAGAAACTCCATACTCACGTGAACACTAAACAGAGAAGACCAAAATCCAACTCACACTGGCGTGATACTAACTCTTGTTTTTTAACCTCTGCAAATCAAGTTAACAAGGTCCCTTTAGGATGGTCACAACCTGAACCTTTCACACAAAGCTTTTTCTCTTTGAAAGAGCCAAGACCTTTAGCCTCTAAACTTGAAATTAAATATTGCTTCACATATTACGTTTCATAGTCATGATCTGTCTGAATCATTCCCATTCACATTTCAGAAACAAGTTCAGGCCGGGCTGAATGTGTGCATATTTTAATGGTCGCACTATCCATGCCCAAAAAATTTATAGCATTATAGAATTGGTTACTTTTCAACATACTCTGACAAATCCTATTACTCATTACTTAAATGTTTATATCTAACTTAGATATTTCTTAAATCTTTCGTAAGATATTAATTAAATATTACATTAGATTTTACTTTCACTTGATATTACTTAAATACTTAAATATTACATTAGATATTAGTTCGATATTACTAATTTCTGCATAGTAACCTGTAATTTCATATAATATTAATTCAGTTATCAATATTAATGCACTGGGTCTCTGTGCTGATTTTAAATGATCTGTAAAGGCAACTACCTTCAAATTTTTACTGTTTTTTTTTTTTTTTCTAATTGGATTTTTAATCAATTTCAGCAGTAAATGTCCTTCCCATACAAATCTTGTATGATGCTCTAAGCGCTCCCAAAGTACAGGTGTATTTGGTACATCTTCCAGCAGGCATCCTTCTTCTGCTAGGATTTCAGTTTTGCTCTTCACAGGTCTAGCCAAAAGCCCTGAAATTAAGCTCTGGGCATTAGTGTGCTGGTACATTACAGTGCTGGCATGACTTTCAGTCTTTTCCGCTGCACAGAAGCCAAGCTAGGTCTCCATCTTCAGCTCATCCAATAAGCTTCAGACTTATCATGTTACAACAAACACTGCACATTTTGTTAGACATTGCTGACTTTACAGTAGTTGACGTTGTATTGTATTCAAGATCCACAGGCTAATGTTCAAATCTTAGTCCAATACAATAAATTTGCACTGCCATATTTATAATTTTATATCTACAGTGGAGATAAAAAGTCTACATACCCTGGTTTTGTGATGAAAAAAAATTAAAAGAAAAGGTAAATCATGTCAGAACTTTTTCCAGCCTCAATGTGAAATTACAATGTATAAAAATTAAGTGAAAAACATTTTCAAGAACATTTTATAGAAAAATAGGGAAAATAAAAAAAGGTTACAATAACCTGGTTGCATAAGTGTGCACACCATTTTATAATTGGGGATATGGCTGTGCTCAGAATTATCACATTCAATCTCATGTCCAAAGTCATTATCATACAGCTGTCATCAATTAATTTATTCTGATTAACCCCAAATAAAGACCAGCTGTGTCTGTAGGATTTTCTTGACATCTTCTTGGTTTCATCTGACTGCTGAAGCCACGGTGCACAAAGAGTTTACAAAACCTGTACAGGGCCTCACTGTCAATCAGGAGAGGAGTATAAGAGAATTTCCAAAACATTAGATGTACCATGGAACACCGTGAATCATCAACAAGTGGAGAAAATGGAGCACCACAGTGATATCACCAAGAACAGGATGTCCCTCCAAAATTTACAAAAGGGCAAGACAAATACTTACCAGGGAGGCTGCCAAGAGACCTACAGCAACATTAAAGGAGCTGCAGGAATATCTCTCATATTCTTCAAATGTATGGGCTATGGGGTAGGGTGGCTAGACAGAAGCCCTTTTCACAAAAAACATCCAAGCTCAACTAAATTACCCCAAACGCTGTGGCAAAATGTGTGTCTGATGAGACCAATTCCTGGTCTGAAGAGACCAATCAGACCAGATCTGACAAAAGGTATAATAATTCCATAATTCTAAAAGGTATGTTTGGTGCAAAAAAAGCACATCAACAAAAGAACACCATACCCAAAGTGAAGCATGGTGGTGGCTGCATCATGCTTTAGGGCTTCTTTTCTTCAGCTTTTATCAAGGTGGAGGAAATCATGAATAGCTAATTGACATGAATACCAGCCGATTTTAGTTCAAAACTTTCAGTTGTCTGCTAGTAAGTTGAAAATGAAAAAGAATTTTACCTTTCAGCATGATAATGAACCAAAGCATACATCCAAATCAACAAAGGAATGGCTTAACCAAAAGAAGGTAAAAGTTTTTGAATGATCTCGCCAGAGCCCAGCCCTGAATCCACCTAAAAATCTGAAGTGGGCTGTACACAGGAGATGCCTTTACAATTTGATGGGTCTACAATGTTTTTGCAAGATAGAGTGGGGAAATATTGCAAAGGAAAGATGTGCCACATTGATAGACTCTTACCCAAAAAGACTGAGTGGTGTAATAAAATCAAAAGGTGCTTCAACAATGTACTAGTTTAGGTTTATGCACACTTATGCAACTATGTTACTGTAAGTTGTTTTATCTTGTATTTTTCCCTAAAATGTTTCTGATTGTTTTTCACTTAATTTTTATACATTGTAATTTCACACTGATGGTGGAAAAAGTTCTGACATGATTTATCATGGGTTGTTTTTTTTTTAATCACAAAAACCTGCCATTTTTTAGACTCTTTAGATCCATTGCATAAGGCAGTTGTCAGTTTTCATCTGAAAAAACAGAAATCATGATCATATGCACATACTCTGTATTTTTTTTATTAATTCTCTTTTAAGTTTAAACACTCATTTTTTCTTTCATTCATAAAGCTGAAGAGAAATGTAATCTGAGCCAGATAAATCAGCTGCAACTCAGCCAAACTTGATTCATAAAATGTCTAAATTGAGGAATCAATTTATTCCCAAACAGACTTCTCTCTCCACTCCTCTACCCAGACAGTGTAACAGAGCTCCTCTCACTCCTCTGACCCCTCTCTCCATGCTGCAGTTCACATTTCCCCCAATCACACACCCCTCTGTCCTGAAAGCATATACGGCTTGTGTCCAACCACATTCGCTGTGTTCTCAAGTGTTCTTTACCACCAGGCTCCACAGGCAGATCCCTATCAGACACTTTGGAACGGGTGTTTAAGTATCATCATGGCAGTCTCAGAAAAAGCCATTTTATTTTTCTCTTTCTACCTTGGGACTTATAACATCAGAACATTCCAGAACTACAGAGCTCACTATCCCACAAATATCTTCTAGAACTACTTTTGGGATGCTTGACCATCCCAATTCTCTTCTAGAATACAAATGTCTTCTGGAATTATTATCTTCACTTCTTTTGGAAATCTAATTCAGATCCAAATTCTCTTTTAAAAAATCAAAATCTCTTCTAGAGCTTCTTTTTAACTCCTTTTGGAACACTTGTCCACATCCCAATTCTGTTCTAAAATCCTTTTTTTTTTCTTTTCTAGAACTACGTTCTTAACTTTTTTCTAAACTTGAACCTAGATCACAGTTCTGTACTAGAATTCAAATCTCTTCTAGAACAATGTTCCTAACTTCTTTTGGATCATTCCTCCAGGTCCTAATTCTCTTCTAAAATGCAAATATTTTCTGGAATTACTTTCTTTTGTTTGAAGCTCTCATCCAGATCCCAATGTCTTCTACAACTACCTTTTGTATGACTTTTGGAACTCTTATCCTAGTCCCAATTCTAGTATCCTGTTCTCTTCTAGAACTACTTTCTTAACTTGTTTTGGAACTCATGTCTAGATCACAATTCTTGTTTAGAGTCCAATTCTCTTCTAGAAATACTACTTCTCTTCTAATTGTATTTTCTTAACTCCTTTGTAACACTTTTTTGGTCCCAATTCAAAACTCTCATAGATGTATTTTCTTAACTACTGGGAACTTCCAGATCATAGTTTTGTTCTAGAATCCTATTCCCTTCTAGAACCTATTTCTTAACTTCTTTTGGAACTCTAATCCATATCTTTATCAGAACTCTCATTATATACAGTATCTCACAAAAGTGAGTACACCCCTCAGATTTTTGTAAATATTTTATTATATCTTTTCATGGGACAACACTGACGAAATGACACTTTGCTACAATGTAAAGTAGTGAGTGTACAGCTTGTATAACAGTGTAAATTTGCTGTCCCCTCAAAATAACTCAACACACAGCCATTAATGTCTAAACCGCTGGCAACAAAAGTGAGTACACCCCTAAGTGAAAATGTCCAAATTGGGCCCAATTAGCCATTTTCCCTCCCCGGTGTCATGTGACTCGTTAGTGTTATAAGGTCTACAAGGTTTAGACATTAATGGCTGTGTGTTGAGTTATTTTGAGGGGACAGCAAATTTACAATGTTATACAAGCTGTACACTCACTACTTTACATTGTAGCAAAGTGTCATATCTTCAGTGTTGTTCCACGAAAAGATATAACAAAATATTTACAATAATCTGAGGGGTGTACTCACTTTTGTGAGACACTGTATCACTTTTCTTCTAGAATCCAAATTTCTGCAAAAGCTACTTTCTTAACTCCTTTGGAACTCTTTTCATGGTCCCAATCCTCTTCTAGAATCCAAAGCTCTTATATTACATTGTAAACTGGTTTTGGAACTATTTTCCTGGTCTCAATTCTCCCACTGAATTAAAATCTCTTCTGGAATTGCTTTCTTAACCTGTTTTGGAGCACTCATCCAGATCCCAATTTTGTTCTAGAATTCAAATCTCTTCTAGAACTACATTCTAATATCCTTTTGGAACTCAATAACCAAAATCCGAATTCTGTTTGAGAATTCAAATCTACAGTGGGTATAGTAAAGAATCGCCCCCCTGTAAAATAATCACATTTTGTTGCTTTTCAGCCTGAAATGAAGATGGACACAGTTTTTGTTTTATCCAGCTGTATTTACTCAGTGCAACTTATAACATCCAAATGAAAAATATAACACCAACATGTCAGAATTTATTTTTTTTTTTTTAAATTAAAAAGCAGAATGACTGAGTTGGAAAAAGGATCACCCCCTTGCTTTAATTTGCTTTAATTTTTAATTACAGCCTTTAGTCTGTTGGGATATGTCTCTACTAACTTTGCACATCTAGACTTTTCAATATTTGCCCACTCTTCTTTGCAGAACTGCTCAAGTTCAGTTAAATTTGATGGTGTCCATTTGTGGACTGCAGTCTTCAAGTCATTCCACAGATTTTCAATGGGGTTTAAGTCTGGGCTCTGACTAGGCCACGCAAGAACATTCAACTTTTTTTTCCTTCAACCACTGTGTGGTCAGTTTTGCTGTGTGCTTTGGGTCATGTTGGAAGGTAAACCTTCTTCCCATTGACAACTTTCTGGCAGAGGGCAGCAGATTTTCCTCAAGAATTTGATGGTATTTTGCCCAATCCATTTTCCTTCTATCCTGACAAGTGCTCCAGTCCCTGCTGCAAAGAAACACCCCCATAACAGGATATTACCACCTCCATGCTTTACTGTAGGAATGGTGTTATTTGGATGGTGAGCTGTATTGGATTTCCGTCAGACGTATCGTTTGGTGTTGAGGCCAAATAATTCATCTGACCATAACACCTTTTTCCACGTGGCCTCAGAATCTTCAAGGTGCGTTTTGGCAAAGCTCAGGCGTGGGTGGCTTTTTTCTTGCAGCCCTCCCATACAAGCCACATTTGTGGAGAATTTGTGATATTGTTGTCACATGCACACAATGACCACTCTTTGTCATAAATTCCTGCAACTGCTTCAGAGTTGCTGTAGGCCACTTGGTAGACTCTCTGACCAGTTTCCTTCCGGCTCTTTCATCCAGTTTAGGGCGACATCCTGATCCAAGGAGGGTCTGTGTTGTACCAAATACCTTCCACTTCTTAATAATAGACTTCACTGTGCTTCTAGGCATTGATAAAGCCTTTGAATTTTTTTTGTATCCATCTCCTGACTCCTGTATCCATCTCCTGTCTGTCCACAACTTTATCCCAGAGATCTTTTGACAGTGCCTTGCCACCCATAGTTGATTGTTTGCTTCAGTTGCACTACAAAATGTTCCAGGAAAGCTCTTTTCATGCTGAGCTCTTTTCATGCTGAAAGTTAAGTGGCTTTGTGTGCCATTGAGAAGGTGATTAGCTACACCTGATTGAGTTTACAATTCATTTTTAGGAGGGGGTGATCCTTTTTCCAACTCAGTGATTCTGTTTTTTTATTGCTTTTGTATTGTTTTTTTTTTTATGTTGGTGTTATATATTTCACTTGGATATTATAAGTTGCACTGAGTAAATACAGCTGGATAAAACAAAAACTGTGTCCGTCTTCATTTCAGGGTGAAAAGCAACAAAATGTGATTATTTTAAAGGGGGGTGATTCTTTTCTATACCCACTGTATTCATGAACTACTCTGTAAATTGTTTTTAGAACTCTTTTCCAGATCCCAATTATCCTCTTGAATCCAAAGCTTTTCTACAGCTACTTTTTTAACTATACTGGAACCATCATACTGATCCCACATCTGTCCTACAATCCAAATCTCTTCTAGAACTGCATCATACAAGTCTTTTGGAACATGTCCAGATCTTAATTTTCTTCTAAAATTCAAAACTTTTATAAATCTACTTTCTTAACTCCATTTCAAATTCTCATCCAGATCCCAATTCTCTTCTAGAACTACTTTTTAACTGCTTTGGAACACTTTTCCTGGTCCCAAATCTCTTCTAGAATTAAAATTTCTTCTGGAACTACTTTCCTAACTTCTTTTGGAACTCTCATCTAGACCCTAATTCTGATTTAGAATCCAAATATCTTCTATAACTATTTACCTAACTATATTGGAACTCTCAGCAAACTCCCAATCTAGTTCTAGAGTCCAAATCTCTCCTAGAACTTCTTTCATAACTTATTCTGGAAATCTCATCCAGATCCCAATTCTGTTCTAGAATCCAAATCTTTTAGAGCTACATTCTTAATTATTTTTCAACTCTCATGAGTGTGTCCTCACTGCAGCCTGTAGCACGATGACATTGGATTGCATCCACTACGTACTGGATGTTGTAACTCTAACCCCAACCCTAACCCTGAATTGCTTACAGTAGCTACATACTGTGTCTGCCGTCAGTGCATGCATGTTACAACATCCATTACATAGTGGATCTAATCCATTACATCATCGCGCTACAAGCTGCAGTGAGGACCTCTTGACTCTCATCCAGAACACAATTATGTTCTAGAATCCAAATCTCTTCTAGAATTTCTTTCTTAACTTATTTTGGAACTCTCATCCAGATCCCCATTCTGTTCTAAAATCCAATTCTTTTCTAGAACTTCTTTCAAATTTCTCCTATGACCTCCTGATAAATATTTGCGTAGAGACCTGACGTGTTCACCAAAAACTCCTGGCCTGGATCTCTCTTCTAAACCTCTTCTAATGCTCTTTTCTTAACCTCTTATTGAAACCTCTTCTATTTTTTTTAGAACGTTCTTCTAGAACTGTCTTCAAAACACCAATGAGGTCTGCTCATACCCTTTGCAGCCCAGGGGCGGAGTGGGCTGCTGTCATCAATGACATGGTAGAAGGTGAGAGGGAGAATGAGGAAGGGGCTGTCAGTAGATGTGTCCACCTGGAAGGCCACATTCCTCTGGTCCAGCCGAACTGTCTCACCCTCTTTAGTCAGAGACGTCTGCAGCAGCTTACCAGTTACCTGGAATATAACGAATACACTAAATATACATATACAGACCACTCTTCCACATGCTAACTCTAGCATTTTTTTTTTTAAGGAATTTAACAAATCTCTATTAGAAATTATCTAACACAGCCCCTAAAAATAAATAAGTATATATCATAATATATTTGTATGAAACTACATTATACTGACCTGAGCAATTTTTTTCAATCAGGAACACATCTAGGGAATCACAGGGCATGATGCACCCAAACATTCACACACTCAATCTCATCTAGTAGCAATTTAACATAACCAATTCACCTAGCTGCATATTTTGGGGAAGTGGCAGGAAACCAGTGAACCCAAGGAAACCCATATAGACATGGGAATAACATGAGGAACTCCACACAGACAGTAACTCAAGCTCAGCATAGAAGCTCTGGAGCTGTGGGGCAGCAGTGGTGCTACCCACTGCACCACTGCATCGCCCAACCAATATTATGTTTTAGGTGTATTATGGTGACTGCTTAGAACTGCTTAGAGCATTTTCAAAGGGATCATTTTAAATTGGATAGGAAACGGTAATGGAAGTGCAATAATTAAATGATCTTGTTGGGAAAATATAATTTTTTTTCAAAATATCTTATGAAAATGATCAGGTTTAATACAGTAAAAATAGTAAAAATACAGTAAAAATACAGTTTTCTCTGCTTTTCTTCCCTTTTTTATAACTCTGAGTGATCAATGTATTTCCCATTGTTTAAATGAAATGAATCAGTGAAATAAATAAATAAATAAATGAAATATTAACCTTCTTTGGACTACACATTCACTTACCTGACAGCCCAGCAGCAGGCTCTTGCGCATGTTAGCTACACGGATCATAAGGCATGGTTGGCCCTCATGATTGGCCACGACTGCATGCTGACTGAACTTTACTGTTTCACCACGCTTTTTTGGGCGAGCCACCTACACACAGAACAACACATTTACTATATCTTACACCTACAACTGTATACATACATAATACAACACTAATGCATTCCATAGATCCTATACATACATCAGCAGCTATATACACAGCATATATCATATACACTACTAGTCAAACATTTGGACACACCAAATTGCATACATATTTTTAATTTTCTTTAAAAAATTCAAGATAAATGTTAATAGTGAGGTTAATATCCATAAATACATTTAGTTTTGAATGTATATAATTTTAGTAAGTAGTTTTTGCTTCAAACAAGTGGTTTTTACTTATTACTTACTTAAAATCTAAAAATTTCCCCAAAAAAGTAGTTCATTATTTATAGCATAGGAGAAGGGGTGAGGAGCACAGCCTATTTGAGCAATTAAAGAAAGCTGATTAGGAAGATGCCAAGAGTGTGTAAAGCTTCATTAGGAATGCTATTATGAATTTTGATTTGTTTAACACTTTTCTTGGTCAATGTATAATTTAATATGTGTTATGTCATAGTGTTAACATTATCATTATTATTCTAAAATAGTATAAAATATTACAAATCAACAAAACCCTTCTATAGACCAGGGATGTATGAACTTTTGACTAGTAGACATACTAAATGTGCAGCACAGTGAAGACTCTTATGGTCTTAGATATTATAACTGCAATTGATTTTGGTTTACCTTGGCAAGAAAGGTCCCTGTGATGAAGATCTCCATCACCATTGTGATAACTAGCTGCACTATGAGAAGGATAATGGCGACTGGACATTCCTCTGTTATGCACCGGAAGCCGTAGCCAATTGTAGTCTGTGATTCCAGAGAGAAGAGGAAGGCACCTGTCAGCGTCTGAACCTGCATCACGCAGGGGGTATGGTTGGATGGCGGGTCAAACTCTGCAAAGAGATACAAAGATTATATAACACTATTCCATGAAATAAAAAACTCCCATTTTTAAATAACATTTGCACTCTTTATGGCCAGTATGTGACAAAATGTCCACTAAATATGTACAAGACATACTTTTAGACATGTGGCAAAATCTCCACTAAACATCTTGTTCAGATTCATCTCTAAAGACCTCCTGTCTTCTCACCCAGCAGGTCTCCGTGCACCAATGCCACCAGGTACCACAGCACTCCAAAAGCAAACCATGTCCCAGCAAAGGTGGCCGAGAATAAGAAAAACTTGTAGCGCCACTGCATGTCCAGAAATGTCGTCCACAGGTCACGCAGGTAGAGAGCTCCACGGCCACTGACATGCTCAATGCGCACATTGCTTCGGCCATCCTTAGACAAGACACGCCGACGCCTCCTCAATGCTGCAGCTCCGCCTCCTGCCACACCTCCACCACTTCCGCCCAGCAGCGGCTTCAGGACATCTGTCTGAGTCTGGGAATGGCAAACCTTCTGAGGGGAAGGACTACGAGAGGAGGGAGGAGTGGACGAAGTCATGGCTGAAGACAGTGGGAGACAGTGGAGCATGTAAAATTTGCATAACACCAGGGGGAAAAAAATTATATCATTTAAATGAGTGCAGTTTTATAAGATTTTGCCCCAAATGATTGCATAGGAATGCTACAGTAGCAAAGCTTGTGCAGGTCTTAACCATTTTATTATTGTCAATTCATACAAATGATCAATTATGAGATCCTAGTGAGTACACAATGACTATATTATCTGATGACATAACAGACAAGTTGACCTGATTACACTCAGCTCTACCTGCCCTTCCATCCAGGAAACGCCACAGTCGAAGCACACATTTCAGCTTTCCTTACAGATAACGCAGCCTGAATGAAGACCTCACCTCAATACATCATCAATATCAAGGTCATTTCCTTGTTGTTATTACCATCAAGCATATTTGGGGTAATTAATTTGTCTTCTCAGACTGCTTATTGTCATTAGTGTTTATTATTAAGTATCATAAGTGAATAATCAGGCGTCACAATGGTACAGCCCCAGGGTCTCTGGTTTAATCCTGAGCTATTACTATTACTATTTAAATGTTCTCCCCAAGTCCAAATGGGTTTCCTCCAGGTTCTCCAATTTCCTCCGACCTGCCAAAAACAAACATGACAGTAGGTGTATTGGCTACACTAAACTGTCCTTAGGTCGGAACGTGTGCCCTGCAATCGACTGGTGTCCCACGTAGAGTGTATTCCCACCTCACACCCAGTGTTCTCAAGTTAGCCTTCAGATGCACTGTTACCATGACCAACATCAATGATGAATTGAATCATTTGGTTCAACTGACTGCTTCATGCTGTCTCACCAGCTAGATATCTGCCAAACGAATAAATGGAAGTGGAAAGGTATACAAACTCAGTAAACAGTTTTTAGGCACATCCATTGCCAGTTTATCAGGTCCACCAACCAAATAGGTTATTTTGTAGGTTTACACTTACTGATTCTAACATATGTTGCTTTGCACAGTGCATCCACATCTATCTGCTCCCTCCATTAATTGAAAGGGACCATTGGGTGGTGAACTATTCTCAGCACAGCAGTGACACACACAGTAGTGGGTAGTGGTAGTGGGTGGTACAACTGTTACTGAGATTCATTTATCATTGTCAGTTTCTGATCACAGGCCAGCTGTTGGCTGGATATTTTTAGTTGGTGAACTATTTCTCAACCAATTCGACTCAACACTTGCTCAACACAACACACATGACCATGGCCACTGCCCTGTATTGTTCCTGCTGTGCTGTGCTGTGCTATCAGAATGGTCTACCTCCCAAAAATATCTGTTCAGCAGTGGACCAATGATGGACAAAGTAGAGGGGGGGCTGACAAACTGTGCAGAGCAAAAGAGAAACTACAGTCACTAATTATATGTCATGGATTTTACCTTCACATCATAATTCCTGGTCACAGTTCACAGTTTGGAATTTTTTCTTGTCCTGTCTCTGCGCATGTCTTATCACTGGCTTGTTAACCAATTGTGTACACCTGTTTGGAGTTAGTTCTTGATTATTTGTCTATTTCTACCCCGCTGTGTTTAAATATCTTTGCAAAGTGTTGCCATGCATTTGCGACCATGCAAGTCCGAGTCTTATCCATGTTTGCACTTTGACCCACACTTTGGTGTCTTATAGTATTTGCCCAATATCTGGTAAAATAGTACAAGGGAGGTAGACCTGAGTGTGAACTCTGCAGCTCATGGACGTTTTAGTCAGCTGTTACATTTTTGTCAAGCACATACGTACAGTATCTCTCCAGTTTTCATGACATCTCAGTGCACATTAACAAATGAATGGTATCCAGACATGACCTTCCAGACTTCTTGTGACTAGCAGCAGAATTCCACTTGCCCATCCTTGTCATACTCAGCATTTCTAACAGCAATTCTAAACAAATAAGTTGCCTTATCTTCTTCTATTCTTTTCCTTGCTAGAATTTGTTAAAATATCAACAACAGGCTTTCACAAAGCTCTTGCTATCAAAAATTCTCACACAAAAAAAATCAAAGAAACAAAAAACAGACAACTAGTATGTGACCAGGACTCTACTGTCAACTCTGTGAACTGTGAATCTCATCACCTTAGCAGCATTACAACCAACAGAGCCAACATGATAGCATCTGGGACATTGTGGCGCCCACAACGTGACCTTGAAAAGTTAGTCAGTCCCTTACCACTAAAGAACTACACTTTTAGTACATTTAGTAGAACTCTTAGTGGCACTCAACCAGTGTCATAATACGCTGTCTGGAGAATGTCGGCTGATGCTATCTAGGACAAAGAAGGGTAGCTTTTCCTCTTGTGTATAATAGGGAAACATGGGTACACTTGGACCCAGGGGTGCTGCTGTTGTCTGTAGAGTTCCATTCAGATGCCCAGCTGCTCTGGCACATGAAGCAGGCCTCATTGAGATGAGACTCTCTCGGCTGGCCCCTTTCCTTTCCTGCTCCTTTATACCACAGGCTCGATCAAATGCTCGGGGGGAGCAGAGACAAGAGCGACTTATTCAGTGTATGAGCATGCAAAGAAAGAGAGAAAGATAACGTTAAAAAAAGAGAGAAAGTTAAAGAAGAGATTCTTAGACAGGGGGATCTGTGATGAAAATCAGAACATTGTTCTGTTCATGTTCTTTAAGAATCTTTATGCTATTTTCCATTCCATACATGGATTCCCCATCAGTGGATAATCTCATCTGGTAGATTTGTAAATCTTTTCCTAAGAGTGCACAAACTTTTCGCAAAAAAACTACCTTTTGACCGTAGAGTCACTGAACATTTATGGGCCTAAAATGCTGGCTGGTACACACTGATACACAGAAAAAAAAAAATTGAATTTTTTTTTATAATTAATTAATTCTTAAATAGGTTATACTTAGCGATAGATATAGGAAAGCACTACGGTCTTGCAGATTCCGCTGTTTTTTATTTGGCTTTTGTTTGATTATTTTTTTAATAGTGTATTTAATAGGATTTGACACAGTTTCCATTCCAATCTATTCTATTTTATGCCATGTGATGTTACTGAAACAACTCAGGTCTGCATGAAGGACATTGGACACAGTTTGTCTTAACCCCTTAAGTTTGAAACTCAGCCCTGATATCATTTATGTACCAAAAAAGAAGAAGAAGAAGGGTATCAATACAGTGGGGGAAAAAAGTATTTGATCCCCTGCTGATTTTGCGCGTTTGCCCACTGACAAAGAAATGATCAGTCTATGATTTTAATGGTAGGTGTATTTTAACAGTGAGAGACAGAATAACAACAAAAAAATCCAGAAAAACGCATTTCAAAAAAGATATAAATTGATTTGCATTTTAATGAGGGAAATAAGTATTTGACCCCTTCGACTTAGTACTTGGTGGCAAAACCCTTGTTGGCAATCACAGAGGTCAGATGTTTCTTGTAGTTGGCCACCAGGTTTGCACACATCTCAGGAGGGATTTTGTCCCACTCCTCTTTGCAGATCATCTCCAAGTCATTAAGGTCATTTTCAATGCCCTGGCTGAGGGAAGGAGGTTCTCACCCAAGATTTGACGGTACATGGCCCCGTCCATCGTCCCTTTAATGCAGTGCAGTTGTCCTGTCCCCTTAGCAGAAAAACACCCCCAAAGAATAATGTTCCCACCTCCATGTTTGACGGTGGGGATGGTGTTATGACTTGGGGTCATAGGCAGCATTCCTCCTCCTCCAAACACGGTGAGTTGAGTTGATGCCAAAGAGATCTGTCCACACCTGACCACAACACTTTCACCCAGTTCTCCTCTGAATCATTCAGGCAAACTTCAGACAGGCCTGTACATGTGCTTTCTTGAGCAGGGGGACCTTGTGGGCGCTGCAGGACTTCAGTCCTTCACGGCGTAGTGTGTTACCATTTGTTTTCTTGGTGACTGTGGTCCCAGCTGCCTTGAGATCATTAACAAGATCCTCCTGTGTAGTTCTGGGCTGATTCCTCACCGTTCTCATGATAATTGAAACTCCACGAGGTGAGATCTTGCATGGAGCCCCAGACCGAGGGAGACTGACAGTTTCTTCCATTTGTGAATAATCGCACCAACTGTTGTCACCTTCTCACCAAGCTGCTTGGCGATGGTCTTGAAGCCCATTCCAGCTACAATCTAGGTCTACAATCTTGTCCCTGACATCCTTGGACAGCTCTTTGGTCTTGGCCATGGTGGAGAGTTTGGAATCTGACTGATTGATTGCTTCTGTGGACAGGTGTCTTTTTACAGGTAACAAACTGAGATTAGGAGCACTTCCTTTAAGAAAGTGCTCCTAATCTCAGCTCATTACCTGTGTAAAAGATACCTGGGAGCCAGAAATCTTGCTGATTGATAGGGGATCAAATACTTATTTCTATTTATGTTTAAATTAATTTGTTTAGTATTGATTTTGAGTAGGTGAAGTCCTTTTCCTGAGATCTATGTAATTTGTTTTCTATTTATTGCATATTCATTCATTATAAATAAATAATTAGTTAAAATATTATCATTTTTATTATTATCCCAACAAACCTCTCTCTTTTTTCCTCCAGGCTTCCCTTTTCTTTCATTTTCTCTCATTCTTACCCCTTCGCTCACTATCCTTCCTCTCAGTTCAGTTCCATTACACTCTGATCCCGAGCACTATCACTGCATGTCTCTCTCTCTCTTTCACTTTCTCTCACTCACTCTCTTTCTCTTTCCCCAGTTTCATTACACTCACAGGCACTACAATTCTGCTTCTCTCTCTCTCTCTCTCTCTCTCTCTCTCTCTCTCTCTCTCTCTCTCTCTCTCTCTCTCTCTCTCGCTCTCTCTCTCTCTCAGTGCTGCACTCACACTGGGGATATGAATAGGTATCTGTCTGCCCTCTCTGCTCTGAATACTAACACTGGGTGAACAAGGAGGGGGCCAGCTCTCAGAAAGCCACGTGTGATAGGCTGAATGTATACACAGTTGACCTCTGAACTCCAGCGAGTACACACTCACACACTCAAACACACACCACACACAGTTACTGTACTCAAACTCGTACACACAGTGTGCACTCAGGCACACACAGACTCAGCCACATGCATTCAGATGCAGTCATGGTGGAGCGTCAAAACTAACAAGTTATGGATGGTGTGCAGAATGTTTTTTTTTTATTATTATTTAAATATGTTCAAACTCTCTCATTTCATTTCTCACTCTTTGTCTCACTTTCTCTCCTCTATTAAAGCCTTGCACCATCCCTCGCTTTCTGTCCTGTATGCACAAAAATCCTTTGTTTGGAGAGGAGATGAAAGGGACAAAAGCCACTATTGAAAAATACAACACTGTGTGTGTGTGTGTGTGTGTGTGTGTGCGCGTGTGTGTGTGTGTGTGTGTGTGTGTGTGTGTGTGTGTGTGTGTGTAGAGAGAGAGAGAGAGAGAGAGAGAGAGAGAGAGAGAGAATGAAAGAATGAAAGAATGAAAGAGAGACAGAGGATGTATTAGAATGTGTGCAGTTTGTTAGAGAATGAGATGAAAAAAAGTGGAAAGGATATGGAGTGATGAATTGATCAGTAGCAAACACACTCATCAGTATTCCGCAGTTGTACATTCCAGCACTCTTCCTTCTCTGACCCCAACAAAAAACCTCCCTCAAACTCCACACAACCTCCAGACAACCTTGTCACAACTTCCATTCAACCTCCACGCTGTCTTTTGATGACCTTGTCTTCCCTTCATCTTTCTTACACAAAGCCCACACAGGGACCCTGACAAAAGCTAAGTACATCAAGGCTTGGCTCTACTTAAAATATTCAGTGACCATAGCATTTTTTCTAACTTTAGAGTCAGGGATAGACTTTTTGAAATTTTAGGACTTTCTTGAAGTATTTTTTGCCAATTGCTACCATCACAGAGACTCCACCCACCCTGGTAACTGTCTGTTCAGACCGCTGCAATCAGGTAAGCGCTTCCGAAGTCTGATGGCTAAAACTGAGGGGCTCATGAGGAGCGTCTTCCCTCAGGCCATCAAACTCCTCAACACAGACATGTCCACATTACACATCCCTGAGGACTCCATAAGGATTCTACAGTTCACGTATCTTATTTCTTATTATTTCTTATTCATTTCTGATTTTATTTTTTTTAACTTAGTATTTAATGCACAGTCTAAAGAGGAGTGGGCCAGGTTTTCACTGCAAGTTATATACTGTATATAATTGTGTATGTGACAAATAAAATCTTGAATCTTGAATCTCATCAGGATCAGCTCGTATAAATGGGCTAGCAGGGCTAAGCGCTCCCTCTCTTTCAAGGAGAAAATACATAAATACAGTATATAGCTCAATGTTTGACATCTACACCATCTTCTTTACTGTAACAGCACCACTAATGGCCAAAAGTAAAAAATACACAGAATGGTATATAGTAGAAGCCGGGGCTGATTTTTTTTCTAGCCCAGACTGTAGATTCACGCAGCTTTTCAGTGACAGTCATGTCAGGTGACTACATTTATTTAAGCGCACTTTGCTGACAGATCCATAACACTGTCATAAGCAGTGAATAGAAGAGTGCATATGAAATAAAACAACAGGTGTAATAAACATTAATAAGGTGGATTACTTTCTTAACCTTTGATTTTTCAAAATGCCTTCTGAGAAACAAGAGGCAAACAGACTAAGCAAACACTGTCCAATCAAAGTACAACTTACACAATGGGATGGCAGAACCTTAAGTTTTGTATGATTTGAATGAAAGAGTTGGCTAAGGCATCACTTGAATTTAAAGGAAAAATTGTCTGTGTTACTTATCCATCTTTCACGTGTTTAGGCTCAACCATAGGTTTCATAGCATTGCAGAGTTACTGATAGGTAGTAGAATTTTTCCTAGCCTATCCATTCAATATCATGACCAGCCGTTGTGGTTGAGGTGCATCCCTTTCAAAGTTTATGAAGCACTTTCTATTTAAAGTCAACTCACCACTCAATGAACCTTGAACAATTTCAATGAACTAGTTTAGATTTGTTGGCAGTGTCTGCAGTTTGGACAGTTCCTCCATTGCTCTCTCTCTCATTGGACAATTCATTTTGCAAAGCCCTAATACCACTGATCAACAGCATCTCAACTATCAAAATTTAACAGTGCACACTCTAATAGAATTCTGACTGGACAAATAAATAAGGACAAGTCCAAACTCATAGGTTTTACCCGTTCCAGATAAGCTGATATGTATATGCACATATACATATCAGCATATTGCTACTGATTCATATTAGTACTTGTAATACAGTGCAATTAATAAAACACACATTGTTCATTCTGCAACTGTATTCATTTTGCCTGAAACATCTGAGCTAACTGCATCTTTATGTCATGTCAACATACCATCCCAATCCTGATAATTACTTAGTAACTAGATTAGAGAGGAATAACTGTCTGCACCTTTTGGTGGTTCCTGGGTAATAAATCTACATTGAGTGCACTGATCTCCTTGTGTGTGTGTGTGTGTGTGTGTGTGTGTGTGTGTGTGTGTGTGTGTGTGTGTGTGTGTGTGTGTATGTGTGTGTGTATGTGTGTGTGTGTGTGTGTTTGATTTAAAAAAAAAAAAAAAATTTAAGCCAGTGGAGAAAAAGCCACTAAAAAGCATTAGGATGTTATTGCTGTTTATTTTATTTTTTTTTATTTTTTTTATGTTAGTGGGGTTTTTTATTTTTTATTTTTTACAGAAAACAGCAAGAGCTCCAACACCGAACACTTGCCAGTGCATCTCATTAAATGTTGACAATGGTGTATTATGATTTTTTTTCCTTGCTGTTTTAACATAGAGACCCTTTGTAAAAAAAAAAAAAAAAAAAATTATCCTTGGATAATCAAAGTTATACTAGAGATACAGTGCTAACCTGGCTAACAAGCGGTGGAGATTTGTGGCCACCAGTTAGCATTACACAACCTGCATTTCAAAATGAGTGCAATTTGCATAATGTTAAACCTTGCCTTATACCCTGCCTGATTAATCAGCCAAAGCACAAATTCACTTTAAGCTAAGAGTGTATTTAAAATTTTCTCTGAAGAGTGGTGATGCACTAATACTACTGTTATTAATAATAATTGTTTTTATTAAATGTGACAGTCTGCATGTCACTTTGTAAATTTAAGTCACGTTTTAGAGCAGCGGTTCCCAAAGTGGGGTCCAGGGACCTCCAGGGGTCTGTGGTTATTTTTATTTATTTATTTATTTTTATTTAGTTACAGTGCTGGAAATCACAACCCACCATCATCAAAGTTGTTATATTTGTTATTGATTCCTTTATAGTTATTAGTCTTTTTGACCAGTCACTTGAATTATATGGGTTTAATCCAAACTTCAATAAATCAAAAACATGTCGCATATAAATAATGTCAGCTTGGACACTTATGTCTTCTGCTGGGGAAAGGTTCAGTAATAGAAAGCTCTGTGGCTTATACGGTATTATACTGTACATAATTAAATAATGCTCATGAAATAAATCTGTGCTAAAGGGATCAGTAGAATTTATTTTTCGGTTAAAGGGATCCTTGGCTACACAAAAGTTTATGAACCCGGTATTAAAGCTTCGGTGATTTGTTCTTGAATGAATTTATCACCCTGTGTGTCATTCATTTATTCATTCATCTTCAGTAACCACTCTATCCTGGTCAGGGTCCTGAGCCTATACCAATAACACTGGACACACCGCAGGGCTTCATGCACACACACATTCACACACTCATTCATACCCATAGGGGCAATTTATTGTAACCAGTACATGTATCTATGTTTTTGGACAGCGTAAGGAAACCAGAGAACCCAGAGGAAACTGACAAGAGCACAAGGAGAGCATGCAGAACTACACACAGACCGTAACACAAACTCCAGCTCGAACCATTTCCTCATAGATTTCCAGTCATTATTGTTTTGATTTTGAAGTTTTCATTTGTTATTAAAACTACTTACCCTCAATCAGTTAATATCCAAAATCAATTACAATACAGTGACCATCATTTATACAGCAGGTGCAACATCCATACTGATCAGATTTCTGGAGGCTATTTTTTCCCTTACCTTATGATTTAAGACTTGATCGCAGTTTTGTGAAGGCGTAAACTGTTTTGCTGTTTGTTTGTTTGTTTGTTTCTACTCCCGTTTGTCAGGGTGAAGAGACATCCGAGCACAGTTTGAGGCCGAGAAGAGCTGACGGAGACAACATGTCCACACAGGCTGCAAATAAAAAAGCCACTTTAGGACAATATTAACGCTTCTTCTTCATCTTTTGTTATCGACCATCGTAAATTAGAAAAATCGTATAGAAAAACTTTTGCAGAAGTTTGGTTAGTGGATGGAGTCAGAGCCGAGTGTCAGTCGGTGCCGCTGCTGGTTGGAGGATGATACGGATTTATTATGCACCGAGTCTCTCTCTCTCTCTCTCTCTCTCTCTCTCTCTCTCTCACTCTGAACTTCTCGGGAAGTTTGTTTCCGGCTCTAAACAAACTGTTTCAAATTGTAAATGGAAATCCGTCCCGTTTTCTCCGTCTCAGCACCTTTCCTACTCATTAATTCTGCTTGTTTTCCGCGCTCCTTCACCATCTCTCTCTCTCTCTCTCTCTCTCTCTCTCTCTCTCTCTCTCCCACTGGTCACTCTGAATGGAGCTGTTGTACTTCACTTGTTGGAGGTCCTTGAATATTCAGCCTCCGTATACTTTTCATGTAAATTTACATAAGCTGAAACGCGACTCTGTAAATCAGCATTATGTGTGCGTGCTGTAGTAATAGTGAATAGTGATGCTGAATCACTTCCACTCAGAGATTTTCTTTCTTTCTTTCTTTCTTTCTTTTTTTGGAAAGCAAATTTCATATCTATAAAAGAAGAAAAAGAGGAAGAATTGTATAAAGTGTATGCATTTAAGGTAGTTAAGGTTACCATGTTCATTCATGTATTTATGAGGCGTTTGTTGGCATTTAATCCAATTCGAAAGACATACACGTTTATTTTCCGAATAAGTCAAATTAAATAAAATAATTTTTAAAAAGTAAAGTCACAGTTTTTTTTTGGACTAGAGCATCATAAATTTGATTATCCTGAATTGATTTTTATATATAGATAAATAATTTAAAATAAATAAATTATATAATAATGCAAATATATTTAAAATACAAACAATAATAATAATAATAATAATAATAATAATAATAATAATAATAATAATAAATTATTTAATTGCCTTACAGAAGAGACAATCATTAAAATAAAACTTAAACGGGGCTTTTGACATTCTTTGCAGGGAGAGGTGTTGAAGCAAGCTTCAGACTGGGACAGAAGTTTATTTTTTAATTTTTAAACGCGTAAAACAACACCATCTGCGTGGTTCACACAGGCGTTCCTCCACAGGCTCCGCCCACCTGTCCGATCCGCGCGTTCTTGTCCAGGCCCCGCCCATCTGCCTGGCCCGTGCATTCATCTCCAGGCCACGCCCACCTGCTTCATCCTTTGGCAGTGTTTGAAATGGCGTTTTTGTATACCCACTAGTATTTACTGTACTTTACATACTGCAGCAGTACATACTGTGTACCACATATTTTTCCTTCTATAGCTAATGAAAATTATCATTGGTCTATTACAATCATGTGACCACGTGTCAGTCAAATTCTCTTGTATAAGCAGTTACCTCAGAAATACTTACTGCTTTGTTTGTCAGAGTTAGGCCCACTGTGACAAAAAAAAAGGATAATTTTTGGTGGCTGAAGGTAAAAATGATACAGGAAGGTCTGTATGAAATAAGCCATCTCAGACAATTGAAAGTAAAGAGCTTCTGAGGAAAAATATTAACTGTAATTTTTCAGTTACCTGATCTTTACATGTTCCTCTGTTCCTTTACTGGTGATGTTTTGAAGCTCAAACTGCTCTTACTACTGTGCATTATTTTTTATTTTTGACAGTGATAGTTGCTAATGGTGTGGCAGCCTAGGAAAACCCACATGGTGACATTTTGTATATATTATATATTATAGTTCTGAAAAATTCTGACTTTTCAGAAGTGAAATGTGCTTTTCCATTGCATATACCTCACCCACAAGGAAAGTTTCAGCATTTTAAACCCCCAAAATTCAACATCCAAGCAACAGTACAGACAAATGTTAAAGAATTCTATATGAAATGAGTTCATCCACATCAGTCTCCTTCTGCTATAGCTCCTGAGGTAAAAGTCACTCATGACATTTAAACATGAGCCTCATCGTTGTCTCTTCACTCAACTGTTCTCTGTTCATGTTAACATTGGTGGGGAAATAATCCTTAATTCATTTAGTCACTTCTGTTCTGTTGACCAAATGTCATATTATTAGATCATTTAAAATGTCTGCTGTCATCTGTACAGTGTATGTAAGCACTTATTTCTGTTGATGATGGGAGAAATTTTGACAGCTTATATCTGATTACAAATTGAATTGATGGCATGTAACTATCCACAAACTTGTCTGAGGAAATCACATGAAAGTGACATGTGAATGCCAATGTATGGTAACCAATACTTGGAATTTGTCCTCTGCATTTAACCCATCCAAGTTAGTGCACACACATTAGGAGTTGTGAGTAGTGAACACACACACTACAAACCATGAACACACCCAGAGTAGTGAGCAGCCATTTTTGCTGCAGTACCCAGGGAGCAGTTGAGGGTTAAGGGCCTTGCTCAAGTGCCCAACAGTGGCAGCTTGGGGGTGCTGGGATTTGAACTCACAACCTTCTGATCAGTAGCCCAACTCCTTAACCACTGAGCTACCACCACCCCATAGTGCCTCATAAGCATGGTTTTAGATATCTTTAGGCTTACTGACTCTTTTTTTTCTTTACTGCTGGGTGTGTTAAACTGGCTCCATGTCCAACCAGACATAAATAAAACATTAGCTAATTCTGTTACATGTGTCCTAGATGTGTCCTAGTTAGATGATGGTCCAAACAGCTAATGGGTGGTGCACTTTAGTGTGACTGGGTCAGCAGAGGATGCTGGGGTTACAAAGGAGGGGATGTAACTCTGGCACACATAGGAGAGGAGAGGATGGAGAGAGACCATGGAGGAAGGAGGGAGGAAGAAAGTGAAGAGAATTGTGAAGAGGTCGGAGCAGTTCTTGGCTTGACGCAGCTCTGTCGGAAGAGGCCTTCCCTCTCTCCTTCCCTTTCTTTGTTTACCTTTTTCTCTGCCTTTGTATATCGTTGGTTTTTCTGGCACATAGCAGCCCTCTCTCTCTCAGGCGTCACCTCCATTGAGCTGTTGATATTCTGCAACCCCTTTCTCTGAAGCTTGTCTACACACACACACACACACACACACACACACACACACACACACAAACTTCCCAGGCTCCTTAAAAAAATGAACAAGTACATCGCACACACATACACACACACACACTCATTCACGCACACTCAGCAAAACACAAGGTGCACTTCAAACTGAGGTGCCAGACTTTTGTATTGCTTCACACACACACACACACACACACACACACACACAGAGAGAGAGAGAGAGAGAGAGAGAGAGAGAGAGAGAGAGAGAGAGAGAGAGAGAACTTTCATTCAAGACTTTTTTAGACCATGTCTGTGAATGAAAGGCTTAAAGACACTGAGGACATTTTGTTTTCTGTTGACCAAAGAAGATAAATGGTCTCTAAACAGATGGTGTGTGTGTGTGTGTGTGTGTGTGTGTGTGTGTGTGTGTGTGTGTGTGTGTGTGTGTGTGTGTGTGTGTGTGTGTGTGTGTGTGTGTGTGTGTGTGATCCAGTTGGCAGAGCCCGCTCTCTGTCTCAGGGAGCACCTCACCCGAGATTCATGCAGTTCTAATTCAGTGGGTCTCCAAGACAACTCTGGTCTTATTGGTGTAATCAGTACATTCTTTATTCTGAGGCTTACAGTCCAGCGATGTTGACTCTGTGTACTCTCTTTTCAATCTATCACACACCACACACTCACAAAAGGCTTATCCTTCCTGCAATTAAATCAGTCACTTCTAAACCCTTTGCTGCGGCGTCTTCACGTTGATTTACGGAGGGAAGACATCTGCTTTCCTGGTTTCCTGCTAACACTGTGTGTTTACATCGTGTTTACTGTCTTGATCAGCTTGGCTTTCCATTTATGCAACACCTGCACATCAGGTATATGTCTTTATACACATATAACACATCATATTAAGTCTGACCCATGCCTAGTTCTAGAAACCTCCTTTTGGAGAATCCGCTTGACTGCTTGACTGTTTCAGTACTGTATCAGCTAAAGTTTATTAGATGAACCCTTGGAGGCCTGAGGGATCAAGTCAACGTGACTGCAGACTTTGGGAGCAGAACTTACCCATAATACACTGTAATCTCACAAAAGAGTATATAAAAACAAAACTGTTACTTTAAAACTGGGGTTTATGTAGCCAAACTATCCTTATATACATGGCAGCTGCCATAACTTAATTTGATTTAATCAGGTAACACTTCAAGCATTTACAGTAGCAAGCCAAGTGTGTGTGCAAGGGCAAGTGCACAACTAATGAAATATCCATTCTGCAATATACACTCTTCTCTTTGTGTCTCAGTGATGCTTACTTCAGTAATAACCACAATTCAAGGAGGATGTTCAGAAAAGAGTCGTTTAATGGGGCCTGCTGCTGTTTTTAATGTTTTTATCAATATTTTTATCCATGCCAATTGTACAAATAAAAAATAAAATAAATGGAAGGGAGTTTAATTAAATTGAACTGTAGCAGTGAACAATATGATCAAATAAAACAGCTATATGTTTGTCAGACATGGTATAGAGGTGAAGTTTTGAATGAAGGTTAAAACACAACCCAATGGTTTTGATGGAAAAGTCTCCAGATGATGGCAGCAGAGACTCAATAGTGTTACTGTGGAAGACATGGATTTTCCTAATTTACATTTGAAAACTTCACTTTATTAATTATTATAGGTTTTTATTTGTTAAATAACAACACAGTTTAATCCATTTATTATTAGACATAGACTTGGATCATTCTCTCTATAAGTCCCTGTGAATGAGCTGTTACTCTAGAAATGATAAGATATTCGAACAAGTGCATTCAAATACATACAACTTGTAATTTGCCTTACAGCTACATATCACACATTCACCTCTCTCTCTCTCTCTCTCTCTCTCTCTCTCTCTCTCTCTCTCTCTCTCTCTCACATGTACAAACACAGCAGTCACATTTGCCACATTTGGTCACGCATAATATGAAACAGCATGTCTCCTCAAATGTACCTCATTTAATTTACATGTCCATGAGAGTCACATTGCAAACAAGGAAAGCAAACACTGTGTGTGTGTGTGTGTGTGTGTGTGTGTGTGTGTGTGTGTGTGTGTGTGTGTGTGTGTGTGTGTGTGTGTATACATTGCCTCTGGCAATAAAGAACATAATGGCCTAATTGCCACACCACTGCTAAATCACTGTTAGTAATTCACCTTGAGGAATGATTATCATGTAGGTGTTCCTCAGTGTTTACAGTTAGGGTAAATCTGTTGTTAAACAGAATAGTTATCCAGTGTCAACTATTATAACAGCCGTACCATGAGTATATTAAGACATTGTTTATTTTGGTTTTGTATTTGTTTGTTTGTTTGTTTTTCAGAACTTGTCTAGGTTAGTGCCATCTCTATGGCATACAGTGATTTGCAGAAATTGTAGGTTGTGTAACATTAGAGGGTGATTTAGTTATCCGTTAACTCTGATGGGTGAAAGGGTACAAAAGGGGTCAAGTGTTTTCTAGAAGATTCTCTAAAATGTAAAGATGCCATAAACTGCCTTTCCCAGTTCAACTCACTCTGTTGTGCCAATCGTGAATAGACAGTGTCATTACAATCACCTCCCCTTTTTTTTTATTATGCCCTTCTCTATGTCCTGTTACTGGTCCTGGCTTGGATTTTTTATTTTAACCAACCTCTCATATGTCTGAAGGTAAACCGACTACCATTCTCTCATTTTTCCTGCTTCAAATGACATCTTCTATTTTTAGTTTAAAGAAAATGACCCATTTTGCTAAAATCACAGGTCACTTTCTGGAAACCTTCAAAAATGGTGAGTGTCTCTCAAGAGGGTTTAATAGAGAATACTTCATTTTACAAGGGCGGTCTGTGGCAGAAACCATACTTGTGGGGGGGAAAAAATCCTCAAAAGTGCTCGTACAAAGTCCCTTTGAAACCGTAAATCATCTACTGAAAAGTTTTCCACGACTGTAACAAAATTTGAAAATTGCAGATGCCCTGGTTAGATACAATACATACTGTACTTTTAATTTTACAGATGTTGCCCACATTTACATAGTTAACTGAAAGTGTTTTCTGAATATTATTTTTTATTGATATTCCACTCAGCAGCACTTGCTACTCTATCTAGGATAGGGCAGCTCTGATTCTCAACCACAGGCTCTAAGTGTGAAATATCACAGTGTATATTATTACATTCATTCGCATTCCACGGTCCAGATTGTAAAATCGTCTCAGTACACATTTAGTTAACACCGATAACTGGAGTGTGTTGGCATAGGCAACGGTGGTGAGGCAACATTTCTCCATTTTTCTCTCAGCTGCCCGGAGGGATGATTATGTAAGGAAGGCTGATTATGTAAGGATAACCCAGGGTTTCCATTTCTAAAACAGGAAGGTTTCACCATTCAAAAGGAGTTTGGCAAACATTTGGCACACTGTCAGCATTCAAAAGGAATTTGGCACACACATGTGTGGAGTAAAGTCACACAGATGAGTCAACATGGACTCGCTGGTTAATAGTGGTCAGAGGCCTGTGCTTGTCTGACAGCATGTAGTTGTGCTCTATTGTAAGTGTTTAGCAACTCTTGGCCAGCCTGGTGCTGACGCCACTGGTGTTACATAACCTTTATAAAGAGGCCAGAGCCAGGAGGCATTACAACATATTATCATGAAAGAATGAGAAAATAAATATTGATTGAAAAATTTGACTGCAGAATTTCTGGTTGTCTGTGTAGACTAGAAGGTTCTGATTGCGTAGCTATGTGACTGCATTTGATTCTGTTTCACTTGTAGATCACTTTAAATTCAAGCATCTGCCAAATTATATAAATGGAAGTCTGGGCTTCGGAGTGGCACAAAAGAAAAGTATAATCATAAGTCAGGCAATGCCACAGCCATCTATGGAGTTAAGAGAGCAAAATTATCTGTGCTCTCTGGGTGGGAGGGATGGCACGCTCTCTCTCTCTCTCGCTCTGTCTCTCTCTCTCTCTCTCTCTCTCTCTCTCTCTCTCTCTCTCTCTCCACTGTCAATCACAGCAATGCTAGCCAATCACGTGTGTGTCTGTGAATGTAAGTATGCAGAAGAGGGTAGACAGCTATTTCCTTTGAGTGTGTTACACTGTCCTGTGACACAACATATTGCAATCATTTGAAAAGTTACAGTTGGCTGCCTCCACCTGTCTTGGTGGAAGCACATTTTGGTCTTCATCCTCCCCAGTTCATAGCTGTCGTGTGATATTTGGGCAAATGATACCCAAAAACAGGGGTGAAAATAGGGGGAAGCTCAAAATAAAAATGTATGTCTTTCTTACATTACCACTGTTGCATCCTCTGCTTACACTGAGAGTCACGCAAAAATGAATTCTCTGTCAACCTACTGTAAATGCAGCCTCATGAGTTATTCTTCAACTAAAATGCTTACATAAGAACACATAGAACAATTACAATTAAAAGAAAAAGGTTTTTGTGTTTGTTAAACAGGGATCAAATGGGTACCCAATGTGTTTGCTGAAATTATTTAAATATTGTTTTTTATTTTTTGTTTTATCTAACGAAAAGATAGTGCTTAGTATTCTTTTTCCTTACTGAAACATTGCCTTTATTTGATTAAGCTTATTAACTGTTTGACTAAAAAATATATCTGATATTCATATACATAAAGTCATAAAAAACGCTTCTTACATAAATTTATTTTGCAATTATACATTCTTTATAGATTTTAGATTTTATGTACTCTCCCCAGACATAACGTTATTTAAATCCACCAACATCAGTGACTTATTGCACAGTGACAATAGGTTTCACACCTGGCCAGATGTAGTTTATCATAACACTGGATTTTCAGACTTTTGAGGTTGAGGACCTCAGGGTTGCAGGGGAGTCTGGAGCCTATCCCAGGGAACTTGAGACACAAGGCAGGGGACACCCTGGACATTGCAGGGCACAACTGCACACACCCTACAGACAATTTGGAAATGCCAATCAGCCCACAATGCATGTGCCCCATCCAAAGTAGGTGCATGTGTCTTATAATTCCAATTATTTTATAAAAGGTGCGGTTATTGATGGATGCAATTCCTTTTTTGTCCAGGTGTTTATGTATATTTAGTATCTGCTAACTAGTAAGATGAACATCAACTGAAATCCATCCCTTAAGTCCTGCTTTGTCACACATAGTTAATTAAACAATTTGTTTGATGATTCTTCAGTGAGTGATCACATGAGGGTAAGCGAGGTTGAGAAATCTGCATCACCCTCCACCTCTGCACTGAACACAGTATCTCGAGTTATCTATTTACAGTTTAACGGATTTGCTTACACATTTATTCAGCGTTTGTGTTTAGTCACAGCAAGGATCTTTTCTGAGTGTTGTACAGTAAGGTCTATTAGTACATCTTATGTACTGTGGAAAAACTCAGATCTGCTGTACAGAACTCAGACTGGACTGTTACTGTACATATTTTCTGGGTTTTTTTGCTAAATATACAGTGGGTTTTTTACAGTGCAAAACCTACTGTATATGAAGTTTTGTTAATGCTTTACCAAATTCAGCACATGGTCTTGTGTGTGATGTTTGTGTGAGATTCAGTGCAAGTAATGTGGAAATGTACTGGACATCTACATACAGAGGACCTACATCTAATGCAAACTATTATGTCCTTTATGTCCTTTACCCTGTATGTTATAGATTTATATCTAGATTATAGATCTAGATTTATTTACTGTGCACTACAGTTTAGTAGTATATACCATTTTTATTACTTTTAATTCACTTTTAAATTCACATGTGAAACATACCATGTGGCTAAAAAGAAATACAAGTATCTGAAATGTCTATTTGGTGCTTTATTGCCTTTTAAGCAACATTTATTATTATTTTTGGTTAGTTGAAAGGCAACCTGCGCAACATCATCTTACCTCAATTTTCATAATTTATAGATTAAATGTTTTAATTTCACATACAGCATGAATGTTCAGCTTTTTTCTGCAAGCTTTTTCACTTAGTAAGTGAAAATATATTGAAAATAGGACAAATCTATTTATTATTTCTCAGTATAAGGTTACAATAAAATGAATATAAGCTTATTTGGCAAAGATGTTCTTAGAACATGCGTAATGATATTATATTTGTTTAATTTCAGTTTCACTCATTTTACTTAATATTATCATTTTTGCAGAGCATTCATACAGTACACACACACATACACATACAGACACATACATACAAACCGCATTACAATCATAGACAAGTCATATAGTAAAGAGGATGTGTGGGATCTTTGTGGTCTCATTGCATGGTGTAACACCTGGGGGGGTGGGGGGTGGGGTGACAGACAAACAGAGAGAAGGTGTTGTGCAGATAGAGCTTTATTACTCTGGGAACATTTTTATTGATTTGTATTGGACCTTAAACTGTAAAGAAAAACAACAAGCTTGCTCTCCCAGCAACATCACAGCTGCTCCAGTCATGCCATTGGTCAGGCTGTAGGCGTGTTAGTCAGCTTTACTAGCGACTGTGTGCTGACTCCTTCCCCATGACTCGGCCTTGAACAGTGAAGAACATTCCATAATGACTACAAAAACAGCCCCAACCTTGGCACAAAAGCACCTGCTGATAAAGAAGACCCGCAGTGAAGAGTGCCACTACAAGTCTGCTTGTAAATATCACATAATAAGTCCAGTAGGCCGTGCGTACTAACGATAAAGGTGTGATATATGTGAAATGTGGTTAATGTGTAGGTACATGAAGTGCTTATGCTTAGTAAACAAGGCACCATGCAATACTAGGATGAGTAATTCCCACTGAAAGCCTGTAATAATGGTACACATAACTTTCCCATAATTGATGAGTGAGTAGAGGTGTAGGTGTAGTGCAACAGTGAGTTGTATACACAATGTGTGAGTAAACATTACATACCATTACTAATAACATGGTTATCGGTAATTCAGGGTTACTGATATATCATGTTAGTGATTGCTATTAATCAAACAGTTCCTTCACACAAGAAACATCACACTACAAAACACAATTTAGCCAGCTTGGATAGAGGAATCATAAAAGAGGAAGTCTTCTTTTAAAATGTGGTTTTAGATTGACAGAATATTATGGGATGTAGATTATATGACCATACATACAGTTATGCAAGAGCAGTTTGATTCTGCTCGTTTTCTTCCTCATGTTGTCTCAGGGAGTTTTTCCATGCTTTGTGACAACGTCTGGTTTTTTTTGTTGTTTTTTTGTTTGTTTTTTTAATGTTCTGCAATGGTTCTACAAGGTGAAAAGTATCACCCCTTTCACCCCAGAGAATCAATGGTGTCTACAATCCAAACCCTGAGCCAAAATATCCTGGTGCTTCGGTGAAAACATAAATCATTTGTATCATTTTCGAAACACTCCTGAAATGAGGCAATCACAAACACGCTACGGTAATGACTTGCTTATATCCATGAGTTTTATAGAACTGTACAGTAATTAAGTTTGTCCTGTGTGCTTTTCTTATCTATCTGTCAGTAATTGTAACCCACTCACAAGTCACATGGTTCTACTTTTGGTCCTGGTGTGACTTCCATATGCTATAAAACCCATTAAGAGGCCCACAGTCAAATCACTCAAGTTAAATATTTTTGTTATGCTTTTACTTACCAAAAGAGTAAAGCTGCTCTCATAACATATTAACAGGGTTGCAGTAAAGGTGGGGAAAGGGGTGGATCATTCTAAGAAAGAGAGCCAAGAGAACAAAAATTGCTCTGGAAAACAGATTGGTTAGGTTACAGATGTAGTAAAATAGATGTTGTAAAAGTACTGTATTTGCTAAAATAAGTCCTCTGGTAAAAGTTAAAGTACAGCTTCGATTTCTTAATTCAAGTTAACATAGAACAAAATTTATAAACTCTTAAATTTACTTAAAGTATGAAAGTAAAAGTTCCAATTCATAAAAGAAAAAATGTCTGCCTCAAAAGACTGATTTTAGTTACTGATGGAAAATTAGTGCCTCTTTCACCAAGGAACATACAAAAAATTAGGCTAAATAACAACAGCTTTATTCCTACCCACGTAGCAAGCTGACACCGGACCACAGTTGGGTCATCACTGGGTGCCAACATTGACCTAACAGTGGGTCACCACAACCAACAGACTTTCAGCAGCCTTTAAATATTTGAATGTTAGGTTGTTGTTGGTAAGGTTGGCATGAAAGTCCACCATTACCAATGTTGGCTATACTTTGGCACAAAGTTGTATAGCAAGGGCCAACATCAGTCTGATACCTGAGAAATCTCTCCAATGGTAGCTACCGTGATAATGACTCTGACGATACAAACTAGGAGAATGCTAATAAATACAAAGGGTGCATAGCAGTAGATAGATTACAGTGAAAGGTATTAGGTCTCATTCTTTTTGTCACATTTGTTAAGTTTAGATTTGTTACATTAATCTGTCTGATGCTAAAACATCACCTCATGAGTAATATACAATTAAATAGAAATGTAGTGTTTGAAAATGTAGTGAGTAGAAATGAGAGAAAAAAGTTAAAGTGAAAGGATTAGGTGAAATAAACCCCCAAGTGAAGTACACTTCACACTAGACTTAATACAGTAACAAAGTGTGTGCTTTGTTATTTCCCTCCTCCGGATTTTGTTGGGAAGATATAGTATATGAGTACATTTAGATAAAAATGATCTTTGTGCTGGTGGGGTACACTAAGAAAGTCTTCAGAAAAGGTTACAGCTGGTCTTTTTACGAGGTGTGTGGGGTTTTTTTTGTTTGTTTGTTTGTTTGTTTGTTTTGTGTGGGGGTTTTTTTATTTTTATTTTTTTATTAATGCTTGAACAACAAATATTACAAGGTATGGTTCTGTAAGGCTACATGATTGAACTGACGTCAGGAGGTGTGGCAGTCGCGCGTGAATGTCGTCATACTGTGGGCGGGGCGTCTGTGATGCAGCTCTATAAATAAACCGGCGGTAAAGCGTCCTGATTAGAATTTTAAACGCTGACTTTAAACTTGGTTCCGTGTTTTAACTTCTGTTAAACATTTTGCTTTGGGTTTTTAGTTTTGTTGTTTATATATATATATAAGGGGTTTTTTTTGTTTTGTTTTTTTACATTTGCAGTTGGAGTCATTGTCCCATTCTACAAATCCTCTACTTTCTTCAGTGACCGTTTTTAAAGGGCGCAAATTACAGACATGTTTCCTGAGAGTCACACCGGGTAAGAAACCACTCGCGGATTCTCCTGTACGAGGTCTGAAACACGTTGTGTTTTTATAGACATATTTATAGTTTATTTATTTATTTATTTACTGAGGCTACACTTTAATCCAGTCTATCCTCCTATAACCACTGGAAGTGTGCGCGCGCACGCGCGTGTCACTCATGCTTGCCATATGTCCACTTTTTGCAGCCCAATATATATTGTAGATATATTTTGCGTTATATATATATTTTGCATTTTAGATCAAAGTTTACATTGCTACTTGTTTTTGAGCTAGATTAAATCTATAGAATTCAAAAGATCAATTAGGCTTATAACTAAAATATATTACAATAACAGTAGCAGCCTTGATGATGGTGCTCAAATCATAATCCGCATCATTATCTTCAGTAACTGCATTATCCTGGTCAGAGTTATTGTGGATCCAGAGCCTATCCCGGTAACACTGGGCAAGAGGCAGGGGCATGCCCAGGATGGGACACCAGTACATCACAGGGCAACACACACACACACACACATTCATACATGTATGCACATCTTAAGTCAGTACTTACAATTTCCTTTCTTATTCCATTTTCATCATTACAGTCACATTGGATAGAAGCTCATGTTACTTATTACAATACTTACATATACATACACACACCCTCAAACCTTTGATTGCACTCTTTGACTGGTTGACACCCTTTAATGCATCTAAATCACTGACAAACTGCTTCATATGATGGATCTCCATAGTAGCTGATAGCTGCAGAGTCCAGATGTCAGGGGGTATTATATCATCGCTTTAAAAAGGTTACTGTACTTCTGCCACATGTCTATTAAGGCCAGAGAGGAGTTATTTTAGTCGCGCAGCAAGAGGAGATCCTCGCCCCAAATAACTGAGAAAGTCTGGATCAGGTGTCAATGGCTGCATGTGGCTCTGGTCCTCTTTTAGCTTTTAAGATTTTCGGTGTGAGAGTGCATGTAGGTGGTCAGGTTTCTGTATGACCTTTCTGGTTTTTGGGGTGCATGACTCGGTTGTGATTCATGGAATGCGAGAGAGCAGCTCATGTGTGCACGTGCATGCTGAGTCATTCTGATCACACAATAAGTCACATGTTAACCCGGTGTGTGTGTGTTTTGTGTGTTCAGGTACAGCTATGAGGATTGCAGGGCTACAGCTGACTGGCTGTTGGCTCAGACTGCAGTGCGCCCACTGGTGGGCATCGTTTGTGGCTCCGGTCTGGGCGGATTGGCAGACATGCTGAAAGATCATGTGGTCTTCAACTACAGAGACATTCCCAACTTCCCCCAGACTACAGGTTAGTTTGTGTGCATGTATACACACCCGGATGTTCTGCAGTCTGCTTAACATCTTACACTTGAACAGCTGTTTATGCAGCTTTTATGGCTTTGTCCCATGGGAAAGTACAAACTAACTTTCTGGTGTTTATATTCTGCTTGGTTTATGGGATGTATGAGAGGTGTGTGTGTGTGTGTGTGTGTGTCCTGGCAGATTATTTGACAAAAGCACGCCTTCTAATAAGTGACCTCATATAAAGAAGACGTTCTTGAACAAATGGTGTGTGTTTGAACCTGCAGGATTGAATTACACCTTAATCATGACTACATCATTCATCTGTGCTGACGCTTATTTCATCTCTTATAACCAGTGCATGGACACGCTGGGCAGCTTGTGTTTGGGACTCTGAAAGGAAGGCCATGTGTCTGCATGCAAGGCCGCTTTCATCTCTATGAGGGATACCCCATCCAAAAGGTACAAACATCCCATAATATCATTTTTTTTTTCTTTCTCTCTTTTCTTAGCCATAAAAGGTTAGTCACATAATAGAATTAATCAAATCCTATCATCTCCGGCTGGGTGGCTACACTGTATGGGAATTTTATGCAGAACACCAATTGACTTGTGTTTTGTAATTTTTATTTTATTTATTTTTATTTGCCTTTAGTTGATCAAAGAAAGGCTTCCAGGCTATGAACCCTACAAGGACTTCTAGGATGTTTATATCACTTAACTTCTACTGGTTGCATGTCTTTTGTAAATTGCTTTGGACAGTAGCACTTTAATGTCACGCAACATCTTTTGTCACATTTTCCAATTTCTGTACCACAAAAATGTCTCTAGACAACAGAAAATGACACAGAAGTCCCTACACTTTTACTGTCATTGAACAAAATTGAGATTATATGAATATACAAATTGGAAATGCCCAGTAGCATTACATACTGACCATTCTCCTAACTTGAAAGAATTGCCCTAAAATTTAATCATAAAAATGTTAAGGCTCAGGGTGACATTAAAGCATTTGTTTTAAATCTCTTGATCTTCACATGGCCACTATAGAAGAATCATTCTGTTTAAGAAATCCAGCGTAGTGCATATAGACAAACAGTTGTTTCGGAAGATCACGGAAAGCACAATAACTTTTAAATCAAAGCCAAAATAAATGTACATAATAATTGTTCAAGGAGTTCTTGAGTATAATTCAGTACACCTTTGCCTGTCCTCAGTTTAGTGTTTACTCTGATGTGTAGATGTGTTGGTGCTGTGGTTCTGTTCTGGGTTGTGTCTACAGCTGTGTCTGTAAAGTCTTCTTGTCAACACAGTGTAATAATTGTCAGGTTTTGCGGGTACTAGATCACTCTGCCCATGCGGATATTTAAGATGCTCGGTGTAGAGACTGTGATCCTGACCAATGCTGCAGGAGGCCTCAATCAGGACTTCAAGGTGGGAGACATCATGATCATCAAAGACCATCTGAACATGCCTGGATTCGCTGGCAACAATCCGCTGATAGGACCTAATGATGAAAGGTGTGTGTCTGAAAATGAAGCATTTCAGCAAAGTGTCATTATTAAATTATTAACAGCTACAATGTGGTTATTGTATCTCCCCCCCCCCCCCCTTTTTTTGAGAGATAAGTTTTCATATGCCACCTCAGTGCTTCTCCCTTAAACAATAACGTTATACTTTTTATTGGAAAAAAAAAAATTTGACATGTATTAATAAAATAAATAGCAAAACAAGAAAAACTGCATTATGAGGCTCTGCATATTCCTGATCACAGGCAACACTGGGCTCTTGTCTGTTCATAGTTTATTGGTGAAGTAGACATGTAAGACAAGTGTTTATAAATAACTACAGAGTGTGTTCTCCAGGTTTGGTGTGCGTTTTCCCTGCATGTCCGACGCGTATGACCGTGAGCTGCAGCAGCTGGCCATGGACGTGGGCATTGAGCTGGGTTACGGTGATTTCCTCAGGGAGGGGGTCTACTGCGTGCTCGGGGGACCCTCATTCGAGACCATCGCTGAGTGTCGCATGCTGCACAAACTGGGAGCTGATGCTGTTGGTGAGTATCCTGCTAGAACTGAAGTGCAATTGGAAGCTTTTCCTACTTCGAGTTGTGTTGAATCAAACACGCATCATTAGAATCCTATAAAGACCTAATCTAAAGCCTCTTAACTTTTGTGTGGAAGGCCATAATGTTTCAACATTAAATGATGTGTTGCTTGACCTGACTGTTCCATCAAGTCATTAGAAAAGAGCACAGAGGAGAGCCTTTAGAAAATCAGGATCCTAGGAATATGCTAATTAGAAAGATCTAGACCTGGTTTCCCTGGTAAACTAGTGTCTCTGTTTGCATATTGGAACATGATTGGCTCTTATATTTTATGATGTAATAACATTTGAGTGTCACGTGTTTGTTATTAACTCACATTTTGTGGCTTCCCATTTCATCTTGCAAGTAAGAATATTGATATTTTGACCAGTCTGAACACGTGCATTAATTTCCCCAGAAGGATTTAATCATAATCCAATACTTCTGCTCTCTGCTCTTTAGTTATCCAGATGTTATAACTGTGTTATAGAAGTGTTCTGATTGGGTCTGCTTTAGAAATCCTAGATGAATATGGAGCGACCAATCTGCTATGTATAAACTTGCTCACTTTCTTCCCTCTCAGGAATGAGCACAGTTCATGAAGTGATCGTGGCACGTCACTGTGGAATGCGCGTCTTCGCTCTGTCTCTGATAACCAATCAGGCTGTGATGGACTACGACAGCGAGGAGAAAGCCAACCATGCGGAGGTTCTTGAGACAGCCAAACAGAGGGCAGAGCAGCTGGAGAGGCTGGTGTCCACCATGGTCACTCGCATTGGGCACAATAACTATTCCTAAACAAAACTTAAAACCGAGACCTCTGACCACTGAAAAGCAAAGCTGAGCTTGGACACATAATCAATTTCAGTACTGTGAAACATTCAGCTCGTCCAAACTGAGCCATCATACTCGTGTTTAGTGCCATGCTGCATGCTTGTGTGCTTCTATACTGTAGGTGCAATGTTCTGTGCATTTTTCCTGTTTTTCTTTTCTTAAGTCTCCTGAAGTGCATGGACATCGTTCATATTTATTAGTGAAGATCTCTGGTCATGTACATTCCTTTAGAGTAAGAAACTCAAACTATCAGATTTGTAGATATATGAAAATGCATCTTAAACCATTAATGATTATGTATATGTCCTAATTATTTAAATACTAATTAAACTGTTGATTGCTTTATGAAGGCCCTATGCTGTACAGTAGATGTATAGATTGTCCATTGTGTGTCCTTTTTCTAAAATTATTAAAGTTGTGTATTTATTATTATATGCTTCGGTCATGTTTATTGTGTTTCGCATTACACAGAACTGGCATGAAACGATGTGAATGTGGTTTATGTAACGAGCCTTTAACTATCAGTCATTAAAACCAATATTTAATTGGTTGCAGCAGGTAGGACAACATTTCTATAATAAAGATGGCTGCTTTTGCAAAATGCCTTATTGCAGAAGTAACATGTGTTTTTTTTTTTTTTTTTTTTTTTTTTTTTTTTTGCCTTTCTCCAATGTATGACCACTTGCACTTTCCCATAATGCTATATCTTGCATGAAGCTTTTGTAGAAATTTGCATTTTGTGATCGAAGTCTTTCATCTCACAGATGGATCCCTCCCCCCCTGTTTTTCTTCCAACTGTCTGTGAAATTTTATTTTTAAACATTGGCTACTCTGTAGATCTCAAGTAAAAGTCCCCCACAAAGTAAAGATTTTCCTAATTTAGTGTACTGCTTTTAACTTCAACATATATTTGTTAAATGTTTAATGTAATACGTTTTTTGCAAAAATCAGTTTCATTTTTCCCCACATCCAAGTAAATGCTGATGTCACGAGTCCTTATTAAATAAAGAGTGTTGGAACATAAAGCCTTCTACAACTAATGTGGTTTGAACAAAGACTAAAACTTAAATCTTTGCACAAAGTTGTTGAGTTATTTTATATGTAAAATCTATATCTGAAATGTATATAAAACAAGTAGTTCTACAGTTGCCTTTACTATGTAGATTCAGCTTTTCTGTTTACAGAAATGTGAGTTTTAAATACGAGTGCTGAATTTGAAATGTCCAAAGTGCATGATGAGCTGCAGCAGTAAGTGATGTGAATCATGGGTGATACTCCTTGAGCTGAACGAGGAAGCCAGCATTTGGCTGTATTGAAGGTCGAGCTGATCTGACTCGGTTAAACGCGTCCTCAAACGGAATCTTCTCCTTCGCCATCAGATAAGCGATGGCAACAGAGGCAGAGCGAGACACGCCCGCATTACAGTGGAGCAACACGACTCCATCCTGAAACAGAGAGAAGAAAGCAGAAATCATCCTGTGTGTACATACAGTACATGTGGTTATGCCATGCAAAACTTTAATAAATCTCTGAAACACTCGTCTGCTATAATATAGATAAATCCTAACCTTAGTAATAACCAATCCCCATAGCTAACTCTCCAGATAAGTGTTTAAGTATTTTATATTCACTTATCTCCATGGCTAAGATAAGTATTTTGCTCATTTATATGTACTAATCCCCAAAGCTAATTTAAGTGTTCAGCTCTGTTATATTTATTCATCCCTATAGCTAATGTGTTTAGATCTTTATATTCACTAATCCCCAAAGCTGAGATAAGTATTTGGTGCATTTGTGTGTACTAATCCCCATAACCAAGCGTTTTGATCTTTCATATTTATTAATCTCCATAGTTTATGTGTTTTGATCTTTTATATTTACTAATCCCCATAAGTAAGACAAAGAATTAGCTCTTTTCTATTCATTAATCCCAATAGCTAAGATAAGAATTTAGCTTTTTTAATGTGTACTAATCCCACTAGCTAAAATAAGCATTTAAGTTTTTTACAGTTACTAATCCCAATACTTAAGATAAGTGTTTATCTTCTTTATATTTTCTAATTGGGGGGCATGGTGGCTTAGTGATTAGCACGTTTGCCTCACACCTCTGGGGTTGGGGGTTCAATTCCCACCTCCGCCCTGTGTGTGCAGAGTTTGCATGTTCTCCCAGTTTTAGGCTGATTGGCAGTTCCAAATTGGCCGTAGTGTGTGATTGTGCCCTGTGATGGGTTGGCACTGAGTCCCGCTTGATAGGCACCAGGCTCCCTGTAACCGTGTGTAGGATAAGCGGTACAGAAAATGGATGGATGGATGAATGGATGGATATTTACTCATCCCAATAGTTAAGAGTTGTGTTTAGCTGTTTTATATGTACTAATCCCCATACTTAAGTGTTCAGATGTTTTATATTCACTAATCCCCATAGGTAAGATGAGTTACCTCGATTATATTCATTGATCCCTATAGCTAAGTGTTCAGTTCTTTTATGTTTACTAATTATTCAAAATCACATTTAAATGGCATGAGGAAAAGTACAGTAATCCAGCCACACACCTGTTTTCTGGCCTCGTCGATGAACTCAAAGCACTGTGGGAGGTAGGAGGTGAGCTCTGTTTCTCCCAGATCCATCATAGGAACAGTTTTATACATAAAGTGCTCAGGGAAGGCATTCTCCACTCCACAGGCAACGTTTAATACGTGAGTTACCTGCAACCAGGATTCGTGAAATAAAATAACTTTAACTAATTCAGGTAAATAAGAATCCTCCAGTGCTGGACATTATTGCACAATATCTAATTTACCATGTTTCATTTTCATGTCGTTTTTGTTCTATTCCAGAAATGAAAATAAATAAATAAATAAATAAAATAAAAACATTTACATTTATACATTTGGGGGAAGCTTTTGTCTAAAGTGTCACTAATCCCCACAACTCCCTGTAGGTGTACAGTTAGAGACTAAAGCTCATCGCAGCTCCACATTTGGTGGACTGTTTCTCATCCCTGCAGTGATTTAAAAAAAAGAAATAAAAAATGTAACCACCTTGAATTTTCTTAAAATCTCAGTGTCACTGGCGGCATCTTGTGAGGCTGTGAAGAAAACCAATTTACTAAACAATAAACAAAACCACTTCATTAATTCAGGTTATGGCTATTAGGAAATTTTGTGTGGTTTGAATAACAGTATCTATCTTACAGAGCAGGAGAAAGGGTGTAATGACGCCCACTTGAAGGTCCAAACTCAGATCTTGGACAAACCCGCAGGTGGCGCTCTCCTCTGCGGCTTCTGCTACATAACCATCATCGCCGCTTCGCGTTTCCACAAAGACCTTCCCGGTGGCCGTAGTGATGCGCGTGCTCTGTTTCTTGAGGCGAGCTCTAGAGAAATTCTGCAGCTCGTGAGAGAGGGATTGCATGCTGTAATAAATAACGTTGCTTTTTTATATATATATATTCACGACCACGAGCTGCCTTTCAAAATAAATAAATTAAAAAACCGAGCTTATCGGCTGCTCTGTTCTTCTAATACACAGATTCCCGGATGTAAACCCTAGCACACGAATAAGTGTGCGTTTAAGGGGAAAATGACCTCATTTCCCCTGTAACTAGTTACATTATTTTTAGTATTGGAGTTCCACCAATCGGAGACGATACTGTTATTATGGTAATATTACCCGCTGCTTTATCGTAGCCTTGTTGTTTTCAGGCTGCTGAACTTATGAGAAGAGAAGCGAAACACAAAACGTTCTTACAGTCAAAATAAAAGTCCTACACTTACAAACACCTTAGTAATTGTATAAGTATGGGTCTTATGGTGATCTAATAAGCTCGAAGTTGCATACACTATCACTCCATAGACCTAAAAGCCTCTGCTGTAATCATAAAGATATACATAGTATATACTTGTAGAAGAGTAATTTATAATCCCACTATCTGGTGTGACCCAGAAGAGGCCAGGTTTCCTTTTGAGTCTGGTTCCTCTCAAGGTTTCTTCCTCAAGTCTTCTCAAGAATGTTTTCCTTACCACCTTTTCCTCTGGCTTGCTTATTAGGGTTGTAAATACACTCTACATTTATTATTTGCCAGTATGTACATTTCCACTCAGTCATCAGTAAAGTCCATCAAGAGGCTGAAGTAAGACACATGCTGTGGTGGGCTACATATGATGAATAAACTTGTTAAGAATGCAGGTGTTGGCACTGAGTCATAAGTGGTTCTGGAGAGGAGAGTGTCTAAAATACTCATTTACTATTTTACTTATTTACTCTTGTTGATATATCTACAAGTGACGCCACACACACTCAAGTATGTAATGCTTTCCATCCATCTATCAAAGCCAATCCATCTATCCTAATCCATCCATACATCAAATACAATCTATCCATCCTAATCCATCCATCAAATAAAATACAATCATCTACCAAATCCAATCCATCCATTCCAATCTATTCCAATACATCCATCCATCAAGTCCAATCTATCTATCCTAATCCATCCATCAAATCCAATCTATCCATCCTTATCCATCCATCAAATACAATCAATCCATCCTAATCCATCCATGAAATACAATTATCCACCAAATCCAATCCACCCCATTCATACATACATACATCCAATCCAATCATCAGGCCAAATCCAATACATCAAATCGAATCAATCTATCCATCAAATCCAATCTATCCATCCATAAAATCCATCCAAGCAATCCATCCATCCATAACACTGGTATTTCCATGCTAACCATAAAACGACACAAGAATTATATTTTAAAAATGTATTTAATGAAAACAGACATTTCTGAATACATTCTGAGTATTTGCCTTTTGACCATAGCACAGACAACACAATACAGGCACCAGCATTAACAGAACAGAATTAACAGCATATCTGCATGGCTTTTATATCGATTATCATGAATTTTGGCAATGAAATATGAATTCATTCATTTATTTCGTCATGTTTATGTCTGCATCCACATTTAAACATGCAAACGTTTCACCTTTTCAAAGCCATGTGTTTTGCATGAACATTCAATCATTGACAGCTGGAACTGTCTGGAATAACTGCCACTCTTATCAAAAGTACTTTCTTTGTTGTTCCCTGCAGAAATCACACCATACACACTGTAGTAACAGGCACTTTCAACCTCAAGTAATGTGTTTGCTTCTCCAACAACTGAATTTTTATTCAGCAGTTTTCAGGTATGGGATTGATTCCTGATTTGTCATTATTTTATTTTATTTTATTTTATTTATTTTTTTTTTTTTACACATTCCTGGCCAAAAGCAAAACAAAACAAACAACAACAAAAAAACAAAGAAGAACTTAATGGCAACCAAGTTCCCAGATAGTCCAGATACCCAAGAATCACAGTTCATGCAGGTTTTGTGCTACATGGCCTAAAACTACACATTTCACACATATTTATTTATTTATTTATATAAATCAAATGTTATATATCCAGACTTTTTTTTTTTCAGAATTTTCAACAGCCTACACACACACAAACACATCCAAAATAAAAATAAAAAACTGAAAAATCCTGTTATCACTTTATTTTAATGCTCCCTTAAGTAACTTTACTTACTGCATTAGTTAGCATGAACCAACCCTTAACATCAGTAATAATAAACCATATGTAATGTTAACAAAATAACTTGACTAAATACACTTGCATGGAGTAATGTTTATTCAAACCCCAATTAAAAACAAGTCCAGATAAATTAGCAAAATGTAATGTTGAAGATGTCCTGAACGCTGGTCTCCAGGTGTAAATATTGGACTTTGTTTTTCAGCCACAGTTCTGAAAACATGTTCATTTATGTGCTGTTTATGTTGGTCACTGTGGAATTAATGTTACTCAGTGACAGTATGATTATTGCTTAATACAAGTATTGATTATTTGGCTCATACAAGTGTTGCATTGTTGATGTTATTTATAGTGTATAAATGCTGATGTTCCTGGTTTGTTCATGTTAAATAATGTCAATTACAGAAACCTTAAAGTCAAGCATCAGTAAAATCCTTTAAGATTCCTGACATACATTGTGGAATTGATTGATAGATTAGGCTTGAGCCGATGTGATCCATTTGGCACAGGAAGTAAAAAACAGACATATTTGGCAACATAGTAACTTTCAGAGTCCTATCAGTTACCAGGAAAAGTATGATTGCTGGCACATGGCTGGTCAAAGAGGCTGTAAACACTACACCATCTGGCATTTTTAAAGGCCGAGACTTTACATATACTGTGTTCTTCTCAGACTGT
This sequence comes from Cranoglanis bouderius, assembly GCA_023630585.1. Taxonomy (NCBI): domain Eukaryota; kingdom Metazoa; phylum Chordata; class Actinopteri; order Siluriformes; family Cranoglanididae; genus Cranoglanis; species Cranoglanis bouderius. The sequence goes on from CM042568.1 coordinate 7,218,785, forward strand.
GGCTTACTGTTTTTGGCTTATGCGTAAATGACACAAAGAATGGGAAGTGGCTTTTTTATATGACTCAATATAGCTTAAACCCTTTATCCACTCCTTAAACCAGTACACCTTTAATAAGAGAGAGAGACAGGAGTAAAATACTGATTGAATACCATCACCTTGAGCAATAATAATAAACAATATGAAGAAGGCACTTCTGGACCAGACAGAGGGAGATGTGGGTCTCAGTGCAAGCAGACAGGCATCCAGATGTCTGTCTGTTTACGCAAACATGGTCAAAGATAGCCACTAAAAAGAGAAAAAGAAAATGAGAAAATGATTAGTCATATACAGTGGTCCTTGAAAGTTTGTGAACCCTTTAGAACTTTCTATATTTCTCCATAAATATGACCTACAACAACATCAGATTTTCCTAAAAGTAGTAAAAGACAAAGTATGATATTATTCTTTAATTAATGTTGACAAATTGCTGTGGTATAAGAGAAATAATACACTTCAGGATGTGATGTTATAGGATTCCCATTATGTTTTATTCCTTACATAATAAACTACAGTCAGGTATCTGATTAGGAGAAAGCTGAGGATCAAACCTGGGTGAAGTCTAGGGAGATGAGTCCATCAGAGTCAGTGTCTAAGGTGTAAAATGTATCTGCAGAAACAAAAAGGCAGAATAAGAAATTTACTCTGATGTTTGGTTTTGCAATCCTAGAGTGTAATGACATGGAATAGAGAACTTTAAGGATAATATCTAATTGAGTGTCATCTGAGAGTGTGCACTGGTCACTCACTGAACATGGTCTCCAGGCGCACTAGACAGGTGACGAAGTTGTCGAAGTCGACGTTCAGGTCCTGTTCTGTGTAGCGCAGAATAATCAGCTGGAATATATGGTTGTTCAGCTTGAAGCCTGGTGGGAAAAAGGGAAACAATATCAAAAATGTAAACCTGGATACACATACACACTATAGGAAACTGATCACAGAGAGATGCAGATAGACCGTAAGTATTATACAGGTGCATCTCAAAAAATTTGAATATCGTGGAAAAGTTAGTTTTTTTTCCCATGATTTAATTCAAAAAGTGGAACTTTCATATACAGTGAAATATATAACACCAACATGTCAGAAAAAAAAATAATAAAAAACAGAATCACTGAGTTGGTAAAAGGATCACCCCTTGCTTTAATTTGCCTTAATTTTTTAATTAAAGTGAAAGTGAAAGTGACATGTGAAGGCCAATGTATGGTAACCCATACTTGGAATTTGTCCTCTGCATTTAACCCATCCAAGTTAGTGCACACACATTAGGAGTTGTGAGTAGTGAACACACACACTACAAACCGTGAACACACCCGGAGCAATGGGCAGCCATTTTTGCTGCGGCACCCGGGGAGCAGTTGAGGGTTAAGGGCCTTGCTCGAGTGCCCAACAATTACTTGCAATTACAGCCTTTAGTCTGTTGGGATATGTCTCTACTAACTTTGCACATCTAGACTTTGCGATATTTGCCCACTCGTCTTTGCAGAACTGCTCAAGTTCAATTAAATTTGATGGTGACCATTTGTGGACTACAGTCTTCAAGTCATTCCACAGATTTTCAATGGGGTTTAAGTCTGGGCTCTGACTAGGCTATGCAAGGACATTCACCTTTTTCTCATTCAACCACTGTGTGGTCAGTTTTGCTGTGTGCTTTGGGTCATTGTCATGTTGGAAGGTAAACCTTCTTCCCATTGACAACTTTCTGGCAGAGGGCAGCAGATTTTCCTCAAGAATTTGACGGTATTTTGCCCCATTCATTTTCCTTCTATCCTGACAAGTGCTCCAGTCCCTGCTGCAGAGAAACACCCCCATAACATGATATTACCACTTCCATGCTTTACTGTAGGAATGGTGTTATTTGGATGGTGAGCTGTATTGGATTTCCGCCAGACGTATCGTTTGGTGTTGAGGCCAAATAATTAAATTTTAGTCTCATCTGACCATAACACCTTTTTCCATGTGGCCTCAGAATCTTCAGGGTGCGTTTTGGCAAAGCTCAGTGGTGGGTGGCTTTTTTCTTGCAACCACAAGCCACATTTGTGGAGACTTTGTGATATTGTTGTCACCTGCACACAATAACCACTCTTTGTCGTAAATTCGTGCAACTGCTTTCATCCAGTTTGGAGCGACGTCCTGATCCAGGGAGGGTCTGTGTTGTACCAAATACCTTCCACTTCTTAATAATAGACTTCACTGTGCTTCTAGGCATTGATAAAGCCTTTGAATTTTTTTTGTATCCATCTCCTGACTTGTGCCTGTCCACAACTTTATCCCAAAGATCTTTTGACAGTGCCTTGCCACCCATAGTTGAGTGTTTGCTTCAGTTGTACTACAAAATGCTCCAGGAAAGGTCCTTTCATGCTAAGCTAATCAAAATGACCACAGCTGATCACAGTTGAAAGTCAAATGGCTTTGTGTGCCATTGAGAAGGTGATTAGCTACACCTGATTGAGTTTACAAGTCATATTTATAAGGGGGGTGATCCTTTTTCCAACTTAGTGATTCTGGTTTTTTTTTTTGTTTTATTTCCTGACATGTTGGTGTTATATCTTTCACTTGGATGTTATAAGTTGCACTGAGTAAATACAGCTGGATAAAACAAAAACTGTGTCCGTCTTCATTTCAGGCTAAAAAGCAACAAAATTTTATTATTTTAAAGGGGGTGATTCTTTTCTATACCCACTGTATTCTAGATTCATTACACATAAAATGAAATATTTCAAGCCTTTTTTTGTTTTACTCTTGATGATTACAGCTTACAGCTCATGGAAATCAAAAATCCAGTATCTCAAAATATTAGAATAAATAATTTATAATTAATCATTTATATAAAGTACGGGAAAAATGAACTTTTCCATGATATTCAAATTTTTTGAGATGCACCTGTATGTTGAATGATTCAAGGTTCTGGAACATGTGCTTTTCTCTAGAGATCTACAATTCCTAGCCTCAGCCCTGGATGGACCGCTGTACAGGCAGATGTTATGATACATGAATGGACTCACCTGCTGATTCAAGGGCCATACGCAGCTCATATGAGTTCATTGTGCCAGACTTGTCAACATCAAACTTCCTGAACACTTCCTGAGTAAGGAGAAGAGATAAACCAGTTCTTAAATGTATAATTCAATAACCCCTGTATTCCAATCACAAGGCAAATACCTTGACAAGAAGTAAAGTGCTTGTCATGGAGCCCAAATAACATTTATTTACTGTTATTTGCATCAACAGATTTCTGGAAGATGTTATATTGTTCAAATGAGCTAACTAGCTAAATGCATGTTACATGTTATAAAATATTACATTTTAATTGTCTCTTTTGTAGAAATATTTAAGTAGGTGATGAATTTAAGCAAACTCACCAGATAGTGTTTGATTTTCTCCCACAGCACATGGAACTCTGGGAGACCCAGCTTACCACTGCCATCTATCTGAACATGTCTGTCACAGAGAATAACACATGTGGGGAGGGAGACACGGACATGCCGTGCAGACAGACGGTGAAGAAACAGAATCCAGTCTGAGAGACATTCAAGAGAGAAAAACAGACTGGTGCAGAGTCTAATAAATGGAGAGACTCAAACAAGCATATGCTACTACTACAACTACATTTCATGGCATGTAGCTGCATATGGCATTTGGCAGACACCCTTATCCAAACCGACTTATTTCTCATAGATATCTCATTTATACAGCTGGGTGGTTGAGGGTTGGGGGCTTTGCTTGGGGGCCCAGTGGTGGCAGCTTGGTGGTGCTGGGATATGAACTCACTGTCTTCAGATCAGTAGGCCAATTTTTTAACCACTGAGCTACTGCTTCCCACTACTACTACTACCACTACAACAACAACAACCAGTACTACAATTACAACTACTACTACTACTACTAATAATAATAATAATAATAATAATAATAATAATAAATCATGGGCTCAAATAAACAAATTAAATTTTACATTTATATAGCATGTAGACAGAGGGAAGGAATGAAGGAAGGAAGGAGGGAAGGAGGGAAGGAAAGAAAAACAAAAACAAAAGGAAAGAATGACAGAATAAACAAAAAGAAAAACAAAAAAAAGACAAAATGACAGAATAAACAAAAGAAAGAAAGAAAGAAAGTAAGAAAGAAAGAAAAAGCTCTTTGTGAGAAGCGCTGAGGTATGGATACGTCCATGAGGTTGATCATACTGCGGCACGCCTCCTGGGTAAAGCCGTCTGTCTTCAGATCCTTATCTATGAGAAATAAGGAGAGTTTACATTTATGCACAACACACAGTAACTCTATTAGTATCAGCCATTTGTTGATGTGATGTTGCCTGAATGCTTTCCAATGCACTGTGTATGAACTGAATTCTGTTGTGGATCTGTTTTTAAAGAAACATTTGCTGATTATGTTTGAAGACTCACGCTTGCTGATGATTCTGTTCAGAATGGTCTGGAGCTCTGTGACACTGATCTCCATGTCCTACAAAACACACACATTAAATATAGTGAAACAAGCATATGAACTTGAGAGTTCAGAATGCTTACAGATTTTTTAGAAACGTATACTCCCCCCCCCAAAATGTTACTGCTATAGCTATGCATGAGCATTTGAATGTGGATAAGCCACCAGACTTGGAACTTGAGTGCTCCTGGTCCTACCTCAATATGCTGGAGTAAGGAAAAACTCGTATGAACTACAATTTGCCTCCATCTGAGAAAGCATGTTCAGGTTAGTTTACCTAATTTGCTAACATTAACTCGCTATATTTAACTAAGTTAGCCTGTTTTCTTTGCTAATGCCAGGTTGGACTAGCATCGATTCCAGTAGCTAACATAACCGGCAAAGCAAAAAAATGAACAAAGGTATTGATGTACACATTTAAATAATGAGCTTAATTTCTGTATAGTTGAATTAGGTTCATAAAAGAAATATATATTGAGGGAATCCATGGAATAAAGAGCTGCAAAACATTTGAGAACCCCTGCTTATCATACATCGTGTTCGTTCTTACCGCTCCCGCCAGCTGTCTGAAGAGATTCTTGAATCCGGCATCAATTTGGCTCTCATCCAAATAATTCTGACAGAAAGAAGAAAGATATACACAGAGAAACAGCGCTAGTTAGTTACTTTTTTAATGCCTGGTAAGATTCTTGAGAACAGATTTGAGGACACAAGAGTACAGGTCATGGAGTATTCAGGATTTTAGGAATAGGATATTTAGTTTAGAAACAGAGATTAGTACCAAGTTTGTACATTATCCTATATGTGAGTTAAGTAAGTTTGACATTTGTGCATCTGCAGGTTTCCCAACTCACCACTTTGGGAAGATCAGCTTTGACTTCATCATCCAATTCCCTAAAGCAGGAGGAAATAAGTTGGGGTCAGTAACTGATCAATCACGCTACACAAATATACATGACAAAAACTGCAGTGACTGACTTAAATTCATTTACTGTACACGGACAACAAAAGCTGTCTCTGTGAATCAGCTCCTGGTTGTAATTTGTATAATATTTATAACATAATTCGGATGATTTACTAGATAGGACTTGTTTTCTGACCCTCTAGCCTACTAGATTCTCTACATGAACAATTTCCTACCATTAATTGATTTGTCCTGAGTAAAAGCACACTTTACAGCTGGAAGTAATAAGCACCAACTCTTACAACAGTACAATACAATAAAATACAGCAGCTGAGATCATTAAGAGTCTACTGTACTATGTATTTGTCCTAAAACTATCAGAATTCTATCGTTCCTTCCCTCTTCCCCAACACTCACACAGAGTCAGCGGGTTTTTCAGAGAAGACACGTAGCACGAAGTCGGCTTCTTTCTGTGGCTCGAACGTGGATGGGACGATGATGTATTCTCCAGCGGGAAGGCGGAGGCGTGAGCTGACCTCACGCAGGTTGATGAAGAGCTCAGAGCGAGCGCTGGAGCCGTGTGTGAGGAAGAAATCTCGCTTCAGGTGAACTCCTGACTGACCTACATGCTGCCAGAGATAGAGGACACGTCCATGAACCTTGGTCTTGACAACTGTAAATGTGTTTACATACCTGATGCTCACTCACACACACACACATTTCCATGCGTAGTTATTTCATAGAGTATAGTTTGAACTTTTCATATAGAAGCTAACACTCAAGTCATATATGAGAAAACTTCAGCAGCCACTTCATACCTCACGGGGAACCTGAAAAAGAGGGACATGAGATAGTAAGAGACAATAAACTGAAGTGATATTAAACAGCTTCATTCGATTAAACGGTTTTCAAACGGCGCGCACCTCGTATACTGCGAAGCCGATGGTCTCCATGTCTTTGCCCTCTTTGCGCTGTTTCCTGCGGTCTTTCTGCATCAGAGCCACTAGGAAGGTGCAGTTGTCCTGTTCTGTCGTATCCGGGTGCTTCAGGGTGATCTTGAACTGAGGGTTGATCCAAAATGTAGCTGAGGATTGTGGGTAAATTGAAGGAGAAAGATTGAGACTTGGACAAGAAACTTGACAGTGGTGACTTTATCTTATTGTGCAGCCTTCACACACACACACACACACACACCTGGGAAGTTCCTGCAGCCTCCAGCCGTGCTGCCTCTCCTCCACTCGCCCTGGTAGAGAGACGTGCTCCACTTCTTCACCTGATTGGCTTCCAGAGCATCCGCTGTCAGGTTACAGATCTCCAACCTGCTGAACTCCCGCAGGAAGTCCTGGAACGACATCCTGAGAGAGAGAGAGAGAGAGAGAGAGAGAGAGAGAGAGACAGAGAGAGAAAGACAAAAGAGACAGAGAGACAGAGAGAGATAGGAAAAAAGACAAAAGATAGAGAAAGTGAGAGATAGAAAAAAGAAATACAGAGAGATAGAATGTAGAGATAGAGAAAGAAAAGAGAGAGAAGAGGGAGAAGAAAGAGGGGGAGTGAGAGAAGAGAGAGAAATTGAGAGAAGAGATAGATAGATAGATAGATAGATAGATAGATAGATAGATAGATAGATAGATAGAGAAAGAGAAGAGAGAAAAGAAGAGGGGGGTGAGAGAAGTGAGAGACAGAAAACAGGATCAGAGAGAGAGAGAAGGAGAAAAGAGTGAGAGAATCAGAGGTCAGTAATGATGCACTGAAATAAAGCAAACCTTCATAAATCATCACACACACTTACCAGAACTCTCCGTCGTCGCTGCGGTTATGCAGTTTGCTCCTGGAGGCCGCGTCCACACTGTCCCACTCTCTAGCACTGAAAACAGCACAGCAGTATGAGCGGCATCACATCATCAGCATTCTGCTTTATGTTCTGCTTAAAATCGTCTCCTTCTTACTTATCGCTCCAAGCTCCAGTCCACTCCACCTCTCCCCAGGGGTTTCTGATGCGCACCAGCTTGGTGGGGGTTCCTCTGAAAACCACCTAACACACACATTTTATTGTGTATACAGCAGTATAGCAAAACATACCTACATCAAGGTCTTGGAAAAGCACTAATATCATATATTTCTACTAGTTTATCACAGTTTTCGGGCAAATGTGTTTGAGAATGTGTGAGTGTTTGAACATCATCACACTGCCAATGCAGCTAAAATCCTCAACCAAGTCTAAAGGTTGATTGGGCTTAAATTGTTTGCGTTTCTCCCAAAATGAAAAAGGAGAAATGAAATGTAGACAGACTAACACATATTATCTAATCAAATTACACAAAAGTACAAATGACAATTGTAAGTTTAGTGGTTTTTTTTTTTTTAAAAAGCAGCTGTCTTTGTATCATTCTTATTATACCATTGACGAGACCTCGTGATTTAATGCATTGCTCAACCCAAACAGATTCATTATCAAGCTATTTATAGAAATACTCCAGTCCTCACATCGAATGTCACGAACAGCTGTCACTAACTCACCTCCTCCACTCCTGTCACTGAGTAGGCGTGGCCTTTAACCAGTTTCTTGAAGGTGACGGCCTCCATGTCACGAGTATTGCTGATCTACAGGCCACAAATAAAACACAACAGAAATAGCTGGTTACTGAGTTCTGAGATTCACTGAATATAGGAACTACTCATCAGGTCAGTGACAGGAAAGACAGAAATGTCAAATACATTTTAAAGTAATGACAATTCAATACTTCTTATGTGCACTAGACTGATTGGACTTTAAATTTATATGATTTGGGTCCCGAGCAAGTAGCAGGTAGATATTTTACTGATTACATAGCTATGCCTGATGATGCTGGTTAATGTACAGCACTGTACAAAAGTTTTAGGCACATGCAAAGAAATACTGTAGAGCAAAGGTGCCTTCAAAATAATAAAATTAAATGTTTCTACATTTTAAAAAATACCATAAAGAGCAGTAAACAGTAGTAAATGAAACAAAGTCAATATTTGGTGTGACAAAAAAATAAAAATAAAAATAGTAGTCTCCGGTACAATTAGTGCAGTTTTATAAGGAAATGAGCTGGTAAGTTTTATTGAGCATCTTGCAGAACCAGCCACAGTTCTTCTGGAGACTTTGACTTTCGCACTCGCTTCTTATTTTTGCAGCAAAACCCAGCAGCCTTCATTGTGTTTTTTGGTCTGAAAAGTGTCTCTTACGTAATATGCTGCTTTCTTTAATGACATACAAACATTTTTCTGTAACATTTAATTTTGTGCTAGAAAACTAATGTTTGGGAATCTAAAATGTTTTTTCTACTGACTTGATAATGTAGAAGTCGTAAAATACAAAATCTATAACGAAGTTTGTACTAAAAAAAAAAAGATGTCTAAAACTTTTGCAAAGTAATGTACACGAAGTGACTACAGATTTAAAGTGACAATTTGACCAAAAATGAAGTTTACGCTTCAAGTTTATCTGAATTCTAGTCGATCAGCCAAAACATGTTAGTTAAGTTTTGTAACAGAACTAAAGGGCCACTGCTTCGAAACAGTTAATGGAAGCATATATCTGGCATTTCAGGTTATAAAACCATAGAGTATATCTGTATAAAAAAAAAATATTTTCTAATAAAACTAACTATTTCATCGAGAATACTTCTAATGTACAATTCACCTTCTGAACTGTTTTTAGCTCTGCAACACACTTCTGTCAAGTTTCAACAGTGCGTCAGAAACAGCAAGCAAGTCAATGCAAATGCCAAACTGCACATTTGTAATCTAATCGTGAACTACACTGAAGTTCTCTCATGCATTATTAGAGATGTGAAGGATTCCGATAAAAGAGCCGTGTTTCTTTTAAAATTAATCATGTCTGGCGGGAGAATGAAGAAAAAAAAACACTGAGGTCTGCAGAGTGTTGCACCTCCAGGACCTAAGTTGTCACTCCTGTTCTGAAATATTTTTAAAATAGATGGGTGGAGTATGTGTGAAAGTATGTGATGCTGACGTCTATGGAGCAGCCCAGCAGTGATCCTCTCTCCACGGCCCTCCTTATGATGTTGTAAAGATCAGCGGGAGGTTTGTTCAGCTCGTACATCTCCGTCACACCACCCGTGAAGTCCTCAAAGCCTTCTGATGTACTGCCGCCTGACAAGGCCTCGTAGCAGCCATTCAGCCTGACACACACACACACACACACACACACACACACACACACACACACACACACACACACACACACACACACACACACACCATACTGACCACTTAGTAACTATTAGTACCACAGACAAAATACAATACTAAGCATGACAATTAAATAAGGACTTTTAACAATATACACTGTCACAAAGCAGCAAACCAGAAGGTGACACTGATGAAAGAAAACTCCCTGAAAGAACACTTAAGAGGAACCAGACTCAAAAAGGGAACCCACTACACAGGTAAAAACGAGAGTCCTGGGTATAAAGTGTTTTTGAGGAAGTACAAATCTTTCAGCTCAGTTTTATTAAACTCACTGTAAAGACAAAAACAGTTCAACTTTACATACCTACTTAGAGAGTGCAAGCCATTTCCATTTAGATCCAGATTGCTTCCAATACAACAAAGAGTCTCATTTTTTTTCAACTGACCTAAATTCTACTCTTTCCAGAGTATTTAAATTGATCCCATTGCCTGAAGCAGAGCCTGTTTTTGAAATTCCGCTTTCTGCTTGTACCAACTGCAGTATTTTCTAATGAACTTGGCCCAAGTTTCAAAAAACAATGAAAACAAGTCATTTAAACCCTGTTACGAGTAAGATTTTTAGTGAATTAAAAGCCAGGAATAGTCAAACTTGAGGAAATTACAATAAAAACTGAAATCGCCTGAATAAGAAAGAATGCAAAATGTCAATTTTGTTCTAGGGGAACGCTGTGAAGTTGAAACTTGGAAGCACAAGCCAATGTAGTTTTTCTTTAAAAAATAAAAATAAATAAATAAATAAATAAGACAAACTGCTCATTAGTAAGTAGCAGTCACAATGGCTTTATGTTCAACCTCATTGTCCTGTAATCATCGTGTCTAACTGCTCCCACATGCACGAGAGTAAAAACTTCATGTCCCACAGAATCCCGCTGCACAATTACCTAAACTGGCAGTGTGGTTGCTTATTTGCCAAGACATGTTTCCCAACTCAACCTGAAAATCTGTAAATGTCCCGTCCACACACTCAGACAGTTTCAGAGTGTATGTCTAGGAAGCATTTGCTATCAGTGTCCAAGATTTTTTTCTGTGCGCTCCTTGTCTTACTTGGCGTAGGCCTTTTCCACCAGAGCGCTCCAGAACTCGCCGCCCTCCGCCGAGTGCACGAACAGCAGCTTCCCGTCTTTAAACGGCAGCCTGTCATCGATCACCACGTCAACCCACTCACCAAACTGCCAGAACTACAAAAAGAGAGAGACAGAGTGCATGAGAGAGACAAACAGAGAGAGATTATCTCAAATAAGGAGACAACAACCACCAGGTGGCAGAATCTCAGTCATTTGTGAATTTACAGAACACAGACTGTACATGTACGTGCATGCACAAGCATATACATATACACACACAAACACACTCGCACACTCACTCAAACAGGAGACAACTCAGAGCAGAATTCAAACCGGCACTCGAGCACAGTGAAGCTAGCAGACTATGTGAGGTGTGTGTATGAGATTTTGCTTGCTCTGGGACAATGATGCGATCTCACTATCAGCAAGCGAAGCAGGAGTCACAAATATGATTATACACTCTCACACTGATCTCATAATGAAATCCCACGATCATGTCGTCTCTAAGCAGCTGTACTGTTCTCTCTCAGCAGGACATCTGTGTAGAGTTACACTGTGTCTCTGGAAAGCTTCATTTCGAGCCTCACTCCTTGCTGTACTGTTCCTACTCATGCCATGTCATTAAATCCTTTCTGCACCAGTGCATGCTGCTCCAGCATTGCACAGTAATTTTATTCTATGATGCTACACTGGGAGTTTATAACGGTATCTTAAATCTGACTTTTGGTGTATAACAATACATACCTCCGCAACAGGGTTTTTATACTCATAGTACTGTTAGTCCCTGACCTAGTGAACCAGTAACAGGATGTATTTATTGATAGAGACTTCGAAGCACTTCTGTAAGTCTCTCTGGATAAGGCCGTCTGTCAAATGCCATAAATGTAAATGTAAATGATTTAAGATGCCAACTAATCAAATAAAATTAGACTTTTGTATGTGAGTTTGTCAATCTGTCTCTCCATCATCCGATATGCAACGCTTCTTGACATCAGAAGTCTGAGAAAAGCACAAGATCACGGATGAAAACCAGGATGGATGAAGGCAGCTGAGGTGAGGAGAGAATATCTTTGTTGTATCTTTCTCACTGTTTTGTGCACCGTATATAACTGTAGCTCTACATAAAACATAATCCATGACAAAATCTCCATGTTGGTAACTAACAGAGGTGTGTGATGTGTAAGGAACAAAACAATAGAGGGTGTGATGTTATAGTGAGATGACGCCCAACGTGAAGCGGAGCTGTTCCAAAAGCAGCAAGTTTTGACATGTCTTCACCAGCGATTACAGCAATTTGCCAGAGATTTATTAATAAGTGACATGTATTACTTTTGAAATTTTTTATAATTACATTTAATCCTGGGCAATGTCCATGAAACAAGTTTGGTCCTGTTATCACCCACGTTATACGGCAGCTACAAATAGTCGTTCCGTTACTTGCTTCTTTTTTTACTCTCTTGAAGTTAATAATACAAAAAACAAAATGCAGCGTGTCCTGTTACAGAGAAACCGCAAAGTGCAAACAGTCCTGAAGTGATCCGCCCTGAAGACTTTCATGTGTCAGAAAACCTAAAGTTACAGCTTTACCTCTGACACTTTAGTCCTGACACTGGAGACTCCTTCCAAAAATGTTACATATTACAAGTCCCTACAGGGTCTCTGGGTTACTGATCAGAAGGTCGGGGGTTCAAATCTAGAAGAAGAAGAAGCCTTTAATTGTCACATATACATTACATCACAGTGAAATTATTTTCTTCGCGTATCCCAGCTTGTTAGGAAGTTGGGGTCAGAGTGCAAGATGCCACTGTTGGGCCTTTGAGCATGGCCCTTAACCCTCTCTGCTCCAGGGGTGCCGTATCCTGGCAGACCCTGCGCTCTGACCCCAACTTCCTAACAAGCTGGGATACGCGAAGAAAATAATTTCACTGTGCTGTAATGTATATGTGACAAATAAAGCCTTCTTCTTGTTCTAGATTTGAGAAATCAGCAGTGCTGTGGTATAAGGCAAAAATATCATGTCACAATAATTTAATGCATTTTCCCAATACACAACATTCATCACAATATTTACGCTTCGAAGCGAAGTTGCAACTTGTAACTCCCCACCCCTTCAACTTGCAATTTCAACTCATTAACTTGGGGTAAATCAATATGTCCCGCTTCTCTAGTTATAAATTAGCCTAGCCCAGTGTCTATTTTGCTATGTAGGCCTGTTTCAATTAATTAATGCACATACCACAGTTCCGTTATCACGTTTTGCCATATGGCAACAATTACCATTTAACAGAATTTTACGATTTAACAGAATACTCAAAATACATAAACTTATTTAAAAGACAAAGAATAAATGTTAACTCATCTCAGACAGGGTTTAAATTTTTTCTTTTTAAGTAGTTTTGCCTAAATATTGAAAAATTAATCAAATTTTGAGGGCCCTTTGATGATGACCTTTACCACGCCACATATTTGCAGAAAAGATTGTGCAAACAGCACTTCCTGGTCATGTGACATGCCATTTATATGTCAAAATTTAAGCCCCCTTTTTCCAGTTGCACAGGAAAATAAAAGTTTTGTATTATTGCCTATCAAAAAATTGAAACAAAACCCAGCAACCTTCATTGTGTTTTTTGTCTGAAAAGTGTCTCTTACGTAATGTGCTGCTTTCTTTAATGACATACAAACATTTTACTGTAACATTTAATTTTGTGCTAGAAAACTAATGTTTGGGAATCTAAAATGTTTTTTGTACTGACTTGATCATGTAGAAGTCATAAAATAAAAAAATCTATAACAAAGTTTGTACTAAAAAAAAATGGTGCCTAAACCTTTTGCACAGTACTGTACAAAAATAAGTTATTTAACACTGACAATGAAGGAACAAAAATATTCTCCAGCATCACATCCTGCTACTTGTCAACTTTAAGATCTCATCGTATTTGAGTCATTCAACATCATTCTAAAGCAGCACCAGGCTTATGAAATACAAGATGGGGTGGGTGGGGGTGTGTGTGTGTGTGTGTGTGTGTGCGCGTGTGTGTGTGTGTGTGTGCGTGCGTGTGCGTGTGTGTGTGTGTGTGTGTGCGCGTGCATGGTGTCACACCCAGTATGAACTGACAGCACACTGGACGAGGTCAGACTGCACTGAGCAGATACTAATGCTGTAAGTGGCTTGGTGGAAGGCTGGATTAGGGATTAGGGACACTGTACTGTCTTCTTCTGTGTGTTTGTAGGCTCCCTCCACACACTAGGAGATGAAAACATTACCATATTCTCAGTAAATTTGTTTACCATTATACTACAGCGCTGCTGAATTCTGTAATCTGATTGGTCAGAAGGTGTTGATAAATTTCCCATAACTGAGGCTCTGACAATAGTTGCAGCTGCAAGGCTTATGTTAATGTGCTCGATCTAATACATTATAATTTCCATAGCAACAACTTACACACGGGCTCTACACACAAACAGGTTAAATACAAATGTGTAATTGTTGATGTTGTGAAGCTTTCTGTGAGGAGATGGTTATTTGGCATTTTTGGAAGGAGTCTCCAGTGTCAGTGCTTTATAACAGTCAGGGTAAAGCTGTAACTTGAAGTTTTCTGACATGTAAAAGTCTTCAGGACAGTGGACATTGCAGTTTCTCAGTACCAAAACAAGCTTAAAATTTTTGTCTTATTTAATTTCAAGACAGAAAAAAATGAGACTGGTGAGGGAACAGCCATGTAGCTTTAATGAAAGTGATAACTAATTTGTTTCACAGATGTTTCCACAGCAGAGTGTAGCTCGTTAATGAAGACAAAAATTTTAATATCAGAGGAACAGAACACTGGGACATGCTGTTGTATGAAAATAATCACCTTTGAAATGGCAACAGTACCTTCACTTCACATCGGGCTGCATCATACCACCCCGTTGTTGATTATTTTCCTATAACAGCATGTCCTGAAGGGTTTTTTTTATTCCTTGTGTAGCCAAATTGTAAAAAAAAAAAATTATATACATATATATATATATATATATATATATATATATATATATATATATATATATATATATATATATATACACACACACACACACACACACACACATACACACACCACAACAACCATGACTGACATTAACTAAATGACTAAATGATCTACTTAGCTTAACATCATAGAGTCTGCAGCTAAATGTTTCCAGTCTTCATGTTATTTTCTAATAACTGGCATATCGGACATGATATTCTGTGACACAACATAAGCTAATACACAGTCATGCCCTAGAATACATACATTCTGAGAAAGTCTTGGTTTTAAATGCAAAAATATAAATTGTGTGCTATGTTAGCAAATTTACCCCTTCAGCAAAATAGAAAATCAGACTCCAAAAAACATTTCCAGTACATGGTTATTGACTATGCTCAGTGCTGAACTGTTTCATGTTATCTACGTGCTACACTGTTCTGTAGTCTGCATGCCTGCTGCTCTCCTTGTCCATTTCTTCCCTCATCTCTATTTTTCCAGGAACATTCTGTCTGCATGACAAATAACGCTATGTGCAAACAAGCAGAATTAGTGGGCACGGTGACAACCTGAGTAAACATAAACGAAATCTCTTGTAAGTCAGAGCAGAGACCGTATTTTAAGACTAGTTCATCCAAGGCTGGTGTAAACGGAAAGAGAGAGTGGATAGGGGTGTTGTTTTGCGCCTCTGGCTATGACATGGCAACTATGAATGATCAAAGTAGCTGAATTTCAGCAGACCTGCTTAGAAACACACTACATTCTCTTACTGCTGTACTAATGCAAACACACACACACACACACACACACACATACACACACACACATACACACACACACACACACATAGTTACACTGCAGTAAAAACACCAAATGCTACACAAACTGAAATACCAGTTTTGTGCGCTTTTCTAATTCCCAGTCTGTGAGAAACACCCTGGTGAAGGACACACCCATTTACAGCTACTTACATATCTGGTCTGAACTGTACACAAAGTAAAAACACCCACACCCACCCACACACACACACACACACACTAGTGATCCGCAGAGCATTCTACCCTCTTGCAGCTTAGTGTCACTGTGCTTTTTATTTGCATTTGCATGCAGTAAAAGAGGGACTAGAGACAGGTGTATAGACAAACATTTAACTAACACACACACACACACACACACACACACGCACGCACGCACGTACGCACACACACACGCGCGCGCACGCACGCACACACGCACACACACACCCTGGTCAGTCTCGCATTTACATACATGAAGTACACTGAATGGGTTAAGAGAGAACCTTGAGCCGTGTATGTAAGGTGTATGTATGGAGTGAAGTCTATACACTTGTCCATATTGCTGAAGAACTTTATTTACATTCTGCATGATTATTCTCACATCAGTGCGCGTGTTAAACCTGCTCTTCTACTCCAAAACTCCTTTACTCTGACACTTCTGTTCAAAACCAGCTACAACTGACACACGGTCCAGTGCGAGTGCACGATTTAAACTCACAACCTGTTACACTGCTGCTATCCCTAATGAATAATTCTATTCCATTCTACATTCCACTTTCTAACCGTTCTTTTCTATTCTTTTTATTCTCTCCATTCTATTTCCTGCAATTCTATATTGTTCTATTACAAACTTTTCCATTCTATTTCATTTCTATTCCATTCTTTTTCATTCCATTTCAATAGTTTATATTCTATTTCATTCAATATTTCATTCTGCTGAATTCCATTCCATTCTTTTCTATTCTACTTCCTTTTCATAATGTTTCATCCATTCTATTTTCCATTCTATTCCATTCCTTTCTATCCATTCCATTTAATTCCACTGGTTTCTGCTCACCTCTGTTCTATTTCATTCAATTCTATTCTATTCCATTTCTGTAATGCTCTGTATGTAATGTAACGCTCTGCACTTCTGTAATGTGTGCGTGTGTGTGTGTGTGCACGTGCATGTTTACCTGAAAGTGAAAGATACCAGCGTAGCCCTCGGTGAAACTCTGTCCATGTGGAACCACGCGGTGCAACAGATTATCATTAAGAGTGAGAGATGCAATAGCAGCCAGCAGCCAACAATCACCTGCAAAACACACACACACACACACACACACACACACACACACACACACACACACACACACACACTTATTTATTCATTCAGAGTTGGTAACATTGAAGAGTGTGTACTGTTCAGGTTTTGTATTTCCCCTACTCCAATGCACCTAATTTTTGAATCTGCTCTATCAGAAAAGGGTTGGAATGGGATACCAAACCGCTTATTTGGAATCATTTTTATAATTATGGCCAGGTGTACTGTTTAACAAGATCGGTCATGCTTTTTATGCCGTTTCAGACCAACATGAGCCAAAAGAGTACTTCTAAACACAAGACACTGACAATTACTGACTCATGTTTACTTTAAGGATTTTGTTACAGCTTTTTAAGTGCTGTTGCAAGTCTACACTGCATGTAATTGTTTAGCTCATATGAATATTCACTTGGCTGTAGTCCACTGAAACAGCTCAACAGTGTGCCTGTCCATCTACTAATTAATAAATTCACTTTTCCAAATGTTCTTCTGTCTTTACTGTCTGAGCTCTTGAACATGGGATGAACTACTACGCTTCCAAATAAAGACAAAGCAGCTCGACATTTCGGACCGTGCCAAAATAGGATGTCCTGTGTACATTTATCAAACAATATTCACCACCAAAATATGACAGGAATTATACCAAGGCTCACCAAGGGCCTCGGCCAGCAAGAATCTGGGACGTAACCCAAGAAACTGAGGCGGTGATTTGGTTTGGAGTTAATAAGTACCAGGGTTATAAACAAGCCGAGGCAGGTCTCCAGATGCAGAAACATTAATTATACCCAACCTCTTCGGTAATAAAACTGTTGTAGATGTAAGCGTTATAGTGCAGCTCCACAACATAATAAAGGAAACTGTGGGGGAAAAGGCAGCCTTTTTTCCAAGGGTGACAAATTAAAGGAAAATATGTTTGCTTAGTTATACTGTAGAGGGGATTTTTTTTTTTTTTTGATGGTATGGTTTGTCTCCACTCGCTCCCTTAGAGGGAAGCTCCCTTCTATCCTATTGGGAGTGGTCTCTTCCAGGATGACTCTGCCCCTTTTAACAGGGCACAAGGAGTGCCTTTATTGTTCCTTTATCGATGAGGATGAAAATGATGCAAGTCATATGCTACGGCCTTAACAAGCATCAGCTCTCAACCCCTCTGAACACCTACAAGGGATTTTGGAGCTTTTCACCACCATCATCACAACACCAACTGAAGGAATATCTTTTGGAAGAATGATATTCATCATTGCTCCAATACAGTTCCAGAGACTTGCTGAATCTGTGCCAAGGTGCATTGAAGCTGAAGCTGTTTGGACTAGCGGTGGCCCAAAATCCTACTAACTTTATGTTAGTTTTCTTTTAATTTCACCCGACTGGATCTACATTATTCTTTCTGGCTGATCTGTCACTACTGTAAAAGACTCACCCAGTGCTCCCTGACAAATATCTGTGCGAGTGGCTCCATCCATGATGAACTGGGGACGAGAGCAGATCTCCTGTAAACACACACATACACACACAGAGAGTTCTATATGTTAACAAATAATGACACAAAGGGAAACCTATGAGGACGCACAGAAAGAGAGTCATTGTGGTTGGCCATATTGTTGAGCAACACCAACATTAACACACCAAGAACACAGATAATCAAGTCTGGTTTATGCTTCGTAAGAGGTGCTCATGAAAAACACCCAAAAGTTCTGAAGTAATTTCCTCAAACTTGTTATCTTGGGGTTTAATGCAATGCCACTATCTGCATCTGGATTTAAACCCAAAGGGGTGTTAGCTAAACCAGAAGGTTTTTCCCTCTTTCTTTCTCTTTCTATCTTTTTTTTTTTTATTTTTTATTTTTTTTTTTTTTATTTAAATGAACCCTACATCTCTGCCCCAGAAAAAAAAAAAAGAGGTAGAAATGGCAGCACAGTCAGTGTGTGAATTCTGGCTATGACAGTTCCTCAACCTCATCTACACTGGCCTTATATATTGGCCTTATTTAAACCAACACAACGCGGGCCACGAACAAAATCGAATGAATGAAAGCGGAAATGCTTTGTACAAGTCTTTATTTAGTCCTGTAAGCTTCATACCTGATGAATACTCTTATGAAAGTAAAAACCTCCTGCTTGCACAGTTTTTTTGTTGAGTCCCAGTCGTGATGCACACCTCTAGCCTAGAACCAGATGTAAACCTTTCTGGAAAGCTTAAAAAAAAACAATAGTGCATCTCCTGTTTGTATCTGTTTGGTACACAATATCTGTTCATTCCAAAAATTCGGTTACACTCCTAATCTCATCACAGATGCAGAATCAAATCATTTCCTCCCACCTCTTTCATACATCACTACTGGTGGAGAGTGTCTGCATGTTTCTGTTTTGAGGAGTGGCTTAAGTAAACCTTCACCTCACCAATTACTTTTATGACTTCCTTATAGGTTTGGAAGCTGGTGCACAAGGAAGCATTCGCCAGCCTTTCCTCATGCACCCTGTACACATTTCTTGGAACTGTGCTACAGTACTGTGCAAAAGTTTTAGGCACATGCAAAGAAATGCTGTAGAGCAAAGATGCCTTCAAAATAATGAAATTAAATGTTTCTACATCTAAAAAACACCATAAAGAGCAGTAAACCATAGTAAATGAAGCAAAGTCAATATTTGGTGTGACAGAAAAATTCAAATAAAAAAATTAAAATAGTTGTCTCCGGTATAATGCATGCAGTTTTATAAGGAAATGAGCTGGTAAGTTTTATTGAGCATCTTGCAGAACCAGACACAGTTCTTCTGGAGACTTTGACTTTCGCACTCACTTCTTATTTTTGCAGCAAAACCCAGCAGCCTTCATTGTGTTTTTTGTCTGAAAAGTGTCTCTTACGTAATATGCTGCTTTCTTTAATGACATACAAACGTTTTTCTGTAACATTTAATTTTGTGCTAGAAAACTAATGTTTGGGAATCTAAAATGGTTTTTGTACTGACTTGATAATGTAGAAGTCATAAAATAAAAAAATCTATGACAAAGTTTGTACTAAAAAAATAGGGTGCCTGAAACTTTTGCACAATACTGTACAAAATCAAAACCTGCTCTGAATGGCTCTATTATTGGCGCTTGGCCAACTCTAGTACTGCTGCGGCATCTCTGCTCTAGAATGAGCCTAGAAGTAATCTCAATAAATCAGTACCAGAGCAGCACCCATCCCTTTTCTTTCCCACAAATCACTTAGAGCTTGGCATGGACCACAACACACACCCATACTCTGCCTTTTTTCTTTCCCACACTCATCCATAACAACAAGGCAGGTCTGAATGCTAATAGAGAGGCAGCAGTCACACAGTAAGACAATCAAGTGTCAAAACACAAGATGTTGAGGAGGTGAAGTTCTTTGTCAAGAACTTAAGAAGTCAGTCCGTACAGGATTTTGTAGAGGGTTTTTTTTTTTTTTGTGATTGTTGTGGCCAAAAATGCTTGATGTTGCTGCTACTTTTTTCAAAAATTTGTGATTTCTGCTTTTTTGCAGGAAACTACTTGAAATAGTGAAATTGCACTAAATTGTTTTGCACGGCCTTTCACAGTGATATTTGTTCGTAAATGAGACCTTTTAGCTGTACTCATGTTCAACGCACATGAATCGAAGAGGGCTTTGGCTGAATGCATGTTGTGAAGATGTCAGATGATGCGTCTTGGCCCAAATCTGTGGAAAATCCTCAGTATATTGCGGAGTTTGCTTGATTTTGCATTCATTTCTGTGATCACAAAAAGCGCAAAATCCAGGCGGGACTGAGAATTTTACAGTGCATTTCCACCAGAGAAGCCAGGACCATTTTTACAGTCTTGGACCACAGTACCAGGAAACTTTTATCTTCCTGCTCCAGTGTAAGTACTTTCCTGCAAACAAGGAACTACCGAGGCAGAGTTTACAGTCAAAGTTTTCCAGACCCATGCATCACAGAAAAACTAACTTTCCCAGACGTGATTTGGAAATACTGTGTTTAGCTTATAAGAATACTTTTGTTTTTACACAGGTGGTGAGTTAACATTATATTCATGCAACAAAACATAACAGAACATGATTCCAATCTCAACCGCCTCCATGTTCGATGTGTTGCTCTATTTAAATGATTGCAGAGATCATCTGAAACTTGCGCATTTCACCTCAGTGTTTGAGAACCAGTTGATTCCTTAAACAGCTCCATAACATTGTTGGAAACGTGTGTAATATATACAGTATACAGGACAATCAAAGGTGGCTTCTTGTTCTGAATTTTTTTTTTTTTTTTTAATGCTGGCAAATACCGGGTGAATAAAGAAATTAAATCCCTTGACAGGGGTGAACAAGTCATAAATTTAAGCAAGTGGAAGCACCAAAGTGCTGACTAAGAGAAAGACATGGGTATATGAATTCCTCAGGAATGGAAGACTCTGCATAGCCATAGCCTTGATTCTCTCATTAAAAAAAAAAAAATTCTAATGTAGCACATTTGCTGCAAGTCATTTCAGCTATATGCTATGGTGCTTTATTCTCACACTGCATATAAAAACATTATTAGAATTTGGCTAGCATCTTAATTTTCACTTGATTTGTTTAACCAGAGTATATAGTCCCTTACCGGTGGCCTCATCCAGCGCACACCTTGCGTTTTGGAGGAGCGGGGTCCGAGCTCATTAAAGCCCAGTGAGGATGCGCTGGCAGGGAAGTAGGAATCCTCAAACAAGGTCCTGCTCTGGAGGCACTGTGCCCTCAGCATCTCGTAGTCCTGCCCCAAATACTTGACAGCATTATAGTTCTGGCCCAAGCCTTCATTTCGGTCCCACTGACTGCGCAGCTTGGCCGCCATTCCCGTAGCGTAAATGGGCTCCATGACTGCCGCAGATCTGAGATGTCCAAAAAATTAGAGTTAACAGTTGACAACACAGTAGGCGGGGCAAGGTCAAGCCAACGA
This sequence comes from Cranoglanis bouderius, assembly GCA_023630585.1. Taxonomy (NCBI): domain Eukaryota; kingdom Metazoa; phylum Chordata; class Actinopteri; order Siluriformes; family Cranoglanididae; genus Cranoglanis; species Cranoglanis bouderius. The sequence continues at coordinate 7,240,503 of CM042568.1, forward strand.
GGAATCCAGATGGCCCAGTCACTGTTTTAGGGAATGAAGAGTGAAGGAAAGGCTGGAAGCTGGCTCATGTGGTGAAAAAGTGAAGGCTGGTCCTGAAACTCCTAAAACAGACAAGAAGAGATCAAACTGAGTTTAGATAGGATGTCAAATTTTATCAATGTGACATTTCCTTGAACGCTTCCCATGAACACTGATTTGACTTGCAACACAGTCAAATGATCAAATTTAATAATGGCTTGTCAATATGGCTGAAAATGCTAAATTACATTTGACATTTATCCCAATTTTTTTTTTTTTTTTTTTTTTTTTTTTTAATCTCTGTTTAAGCCAAACCCAAAGAAATAATCAAATGCCACTTCAGTGTCAACCAAAGGGTCTGGGAACAAATATATACAGTATGTGCAATTTGCATAGATCTGTTTTATTATTCACTTTATACAAATCAACCTTCACCATGCAAAATAATCAGACAAAATTGTTGCTGTTCCTCAAATTACTGCAAAATACTAGTGTACCTATTTTTCAAACTGTGGGAAAAGATGTGTTGTACTCAGTAGCTAGAGGGGAGCGCAATGCATTGGTACAGTCATTTACCTGCATAGCATTTACATATATTCATTTAAAAGACATTTTTACCCAAAACAAACTTAGCAGTGAGACAATACAATACAATCAGAGAGCTGAACAGCAGGCAAGAGTCTTGCTTAAGGGTCCAACAGGTCCAAATCTCTGGTAGTCACTGTTGTTATATGAGCCAGCTCAAATCTTCACACATTAGATCACTAGCTTGGGTTGTCCGTGAAAATTAGACGATTTTTCTGGGCTATTAGTTTGGTTTTTTTAAATCAGAAATTGAATGGTGGCTAAATAGATTTAGTATTAATAGTTACAGTGATACAGTGACTTGCAATTATTCACCCCACTTGACCATTTCCACATGTTGTAGCGTTAAAACCTGGAACTGAAATGCACTTGATTGGATTTATAGGTCATGAATCTACATAAAATAGGCCATAAAATAAGTTCTGGTCCAACCAGTCACATGATTAGTTGAACTGAGTCCACCTTCGGCAATTAAAGTATCACATCTATGTCACATAAATATAAAGACGCCTCTTCCTGGAAAGCCCCAGAGTTTGTTAGAGAAAATACCTAAACAAACAGCATCATAAACGCCAAGGAGCAGTCAAAATAAATCCGGGACAAAGTCCTGGAAAAGTATCAGTCAAGGTTTGTTTATTGTAATTTCCCAAATTCTGAACACCCTGCAGATCACCACTGTATCCGTTATTTTTAAAAAATATAAAGAATAATGCATAGCTCTAATACTTCCTAGACGAGGCCATCTAACAAAAGTCATTCACCGGTTTAATAGAGGATTGGCCAGAGAAGCAACCAAGAGGGCACGAGTACATCTCAACATAATGCTACCACCACCATGTGATGCAGGGATGGTGTTCTCATTGTTATGATCAATGTTGGGTTAAAAGCCTTTTTAATCCCATCCACTGACCAGTGAGTGAAAAAACTCCCTATTGAGTCTCAGAAACTATTTTTACTTAATATGTACAGTATATTTTTACACACGACAAGTTCCAGTACTACACACATCCATCAAAGATGTGTTCTGATCGTTGGTAGGCACACTATTTCAATCATTTTTTTACTTTACAATTAACTTGCACAGATAACAGACAAACTTTTTTTCATGAAATATCATCTCCAATTAGGCCTCTAAAATTTGGCTTGGCTCATAAAAGGACCATCTGGTTGCTTGTTTAAATGAAAGCACACATTCCTAGCTGTTTCAAGGAAACTAAATTTTTGTGCAGTTTCACTACAACCGGTCTCAACATGCACAAATTGTATCTAGAAGCCAAAATACAGTTCTAAAGCACAGCAGTAAGAACATGAATCCAGGTTATTGCTAATGAGTTTCTAATGGCAAGTTTGTTGGCAATACCATTCATTTGTCCAACAAAGTCTTTACATGGGAGCAGAAGGAGGGACTCAACAGTCTTGGAAAATGCTTCCTGAAATTCAAGCCAAGCCTGTTTTCTTTTTCTTTTTTTTTTACTCATTCCCCTCTTCCTTGACCCATTTTGTACTGCCAAGACCTGAAATATGGATTGATTAGTCACTGTTCAAACTGCTGTGCTAAGATGGGGCTTGAGCTCCTCATACACAATGCCAAACAGCTAAAGCAGCTGGGAGGGTGTGGTGTTCTCATACAGATAGCTGAATAGCTGCCATGTCTGTCTGTGTGTGTGTGTGTGTGTGTGTGTGTGTGTGTGTGTGTGCTTGGAGTATATTGCAAAGAGTATTTGCACAATGAATTTGCATCAGAAGCTAATAGCTGCCAACAACCTGAGATCTGAGTACTCTTTTGCCATGAATGCAATTCATCCATGTTTGTACTCTTTAGTATTTTCTCGTTCTCTCTCAGCTCGTCTCGCAGATATTTTTTTCTTTGTTACTCTGATTCTTATTGGTTGAAGACGAACAGCAGGTTTAGACCACAAGCCACAACTTCTCATTACAGCAATCGATGTCATGCAACACTCTAAAGCAACATGTTATAATCCTTTATAATGAGTTCAGTGAGTCAGATCATTTGACTCAGCTCACTACTAAAGAATCGACTCCTTTGACTCCCAAAAGGCTCATCAATTATTTTTTTTCAATATAGGACAAAGCTTGTGATATTTTGACTGGCGACTGTTTGTGTTCAGCTAACTGTGGCTGAAATTGTGTCATGAAATCTTTACCTTCGAATTAACAAAATAACATTGCGTTGCACGAAAACGGGAAAATTAAAACCCAACTGGCTCATATATGCAAGTCGGCTATCAACGTTTACTTAAAAGTGCTGACTTGTTCAAAAATGACTTGTTCAATCACCTACCAGGCCAGAGGCTATGCATTAACCACACATTAAGAGGCTTTTTTTTATTCATTTATTTTGCATCACATTGTGAGGACTGTGTAATGGCACAGATATTAGAGCAAGTTCAGACACATCGCACAACCGCTGATATATATTCACACACACATTCACAGTACAGGTTTTCAGAAGCAAGAGCTGAAAAAGCAAGAACTAATCACAAATGCATGGCTAATAAGCAACATGTGTAGCTGACTAAACAATTCAGTCATCCACTAAAAAAGGCAGTCCATAGGCCTGCAGGGCTTCAGAACTGATAATAACTTGTTTATGATGTATCCAGGCAGCTGTGCCTTTAATTTACAATCTACTTAAAAAGTGATACATCATTAGACATGACAAACAATGCAACATTAGATGCTGACTAATTATAAAACAGACGGACACCCATACACCAGCTCATGTCTTGGCTTGCATAACTACTTTCAGCTTATAACAACTGGTGCTCCAAAATTAACACCCAGACTGCACATATTCATGTGTACACACGCACATACACACAAATTCACATGCACAACACATGCAGATCACTGCGTTAATGAGATCGTATCATATTTCCTGGATTCCAGATACGCGAGTAAAGTTTACTTCTGGGTGTGGACACTGTGAAGCTGACACTTCAGGCGAAAATGTTGCAAAAGGCTTGCGTGCACTTGTAATCCAAAGAAAGGATGAAACCTTTACCACTTCCCACACTAACATTTACAAAAATCCAGGAAATCACATGGGACTGATCAAATGAACTTGTTTTTTTCAGTGTAATAGTGGTTGACGGTCTAGACAGTGTGTCTTTCAATACTCTTTAAACCAGATTCTTTATTTAGAGGAAAGAAAGAACTTTTTTTTCTGAATTGGCATCAATCCCAGGTCTTAGGTTAGAGTTTAACCAATTATATCCATTCATTCATTCTTATTAGGATCAGGAATCCCAGGAACATTGGGCATGAGGTGGGAATAGACTCTGAATGAACGTGCGCGCGCGCACACACACACACACACACACACACACACACACACACACACACACACACCTCCAGGGATTTTTTTTCTTTTATTTACCCTCTCTGGTTGAATTAGCAAACTCATGACATGGAATATTGACAAAAAAACTGAATCTGTAAAGATGAATGGACAAAAGTATGTGTTTCTTTTTTATCTTGGGTCTCAGGTGTCTTATCTGTTCAGCATCCATGGCGTGACAAAAGTGCTAACGTCAAGAACCAGTGCAAAACAAAACATAACTACCTCAAAGCTGTCTTAAATTAAGTCAAGTGGGTTTTATTGTCATTCTTCTATATAGCTTGTATACATCAGAACAAAATTTCATTTCTCCAGGACCATGGTGCAGCACAGATCCGCATGCAAGACTACGTAAAGTGCACTACACAACAGTGTGAGATGAGTGGAGGACAATCAATACACAAAACTATTTTGTAGTGCAACAACAATCATTAAGGCAGTACATTGTAACTGTTATCACTACTCAGTAATGTTAGTTGTTTATCCAGACCTTAGTAAGCCAGAAATCTCGTGTAGCTGGACCTTTAGAAATTTTAGTTGAATACCCCTGCTCTAGAGAATAAAAATAATCCAGGGTGAAGGTCTCAGTGCATAAATCTGCCATTAAAGTGGCGCCCCTGATGCTGGCATCATGCCCATCATGTTTCACATGCCTTTAAAGACAAACTCTTGCTGGATCCGTTAGCAGCATAAGATCAGTCTTGGGCATCAGCCGATACTGAGAAGTGTATCAAAAACTGTAACTTGTGCTCTAATAACTGACCTATATCTCTTCACAGCAAAACTGAGCAGGCTGTCTGTACCAGAAGCAACAACACGTACTGACTAAAGCCTACACTTCCTGTTGAGGTGGTGAGAAGTAAACACAAGTGAAATGTGGTCAAAAATGATCACTAAATGTTCTCTAAGATCATACTGTGATACCATAACACAGTAATCGAGGGTGATTGTGTGAATAATGACACATTACTGCGACAGTAGTATGGCTGAGGGTTCTTGTTTAAAAGGCAGTCAGGAGTGTGCAGGAGAGATAAGAAATGTGACTGCTATTTTAGGGCTTGTGTCAAGTTCAGGGTTTCCACTTCCTTAATAATATTCCCTGATAAACCCAATAAGGGGCTGTTCATCAAACTGAGCACAGAAACCTAATGTGTATGGGGGGTTCTTTTGTTGTTTGTTTTTTTTGCTACAAGTGACTAAAATGATCATTATTATCCTGACTATAAGGACGTAGAGTCAAAACATTAGCAAGATGTCCATGCATCAAATAAACAAAGTAATTCCCCAGGTTACATAATTGTATAAAAAGAAGCAGCATGTACAAGGTTACTAACTTTGAGTCAACACTGGATGGGGGGGAGGAGGGGGGGGGACGTCTAGCAACTCAGGAAGTTTTAAAAGACAGAACAACTTACCCAGGCCTCTCTGTTGCACGACGCTGAACAAAAGCGTTAGTAATAAAGAGTTTTATGTTTTATTTTCCCATCCGGACTCAGAGATTTCCACAACACCAGCGTGAAGCCCTGCTGTCAGAACCGCCCTAACTCTGTGCGCATGCGCAATCAAATCATCAAGCCCTGGCGGTTTGGCACCACAAGCCAAAATTCTCGCATACTACGGTACTAAATAGTATACCAAAATAGATATACGCACTGTTTTGAAATTCGTATTAGTATGAAAGCACAATGAAAGCGTTTTTGCAAACATTAATAGCCTAGTATGTCATTTGCATGCAGTAATAACGAACTAGTGTCATCTTTATAGTGAGACTTGAAGTAGTTTTTTGTTTTATATACATTCATTTAGAGTTAAAGAGACATTTCATGCGTTTTTCTTTTCACGTGCATTACTGGATTTGCTTAGAGGAGATGTTTATGGACGGCACAGAGCAGTGTCACTAACAAGCGTGCCTTCTATCGGCTGTAGAAACTTTACTGCGAGTGTATACGGGGTTTTACGGTAAACAATAAAGCGTCTCTTCGTCTTAGTTAACATGTAGACACTAGAAAGGTTTACATGCACACTTTATTATTAATTCCTTCAGGTAACATCTTTTTCCTAGTATAGAATGTTCCTTTTGTTTTTTGTTTTTTATTTTCAACGAAAACAATATATGTAAATATAATAAAAAACAATTAATATCTTAGCTTTATATTTTATAATAACTAGATAAAATAAATGATTTATTAATGGTAAAAGCTGTACTTTACTGTTATTTAATATGAAATCAGTTTACTGTGACAATTTTGAAAAAAAACAAGAAAAAAATCAATTGTGTGCTCTGCCTTGGAGCCTGGTGGTTACCGTAAAACCCCGATTATGTTCACACTGCAGTTTCTACCGCGGTCGATACAATACCCGCTTCTTTAATCACTACTTTTTAAGAAAACTATGTGACATTTTCACAAAGTTGCTGTTTAACATCTAGCGCATAAAGCAGCGTTAAACTTAAAACCCTTAAAAACTGGTAATGGCAGAAACGAAACCTCCCGACGAATTGACACGTTTGAACCGACTCTCTCGAAAACCGATTCAGTTACTTGAAACGCCACTCAACAGTGCCACCTAATGGCTATACACATTAATAACACACAGCTAGGCAACGTACAGTATACAGTGGGGGAAAAAAGTATTTGATCCCCTACTGATTTTGTACGTTTGCCCACTGACAAAGAAATGATCAGTCTATAATTTTAATGGTAGGTGTATTTTAACAGTGAGAGACAGAATAACAACAAAAAAATCCAGAAAAACGCATTTCAAAAAAGTTATAAATTGATTTGCATTTTAATGAGGGAAATAAGTATTTGACCCCTTCGACTTAGTACTTGGTGGTAAAACCCTTGTTGACAATCACAGAGGTCAGACGTTATGATAGTCTGACCTCTGTTGGCCACCAGGTTTGCACACATCTCAGGAGGGATTTTGTCCCACTCCTCTTTGCAGATCCTCTCCAAGTCATTAAGGTCATTTTCAATGCCCTGGCTGAGGGAAGGAGGTTCTCACCCAAGATTTGACGGTACATGGCCCCGTCCATCGTCCTTTTGATGCGGTGCAGTTGTCCTGTCCCCTTAGCAGAAAAACACCCCCAAAGCATAATGTCCCCACCTCCGTGTTTGACGGTGGGGATGGTGTTATGACTTGGGGTCATAGGCAGCATTCCTCCTCCTCAAAACACGGTGAGTTGAGTTGATGCCAAAGAGATCTGTCCACACCTGACCACAACACTTTCACCCAGTTCTCCTCTGAATCATTCAGGCAAACTTCAGACAGGCCTGTACATGTGCTTTCTTGAGCAGGGGGACCTTGCGGGCGCTGCAGGACTTCAGTCCTTCACGGCGTAGTGTGTTACCATTTGTTTTCTTGGTGACTATGGTCCCAGCTGCCTTGAGATCATTAACAAGATCCTCCTGTGTAGTTCTGGGCTGATTCCTCACCGTTCTCATAATCATTGAAACTCCACGAGGTGAGATCTTGCATGGAGCCCCAGACCGAGGGAGACTGACACTTTCTTCCATTTGTGAATAATCGCACCAACTGTTGTCACCTTCTCACCAAGCTGCTTGGCGATGGTCTTGTAGCCCATTCCAGCCTTGTGTAGGTCTACAGTCTTGTCCCTGACATCCTTGGACAGCTCTTTGGTCTTGGCCATGGTGGAGAGTTTGGAGTTTGATTGCTTCTGTGGACAGGTGTCTTTTTACAGGTAACAAACTGAGATGAGGAGCACTCCCTTTAAGAGAGTGCTCCTAATCTCAGCTCATTACCTGTGTAAAAGACACCTGGGAGCCAGAAATCTTGCTGATTGATAGGGGATCAAATAATTATTTCCCTCATTAAAATGCAAATCAATTTATAACTTTTTTGAAATGTGTTTTTCTGGATTTTTTTGTTGTTATTCTGTCTCTCACTGTTAAAATACACCTACCATTAAAATTATAGAATGATCATTTCTTTGTCAGTGGGCAAACGTACAAAATCAGCAGGGGATCAAATACTTTTTCCCCTCACTGTACAACAAAAAAAAAAGTCTAATAGAAACGTATAGAAAATATTCTTGACAGATTATGACGACTAGTTCAACCATTTTGCATGTAATGACTTATGCAATGAACTAATGCCTAGATGTTTTGAGGCATAAGACTATTCAACAGAGAACCAGTATAATATATTTTGATCAACATGACATGAGCAATTGATAATGTAGGAAACAGCAGACACTTGTGCATAATCAATTGATCAGCTGAATTGCATGAATGTACCAAAACATTGGCAATTTGTTCAAAAGAATGAGAAATTGCTTTTATGAGGTGCACAGTTGACTAGATGATGTGGAGTTTGAACAAGTAGTTTTGAGAATTTCAGTTGTGATCTGAGAAATGTACCAAAGCGTCTGAGAAAAACTGTAAAGTACCAACATTTTCAAGGTAATTTTTTGGTTGTTTGTTTTTTTGCTTTTTGAGAACAATCTCTTAAAATATAAAAATATATAAAAAATAATAAAATATAATATAATATAATATTGGGTATAATAAAGCAGCACTATTGCTTGTGTTCAGATTGTGTTCTTCGCTCTTCTCATCCTTATTTCTATTCACAAATCTATTATTGCTCCCCCGTGCTTAAAATCTATTGTGATGTTTTGTGCAAAGGAAGCAGTTAAAAAAATAATAAATGAATAAAACATGGTGTACAAAAATGGCTAGTGCACAAGAGCATAAAATGTGTAAAAGGTACAAAGAAACTGTATGTATGTACAGATAGTGTGGGTAGTTGATAGATAGATAGATAGATAGATAGATAGATAGATAGATAGATAGATAGATAGATAGATAGATAGATAGATAGATAGATAGATAGATATCATACAAAGACACATGCAGACACACATTTGATAAATAAGTCTTTTTAATAACTTGTTAATAAAACATAAACATATAGTACTACTACTACTACTACTACTGATAATAATAATAATAATAATAATAATAATAATTAAAATAATAATAATAGTAATAAAGCATATTAGACAAGATTGATAACCAAGAATATGTTAGTAGTCAAAAATATCTGTATGGTAAACAATAAAATACAGTTACAGCCATGCTGGCTGACTTTTGTCTGGGTATTTTGGAGAAGCACAACACAAGCCTCACCATTTTTTAAAAGTAAGTAAGCAAGTGAGTAAGTAAATCTTTATATATATATATATATATATATATATATTTATTTTATATATATCTTATATATATATATATATATATATATATATATATATATATAAACATACAGTACTATGCAAAAGTTTTAGGCACCATATTGTTTTTAATATAAACTTTGTTATAGATTTTTTATTTTATGACTTCTACATTATCAAGACAGTACAAAAAACATTTTAGATTCCCAAACATTAGTTTTCTAGCACAAAATTAAATGTTACAGAAAAATGTTTGTGTCATTAAAGAAAGCAGCATATTACGTAAGAGACACTTTTCAGATAAAAAACACAATGAAGGCTGCTGGGTTTTGCTGCAAAAATAAGAAGCGAGTGCGAAAGTCAAAGTGTCCAGAAGAACTGTGGCTGGTTCTGCAAGATGCTCAATAAAACTTACCAGCTCATTTCCTTATAAAACTGCACTAATTGTACCAGAGACTACTATTTTTATTTTTATTTTTTTGTCACACCAAATATTGACTTTGTTTCATTTACTACTGTTTACTGCTCTTTATGTTTGTTTTTTTTTTAAATGTAGAAATTTAATTTCATTATTTACTACAGCATTTTTTTTGCATGTGCCTTAAACTTTTACACAGAAGGGGGCATGGTGGCTTAGTGGTTAGCATGCTTGCCTCACACCTCCAGGGTGGAGGGTTTGATTCCTGAGTGTGTGGCGTTTGCATGTTCTCCCCGTGCTTCGGGGTTTCCTCCAGGTACTCTGGTTTCCTCCCCCAGTCCAAAGACATGCATTGTAGTCTGATTGGCATGTTCAAAAGTGTCCATAGTGTGTGAATTTGTGTGTGATTGTGCCCTGCAGTGGACTGGCACTCCATCCAAGGATGAAAATTGGATGGATGTAGACAATTGTGATCAAAATTATTCAACCCCCAATGCAAATCAGGTTTATTGTCAAAATGACTGTTTTCAATGAACAAATCAAACAAACGCAATTGAAATAGTTAACAACGAATAACACATAACACAACTATATTGAAACTTGAAATACTTCAAAAGTTTTCATCAAATTCAACTGCAAATGCAACTTATAATGGCTTCTCCAGTTTCAAAATTATTCAACCACCTGAATAGAATCCCTCACAACAGCACAAATATGCAAAACAGGTGTTGTCTGAAGCACACCTGATGCAACTTCATTAGTCGCACCAGGGGGGTATTCCAGAAAGCAGGGTTAACTTACCGTCAGCTAAACCCTGAACTCTCGGTTGATTAACCCTAACCTTGCTTACTCAGGGTATGTCGGTTCCAAAACACCTGAGAAGAGTTAGTTTAATCAACCTCCTATTGGTAACCGAGGGTTAATGCGCGCTCGGCGAATATATAAAGGCATTTTCAATGGATTGCCGAAATCAGGAGTCACCATGGAAACCAAAGGTGAAAAGAAAAGGGCAGCGTATTTCACCGAGGCGGAGTTGGAAGTTTTAATGCTGGCATACGAGGAGTACAAGCCAGTTATAATGAAAAGAAGCAATACTGCATCGGCGAAGGAAAGAGAGTTGGCATGGCATAAAATAACCGACAGTTTGTAAGTGTACAATACAAATAAAGTAAAAATAAAACCACTGTTTAAATCAAACCGTACCCTGTTGAAACTTGTTGCACAAGGATGACTCTCTGAAAAGTCTGGCATCATGTACAGCCCCTGGCCATTTGGCATCAACATTAGTGATGAGGTGGGCCGCATCACATATGACCTGGTTAGTGGGGACCGATAATGACTTAAATGGTTTAACACCGAAAGGTTTAATGATTTTAAAACTACATTTTCTGTTGTCACCTGCACATTGATGCTGTGGACAGACTTCCTATTAACATAGTCTTCATTGACAGAAGGAGCTTTAATAGGAATGTGGGTGCCATCAATGCACCCGATCACATTCGGCAACCCTGAAATTAAATTACAAAGTCTGACAGATAGATATATCCATGCAGTCTGAATAGATGGATCGATATAAATAGGAAGTTAAGGTGTGTTAATATGTCTGTCATAGATTTTTATAGAAAGGACAAACCTGCCACTCTGTGAAATTCTTCTTTTATAAGGCGCACAGGTTTATGGCCAGGAAACAGTACAAAAGTGTGTAGAAACCGCTTCAATGCCAGGCATACTGTACAAACGGCTCTACACACAGTTGCTTTTCCTACATGCTCTGCATCGCCCACATTGTACAGACAACTCCCTGTCACAAAAAAACGAAGAGCAATGCACAGAATGTGTTCTGTGATAAGCGCTGACCCACAGTCACGTTTGATATGTGAGATTTCAAAAGGTTTGTTAAATAAATTAACGATTCTTTTGAAAACCGTTATCGCTCTCGCAAATATTCATTCGGATATGAAAACACGTCAATACGTGGCCTTATCACCCTCTCACAGCGAAAAAAACCTTGTATAATCTGTGCTTCCATGTCTCTGAAACGAACTAACCCTGGAACATAACCTTCTCCGGAGCAGATTATCTTCAGAGAGCAAGTTGCCATGGTTACTTACATACACAGAAAGTTACCTCCGTTTTTGGAACCGAAAGTTGAGGTTATCAGCTAAACTTACCCTTAAACTTACCTGGGTATGTCACATAACCAGCTTTCTGGAATACCCCCCAGGTGTGCCTGAGCTGGAACACATGAAATACCTGAACTGACTAGGGGCAGAAAGTACATGAAATACCTGGACATGGCAGAAAAAGGAAGCTATCAATGGCTGCAACCAGATTTCTGAGAAGGCAGGTTGTGAAACACCCTCGAGTGACTGCAAAAGACCTGCAGCAAGACTTGGTGGCAACAGGCACTGAGGTTTCAGTGAGCGCAGTGTGGCACGTACTAAATGCAGAAGGTTTCCATGCCAGAACTCCAAGACATACACCACTTCTGACCCAAAGTCGGCTCAAAATCATATAAATGAGCCACAGAAGTTTTGGGATTGTGTTCTGTGGAGCCATGAAATAAAATTGAAACTTTTTGGAACAAGAACATTACTGAACTGGAGGCCATTGCTCATGAGGAACGGGCTAAGATTCCTCAGGAGCACTGCCAGAAGCTGGTGTCTGTCTATGCATCTCGTTTGCAGCAGGTCATAACAGCAAAAGGGTCTCTACTAAGTACTAAAGATGCTTGCCATGAAGGGGTTGAATAATTTTGAAACTGGAGAAGTCGTTAAAAGTTGCATTTTCAGTTGAATTTGGGGAAACCACTCGAAGCATTCATTGTGTTGAACTATTTCAGTTGCTTTTGTTTGATTTGTTCATTGCAAACAGCTGAAAGTCTGTAAATTTTGACAATAAACCTGATTTGCAATGGGGGTTGAGTAATTTTGATTGCAACTGTACAAGACACTTTTTAAAAGTGCTAATTGAGTCAGCTGCATATAGGTTGTCAGGGAGATTATTCCACAGTTTAGGCCCATAGTGACTAAAAGCTGACTCCTCATTCTGGGTACAGCCAGCAGGTTGCTGTTGGCTGGCCTAAGTGATCTAGGGGGAGTATATTTAGTGATCATATTACAAATGTACAGTATGTAGGAAAAGTAACTATATAATTTGTTTAATTTATTCAGTACTTGGAATTTGACATTAGCAACATGTAGGCCTTAATATTGAGTTCACACACCGCAATTAGTTCCACCATGACCCCATGAGCAGGTGTGTAGGCTTCAGAAAAACAAGAGCATCTAGTAAATAGCTAATAAAGTGACATCAATATTATTTCACAATCCCAATATCCCCAAAATCCCTATATTTTTTATAGATTAACTTTGTTCACTCCTCTATAACAGCGTTCTGGGTGTTATCTTCATCAGTCTGAACTGTCAAATAAAGAAATAAAAAAGAGTTCATATAAAGTTTATTACAGGTATTTCTGAAATAAAAGTCTTCAAACAGAGGTGGACAGTAACGAAGTAAATTTACTTGAGTACTGTACTTAAGTACACTTTTTGAGTATACCTCTGTACTTCACTTGAGTATTATTTTTTCTGGAAACTTGTGATTTTAACTTCACTACATTTGAAAGACAAATATCATACTTTTCACTCCACTACATTTCTATCAAGGTCCTCGAGTCGAAAGTCGTTACTATGTAGCAGCTTTGAAAATCAGTGGATGATTTTTTTTTTCTTCTCTAAAACGTGATAGGTTTTTTGCAGGTGACAGACATCCTATCAATAATCACTCTTATAGGGTCAGATGTCGTGAAGTTCAATGATTTCCCAACATTGCACAGTGCACGCACCCATGGCCGGACTTAGAAAGTATGTTCCAGTTTTCTGAAAAGGTCAAAGATTCTTTTCGTTTTTAAATGTTTGCTTTGTTTGCCTGAAACAAAGCAAATCACAGCCTTCAAAAACTCGCCGTCCAACCTGCGGAAGCATATTGAGGTATATAAACTTTTAATTTCTTGTGAAAGCTTGAAATTGTCTGTGCTTTAGAGCTAAAGTTTCAGTATGAAGTCTGGTCAGCCAAATGATTTATGGATTTGCCCGCCAAGTTGCCATAGCCTTGTGGATACACCGCTTACAACGCAATAATAAAACAATGTGTTGACATAAAAAAGGAAATTTACATTTGATACTTAAGTACTTTTAAAAGCAAGTACTTCTGTACTTGTACTTAAGTAAAAATCTGTCTTTACAATTTTCACTTGTAACGGAGTAATATTTGACCAGTGGGATCTGTACTTTCACTCAAGTAATGGAGTTGTGTACTCTGTCCACCTCTGTCCTCAAATGGCATTTGATATTATTCTAAGCACAATTCCTGAGGATGAATGTTTTCATTTTTTTTTAAGGAATGTGCTAAGAGAATGCTGTGTTAGAAAATGAACAATAATTATATTAATAATGTTGATCAGTGACTCTCTTTTAATTAGAACATCCCATTTTTCATGGTTGCCTAAAGCCATATTAACATCCTGCCTTCTAAATCATAGAAAACATAACATGCATTTCCATGGCAGACAAGTAATGGAGTTTACATCATCATTCATTATACTTCTGCACTATTTCTTAATTATGTACATGATTAAAAATGTTCTTACCTCGAGCCCTGTAACATTTCACTGCCAGAATGATGGTCACCAGCAGATACACAGAGACCGTCACTAGACTACTGATCAGTCTGAGCACTGACATTGGAGCTTCTGCATGTGACCGACCTGACAAGGAGTCAAATAATAATTATAATATTGTGTAATATAATATTGGCAACAGCTCGTAAACACTATTAAAGGATAAAACTAATATGATAACAAAAAACATGTAAATTAACAAATAAAAAAGTTTTCTGTAAGGAGGCATTTATTTAACATTTATGGTGCTGTAATGCAAGTGACAGCAGGGAATAACTTACCTCATGGATTTAAATATAACTAAAAATGGTTCAATGTGTCATTCATTAATAAATTTTTAAAAATGTAATCATTAGGACATTTCTGTGGTATACGAGAAATCAAACACTTCATGACATGCTGTTACTGGAAAACAATCAACTTCAGGGTGGTAACAGTAACTCAGACACCTCGTCACTGATTATTTTCCCATAACCATATCAGGTTTACTTACTGAATAAACTAAATCAAGTTATTTCTCACCTCTGACTGAAACCCAGCTTTTCGGTGACTCTCCTCTCTCTGGGTGTTTACAGTGGTAAAAACCTTCATCTGACTTTGAGAGAGTACTGATGGTCATCTCTCCTGTAGTCTTGTTCTGCAGGACTGCACCATTTTTATAGAAATCAACAACAGAGTCTGAGGTCTTTGTGTTGCGATATAAACAGCGTAAAGTCAGAGGACGTCCCTCAGTCACAGGATGGACAGGACTCTCCAGGATCACACCATCTGCAGGAAGGAGAAAGATGAAACTGATTTTAACACAGAGAGCTACAGCTATATCAGTGGTAGATATCAGAGAGAGTGTAGCACAGTGTAGCACTCACAGAGTCTTTATGTGTGAAAGACAGGATATGCTTACATGCCAGTTTGTCCAGTAACATTCAGATGTGAAAGCAGCTTTTCACTGTAATATTCTTAACATCCTGAAACTAAACTAGTCTTCATGAGTTATTCTTATTTCTATATTTCTATATTTCTATTCTTATTGTTAAGACATTGTGAGAAGCTTTTTAGTTTTACCTTCTGCAGTCTAACTTCTATATTATATCTCTTTTGTGTGTGTGTGTGTGTGTGTGTGTGTGTGTGTGTGTGTGTGTGTGTGTGTGTGTGTGTGTGTGTGTGTGTGTGTGTGTGTGTCTCCTGCTCAACTTTGTCTACCTTTTTCTTCACGTTAGTGATAAAGGTTATACTGCCATCCAAAAAGTCTCATCTCTCTGTATTCTCTTTTAGACTGACTATCTGTGTGTGCAGATGTACATTATGTATAAAAACTTCAGATCTCTGCAGGCCTGGACACGGCGGGATCTGTTGCTCTTTTGTTAGAGTCGACTGAATAAAAACATCCAATCTGTGTCACCCTAGACACGGAACTCAATAATTTATTTACAATAATATTATCATTTCTTTTCAACAATTCAGTAGATTTTAAAAGTGTTGTCTCTACTCCTGTATATTTTACATCTATTACTGATGAGAACATTGAAGACTCACTGTGCACTGTGATGTTGACAGGATTACTGCGTCCTCCAGATTCAGACTGACACCAGTAAACTCCAGTGTGTGATGTAGAGAGGGAGCTGATGTTACATGTAGATCCTGAAACTGATGAACAACCAAACAACGTCTCACTGTGTGTGTATCCTCTCACTGTCCATCCAGTAGAGTCACTCTGGTCCTCACAGCTCAGTGAGAGAGAGTCAGCAGTAAAGTGTTGAGTTCTGCTGGGACTGATGATCAGAGACCCTGGAGGAGATTCACCTGAAATGCACACATTATAATTCAGATTTTATTCTGAAAATTAAAATGGATTTTGATATTATGATGTTAATTTCAGTGTACAGTTTACTAAACATGTGTAAGATTTAAATTGTCACAGGACTAATACTTGCTTTGATTAGACAATGTCACCTGAATAAAAATCTACTATCAGGTGCTTATTCAGATGCTTTACACATTCCTCACTAAGGAGTTTAAATATAAACAATTATTACACAACACATTAGCACAGATATAATACTTAATATTAATAAATGTACTATTTATCCATCTGATCTTTCATTCAGACATGCTACATTTGCTACACTCCATCTCAACTCTATTGTTGATTTATTTCCTCACCAGTGATCCACAGTGGCTGTAGGTTGCTGTGCTGTGTGTGAAACACTGGTTTTCCTCTCTCTGCTCTGCACATATAAACTCCTGTGTGATTCAGAGTAACAGGACTGAGAGTGTAGGAGCCTCCAGATCCTCTGCTGCTGTCTGAGAGGAGCGCTGTACTGTACCTGAGGGAACCCTGACTGTCTCTGGAGCGAACTTCTGTGTACCAGCTGAATCTCCAGCCTGTAGAAGAGTGTTTAACCTCACAGCTTAGAGTCACTGAGTCTCCTTCAGTCAGCCAGCTCAGTGGAGACACACTCACTACTGCCTCTGCTGTATCTGATGGACAACAAATGTAAAATAAATAAATAAATACATAATATTAATTAATTAATTCATACAGAGTGGTAATCTTGTTACATATAATTAATGACAGGATAAAACAAACTCACACACTCACCTGATACAGTGAGTGTAACAGCATCACTGATCTCTGAGCTCTGAGTGTCATTGCTTCTCCTCCCTCTGCAGGTGTATTTACCACTGTCATAATTTATAACTGAGCTGAATCTGAACTCCTGTGTTGTGCGGTCTGGGTAGAGTGTGTTATCTTTCTTATACCAGCTGTATGTCCACTCAGTGTCTCCTCCTCTCTGTATTTCACATCTGAGAGTGACAGTCTCTCCTCTGAACACATGTTTATCAGGATTTATGGACACCACAGGTTTAGGGAGAGCTGTACAAAGATAATGAAATATTTGCTGAAATAATTAGTATGCTTTTGATTAATTGGTTTTCATGAGTGTGTAGAATTTAGAAGATTTTGGAAAAGAAAGTAACATTACACTTGTAACTCTGAAAAATGTTTCGGACAAGTTATAACCACTTGCAACAAAAAGTCCAGCGCCTTCAACAGATCCTAATTGTAATCATTTGGTATTGTGTTAGATGTATTTTCAGTAAAGAATTATTCAGATTTGTTTAATTAAATGAACAGGTGATTGAGATTTTTCATATAAATTATTGTTGGTCTTGTTGGTTTTTTTAATCCATTTATTTGGTATCACATTTTATTCTATATAATTTCAATGTTTTTGTCATTGGTAAGGAAGCAGAGTGGAGCAATAATAATAATAATAATAATAATAATAATAATAATAAGAAGAAGAAGAAGAAGAAGAAGAAGAAGAAGAAGTAGAAGAAGAAGAAGAAGAAGAAGAAGATAAGATGTACCTTTATTGATCCCCCATAGGGGAAATTTGAAAAAATAATAATAAAATCCCAACAATTACTTGAGATCTTGATGTGATCTCACTCCAGGTCTCTTATATATGATTTCCATAATGATTAGTCAGCACTTATAGAGACAAAGCAGGTGATTTATTTACAGTGTAGCTTTAAAGCTTCTGGTATCAGACATACACTGTACATTCTTTCTATATTTATGATAATTTAATATTTTGTGGTGAGGGTTTCAGCACTAATGTCTGTGTTTCAGTTACAGTTAGAAACACCATTATGTGTCGGATTAACATGAGTGTTGTGTAATTATAATTTTCATATTTTTATTACCATGAGATTTATTATCCCTACATAACACTGATATCTGATAGTCTGTATCTCTTATAACTGTGATTCTCTTCCTGATGAACACACACTCAGCTGTACTTTACTTTAGCTTTTGCTCTCACTGTTCATGAATAACATCCTTTATAAATATCTAAGATATAATAAGAAATAACTTAAAACATGCAGTGAAAGAGAAGAAATCATGCCGTACCTCTCACTGTAATTCTAACTGGATCACTGAGCTCTGAGTCGTAGTTTCCTCTGTGTGCTTTACACTGATACACTGTTACTCCTGCATTAGAGACTGTATCATGGAGTGTATTGGTGACTTCAGCTACATGGTCTAGAGGTCGCTGATTTTTGTACCAGAGAAAAGTCCATCCAGTAGACAGCAGATTACATCTCAGAGTAACTCTGTCTCCAGTGTAGACGGAGCTCTGAGGATTCACACTCACAGTCGGTTTGGGTTTTTCTGTTGAAATGAAATGTTGATTATATCAAAGTTTTTCTCTTTACAACATAAACAATAGTTTTATCATCTTTATCATATGATTTGTGTCTAATAATGCATTTATGTTCAGCATTTATTAAACAGTTACAGTTGTGTGACTTCATTACATGGACAACATGGTCTTACAATGTTATTATACTTTATTTATACATGGAATTAATTGAATTAATTGTTCATATTTGAACAAACACACTGAGTGAAGATGTTAAAGTTTTTTTTTTCTTTTCCAAAGTGTACTTTATAAGTGCATAAATACACCAAATACAAAATGAATTCATCTTCATAAGTGTGTTCAGTATCATGAATTGTGGGCACAGTGAATGAAGCTGTTATGAAATCTGTTATATTTTAAAGCGGTCTTGTGACCTTAATCCACACTGCATGTGGCGATGTGATGCTGAAG
This sequence comes from Cranoglanis bouderius, assembly GCA_023630585.1. NCBI lineage: Eukaryota > Metazoa > Chordata > Actinopteri > Siluriformes > Cranoglanididae > Cranoglanis > Cranoglanis bouderius. The sequence goes on from CM042568.1 coordinate 7,259,382, forward strand.
TTGATGTGAGGAAGAGATTAACACGCACACACACACACACACACACACACACACACACACACACACACACACACACACACATACACACCTGACACAGTGAGTGTAACAGTGTTGCTGGTCTCTGAGGTCTGAGAGTCGCTTCTCCGTCCGCTGCAGGTGTATTTACTACTGAAATGCTCTACAGTAATGAATGAATATTTCCTGTTCTCTCTGTAGGGGAAAAGTTGGACTCCATCTTTATACCAGTTGTACAGCCACTCGGTGTCTGCATGTCCTCGTATTTCACATGTGAAAGTGACTTCCTGTCCACTGAATATCTGTCCATCAGGCTGCAGAGTCAGAACGGCTTTTGGTCTCTCTGTACAGTTACAACAAAAACATCACATCAGTCAAACACACCCTTCTCTGACCATCTGATATTTAATCAGTGTGTTGTGTAATGATTATGTGTATCAGTGCATGTTACAGGAGTGTAAGATCAGACATGTACCTATCACTGAGAGAGTCACTTCATCACTCCATAGTGTTGACCATCCATCAATAGACCTGTAACATCTGTATTTGTGACTCTGATCTACTTTTATAGTGTAGTAATTTCCAGCAGATCTGTGAAATTCAACACCATCTTTGTACCAGTGGTACGGTCCCCTTCCTCCCGAAATATAACATGTGAGTCTAACCGTCTCTCCTCTGAATATTTGTGGTGAATTCGGCTGCACAAACAGAACTGGTTTAAACTCTGCTGGAAAAGTCAAAAATCAAATACACACTGTCACTGTAAATATCTTAAATTCTGCATGACAATGTACAAACAATCTTCTCCACCTTAATACAAATCCAACATGTACACAACATAGGCAATAAAATATGTATAAATCACCTTGAGCTTGTCCAACTCGGATAAGTGAAATAAGCACTAAAAAGGGAAGAGGAACAGAGAATATGATGTAACACTGATTTGTTTAATTTCTTTAAGAAGACAAATGAGAACAATGTCATATACTGCAAAACAAATCTATATTTTTAGTTTCACTTCAGCTATAAGAAATGCAATATATCGACCTGTTTCAATAATGAATGGTGTTTAGAAAAAGCTATTTTCTCTCAGGTCACTATGCTGCTCATTACTGTCTCATGTATGATTTGATCCACATCTGCTAATCTGAAGCTGAACTGCAACACTTCCTTCTCTGTGTCTCACATGAGAAAAGCGCTCCTGTGCACTAAAGCTATGGTGTAATACATACAGCCTGCAGGATGATGTGTCAGATATGGGGAAAAACTCATATGGGGATATGGGGAAATCTCAGTAGCACATGCTAATGAATACATTCAGGCTAGGATTGTGCAACGTGCTGTAAAATGTCTGTAACTGAAACGTCTGTGACAATGACTGCCGAGTGATCCAGGGAAAATATACAACTGTACATTTCTTCTAGGAAATAAACCACAAACTCACTTGTTTGTTTTGCTCCCAGCAAATGACTGTGCCTAAATAATTTATATATTTGAAGGCACTACAAATTTTGGTTAAAAGTATGGCCAGTATATAGTGGGTAGTTAGCAGCAGACCAGGTAAACAAGCTAATTGCAGCTCTCAGAAAGAAGCAGTCTGTTTTCACTCATCATTATGAGATGAATAACTGCTGCTGTGAAGGCTAGCAAATATCAACAAATGGCTTAAAGCAATTTATTTGCAATGAGTTTATTGTTAAAAAGTTAAAATACTACAAATTATTAATCACCTACATCTATTGCAGTTGTAGTAGATTTATAAAATTGTGGCAGTAATGTGATTAAGGTTAAAATGATCAGGAATGTGTTTCAGAGATACCAGGTGAACTAAAACTGGTTATCTAAACTGTGTTTAATTACCGTATTCCTCAGGGCATGTTTGGTGTTATTTGTATCCATATTTCATGGGGAACGTTGTGGTGATATCATAAATATTATGAAGTTTAGGAAATAACTGTTATCATATATGTTGCAATATATGCTCTCTGCACACACACCCACACACACATACACACACACACACAGACACACACACACACCCACACACATACACACACACACACAGACACACACACAACCCCTTTGGTTTGCAACGGAAACTTCTTACCTTCCTACCCCCACGGCAACATACTATACCTGAAGGTGATATAATCTTATCATAGCACCATGGGGTCCTCCCTGCCCTAAAAACCTATTGTTTCATCTCCATTTGGTATCCTGGTCACTATACAGTTCAAAGAGACTCAGGGGTATATAAGGATATGCTTAGAGAAGAACGGCTCTTGGCTTTTCTCTCTTCGCTTTTGGCTTTTCTCTCTTCGCTCTTGGCTCTTCGCTCTTCTCTCTTCTCTCTCTCTCTCTCTCTCTCTCTCTCTCTCTCTCTCTTGCTTTTGGGACCATTCTGCTTCCGAGGTTCACAACGCTGACTGTAATCTACTCTTTTCTCTACTTTATGTATTTTTCAATTGTATCCTTATATTAAATGCATTTGTTATCTTACTTCTAAATACTTTGTGCCTATGCTTGATATTTTTGTTATGAATAACTTCCTAGACTAAAAGTATAATACGTTAGACACGTTTAAGGTCAACCTCTGACAAGCTAAAGGTAAAGGTTAATACTTGCAAGTTTAAACAAAACCTCTGACAAGTAAAATAAGGCCTAGGCTTGCACGTTGATAGAAACCTCTGAGCTAACAAATTAATGGTTTAGTAAAGAAGCTATATAAAAGTCTCTGACGTAGGAACGTCATTCTAATGAAAACCTCACTCAAAGTTGCTTAAGAGCAAATATCAGTAGAACACTGAGTGCTAACACTTCTAGCACGAACTAGAAGATTATTCTATTGGAGTCAGATAATCAATTAAATGGAGTCAGATATTTAAATCATATATTAAAACACGCATTAACCTTCGCTGCACCTATTTCCATCGTTGGTTATAGGAGAGCAGTGGGCTAAGTAATTAACTTTATATATTTTAGCCCTACACAGTCAAATGAATAGATGTAACTAAACCTTATAAAATTAACAAGACACATATTGTTAATGATTATACCAGTTAGATGACAATTACTCATCACATTGACCAGATATTAAGAGAGCATAAAAAACAGTGACACAGACTATACCATTCAGTACATGTAAGTTCTACATACATGCACAAGCGCACACACACACACACACACACACATCTGTCTCAAAGTCCCGCAGCTAATTAATAATATTCTACATATAAATCTAACCCTTACCTTAATCTCAGTAACCAAAAAAAAAATAATAATAATTCTCACAAGGTCTTAACTCATATGAAGTAACTCACACAACTGATATGGATATCCACTGATACGACTAAGTGAAGTTTCTAAAGTCTAGACAACGCCCTAATCACATATTAACCTCATCACACAGAACATCAGACTTCATTTGAACATATTGCTTTAATCCACCACTCACTCTAATGAAGATACAAAGAAAACTTTTACTCACAGATCATCACACGGAGTGGACGGAGCTCCATCCTGTCACACTGATGAAGGACTGACTAATCAGTGGTCTGTGTTAAAGCCACTGCACTTCCTGTGCTCTTACATATATAAAGAGAAAGAGAGAAAGACTTCCGTTCTAGTGCAAGTTGATGTGCTTTTTTTATGTGAATCCTACCTCTATGCCCCCAATAATGATAAGAACAATTTGTAGAACATAACTTTATTCAACACCTGAACTTGTACAGTTCCTCTGCTACTTCACTCAGGTTCATAACTGATCTGAGCAAGACATCCAGTGAATATTTCCAGAAAGCTTTTTATCTCTGATTGAGTAAGCAAGCCAACTATCCTAACAACGAGGTCTTTCCCAAATCAATAAACGTTTATATTCTGTCAGATTTACTTCAGTTTTTGTTTTGTTTTGATATGCTAAACAGCTAAAGAAAAAATCTAACGTTTTTCTTTTAGTTACTGAGGTTAAGGTTATGATTAGGGTCAGATTTAGGTTAGATTTAGATTTTAGGCATAACATTAATTATCATTAATAATTATGTCAATGGGAGGCACAGTGGTGCAGCAGGTATCAGTTGCCACCTCACAGCTCCAGCATCCCCTGTTCAATCCTGAACTCAGCTTACTGTCTGTGTGGAGTTCTGCATGTTCTCCTCATGTTCGTCATTTTTTTCTGGGTTCAAAGAGTGGTCATTGTGTGCATGTGACAACAATATCACAAATTCTCCACAAATGTGGGTTGTATGGCAGGGTTGCAAGAAAAAAGCCGCCTATGACTGAGCTTTGCAAAATGCATCTTGAAGATTCTGAGGCCACATGGAAAAAGGTGTTATGGTCAGATGAGATTAAAATTGAATTATTTGGCCTCAACACCAAACGATACGTCTGGCAGAAATCCAATACAGCTCACCATCCAAATAACACCATTCCTACAGTAAAGCATGGAGGTGGTAATATCCTGTTATGGGGGTGTTTCTCTGCAGCAGGGACTGGAGCACCTGTCCGGATATAAGGAAAATGGATGGGGCAAAATACCGCCAAATTCTTGAGACAAATCTGCTGCCCTCTGCCAGAAAGTTGTCAATGGGATGAAGGTTTACCTTCCGACATGACAATGACCCAAAGCACACAGCAAAACTGACCACACAGTGGTTGAAGGAGAAAAAGGTGAATGTCCTTGCATGGCCTAGTCAGAGCCCAGACTTAAACCCCATTGAAAATCTGTGGAATGACTTGAAGACTGTAGTCCACAAACGGTCACCATCAAATTTAACTGAACTTGAGCAGTTCTGCAAAGAAGCGTGGGCAAATATTGCAAAGTCTAGATGTGCAAAGTTAGTAGAGGCATATCCCAACAGACTACAGGCTGTAATTTAAAAAAAATAAGGCAAATTAAAGCAAGGGGGCGATCATTTTTCCAACTCAGTGATTCTGGTTTTTATTAAAAAAAAATTTTCTGACATGTTGGTGTTATATCTTTCACTTGGATGTTATAAGCTGCACTGAGTAAATACAGCTGGATAAAACAAAAACTGTGTCCATCGTCATTTCAGGCTGAAAAGCAACAAAATGTGATTATTTAAAGGGGGGTGATTCTTTTCTACACCCACTTTAAAATCGTGACGTCGGCACCGACCAGCCAATAGCATACAACATGGAAAAAAGCAGCATACTTCTGGTTGAAGAGCAAGAAATGATTATGGTGAAATATGAGGAATTTAAATCTACACTAACCGCAAAAAGCAACACGGTTTTGGCTGCTGAAGCTCAGGAACATTACTGATTGTGTAAATGCGTAAGTTTACTTTTATAGGCTCACAATGAGAATAAACGGATTGAAAACTCATAACCGACATATTTCATGTAATTTCACTTAATATTAATATAATTTTTTTAATTAAATATTTAAAACAAATATCAATTTGTGAAAATATATTAGGACAGGTATAATGCCACCGCATGCAAATATGTACCACTCACAAAAGCAACACATACAGCGGTACAGTAAGAGCTTCAGCATGTCAGATTATTAATGTGCGGCTCAAGAAGTTGACAAAGACATGAGATTCCATCCGTGGAAAATCGATATCTTTCATGCAAGTAAGTATCAGGGAAAGCCAGGGGATTTTGTCTATCCCTAAAAACTCTCTCTGCAAAGTGCTCTTCTTACAATTTGCACTGAGAAGTTGAATTAGTTGTGTCACTTATATGCCACTTTGCTCACAGCTGATTGGTCCAAGTTGGGTTTGAGTTCTCTTACCCAGTCCATGGTTAGCCATGGAGCATAAGTTACTATGGCGATGAACACCGATAAAAGCCAAGCCACTTTCATGGTACCTAAAACCCAGGGTTAGTACAAACTAAATTGAAACTTATCCGGCTAGCCACCTAAACTGGCTTCATGGTACAGGCCCCAGGGTTGCTGTTTTGATCCTGAACTCAGGTTTTGCTTGTTAAACACTGCATCTGGCTGTTAGAAGGCACAAAATAAAACCAATTTGTATTTGTAATCTATAGCCATAAACGATTCATAAAAAGGAAACTGTTCACTCATGTCAGTTGCTTTTAGTTTCGTAAGCAAGGAATTTTATTGCATTGGACCTTTACTTATATTAGCTGAATACACCAGATCTAAATGTTCAGCTTCACACCAGTTTAAACAGTGAAAAACAATTTCACACTGTGGGAGTATATAGAATTAACAAACCTTTCAATGATTTTGAGATCATTTTTAATAATTAGTGTAAATTTAATGCTTCATTGGAAAGTCATGATAGAGACAAAATGTAAATTCAGTGAAGACAAAAATTGCCTGAGTAGTACTTGTTCCTACTTCTTCAATAATGCTAGATTTAAGATACTTAACCTCTTTCATCTGACGTGCCACTTATAATAGAACTGTAAATGTACTGTGAAGTAAAAACAAGATTTGTATTTTTTCATTGCACCCATAGTAATCATTCTGATCATGTACTCTTCCTCTCATGCTTCATAAGAAATAGAAAACATTCGTCAATGATTAAAGCTCAAGAAAGAGTCATTAGCTAAAATCGGATTCACGCTCAGAAGAGTACATCAAAACTCATCATCGCGATTAGAAAGACGTAACGCTTTCAAACCACATTTCCTAGTTACTATAGAAATGATCCCTGAAAGCATAGTCTTAATGTTCCTCCTCCTCAGACAGTCGAGCGCTTCAAATAACACGCAGATCCTAAAGATGGTAGATTTAAGATTCTACACATAACATAAAAATACATTTCCTACTTATAATTTTATTATGAAGCTTTTGTTTATCTGGCATAAACTTTTAGATTAGTTCAACATTTACAACTTTACTCAAAGATTGATGAATGAGGCCCAACGTCCTAATCACAGTAACCTCATTACTCAGGATATCAGACTGCATGTGAACTTTAAACCCCATCACTCACTCTCATTAAGACAAAAAGAGAACATTTAATCACAGAGCATCACAGAGACAGGACTGAGTTCCATCCTGTCCCACTGACTGACTGATCAGCAGCGTGTGTTATCCTACATCTATATATCGAGTCTCTCACTTCTCTTTTAGTGGCCCCAGATTTTGTAACTTCTGTTGCCTATGTTCAGGAAAAACATTTCAGGAAAAAGGAGAATGACAGACAGCAGATTTCACCATAATGATCATAAAAATATCAAGAGTTGAATTAAACTTCATAAATTATCAGATCATATCAGCAGGTATTTCTGTCATTCGCAATCACAAACAAAGCACTTTAATTTAAAGTCAGTTTCTCAGTAACCTTATGCTAATGCATAAATGATTTTATTTAAGGCATTTCTGTTTCCCGAAAAAGACCAACAGACACCTGGGCTGAAGATATTATCAGCTATAACATGCTCACACCACAAAGGAATATACAAAATATAAAGATATTGCATATGACAGAAGAAATATGCTTAAAAACTAAAACTTGTTTACAGACATTTTATTTCTGAATTTAAGCCCTGAGTTTCTGTAGTGGTTTAACTTTTTATTACTTAAGATTTTTTTTTATACCTCCACCACTAGGGGTTTTTTGTTTTTGGGTTGTTTCCAAGATTAATGTTGGCGCGATATCTGAGTAGATTGAGTATGAGTAGTTAAATGTTTGCAGGATTAATAGGGAAATATCATTGCAACCAGCAGCTGAACTGATTAGATTTTGGAATTGATCCAAACAAGGTCAAGGTCACGGCAAAGTCAAATACTCTCTATAGTCACACTTTTGTGGACGCCTGCTCATCACACCCATATGTGCTTGTTGAACATCCCATTCCAAAAGTCGGTCCCCCTTTGCAGTTATAGTTATAGTTATACAACTCAGGAACTCAGTTCTGTGAGCCCTGCCTTTTTGAGTTCATGTCAATAACAAAAGGTCACAGTGGCCAACAATATGAATGTGATGCCTACAGAAGATGGTAAGACTGAAGTGGTCATTTTAAAACTTCTTGTCGTTGATAATACAAAAAAAAAAAAAAAAAATGTAAAAATCATTTTCTCACGTCACCCTTAAGAAAATAAAATTTTAGTTGGTTTACTGAAATGTCAAAAGCATCTGTAAAACACATAGGTTAATATAAGAGAATAGATTTTACTGGAGAAGTGGAGAGTTTTATGAGATACAGTACTGTACGAGTCTTAGGAACCCCATTCTTTTTTTAGTACAAACTTTCTTATACATTTTTATTTGATGACTTCTACATTATCGAGTCAGTACAAAGACATTTTAGATTCCCAAACAGTAGTTTTGGGGGGCACGGTGGCTTAGTGCTTAGCATGTTTGCCTTACACCTCTGGGCTCGGGGTTTGAATCCCACCTTCACCCTGTGTGCGCGGAGTTTGTTTGTTCTCCCTGTGCTTTGGGGGTTTCCTCCCCTAGTCCAAAGACATGCGATGTAGGCTGACTGGCATTTCCAAATTGTCTATAGTGTGTGAGTAGGTGTGTGTGTGTGATTGTGCCCTGTCCAGGGTACTTGCTCCCGCCTTGCATCCGGAGTTCCCTGGGATAGGCTCCAGGCTCCACGTGACCCTGTGTGGGATAAGGGGTATGGAAAAGGGATGGATGGAAACATTAGTCTTCAAGCACAAAATTAAGTGTTTGTACTGTATGTCAGTAAAGAAAGCAGCATATTACGTAAGAGACCACATTTCAGACATAAAACACAATGAAGGCTGCTGGGTTTTGCTGCAAAAATAAAGTCAGAGTCTCCAGAAGAACTGTGACTGGTTCTGCAGGATGCTCAATAAAACATACCAGCTCATTTCCTTATAAAACTGCACTAATTATTCCAGAGACTACTAATTTTATTAAGCAGAGGGTCGTCACACCAAAAATGGACTTTGTTTCATTTATTACTTTTTACTGCTCTTTATAGTATTCTTTTAATGTAGAAACATTTAATTGAATTATTTTTGAAGGCATCTCGGCTCTACAGCATTTCTTTGCACAGTACTGTACATCTTTTGCGCAGTAACTGTATATGTTGAGTAGTCATTTTAAAATATGGTCCTGATATTTCAGTATGTTTATCACTAAATTCTTTATAACTCAGACATCCTCCATGTGAATTGATCAACTCAAAAAACAAAATCAAATTTCCTACGAGGACTTTTATATGTATGCGCGCCGTTCACGTTGGTTGGACGTATGCGGAATTTACCATAATGCCCTGCGGTAGATTTGTGTTGTGTGCAGAGCGGTGTGTGTGTGTGTGAGAGAGAGAGAGAGAAACAGTAAAGATGGCGGTTGACGGAGTCCCGGGCACAGAGTCTAACACGGACCTGAACTCATGGAGCCTCCCCGAGTTACAGGCCAAACTGGCGGAGATTGGAGCGCCGGTCATGGGTGAGAAAAACGAGCTAATCTAAATAAAACTCACGAGTTAGTGCATCGGTCGGCTAACGCCAAGCAGCACTAGATATCGTAACGTTAGCCTTAGCGTTAGCATTAGCATTGGGTTTAACTAACAAAAATGGCTGCAGTTTGGTGCTACTTCATAACTTGTGTCCTGCTACAAAGTGCTTTGGCTTCATCTGTATTTTATTCCGTGCGTCTATTTAAGGCGTCCATTTACTTTATTAATAATGACGCCTGAACCTGGTGTAAATGAATGAGGCTGTCCGCCATGTTTGTGTTGTGTGGAAAGCTAAAGGGGGGAAAAGCTAACGTTGAGCTTCAGAGCTCCTGGACAGTTTCCTCAGTCCCTCAGCGATGTGTTTAATCCATCTTTAACTCAGTTTTGTTTCTAATATATTCATTTCCACTGGAGGTTTTTGTTTTTGTACATTTTTGAACGTATAAATGCTGAAAGTGTGCTGTGCTCTGTTCTTTTTTTAGGCCCGAGAGAAGAGTTAATAGACAGACTGAAATCCTACATGATGCAGGTAACATTTATTTATATATATATATATATATATATATATATATATATATATATATATATATATATATATATATATATTTACACTCCAAATTTGACGTTGAATAATAAAAGATTTAGCATCTATAACTCTAAATATGAGGTGTGAGAGAGAGATGAACTAACTTCAGATGATCATGAACTTCATCTCGGCATCTAAAGAGCTTACAGTTTATTTCAGAAATACATTTCAGATCACTTTATATCGGTTCTTGTGCATGGTGGAAAAGTATGAAATGTTGAAGCACTCTTTTCTAGACATGGGGGGGGATTATTTTAGGGAAACAGATGAACATTCAGTTGTTGAAGTAATATACAATGTGTCCGAAAAATCAGGAACCAATGAAAGTACCAAGAAGCAACACCTCCACCCTTTCATCTGATGTCAATGACACTTTTCAACTGTATGGAAAAAAATAAGTGGAAATAAATTATCATATATTTGTACTTTCCGTCGTCTTACTGTCTGCATTATCACACATGAGCATAGGGGAACTGTTTTCATATTTTCTGTAAAAATTGCTTCTTGTAAAATGTATTCTGGGTCTTCTTGCTACCAAGGCACTAATACCGTCCACAGTGGCTCGAGTTATTGTTATTAGCGAAAGTCTAAAACCGTGTGTCTACTAAGCCATGCGTGTGTGTTATTTTCATCGACTACAAGCTTTAGATTGTGATTTATTTCCACAGATGGGTATGATGTTGACTAAACCCAGCTTGCCAGGTGGAGATGACAAGACCATGACCACGGTAAGAGATCTCCGCAAACTCTCACGTGGTTCAGGTTAGAGTTCGACCGATAGTGAATTTTACCGAAAGCTAAGTTGGGCAGTACCTTCCGATAACCGATTAATCGACCGATAGCCTTTAAAATTGATACTGGATGAAAATATAACACCCAAAGTAAAATATTACTGAAGTTTATTACAAAAATAAACACTATTGACTGTACCATGAAAATCTACTGTAGTTTTTTTTTTTTTTTAATAATATATAAATATTAATGTGTATTAACTATTAGTAAATATTAAAGTAAATAAAAGATATACATCCAAACTGAACCAAAAAGTAACACTTTATGTAACGAATAAAAATAGAGACGTCCAAAATGAATCAAAAAACACTTCAAATAACGTAACAAAATTTGTATACTCTCTTACTGTATAACGACAGCGGATTCTTCTCAGCCGCTCCCGCAACAGATGCGACCGGGAAAAACTATCGGTGTGGATTTTTGCTGATAACCGATAGTTCCAGCAATCGAACATCAGTGCTGATTAATCGGCAAAACAGATCGATCGGTCGAGCGCTAGTTCAGGTCGTTGTAAGGCAGCTGACTGATGATAAGTGAATGCCGCTTTGCTTAGCACGATGTTAGATTGGTGGTATGTTGAGTTTTTGAGTTATGGTGTCCAAGCAGCAGTTCGTTTTTGTCATGCAAATTCTCTCACTGTGTCAGATCCCAGGTCTGCCTCCCATGCCCCCGATGCCTTCCATGCCTCTGCCCCCAAGCATGGGTGTGCTGCAGGCCATGGGCATGATGGGAGGACCACCTCCACCTGGCATACGCATGAGCATGGAGCCGCCGGGTGTCTCCTCCGGCATGGTACAGGACGACCCTCAGAAGATGGCCCAGAGGGCTGGTCAGGTATGAAAGTGAGACTGGGACTGGTAGGCCGTGCTTAAGTACATTTAAAGAATCTGATTATGGAATACCAGGAATGGACAAATCATAAATTCATTAATTGGTCTGGTCCTTAATACTGAATTTTTTTTTTCTTTTTAAATCCTTGATTATATATTTATGTGCCGGGATAAAGACTGAGATTGTCCTTAGGAGTGGGCAATGTGTCAAAAAATATCCTGTACGTAAAACATGAAGGCATTTCAATGACGCAAGAAAAGTAACAGTAACAGATTAACCAATTGACAGCAAAATGTAGTTAAATTAAAAATAAATTTAAGCATCTAAACTGTTGCTGATTGCTATTAGGATCTATGCGAAATATTGGTCGCAATCTGTGATCTCTATGAAATGCATATAGTGATTTTTTTTTTTTTTGTCACTAATTGATCACAATATTGTCTATTTAGGATATCGTTTTCTTCTTATGACCCATGTTATTTGGATTACTGCTGGTGAAAGTGAACTGGATTAATGTCTCTGTTCTGTTTCAGGGGGATTCCCGAGTGATTGAGGAGCAGCTAAAGGAGCAGGAGCTTCTCGAGCAACAGAAGAGAGTAAGAGAGATCAGAGCCTAAGGCACAGCATGAATACTATAATCACTGTACTTATGTACACAGTATTTAGCTTGGTACTCTCTGAGATATAGCTGAAATATGTGAGTTAATTTGATATTCAGCGAGTGTCGTTCCTAGTTTTGTTCCCGTTTCCCCACTAAGCTTCCCCCCTTGTTTGTCTCCAGGCTGCACAGCTGCTGGAGCACGAGAGGCAGCAGGAGCTGGTCAAGCTACAGCAGACAGGACCACCAGGCACACGGCCTCCAGAGCCAGGACCTGCACCCAACCTGCTGCCCCCCATTCCTCCACTCAGAGGTTACTGTCTGCTCCTCCACGCCACACTTAGATCAGATTTATAGTTGCTTTTAACTGCATTGTTGTACAATATCTAGGCAAGCATATCCTGCCTGGCATATCCTGTGTTTATTCAGGTCATCCATTGTGCATGTTGAGGAAAATTTATTACGTAATCTAGTCTAAATGTACCGGTATGATGTAGAGCTGTGTCTCAAATCATAACTGTGTACTGTTTTAAGCAGTTTTGCTTTTTAAACACTAACCTGTTTCCCTGTTACTGTTAGTGTTTGAATTCAACAGAAAAGTCTCACCTACTGAATAGCTGGATAATGTTATGTGCGCCAGTGATCTGACATGATTCATTTCACCCCGATATGATTCCGTTCAAGCCCGATCAAGTGATTCGGTTCAAGCCACGATCCAGTGATTCGGTTCAAGCCACGATCCAGTGATTCGGTTCAAGCCAGATCCAGTGATTCGGTTCAGGCCACGATCCAGTGATTCGGTTCAGGCCACGATCCAGTGATTCGGTTCAGGCCACGATCCAGTGATTCGGTTCAGGCCACGATCCAGTGATTCGGTTCAGGCCACGATCCAGTGATTCGGTTCAGGCCACGATCCAGTGATTTGGTTCAAGCCACGATCCAGTGATTCGGTTCAAGCCACGATCCAGTGATTCGGTTCAAGCCACGATCCAGTGATTCGGTTCAAGCCACGATCCAGTGATTCGGTTAAAAACCCTGATGTGATTCGGTTCATGATGTTGGCTTTAACAACAGTAGACCTCTTGAAAGACAACCTCTGAAAGAAGCTACTAATGCCAGCGTTACCTGTTTCATCTTTAGTTACTATTACCCCATGCTGCCTTTGTAGTGTAGCCCAGTTTTGGTGCTGCTAGTCTTGTAATGTTGCACATTTTGTGGAGATTTCCCGATGAGCTTTTATTAAACATGAACGTTTGGCTTAGGACTTCGGGACGTATCATAGATTTCTCTCAGTCTTGCTTTCTCTCATGAGCAGTGCAGTGTACGTTGATTGTCACGTGCATCTTTATTTGACAGCAACCATTTCCTTGTCGATTCACACCAGGTCTACACTTATAAATCAGTGTAGCCATATCGTAGACCGCACAGATAGACTTTTCCCAATTTGCATTCACCGTGTCTTTGCACCCCTACATACCAATCTTCTAGATTTGTCAGTTGTCATGCATTTTCAGAAACCATGTGCTTGAGATACTGAACTGAAGCTATACATTTCATTTTTGGTGAAACATATTTGGTTTCCTATGGTTTCATATAAGTGCTGAAGCCTTTTCAGAACTCAGTTTATTTTTCCCCAGTGTGCACTGTGTGATTTTGCATGAAATAGGCTTAGTCTATGATCTTTCTCATTCCTTAATCTTCACCCTTCACCATCTTAACACTTCCTCTTGTAGCCTTGACAACCAGTGGCCCACCTCCTCCGGGTGTTTCCATGGTATCACAGAGCAGTCAGAGGCAGAGAGTACCACCTCCACCTGGAGAGGACGCAAGAGAGGTATGAGCTGCTCTTTCACGTTTCACAAAAATGGTTTTGTGACCATACCATTGTGTTATGGGTGTTCTGTGTATGCTTGGGTACAGCAACATGACACTGGCCAGTGCAGTGCATTATGGGAATTCATGAGTGCACTAGGTCGTCTTCATTAAACTTTTTTAGGAATGATTAGAAAGTAGCAGGCCTTAAATATAAAAGTAACTACTTTTTGTTATTCTGTGCTGAACCACATATTTTATCTCTTGTGTGTATCTGATGACTTGTGTGAGCAGATGTGGCAGAATGATGATGTGGGAATCGGGCCGAAGATCCCTCAGGCTCTGGAGAAGATCCTGCAGCTGAAGGAGATCAGACAGGAGCAGCTGATTGCTGCCCCTACAGGTCAGAATGCAGTCTAATGAGTCTTACAAACTGTGCTGCAGAAAACTGAAAGGTTAACACTCCGTGTGTGTTGTGTCCTCAGAAGAGGAAGATGATGACACGGCCGACATGGACATGAACAGCTCTCGTGCATACTCGGATGATGAAGGAGAAAGCACTCTCTCTAAAAAGGATGTGAGTTTTACCGAGAGTCTTTTGGTTCATTTTGTGTGGTCGGTAGAGAGGTTTATTATATATGTTAAGACAATGAAATGTTTTTCAGTGCTGCACTGCCAATTAGTCAATAAAGTAATTAAGCTAGTTGAAAGTTACTTTATTTATAAAGCGGGAGGAGAATAAAACCTTTGTATTGGAGAATATAATTAAACTAATAGCTTTGTTAATTCTGCTAAAAGAAAAGTTAATTATTGCGGCAAACAGACTTGTAAACTCACTTAGAACATAAAACACCTTTTATTCATTTACAGTTACATTGAGTGTTGTGGAACATCCATAACAAATATAGTCATTCCCTTAAAATCCTTTTCTCTTCTCTCTCTTGAATTTAATAAGATAAACACAGCTTGTTATGTTACAGAGGGGGAAAAACAACGACCCTCTACCCTGAATACTTTCCTGTCATCTTTATCTTTATCTTAAAAAATGCTGACACTGGAGACTCCTTCCAGAAAAAAAAACCCCAAAACGTCACCATATCACCAATTAAACACTTATTTAAAAATCTGTTTATGTGGAGTCTTTGCCATAGTCTTTGTGTCCGGTGTTACTATAGGAACAAATAATTTATCAGGAGGAGCGCATTAATATAAACCTTTTGACCGTAATCAACAACGTCTGACAAATCAGATTTGACAGTTCATCAAGGCTATGATATTGGTGAGATTAACAGAGAAACTCAGTTCTGTAAAGATCCAAGATACCACAAGGATTTCACTTAGGAATCAGAAATCTGTTAATCTGCTAATGTGGAGCTGATTTCAAATCATAACATAGCAGGGGTTTAAAAGGGAGGCGACCTTTAAAATTTCAATGTGACCCCCAGAAAAGCCGCAGACGTAGGAACCGGAAGAAGAAGAAGAAGAGGAATCAAGAGAAGAACGGGCAAGTGGAGGCGAGAAAGAACGAGACCGAGAAGGACAAAGAGAAAGATACCGAAGTGGAAATCGAGTACGTCACAGAGGAGCCGGAGATCTACGACCCCAACTACATTTTCTTCAAGAGGATCTTCGAAGCGTTTAAGGTGAGTGTTAACATCCTGCTGAGTCAAAGGAGTGCATGCTATTGCTGAAATCCAACTCCCTGAAAACCAGTAGTATGTTGTGCTCAAATGTGAGAAGCACATAGAAGCTCTCCTGATTACTAAGACACAGTATTGTCTTTTTTTTGATGGGTTTCTGCTGTATCCCCCCAGTTGACAGATGAGTTGAAGAAAGAGAAGGAGAAGGAGCCGGAGAAGACAGAGAAGCAGGAAATCACCTCGTATAAGAAGAAATTTTTAGAGGAAAAGAAAGACAGCGACGACAGTGACGAGGTGACATGTCCGTGAACCTGGAACGCTCGATTCTATTCTGGTATATTCAGTGTATTCTATATCAGATATCTCCACCTCTTTCTGTTCTCACAGGAAATCAAACCGGATGTGCCAAAACTCTCCAAGAAGAAGCTGAGAAGGATGAACAGGCTGACTGTAGCTGAGCTCAAACAGGTTTCACACACAAATTCAATCTTATACACACAGATATGTGTAGAAATATAATCCCTGAAGATCTCGCGTTTTCCATTATCCGTATCACTGATGCGCAATCTTTGGTCACTGTTTCCTCTCGTTCGCTAGCTGGTGGCGCGTCCGGACGTGGTGGAGATGCATGACGTGACGGCGCAGGAGCCCAAGCTGCTGGTGCACCTGAAGGCCACGAGGAACACTGTACCCGTGCCCCGCCACTGGTGCTTCAAGAGGAAGTACCTGCAGGGTAAGAGGGGTATCGAGAAACCACCCTTCGAGCTTCCAGAGTTTATCAAACGCACCGGCATCCAGGAGATGAGAGAAGCCCTGCAGGAGAAGGTGAACCACTCGTGTTTATATATATATATATATATCATTATGTGTATTTAATAAAATGATGTAGTGAGCTATTCACTGCTACATCACACACGTAGAAAGTAGAAACCTGAACAAAACAAACTTTGTTATATTGTATGTGTGGAACGATCTTCAGCAGTGTAACACTGTTTTTAATTATTATTCTTGGATTGTGTGGTTTCTGGTCTAGATAAAGTATGTGCAAATGTTTACATCTACATTTATGTATTATATATTTTCTAACCAGCCCACACATTTCCATCAGTTTGAGAACTGAACTATTACATCATCAGATGTAGGTGTTACACTTTATTAACCTATGACTAATGCCATTAATGAGCAGCTTTGAGAACAATTTTATGCATCTAGTCAAATTATACACAGGATAAAGGCACTGTTGTGGATAATGATTATGTGCAGAACAGGTACGTGTTTTTATTGCTTTAGTTGTTTATTTAGTGTGAAGCTGCTCACTCGTTTTAAGCCTTGAGCTGTTACAAAATCTCTGGTTTGATTTGTTAATAATAATAATAATAATAAACTTTATTTTATAGAGCGCTTTTAAAAAGCAGCTTCTCAAAGCACTGTACACAAAATAAACCGTACATAACACAATAATGAAAAAATAAAAGTAAACATCAACAAGCAAATGCTAGTTTAAAAAAAAATGTCTTGAGTTGAGCTTTAAAAATGTCATGGGTCTGAGCATCCCGAAGTTCGAGGGAAAGAGAATTCCAGAGGGTAGGAGCATAGACAGAAAAAGCCCAGTCACCCATAGATCTTAAACTATGGGTTTGTGGAACTGTCAACAAATTAGACTTGTTGTACTTGGCAGTAAAATGCTGGATTCTTTCTTGATTTTACCTCAACAATTAAAAAAAAAAAAAAAAAAAAAAAGCCTGTTCACGTGTTGTTTTAAAAGTTGGTGTCAAGGCAACAAAATGACACTTTTGGTGACAGACCACAGAAAATTGGGTGTTGAAATTGAACCAATTATGACACTCATGAAATCAAATATTTGTAGGCACCATAGTAAGCATCTGTTCCAGGACCAGCACAGACACCTTATTAGTGGAAAAATGGCTCTGAGAAGCCTGTATCTTGTCACTAGTTCCAGACCATAACCCCCATGAACTATTAGAGTGCAAATGTACTTCATTTTCACCACACGTTTGTGTGAGCACGCAGCTGCTACATGCTTTCTGCTGTCGGCATGATTGTTGTCATGATCTGCGTGTCAAATGTAAAAAGACTGGTACTCAAAACAGACCTTTCCATAGGTTTAAAGGCTATTAGAGGTTTTTAAAATTCAAACACTAAGTGGAATACCGTATGGTGTTCGTGCTCAATAACACTCTAGAATAATACACAAGTATGCAATTTGAGACATGATGTTAGTTTGTTTATTCGTTTGAGGACACAGTATCACATGCTATGCTGCCTCTACTATTTAGATTGGTATTGCACCATGCGGGTGCCTTGCATTGATTTGAGGACGTGCACAAGCGATGGTCCAAACCACTGCAGGATACGCGTGGTGACCATCTTGCACACACACATATGCATGCATAGTTAAAATCAAGTATTAAAAAAAAAACAGCCTTTAGATGTAATTACATGCTGTTGGAACCAGTGCAGTATAACTTCCACCACTGTGCTTTTGAACAAAATATCATGTTAATATGTTCAGTTAATCAGTATGTTGCACTATTATTGTAAATTAGTTCTAACAAGTAGTAAAGGCTAAATGTTTCTCTCCTTTCAACAGGAGGATGCTAAAACTATGAAGACCAAAATGCGGGAGAAAGTTCGCCCAAAGATGGGTAAGATTGATATCGACTACCAGAAGCTCCATGACGCCTTCTTCAAGTGGCAGATCAAGCCGAAGCTCACCATCCATGGAGACCTGTACTACGAGGTAATATACTAGCTTGTCTCCTGTTTAACTGTTTGAGTACCACTGCTGACCTTTCTCTCTCTCTCTCTCTCTCTCTCTCTCTCTCTCTCTCATATATATATATATATATATATATATATATATATATATATATATATATATATATATATATATATATATATATATATATATATATATATTCTTTTTTCTTTTTTATGCCTTTACATGACTCATGGTTCTGCTCTTCACTCTGGTTCTCAGGGTAAAGAGTTTGAGACACGGCTGAAAGAGAAGAAGCCTGGAGATCTGTCTGATGAGCTGAGGATCGCTCTGGGCATGCCCACTGGCCCTGTGAGTTCTTCATGTTTATCAAGTTTGCACAGTTTTTTTTTTATTTTATTTTTATTTTTATTATTTTTTGTTTTTTTATTCCCCATGTGTGTGTTAAGGAAATCCATGTAGAACAATATCTGTTTACTGTGAAATTAAAATATATTGTTACATAACTGGAGGTAAGAAATAACTTTTTAGGAGAAATGACGTTTTTTCTGTAGCTTTTTGTGCATCAAGGCCTTTCCCTATTTTTAGGTAAGTTCTCATATTTTAACCAGAAACAATAAAAAGGTTTAGTTTAATTATGACTGATTGCAGTTATTCAGATGAAATGTTACAATTAGCCAGTGAATAAGCTTTGAGCTTGGGTTTGGTGTCGTTATTTGGTAAGTAGAAGAAAAACAATGGCATTCGCCTCCGTTGTACCTGCCCTTTTGAATGCTTCAGTACATTTTCTCCAACAGAGGGTGCTGCAGATGTGAAGTAGTGATTGTTCTGGTGTTTTAAAACCCTGTTTTGTGTGTGTGTGTGTGTGTGTGTACTGACAGTAATGTTTTTATGTGCATGTCAGCATTACCAGACTCACGTCGTACCTTTCTTCCCTAGATGAATTACATTTCTGGCACAGCTATGTTGTGAAGTAACAATATGTTTCTCTTTCTTTCTGTGTAGAACTCCCATAAGGTTCCTCCTCCGTGGCTTATTGCCATGCAGAGATACGGCCCTCCCCCATCCTACCCAAATCTCAAGATCCCCGGCCTCAACGCCCCTATCCCTGAGGTTAGTGTGGGGAAACTGCATCCAAACACACCACCAGCTCCATGAAAGAAAAATCTTCTCTGCTGTCATGGCTTCTGTAAACCAGAATATGGAATACCTCCTGATCTGTACAGTTAATATCTTTTTCACCTAATCATCTAATTAACAACCCATTCTGAATTGATGTGGGTGTGTTATCACAAGGAAAAAACATTAAAATGTGCAGGATATGGAGTATTTCAGGACCCAGAAACCTGTGCTATAGATAATGTAATTTTTTTAGGATTGTGTAAATACATAATTGAGTGGAGTGCTTGGAATTTAGAGAGCAAGGAAATGCTTTTATGAGGTATTGTCAGGCTAATAGGCTTGGCTATCTGAGTACAAGGTTTTAAAGTGTGTTTAAAAATAGAATTAAAAAAAAAAAAAAAATCCGGCACCTCACGTAGCTGTGTGTTAAAATATCTTTTTCACACAGAACTGTTCGTTTGGTTATCATGCTGGAGGATGGGGTAAACCTCCCGTAGATGAGACAGGAAAACCTCTTTACGGAGACGTGTTCGGAACCAACGCTGTAGACTTCCAGGTAAGAAGCACACACACACACACACACACACACACACACACACACACCATCACTTCTAACTGCTTAAAACGCTCAAGTGTTTGAGTGCATTTAAATATTAATTAGCTTGTGATTACTTCCCCAGACAGCCCACATTAGCAGTAGCATTAATTATGCATGTTGCATTCATCTTTATATTGCATAAACCACTGAAGGCGATCATTTCAATTTCTTAAGCAAAGACCTTCATTAGCAGACAGAATGTTTTTTAATGTTTCTGATTTTTTTTCCCCATAGAAACGTTTTGTTCTTATTTAGCAAGGTTTTAGATTTCTTACTCTGCCCAAGATCCTTGTAAAAGTCTTCCACACACAGAAGCTCCTATAACATGCAGTTGGAATTCCGAGATTCACTACATGTGCTCACTCCATAAGAGTGTAAGAGAGTAGATATAAAATTACATACTGTTTAAAATTACATATTGTTAGTCACTACAACATGGCTCCAAATTGTTAGTTTTCTACATTTTATGTCAATTTTATACATAAAATGAATGTGAAAACACTGTAAGCCATTAAGTGCATGTATTTACATCAAGCAACAAAAAGTGGATTTCAATAGACAGACATTTTGCAAGCCATTCAAATGTGTATTTTTCCCTTTATAAAAAAAATTAATAAGATGAAAGAAAACTGAAGCTGTTAAAGAACATGTTCATTTTAAGCTAAAAAAAAACCCAAAACAAGTAAAACTATAAATGTCTGAACAGGCCAAAGCAGAGGAGGAGGAAGTGGACCGAACCCCGTGGGGTGAACTCGAACCATCAGATGAAGAGTCTTCAGAAGAAGAAGAGGAGGAGGAGAGCGACGAGGACAAACCGGACGAGTCCGGGTTCTTCACACCTGCCGACAGGTAACACTGCTTTACACCACAGAGATTGTGATCATTAAATTTTGTAATAAAGATGTCTAAGCTTATGAGATGTGAAGACTCATCTGATCTCTCTCTGTCTGTCTCTCAGCGGCTTAATCACTCCCGGCGGCTTCTCCTCGGTTCCCGCTGGCATGGAGACTCCAGAACTGATTGAGCTCAGGAAGAAGAAGATTGAAGAGGCGATGGACGGGTGAGTGTGTGAATGTGTGTGTGTGAGAGAGAGAGAAATCAAAGGGGTATGTGTATAATGTGGTTTACATTGTGCATTAAAGCCCTAGGAGCCTAAGATCTGTGATTGCTTACTGATTAGGTTAATGTTGGTACCTGGTTTGAATAACTGGTGATTTTCCAGTGTCTCTGTGCACTTTGTCAGTAATTTTTCCCTTTAGATGAATTGAGTATGGCTAGTCTTGAGTAAAACATGCATTATCTTTACAAATAACAAGGCTGAAGTCATATAGCCTGACTCTCGCTGCTTGAATTGTTTAATTCTGCTTGTGTGGCGTTGCCAACTGAGGGTTCTTTCACACATGCAGTGTTTAGTCCATTTGAATTATACCTTGGTGTGTTTCCCCCTCAGTGTGGTTTGTTTAGGCAGCAATCACACACAGATGTGGACCCAAAAAAAACAGCCTTGTACTTGGCTCAGACTGTTGTTTTTCTTTTAGATTAGTTTAATTATGTTTAGTGTGAAATTAAACCAATCCAAATAGCAGATGAACCTAAAGTATCAATTTAGCTGTAATAAAGGATGTGAAAGTACTCTGAGACTACCTATTAATACTGCTCATTAGAATATTTGGCCCTGCCCACACAGCCATACTGTACTCAGAAAAGTCTGCTCATTAAATTCAGCTATTGATTGATTTGTTTGTTTACGTCCTCCAAATTCAAGCTTTAAGGATGAAACATTTTAATGTTAAACTGTATTCCCTGGGGAAATATTTTCTACGTTGTATATTATGGTGTTGTAACCCTAGCTGTGTGTGTGTGAACAGAAACGAAACTCCTCAGCTGTACACAGTGCTGCCAGAGAGGCGAACAGGCCCTGTGGGAGCAGCCATGATGGCGTCCACACACATCTACGAGATGTCTGCGGTGAGTGTGTACGCATGTCTATAAGTGAGACTAAAGGACTAAACAGATGAGCACAGAGATCGTTGCACTTACGATGTACGAAGTGCCGAATGCGATGTTCGGAATATTTTACCCAATAGGGAAACTGTTTCTGAAGCCTCATGAAAACAATATTTGTTGTTCTCATTAACACATAATTAGCTGTTTCTTTAAACCAGAACACTGCAGGCTGTGACCTATAAAAGCACATGACGGAGAGGAGGCAGGGAACGTCGGTTTGCTCCGTTTGATCGTCTGCCTAAATTGTGCAGGCTTAGCTGAATTCCTCATGAGGGAGCAGTAATTCTCTCTCGGTTATGCCATGCCGTAATCTCTCCTCCTGCTCATCTGTGAGCCCAGAACTCCATTAAATAGAAATCAGACTCCAGCCTTCCAGATCGGCTGTGTTTACACTGTAAATGACGGGGGCGATTAATGAGTGCAGCAGCGTGTCAGTGTGCATACTAATAAACCTATTTTTAAACACTTTCCATCCACATCATCTCTGCTTTTATTCCTCTTGCAATCTCTCACACGTTTCTCTCTCTTTCTTTAGGCTGGGGCAGCGCGGAAGGCGGCCGGGGGGGCCGGCGTGTCCGGGTTGGGCGGAGACTCTCAGGGCGTGGAGGTGGCTCTGGCCCCAGAGGAGCTGGAGCTCGACCCAATGGCCATGACGCAGAAGTACGAGGAGCATGTGCGCGAGCAGCAGGCTCAGGTGGAGAAGGAGGACTTCAGCGACATGGTGGCCGAGCACGCCGCCAAGCAGAAGGTACCGCTACAGCTTCATGTTCTCGTACACGTCCACACATCAGTTTTTACATAGAAATGTGTGCAATGAGATATTCATTTGCATCAGATAATTTGTATTACCTTTAATAATAAAAAAAAATATGTGACTTATTTAATATCAGCCAAATTTGTCGACATGAACAAACTTTAACCAAAAACTATTAGCTGATTAGCTCACTAGCTAGTTTAGCATGCGGGTTCTGTAGTTCTGTTACCATGGCAACCTCCACGATCACCAAGTGAGCTCCTATGAAATTTCCCCCGAATCAGTTTCTTACTGAGGAGCTGAGAAATTCTTTTTGACTTTAGCACTTTGTTAACAAATCTGACTATTCGTAATCAGAGCAAGACATTCAAGATGAGTTAAATATTTTAAAATCACATTTTTTATTTCAGGGTTGTTATGAATATTAACCGGAAATACTCAAAGTCTAGCCTTCACAAATTCCCCGAAGTGAGCGGTTTCAAGCGGATACCGAATTTTACTGATGAAACACAAACGTGTTTCTTGGAATTATGTGTGGTGCAGGATTATTACTGTTACTCACTTCTTTCTTTCTTTTTTTTTTTATTCCCTGCTCTCTTTGTGTGCGTCCGGCAGCAAAAGAAAAGGAAAGGTCAGCCACAGGACACTCGTGCCGGAGCCAAGAAGTACAAAGAGTTCAAGTTTTAAAGAGGAGATGAGCGTGAGGCCACAGATAATCATACCGTCTGTTTTTCCTTTTAGAGTAAGCTCCATAGAAATAAAGGTGTCAATCTGTAAGCTGATGAGAAGCAATTTTTCATGTTTCACTGTTTTTTGTAAATAAAATATAAAGCCATGCCATGTGTGTTTACTCGTGTGTTATTCATGGACTGATGTTTCTGTCTCAACAGACGATTTTAAAATTCGTAGATGATTCTTTTATAAATGGTTTCTCTTTATATGTTTGTAAATGCAAACTATGTGTTGGATAGCCATTTGGGTCAGTGTTAAAGCAGAAATTAAACTATAGTGCAGGATAGTCTCAGCCTCTAGCAAACAAGAAGTCGCTTGTAGTTTGTCACTTAAAGGCGTGCACGGTCCAGCATGTTTTTTTGTTTTTCTCTTTTGTGCAGATAGAAATGGTAGCAGTGGAAAGCTAAGTCCTTCTAAAGCCAACTAGTTAAACGCTAATTAAATAACGCACCAGTAATCAGTGAGAAAGTTAGTTGTTTGATTTACATGTTGCGTGTTTGGCTTTGCAAGCTATGTGCACTCACCAGAGACATCAATAATCTACTTCCTTCCAATCTTTTTTGTCTTCATAGTTTCTATATATATTGTTAGATAGGCCATATATGAGAGGATAAGATGAAACCATAGTTGTAAGCTCTTCTTCCATTTTTAAGAATCAAACAGTAAATGGGAGCTAACTGTGACTAGGAACTGAAGAAACCTCAGCCCACATACACCATAAGACTGGTCTGAGGAATCAATACAGCCAATTGTTTGGTTTTGTTGCTTTATAAAACTCGTACCTAATTTGCATAAAAGTGAAAATCTCTGTTCAAATGTCATGTCACTCGCAGCTCCAAGTCTCCCACAGGTACAAGAAGTAAACGGTTGCTCGTTGCTGTGTTGCTTGCTAGTGTGACCGAGGGGTCAGGCGCTACTCTTGTTCGGTCATAACTGTCAGTCTTGCAGCATCATTGGCTTTCCATTTCCATGTTAAATAAAGGTAGGGGGCACAGTGGATTAGTGCTTAGCATGTTTGCCTCGTACCTCCGGGTTTGGGGGTTTTATTCCCACCTAAGGTCAGTTGTTTCCTCCCCAGTCCAAAGACATGAGCACTAGGTTGATTGGCATCTCTAAATTATCTGCAGTGTGATTGTGCCCTTTGATGGGTTGGCACCCCGTCCAGGGTGTCCCCCATCTTGTGCCTCAAGTTCTTTGGGATAGGCTCCAGGTTCCCCGCGACCGTGTGTAGGATAAGTGGTATGGAAAACGTGGAAAACGGATGGATGTGACACAGAGCACAATTTAGTAACTGGATTAACATGAGAAAAAAAAAAAACAATTCAGGATTTTAATTTGAAGCAGTTAGTAAGTTAGTCTCGCAAGCCTGACTCCCAGTGGAGCATCTGAGGCTGAGACTTGCAGAGAGGTAGTTTTGTTGTAACGCTATTTTTCTTCCTAAGACAAACAGTCCGTTTCTGAACGTTTGTAATATCAGCAACTCTTGATGTGATCTGGTGTGCAAGAAGACTCCAGAACCAGTAATGGCGGAATACTGGATTAGTGTGAATGTTGTGCCCCCGGCTGTAGTCACATGAATTTGCCAGCAGGGGGAGCAACGACTTGCTTTAAATGC
This sequence comes from Cranoglanis bouderius, assembly GCA_023630585.1. Taxonomy (NCBI): domain Eukaryota; kingdom Metazoa; phylum Chordata; class Actinopteri; order Siluriformes; family Cranoglanididae; genus Cranoglanis; species Cranoglanis bouderius. The sequence continues at coordinate 7,284,602 of CM042568.1, forward strand.
AAGTCACCTGACGTCTGGGGTTCAGCTTGACCTACTTAACTGCTTTTGCAAGGGCTGACTTGGTCACTCACACACATACACACACACACACACACACACTGCCTTACTTAAGTACACGTTCACTTCCATGCACACGCACACACTTAACCTCTGGCCATGTATATACACACACACACACACACACACATACTCTATCAGTAGGTCCCCTGGCTCTGAGCTGGACAGGATCCATTATGCAGCTTTCTGTAGCAGTGCAGGACTTCATCTCCAGTTTGTTCGTCTTTGATCGAGTTAAGTGGCTGCAGCCATTTTTTTTAGGCGCAGTTGTCAGAGAACACTTTCTCTTCTCTTTTTATTTGCTCTGTGCAGAGTGCCTCCTGGCAGCGATTCAGGTTCATAAAACAGGAATTAATACTCTGTCCCATTTAAGGAGAAGAACGACTATAGTGAATGTGCTTTGTTCTTGAGGAAGAACCAGCCCTTTAGATAACACCTCACACGAGCATGCTTTCCCATTTATTGCTGTTATAAGCTTTGTGTGCGAGTTGGATTGACTGAATAAACACCCCATTCCTTGTGTAAACTCTGCGGAGTGATGGCTACCAGAGCAAACATTTCACGCGCTTTCTCCCTTTTCTGATGAGCACAAGGCATGGAAAATAGCTGTCTGTTGGATGGGGTCATATGTACTCAGAAGGGACTGTACGCGATGCCTGAGGATAAATTTTTTTCCATGAAGAATTCCATGCTCATGTGACTGGCCTTTCGCTGCAGCGTCGTCCTCAGACACCATTGGATTATACCACAGTATGGTAGTCTTTGTTGCCCTACTCTGATGCTTGTGCAATTTCAGGGTTTCTTAAAGTTAAACTACAAACCACTCACTCACTTTTCAGTAACAGTGGTAGCTCAGTGGTTAAGATGTTGGGCTACTGATCGGAAGGTCGAATCTCAACTGCTCCCTGGGCGCCGCAGCAAAAAAAAATGGCTGCCCACTGCTCCGGGTGTGTTCACTACTCACAACTCCTAATGTGTGTGCACTAACTTGGATGGGTTAAATGGACAAATTCCGAGTATGGGTTACCATACATTGGCCTTCACATGTCACTTGCAGCAACCACTTTATCCTGATCAGAGTCATGGTGGATTCTGGGAGAAACCCCGGGAATGCACCCTGGATTTGAGGATAGTCCGGCATAGTGCAGCATGCACTTGCATATTCACACACACAGGGGGCAATTTATCTTGCTAGTCTACCTAGTGGCATGTTTTTGGGAGGTGGGAGGAAACAAGAGAACCTGGAGGAAAACCACACAGGGAGAGCATGCACTGAAACTCCACACAGAGAGTAACCCAAGGTCAGGATCGCACCAGAGACCTTGCAGCTGTCAAGCGGCAACGCTACCCGCTGAAACATGAAATAAAATAACCATCCATCGAAGCATTTTCTGTACCGCTTATCCTACACAAGTTTGCGGTGAGCCCGGAGTCAGGGGACTCAGGGAACAAGGCGGGGGACACCCTGGACGGGGTGCCAACCCATCAAAGGGCATGATCAAACACACATTCACACACTACGGACAATATGGAAATGACAATCAGTCTACAACGCATGGACTGGGGGAGGAAACCCGTAAAGCACAGGGAGAACATGCAAACTCCACACACACAGGGTGGCGGTGGGAATCAAACCTCCGAGGCAAACCTGCTAACCACTAAGCCACATAAAATAACCACAAATTATAACATTTTAATGGAATGATATAGAGATATAAAGAGAAAAAGATGAAATTGAGAGATGTGAATTCATTTGTAATATTTCTTAATAAAATTATTCATAATATTAGATTTAGAGAGTTGGACAGTAGTGTACACTATCGGTTCTCAAACTGGAGGGTGTGTAAAAAATCTCAGCGGTTGTATTTCTACTTTTGACATTTTTACTTTTGTCAGTGTATAAAATCTGCTTCCGCCAACTCTAACTCTAAAAGTGGGGTTCATGTTTAAAAATATGACAAAAAAAATGGAAAGAAAGTGAAAGTGAAAGTGACATGAAGGCCAGTGTGTGGTAACCCATACCTGGAATTTATCCTCTGCATTTAACCCATCCAAGTTAGTGCACACACATTAGGAGTTGTGAGTATTGAACACACCGGAGTACACATTTGAATAAAAAAATATAGAGAATGAAATATTTAAAAAGAAAAAGAAAAACAAGCTAAAAGGATATAGAAAAATATAAAAATGGACTAATGCAAATGAACAAAGATAAGTATACCAAAAACACACAAAAACCCTAAAACTAACCTGATTTTTATTTGGAAAAATAAAAGTAATTTTCAAACACTCAAAACCAGTCTATAAATAATTTTACTTTTTTATTATTATTATTATTTTTTTTTTTTAAAAACAACCACATGAAGCAATCAACCCAAAGTACACTTCAGACCTGATGGAACAAGCAGGCATGGTGTTACACAGTCTAGTGCTTTCCCTGATTTCACACACGACTTAACTGATTAGTTGCTTCAGGATCTGAGTCAGGTGTACTAGAGCGAGGAGAATGTGTAACTACACGATGCAGAGGCCCTTCAGGACAGGAGTCTGATGTTCACGTGTATAGCGAGATTCGGCTTGTGAAGTCTGACCACAAGACAAATGTGCACATTGTAAACAGACCACTGTGTCTATTTACTTGTTGTCATAATCGAACAGTTAATGAGGCTGCTGTGGTTTTTAACAACTTTATTATGATGTGTGACTTTGCCTGTTGACCTTCCTAATCCTGTGTGTGTGTGTGTGTGTATACGTGAGAGAGAGAGAGAGAGGGAGAGAGAAATATGGAGTAGACCCGTCATTCCAAACTGAGCCTGTTTGTTGATCCTAATTTTATTCTAATCTGATGATCTGCTCGGGGGCAGTGGAATGAGACATCCGACTGGAGCAGGACGACTGAACAAACACAAATCTCTCTCCAGCTACAGTGGAGTCAAGTTTCATTTTTATACGTCTCGCTCTCTTGTCTTGTTGATCAAAGCCAGTACGGGTCTCTGATCCAAATGACTGCTATCAGTGCTTTTTTTTTCTGAACTACTGGCCCACCAACATCATCAAGGGCAATTGAACTGACGTTAAAATCGATGATCTGACAGCCTACTGATTATCTTGAACGTAGTATTATCTGAGACATCATGAGACTGTGCAGTGGTGGGCAGGTTGTAGCTCATTAGAAGTCAGAAGAGTTTAAACTTCAAGGGAAAAGTGATGCAGACTATTCATTAAAATCTCAGGAGCGTCCAGGTGCAGCTGCTAAGCTCAGCAGGAACCGAATAGCAAACGCCTCTGAAGTAGTCGAGCAGATCCAAAAACGTGGGAGGAACCATGGGAGGTTTTAGGGAGGTTTGGAGCAGGTAGTGCTTAACACGAGCTCAGCTTAAAGGAATACTCCAGTGGGTTTTTTTTTTTTTTTTTTTTTTTTTTACATAAAGCTTCGTCTGTAATGTGTTTGGATACTAGGGAATAATTTCAACATTTCCTTGTGATAACAAAGTAAAAAAAAGATGTTGTCTCAAAACACACTTATAATGGAGATCTAAGGGCAGTTGTTACTTTTTCAGTAGTTTGAAATCTACATGCAGGAAAGTATAAAACTTTCTTTCTTCCTGTTCGTCCTTTCTTAATTAATTAGAAAGTATCTGTGTAAAATTTCTTGTGTCTACATCTTAGCTAAAACAGGTGAGCGTCACATGACATGTCTTGGCACAAATCTGCAGAAAATCTGAGGTAATTTTGAAAACTTGCAAGCTCCTCCGAATATTGCGGAGTTACCTTGATTTGATTTTGTGTTAATTTCTGCGATAGCTAAATCCTGGAGGGACTAAAAATGGAGATGAGGCAAGAAATTACTAGTGTGACATGGAGGAAAGGGGCAGGGCTTCCAGAGGGCATCAGTCAGTATCGGAAAGTTCTGTCAATCATTCCATATTTATATGTCAGTTGGTTCATCTAATGTTTTTATTGGGGAAAATAAAGAAGACTGATCTTTGTGTGTATTTTGTAGTGATAACTTGTAACAGTGTACTCCGACATTAAATTGCGAAGTATTTGCAACACATGTGACATCTCAAGTTACAACACTTCTCCATATCTATAAAGCCATAAAGCCTGTTGTTTAGAGTTGTTTAATTTTAAAATGTGTGTTTCAAACCATTTCTTTTTGGTTTCCACCATAAATGTTTATGTGGAAGATTAGTAGTAGTGAAAAATAATTCTTTAGTTCGTTGTGGCATCAATAAAAAAAAAAAACATGGCTAAATCCTTGGATCCACGTGTCAGCAGATTCTTTGGAGAAGTTAAAATGGCTCCTCTAAGACTACACTCAAAGAACCCTTTCTGGCACCTTTGTTTTAAAGTTTGTAGTGGTGACAACATTCAAGTGCACTGGAAATTTAAATTAAAAAAAAAAATATATATATATATATATATATATATATATATATATATATATATATATATATATATATATATATATATATATATATATATATTAGTTAACCCTTTCTCACAGTACACTGGCATTCCATTCCACCGGCAAAATGTAAATCAACTTATTGGGAATTTTCGATCAGTATAAACAAATGAATTATTTTATCATCGCAAGTCTGTTATAAGATTAGTCAGGACACTGTTGGGTTTCTGTTTTAAGAGTATCGTGACTCTGTGTTTAGCTGCTGGTGAGCAGGAGCAGACCACAATAACACTGATACAGAGATACAACTTGTTTTTTTTTTATTTGATTTTTTTTTTATAGTAAAACACTGTATACAATGGCCAAAATTAAATTATAATATTTAAACCTAGTAGGCTAGCTAAAAAAGAAATGCTTATGGAAAAACGGCAAATTCTTAAAGCCCTGATTGTTTACTTTCATATGAGCCATTGACCATTACTGTAGAGTGTTACATCACAAATAAATTTAATTTTTGATAATTCAATGAATTAATAATTCAATGAATTAATAAATCAATAAATTAATGGGCACCCCTAAACATTTTAGCCTCGGTTTTAATAATAAGAAATTTGAAATATTGTCAGGGCTGCTGTTTTAGGAAATTTTCACCTTCTGACCAATCAGATTTGAGAACACAGCAGCAATGTAGTGTAATTTCAGTTCTGAATACTGAACATATTCCTTTTTGCAATTGCCCTGCTTCTCTGTTTCACAATGAAAGAGTCTGAAGGAGGCAGAAAGCTAGCTCACTGAGGTAAATATGGAGACAGGAAATGACGCTGCTTCAGTCTTATGAGCTTGCGTGATTCATAAACAATGACAATAAACAGAGGGATGTTGTTGTTTGTTTGTTTTTTCGAGAAGGGTTTTTTTTGTCCTCTACAGTTCCGCAGAGCTGTCTCTCCATCAGCCTCTCTCTCTCTCTCTCTCTCTCTCTCTCTGTGTGTGTGTGTTTCTCTCTCTCTCTCTCTCTCTCTCTGTGTGTGTGTTACTCCTTCTGCCTTTTTGTGACCTGCGCGCGTGTGCTTGCGTGTGCACGATAGGTCGCGTGCGTCTTTAACAGGAGGCGTGTCTCTCTCTCTCTCTCTCTCTCTGTCTCTCTCTCTCTCTCTCTCTTTCTCTCTCGCGCGCGCTCTGTCACTCTGTGAGAAATTTCCGCTTCCTGCAGCCACAAACCCTCCGCACTGTCTCGCGCACACACTTCCAGCCAGGCGAACACACACATACATACGCATACACACATCCGCTTTAACTCCATTATCCCGCGGATTGCGGGTGGCTCTGCTCGCCCTGCAGGACATATTTCTGGATCTGAAACACACACAGAAACCCGGCCCAGGTGTCCAGCGGCTCGGCTGTAGAGCAGCATGTCGGAGCGCGGAGGAGGGCTGCCGAGGAGCGGAGGCGCGCTGTGCCCGTCTCCGCAGCCCTCCAAGCCGGTGGCGATCACCTCCAACCGTCCGGTGCACATGAACCTGTACGCCACCTGGGAGGTGGACCGCTCCTCTCCGAGCTGCGTGCCCAGGTAAGGCGCTTCACACTGCGGGTAAGCGGGAACCGTGTCCCCGCCGGATGCACGTCCGCGCTGTGCTGATGGCAGTGCTGCAGTCTGCTTGTGTGTGTGTGTGGATTTGAGTTGGCGGAAGCTTTGTATAAAAAACAACAACACAAGGGCTGCATGTTTTCTTCCTGACTTCTGCAAAACGGTTACAACACTGTAGCTGAAGGAGGGCTGTGTTATTGTTGTTGTTTTTTCTTCTCTCTAAGCAAAACAAACCACGTAACCGTCCATGCAAATGTAAACACACCGGTAGCGTTACAGCTGACCGGAACAGCGCCTGTAATGTTACTCAGCTCCATAGTACACACACCAAGACACAGAAAATGTACACGGTAAGGGTGAATTGAACACTATAGGGGTTTATTCAACACTGTGTGTGTTCATTCAACATTAGACACACACACTGTCATATTCAGTTTGTCAAAAAGCTGTGTTTGTCATTTAAACACCGGTTACATGTTTGTTTATCGCATCATTACATTTGTTTATCGTCTCCTTGTTAGCGGGTTAATGTTAGCTAGCATGTCTCATTGTGTGTGTGTGTGTGTGTGTGTGTGAGAGAGAGAGAGAGAGAGAGAGAGAGAGAGAGAGAGAGAGAGAGAATGTTTTTGTGTCTTATGGGGACCTAAAGTCTCTACAAGGAGAGGAAATAGCTAACAGTTTTGACCTTGAGGTGACCTGACAAATGAACACAAAGCATGCTTAAAAAAAAACCCAAAACAAACAAAAAATGCAGCTTTTGTTTAATATGTATATGCATTTCGACAGTTTTACATTGTCTAAATATCACTTACATTAAAAGGTAAATGGATTGTAAACGTGTTGGGAAAACCATGAGTAAATAAAATGAAAGAATTTAAATATACATTTTAATAAATCGTCCAGTGTCCATTAACTGTTAGCGTTGCATTCGAAAATATTTGATGTTGAAGACCAAAATGATACAGTAGAGTTTCTGAAAAGTCGAAGATGTTCGGTGGAGTCTGGCACAAAAAAATAAATAAATAAATTTTTATAACTTATTATTTTAGATAGAAATTTAGTAAAGATTCATAACGACAAATAGTGTAGAGAGCTACAGACGATTATGTTAAATCAGAATAATGCTCTTGCATCATTTGGAGATGATATACATTTCATATTTTTAAAAAAGTATTAAAACAAAAAAACAAGTCTTGTATAGTGAGTGTCCATGAGCATGGACGCTATGAAATGAAAGGGTTAAAAAACCAGCCGAAACGTGTCTCGTTTCAGTTACTGAGGTTACGGTTAGGCCAAGGTTTCGTTTTAGGCATAGCATTAATTAACTGTATTAATAATCATGTCCATGGTGCTCAAGGATGGTGAGACAAACCTGTGTGTGTGTGTGTGTGTGTGTGTGTGTGTGTGTGTGTGTGTGTGTGTGAGAGACATAATAATCATTTCTGCTGGGGATAATGTTGTGTAATTTTTTATTGGGTTATTATTGGGCTGTAGGGACTTTGAGAGATGCACTGGACTGCATTAATTGTCTCTCGTTTTAATCCCGGTACGGTTTCAGTGATGACCCTGAATAATTGATCGGGTGTTTTGTTTTCAGACCCGGAACTCAGCTGAGCCTCTTAAACAGAGCTTAATACTGCTTAATAAGAGACACACTACACTGTGTGTGTGTGTGTGTGTGTGTGTGTGTGTGTGTGTGTGTGTGTGTGTGGAGACACGGACATGAAGTAAGTCAGTTTAGCAATACAGCAGAATGCCATGATGAGAAAATCTGAAATTGTTATACCACAACACTGTTGAATTCTCAAATCTGATTGGTCAGAAGGTGTTGATTAATTTTCTCTATCAGTAGCTCTGACACAAGTTCTAATACGTTACCGTTTCTATAGGACTAATTTACCCAGGGCCTTGGATAGTAGATGCTGCATATGATAATAAAGGGATTAAAAAAGCATGTTGATATTTTAGCAAAGAAAAACATATAATCGTTGCTTTTGTTGTTTTCTGTAGGGAAACGAGAGAGAGAGAGAAGAAAAGAGAGGCAGAAGGAAGGAAGGATTGCTGTAACTTTAGCGATGACAGATACTAACTTGTCTCGCAGATGTTCCACAACATTAAATGTTGACATTTCATTAATTACTAAATTAAAAAGTGTGATTGTTGACGAGTAGCTGTTTGTGAATCGCAAAATATTTTATTCCTCAGTTAACAATATTGGACAGTTTTCCCATTTGTCTGATTCATGGTGTAGAATCTCCTGAAATCCCACAATGCACTGCAAAGGGTTAGTGTCCAAACCGTGTGGCCTAGAACATTTGTTTCCAACTACCACACCATGAATTGTTTAGTACTGCACCTGTATCAGGCAACTGTTTTGAGAAACAAGCTTTCTGGACATCTCACACACACACACACACACACACACACACACACACCCACCCACCCCAGTATGCCTCAGGATCTCCAAACACACACTCCCCTGCTTGCTCTGCCGCTTCATACACACCGGCTGTACAGGTATAACTGTGTGTTATGGCGCTTTGACAAAACACAACGTCATACAGTCATATTAACGGCCCTTTCAGTACTATCACGATCACCAGCAATTCATAATCAGCCCTATTGTTACATGGTCAGTGCATCTTTTTCTTCCTTTTCTTCATCTGACCGGTTGTTCACGTCAATAACAATCACTCACAGTGAAGTGATTCACCCGAATGGGAACTCTAAAGGATTGACAGAACTGATCTACACTTTAAACATAGCTTTATTTTGGCGCGTGTAGATTTCCCCATGACGCCGATCTGCTACCTGCACGCCGGTCCGTTTAAAATGTTGCGGTCTGATCTGTATTGTTATAAATGCTGTCATATGGTGTCAGATATCCATCACATCACACTTCCTAAGAGATCAGGTTCAGCAACTCTATGCAAATGTAAAGCTGTGAGTGCAGGAATAACAGTAGGAAAATGCAAACTAGGTCCATACTTATCTGCTGTAATAACATTATTATTTTTTTTGTATTATTTGTATATTATATATGAAGGTGATCAGACACAAAACAAAATTTAGACTGGATTTTCTCTTAATGTCATTATCACTTAACAACACAGCAACGTTTTACACAGAATTTTCATCCTATTGTCGTTGATATTGTAGATATAGTCTTTCTTTCTTGTCATTCGCGAAAGGTCTTTCTCCACTGTGTGTATTAAGTTTTAAATGATGCAGTCCCAGTTTCGACGTGTGACTGAAAGAGCATGACATCCACCCACAGCAGCCAAAACACCGTCATCAGATTTCTGTTACAGCGCCATTACCCTGCTGTAGCTGACGAGAGCTGCTTTCGTTTGAATTCACCTCTGTCGTAGGGCGTATCTGGGATTCGGCTTGTGTGGATACTCAGTTATATGATATTTAGCGGATCACGGACCTTAAAACACTTTACGTACCCAGTTTTGGAGGAAGCCGAGGAGCATAGGAGGCACTATTTTTGAATAATGAAATCTCATCCCTTTTAGACGTCCACATTCTCTATTATTATAGTTATTATAGAAGGCTGAAAGGCATGATGGACAGAGTTGTCGCCCTGACCGCGGAGTCTGTTTACGATTTTAAAGCTGACGTTTAAAATGACTACATTTGGACAGAATTAGTTTCTCAGGGTGACGTTTCATCCCGTCAAAGGATGGTGAAAATCACAGTATTGGTTGAATTGATTTATTTATGCAGAGATATACAGCATAATCATGATATTGTGGCACAAATTTATAAAAAGCAATAGCCAATTTAATAAGACTGCGGGATCTTTTAATTGACGTCAGCGTGTTTAGTGAAGTATTTAAACATCCTTATTTAAACTCAATACATTCACCTTAACTGAAGCATGAATCATATAGGAGCGTTAAGAATTTAAACAAGATACGAGTGCAACAATGCTTATAAAATAAAATCTCTTCTAAAGAGCAATTGAAATAAAATGGTACAAGAAATAAAACGGCGTAAGTGCTATGAAAAAGAGAACAATAAAGTAGCACACAGAGCAGATGGACAAACAAATAGCAACACAAAATAAAAAAATACGTTGGAATCGCTTAAAAAAGCGCCAAGATGCAGTCCATACAGGATTTCAGAGGGTTTTTTTTTTTGTGATTGTTGCGGCCAAAAATGCTTGATTTTGCTGCGGCTTTTTTCAAAATTTGTGATGCAACTTGCGAAGTTTTTTGTGCTTTTTTTTTTTTGTGCAGAAAACTACTCAAATTGGCGAAATTGCAATTGCACAAAATTGTTTTGCACGGACTTTCACAGTGATAGTTTGTTGGTAAATGAGACCTTTTAGCTGTACTCATGTTCGACGCACGTGATTCGAAGTGGGCTTTGGCTGAACGCAAGTTGTGATGACGTCACCAAATCTGCGGAAAATCTGCACGCTCCTCTGAATATTGCGGAGTTCCCTTGATTTTGCCTTAATTTCTGCGATCGGGAAACCCTAGATGTTTGTCAAATGCTGTTTAGTAGAAATAAATACATGAGCAGTTTATTTCTATCAATTCCTCTTTAATGTTTGTACTTTTATTTATTTTTGGGAACGTTTTTATGTTACATTGTTCTTAGTTTCTTCTTTGTGCCACTGCTACTATTGATTTCATTATTGTTATTTGCTTACTTTACTATTTTATTGGCATTACGTTTTGTTTCTTTATTATTATTATTATAATTATTATTATCAGACTGTTTTTAGACGTGTTAACTGTCACTGCGAACATCACACAGTGAATTTAGTCCCATCCGGAAATGGCTCGTGTTAAACAGGCAATTACGGTGATATAGTTTTATTCATCAGAGGCCTATTTATGAGCTATAAAAACATAATTAGTGCGATTGTTGGGAAACACAAGTCGTGTGATTCGGCTCATTTTCCCCAGCGGACCTGCTTGTTTTTGATGTCGTCTGCCTTCGATTGATTCAGTAAGTCAGTGGATGGGCGTCGAGCTCATTGTTCTCGCTATTGCGCATGTCATGGTGTTATCAGCAAATACTGATGAGGAGAGGAGAGAGCCTCATCAGGTCACACACCCCGACTGCTGATTGTCTGTGTTTGCATCTGTCCTGAAGATTAAGATTGTCGCATTTTTTGTTTTGTGTGTGTGTGTGTGTGTGTGTGTGTGTGCGTGTGTGTGAGTGTGTGTCTCAAGTCATGCTCTGTTTCCCCAGTGTTTAATTGCGGAGACATGATGGAAGGAGAGAGCATGAGAAAAAGGAGAAGGAGAGAGCATGAGAGAGCTGGGTGTTAGATCGAGTGAATAGATGAGGCTGATGGAACGGAGAAGGAGATGGCAGGGAAAGAAAGACGAGGAGAACTGAAGGAGAAACAGAAACGGTCACGGGGGATAAGCCGAGCACGATTCCCATCGCTGCTTTCTGCCGGAGGTTTTGCAACACACATGCACAGAGAGTCAGTAAATGTTGTTCGAAATCAGAGCAAGCTGTGGCAAGATTCACAAGAAGTGGCTCAAGCATACACGAGAGCAGCGGCACGCTGAGCGAGACGTATCATTATTCAGACACACAGTGGGAATGATGAGAGAGAGAGAAAAGGTCGAGCGGCCCGTCGCTATGAAAAAAAGGTAATTGGTACTGCTGGAAAAGGAAAAAAAAACAGGCATCAGGTCGATATTCGTGTCCTGCCAGAGCGGTCTTCAGAAGGTCTGGCTTCAAACCCGAGGCCTGGTACTTCAGTTGTACTGGGTGTAAACTTGAGGGCATCTAGAACATCGAGTTAGAGCCCCCCCACAAACCTAATGGTACACTAAGCTCTGAGCTCTGATAACAGCACGGCTTCCTCCGAGGTGTAGAACAAGCTCGTCAGTCTGCACATGGCCGCACATGGCTGCACGTCTCTGAGCTCTACCTGTAACATGCTTAGCATTCCTCAGCTTCTCACTCTGTCTACGAAGAAAGTCCGGGGAACTCCATCAGGCCCTTTCTCAGAAAATCTGACCGGTCTCTTGGCAGGACGCTGCTTGTTTTTATAAAGAAACAGACTTCCAGTTTCATTTTTCTTTGACTTCTTCGGTGCTGCCTCAGCCTCGTTCATTCCCCTTGAATTTTCCTTTTTATTTCCTGCCAGAATTGCACAGCGTCGTGTCAAAGAGCAAAAAATATCCCTCCTGTTCTTTGAGAAATGTCAGGTTATTTTAATCTGTGTGGTGGCTCACCTGGATGTTTATTTAGACTAGGGGTGTGACATCATGTAATAATAATGTGCAGCTCTATCAGTTTAGTGCTCCACATATATGGGTGTGGCTTAGACCGTGGGTGTGGGGATGTTTGTTTGTTTTTAAATGCTGCTCATGCAGTTGTTATTTTTATTTGTATCTGTGATATTTTCGAACACATTTACTTGGTTCTGTTCCCCAGAATATAAGCACTAGTAGCCTAATTTAAAGCACCGCAACCCTGACCAGGCAGTTACTAAGGATGCTGTGAATACGTCCCTCAGCACAACACGTTCATGTTAATAAACACGGTCTTTGTTTGTCCTACAAGCTTAGTATCTGACTGCTAGCTCATGCCTGCAGGGAAGTACAGACCTCACGCTCGAGTAACCTTTTCCTGGCATTCTGCGGAGTCCAAACCTTTATAAAACAGTAATAGTTCCACTGCAAGTAAAAGTATCTTAAATGCATGCAACTGTAATAATATTTCTCTTTATTAGATTGTTTTTAAACAAATATCTGAATATTAAACCTATATTTCGAGCTTGTTGTATTCTACAGGCAGGCGATTTGGCTTATTTTTACTTCCTTTACTTTTATTATATTTATATTATTATTTTATTAAGCGTTTATTTCTCAAAGCAAAATGATCTGCTGATGGAATAAGACTATTTTAAGCCAGAAATGATTGAACATGTCGAGAAATAGGTTTTAATGGTCGTTATACAGTATTTGTTATATAATAATTTCACAATGATATAAATATTAGGTTACTTTGACTTCATTTAAGATACCTTCACTTACTAAGATTGATGTTTTTTTTTAGTAGTGTGAAATATAAAACAAAAACAATAATTCGTATCTGTATTCATATTCGTCTAGAAGGTATTGATTCTGAATGATTTGGTTACATCCCTAATTTAGAAGATTTTATGAAGATACTTTACTGAAGACACTTTTATTAACAGCAGTCAGCTCTTGGTCATATCTGCGCACGACCTAATAATCCATTATACTTAGCTTCACTACTTGTAATTTTCTCATTTTTCTCCAGATCTGATCTTTTCCTGGATTTGCAGTCGCTCCAGGGTTTCGCGATTTCAAGGACACACGACAATTCCATTACAAGGAGCTTGCGATTTTTCCAAATTAAAGCAGATTTTCCACAGATTTGGGCCAAGATGCGCCTTTTGACGTCATCACAACGTGCATTCAGCCAAAGCCGTCTTCTGTTCACGTGTGTCGAATATGAGTACAGCTAAAAGGTCTCATTTATCAACAAACGTCACTGCGATAGACCGTGCAAAACAACTTCGTGCAACCACTATTTCGAAAATTCAAGTAGTTTTCCGCAAAAAAACTAATCAAAAAAAGCAAAATCAAGCATTTTTGGCTGCAACAATCACAGGAAAAACTCTGGATTATGTTCATGCTTCAGTGCAGTTATTTAACAATCTACTTTTAATTTAATCCCAGCCTTCCTGTATCCTTGTAGTCCAGTACCAAAAACGCATTTTAGCAGCTTTTGTTTGTTTTACAGTTAAATTGTAGTTGAGTTGTGAAGTTTTATGGCTTGTGATGTTTAAACAGGCAAATTTTGTGGTGTTCATTGGAAGTAAAGGTAAGCAATGATAATGCGCTTCAGAAAAAAAACAACAAATAATGGGATTATGAAAATCAAATACTCCCTCCACTGGGACATCAGCCACACAAAGAGCTTTATTCATACACACATCCACCAAATCCCACCGTGAGGGTCGGCATTGTGGGAAAAGTCTTTCAGGAGAAAAGTGCTGTGTCGTTCTCCACAGGTGCACTACATTATTGTGTGTGTGTGTGTGTGTGTGAGATAGTGTGCTTTATCACACCTGTTATGTCACCGGAAGAAGGCTGGACACAGTTGCGGTCAAAAACTTCGTCACTTTATTCAGCACACATGTAGAAAGGACACAGGATAACAGAAAAGCTTTATGAAGGCTTCGAGACTTCGCAGGTTATCGTGGCAAAGTTTATACACTCTCTCAAATCGTTAGCGCTAGCAGTAAAAACACACAATTAGCAACGAAAAGGAGAAACGGAAAATAAGCACCCAGAACCCTTAACATAAATTAAGGTCAATACATAAAGTGTGCTAACTACACAGCGCTAACAGAAATCAGACACAAGTGCACGTTAAACTATCACCGAGATGTACAAACAGAAAGAGGGCTTTAGAGGAAGTCGGAATCCAAGGTACTTAGCTTTAAGGTCAATGCCGTGAGAATCAGTCCAGAATACAATTGCTCAGTAAGGTAAGATTCGGGAGAACAAACAATACTTCGCGTTTAACCTGTAAAACAAAAGTCCTTAAATAAAGTGCTTGTGAGATAGAAAACAGGTGTGCGGGATTAGAAGGAAGGTGATTGTGACCGTGGTAGTGTGTGGGTGCTCTGGGTGTTGTAGTCCCTGGCGGCCATGTTTGTAGGCCACCGAGCTTGCTGGGAAATGTAGTGTGGAGTTTGTGGATGAGAGTTCTGGTAATTGAAGTCGCGCCTTTTGCGCGACCTAACAACACCCACGTATATGAACATGGTGGCTGTCTTGCAAGGTGCCAGTACAGAACAAAGTTTCTGAAAATTAAGTGGCATCGAATGAAACGTGAATCATGGAGTTGTGTTCAGTAGAAATTCGGTGCAACGAGATGACCTCATCATACTGACACACACGCTACATCACTGATTATCTGCATTTTTTCCCCTTTGTGTCACTTCTTTTTTTCGGTATGCCGACGTTTTAAAAGTGTATAGCATTACCCTTGAGGTTTTTTTTTTTTTTTTTTTTTAAATTCACACCTTCAACATTTACATAAACAGCTGTGTGGAAACCCCGCTGCTGATTCACAGAAGCAATAATAAGCACACTTACTCGGAAGTGTATGGAGATGGATGTAGCGCTCAAATATCATAGCAGCAAGCGTCTGTTTTTTGTGGTGATGACTGTGTGACTCATTCCTGCACCTAAAATAAAACCACAGCCACCCAAACCATCGCACTGAATTCCACTTTCCAAGTAAGTCACCAAACTTGATATCAGAAGTTTCAGGTTGTAGAGCCCTGTCATTAAATTTCTTTCCTGAATTTTTCCCCATCTTGGCTTTTTCATGTCATCCTCGATAACTACCAGCGTTTCTGAAGAGCTGAGCTTAGAGAGTGAGGTTTCAAAGTTTTGGCACGAGAGCTGACTCCTGTTGCTTGGTTTTCCATTCTTACATGTCACACGCCTCATTAGATTTCTGTCTTCAGTCTCCTCTGCTTTATCGTTTTACTTTTACGTCCATAAAAATGACAAGTGTTTGGCTTAGTAGTAAAAGATTTATGCATCTTGGACTGCTTCAGGAAAGAAACCAGAGGAAGATTTACATTCAAACTTTCCGAATTTTCCAGAAAAGTTCACGTTAGAAATATGCAGACTTGTCCGTCGAAAACAATATCAACTTCTCTGACCTGTTAAAGGAGCAGTTTGTAATGTTGCAGTTAAAAACGTTTGCTGCGTTCTACTAAATCTTGCCATTTCCGACCTCCAACTAGGAAAAACCGAAGAAAACGTCCCCTCGAGTCGGAATTCCAAGTTGTAATTTTTGCTTGCTAGCTTGTTAACAAAAGACGAAGATGGAGGCGTATTTTTTCCCCCCACTTTGTAGCTCAAACTCATGGAGCTTGAAAATGACCCACTTCCCACAGTAAGTTAAAACACAGCGATTGGCAAGACTTCGCCTTCAACTGAGACTATCCCCCTCTATTAAAACTACACATGCTCCCTCTTGTTTAAAAAAAGAAAATTGGTTTCTGGGCCAGAAAAAATATAAACATGAGCATGAAATGGAAAATCTAGACCGATCCATTACATGGAAATACCATGATTCATGTTTATTCCTCCTAAAAGAATCAAAAGTATCTTTATTCCACATCTATAAACACTTACCCTTACCCTAACCCTCGGACCGATTAATCTGTTAATCAGAACGAAACTTAAATAACAGTTGCATTACTTTGTACTTCCTTTTCTCTTTCAACAATCAGAGAATGAAAAACTCTTTTCACTTTCGCAAAGCACAGTGCACTTCACAGCACTGAGACACACCTGTAACAACACTGTAAACTATTCTTTAAAAAAAAAAGATAGCAAAGCTGTTAGATAGCAAAGATGTAACTCTCCTGCTACTGCACGTAGTCTCCTCACAGTTGTAAACACGCCGAGCGAAAATAAAGACGCTAGTCAGATTTGAATAAAAATAAACACCACAGCTCACAGCCAGAACAGTTGGTCAACAACTTGCTGTTGTTTTGTCTGGAGCGCAAACATGATGTGCCACCTCAGATGTTTCCTCAGGAAAGAAACACATTTAACTAGCTAATTATTTCACCACGTTTATTAAATTACGTCAGCGACCACTAGTCAATTCGGGGCAACCAAAACATAGGGGAGCTAGATAATAATTAAATTAAAGGGTTTATATTTCCTGTAACTGCACTGGGGTGTTTCATTATGTATCACTCCACTCGTCTGTGTTCACGTCTGATTCACGTAAAAAAATTCCTCTTCCTAGTTCAAAATCCTTTTGCGTTCAGGTCTCAATCGTTGACTACGTTTTCGAATTCCGTTCAAGGTCTATATTCGGGTCGGAGCCATATTCCGAATACAGTGTTTATATGCATACAGGCATCGGAATATTCCTGTGTGCCGATCTACACGTGTGCTTTTCCTTTCCCGCTGTTATTTCCTGGGAGATTCAAGATGTTGCCGTTGCTACCCACAATTCCTTGAGCACCGAGCGTGCGCATGTATCTCCTTTGAGTGGATTTTCTGAATAAGGTGTTTACTTGCGACAATTTTCCAATTAAAACAGGCATATTCCAGGGGTGCGAATCAGAATTTGGAGAATCAGAATATTGTCTTAATCTGAATCGGGTTGTGGCGTTTACATGACTCGGTACTAATTAGAGTATTGATAAATTCCAATTAATATCAGGATATTTATGTGCATGTGAACATAGTCGCTGAACAGCTGATAACTTCAACACAATAGACTTCGAGTTAAAACTATAATTAATTCCGAAATGGCTCTGATGCTCACAAGCTCAGATGTTTCTTGTTGCGCAACTGCACTTTCTGACTATATAATATACAGTTACAGAAGAGGAACTATTTACAATCGCACTATTCGGTGTGACCCAGACGAGGATGGGTTCCCTATCGAGTCTGGTTCGTCTCAAGGTTTCTTCCTCATATTGTCTCGGGGAGTGTTTCCTTGCCACCAGCTCCTCTTGCTCATTAGGGGAAAAATTGATAAATGTTAAATTTATATCTGAAATTTCTATATTTCTGTAAAGCTGCTTTGTGACATAAAAGTACCATACAAATAAAATTGAATCGAATTGAAATCGTGTTAGGGACATCATCAGCGAGCAGAACACGGCAAACAATACTTTTCAGGAATATAACTTTCGACTTCAAATGATTCCGAAAGCTCATCAGATGAAGATGAAAAGGAAGAAGGGACACCGAATTTACCGGAAACATCTTTACTGCGAATGTAGAAACCAGTGTGAGCCAACTATCCATCTAGTCGATATGCTACCAAGTGAGTGTGGCTTCATCAGGATCAATTTCCGCTATTGGAGCAAAAATAAACATTCAGCCATATCGTGTCTGAAATATCACTTAGTCGATATTAATTTATTGTTTATAGAACTGTCGTATAAAAGCCATATCACGCTCACAGTGATTCGGTTATACTGAATACTGGAATAGAGTTAGTTAGTTATGTTGATGCTTAAATGCGACACAGTGACCTGCTAACACACCAGCTCTGTTCTGCTTTTACAACAGTAAAACATTACTAACAGTGAGACAGACTTCTAATAAAACTGCAGATGTTTTGGAGAAATTTTGCTCCTTTTTCCTTTCTCATCCTTCTCTCTTCGTGTTCCTCAGGCTGTACGGGGCTCATCTTATAAATCGTTAAAGCCGCCTTCACACAAAGTCGGACACTGCACCCAAAGCGGAGCTGATTCACCTCCAGCAGTCGATTGATCAGTTTCTGAACATCTTCGCATTTTGTTCATGTGCGTGTCATTAGGGATTAATCATCTCAATCCCCTGTGCTGTTATTGTTCTCGCTCGAGTTTGTGAGTCACTTAGAAAAGCCAGAACTGCACTGAGATTATGACTCGGACGTGACACGGTGGTCTTAATTCAGTGGCACTGGGTGTCATCCACTGTATCGCTGCAGCCGTGATGGATTGACATTATAACAGCGTGAGTCTTTAAGTGCTTAGGGAATCTATGTGCCTCCTGCGTAACGCCACTGTTCTTAAGCATTAAGGCATTTCCTGTAAATGTCAATCGTGCTACAGCTTGTCCTGCCAGTGTTGTTCTCTCACTATGCATCTGTATTGCAAAACCCCCAGCAGAAACCGCAGAAGCAGGATTATTAAAGGAATACTTAAGTGTTTGTGCGTGTTTCTGAAACTTAATCTTAATACATTTGAATTATGTACACATCACATTAAATATATATATATTTTTTCCTTTGGTGTATTTAATAAATTGAGATTTTTGCTGATGTTTTTGCTTTGTTTTGAACTAATGGGTAGGACTTTTTTCTTTTGCCTTTAAAAACATATTATTTAAAATGAAAGATTATTGTTTTACGATTTTAACAAATCAGAACCCAAATCTCAAAATTAAAAATTGAAAATATACAGATTTTATAGAAATTAGGCCAAAAGGGAAGCATCCAGGATTCCCAGAGGAAAGTGCTATATATAATGTGTATTATATATATATATATATATATATATATATATATATATATATATATATATATATATATATATATATATATATATATACACACCGATCAGAAATAACATTAAAACCACCGACAGGTGAAGTGAACAACATTGATTATCTCGTGATTATCAGTCAAGGGCTGGGATATATTATGCAGCAAGTGAAGAGTCTGTTCTCAAAGTTGATGTGTTTGAAGCAGGAAAAATGGGCAAGCTTAAGGATCTGACAGACTTTGACAAGGGCCAAACTGTGATGTCTGGAAGACTGGGGATGACTGACTTAAAGGCTCTGCTGCTAATGTCTTGGTGCCAGATAGCACAGCACACCTTCAGAGGTCTTGTGGAGTCCATGCCTCAATGGGTCAGAGCCGTTTTGGTGGCACAAGGGCGACCTACACAATATTAAGCATTATATTTAAAGTTATGGCTGATCAGTGTGTGTATATAATGTACTATAGATGAAACATTTGGTTTGGATTTGATGCAGAGAATAAACACATTTCTATGTCCATTCATCTATAAACATTCTGTTTGTTAGTCATCCTGAGGTTTTTTTTTTTTTCATGATGTTTTCTTATTCTCATTACAATGATCTCAAGAATGAGTGCTTGAGTGTCTGTAG
This sequence comes from Cranoglanis bouderius, assembly GCA_023630585.1. Lineage (NCBI taxonomy): Eukaryota > Metazoa > Chordata > Actinopteri > Siluriformes > Cranoglanididae > Cranoglanis > Cranoglanis bouderius. Next base: position 7,304,328 of record CM042568.1, read on the forward strand.
GATTTATATGAGATTTTCATTGTATGAGATCATTGTAACCAGCATATGAACTGATTTAGATTTTGGAACTGATCCAAAAACAGGGTCACCAGGTCACAGCAAGGTGAAATGTCTGAAATAGTTTTTCTATAATGTCTTCCTTTCTTCAATAGTATTCCTTCCTTCTTCCTTTTTAAGGGTATTTCAGGCATACAAATTAGCAAATAAAATGTTCTTTCTGCCTTCGGCTAAATGACGGACATAAATGCATGTGATTATACAAAGTACAACAGAGGATCTGCTACAGGAGATGTTTTTAAACAAAAAACTAGAGTTGCTGGACTACGGCATTTTATTGGCTCGGCTACAGTATTTCTTCATGTACTTGGTTCTACAAGGTGTCCCAAAAGTCTCCATACACAGGGGAAATGAACACTTTTTAGCAAAATGTCTTCCAAAACTTTTCATACTTAGTTAATATTCTATATTATTTTCAGGTAGTATTTAAGAATGCAGTTGAAAAAAGAAGAATGTAGTGAAATCATTTTCATGGCTGGATCAGGAAGCTGTCACAATCGCATACTTATGCACTATCCTAGACTGTTACTGAGTAATAACACTAACCGTGTTTCCTATTACAGGTAGTGTTTTAGGATTTTAAAAACTTCTCGCGTAGCCTTCAAACCTACCGAAAGTTCTGTTTTGCGTCCCAGTCTTCTGGAGTTTCTAGATTAGTAAATATTTTTGAATGTAAGGTCAGAATTTTAGATCTGAGACGGAAACCATGACGACAATCACGGTGACAGCGGGAAGTTTTAAAGTGAGACACAAGTATCTGGTGGACTGCAATCTACAGGGTGTCCCAAAAGGCTCCATACATCGGGGAGTACAGTATGTATCCCAGCACATCGGTTGTGCCTTCGTCAATAGATGTTCGTGGACGTCCACTTCTCAGTTGGTCTGCAACACTTCTAGTCTTTTTGAATTTTTTAACAAGTTTGGCAGCAGTGTCGTGTGTGTGTGTGTGTGTGTGTGTGTGTGTGTGTGTGTGTGTGATGTGCTTGTCATGTTTCCTGTTAAAGTCCATCGCAACCCTACATATTATATTACATAAGCAAGTGCGAAAGTCAAAGTGTCCAGAAGACTTGTGTCTTCGCGTTAAAACTTTCCGCCGTCAGTGTGATTGTTGTCATGGTTTGCGTCTCAGATCTAAAACTCTGACCTTGCATTCAAAAGTATTTACTAATCTAGAAACTCCAGAAGGGTATACCTGAAATACCCTTAAAATATACATCGGAAGGAAGAAGGAAGGAACACTACTGAAGAAAGGAAACATCTCCTGTAGCAGATCCTCTGTTGTACTTTGTATAATCACATGCATTTATGTCCGTCATTTAGCCAAAGGCAGAAAGAGCATTTTATTTGCTAATTTGTATGCCTGAAATACCCTTAAAAAGGAAGAAGGAAGGAACACTATTGAAGAAAGGAAGACATTATAGAAAAACTATTTCAGACATTTCACCTCGCTGTGACCTGGTGACCCTGTTTTTGGATCAGTATGAGATTTGAAACACAACACTAGTTTGTTTAGCGTAGGTAGATGGATGGGAAATTTTGTCTTAATTCAGTTTTATTTTAATTGCTGAACTATGTCAGTGCAGTGCCACAGTATAGTGAAAAACTGAAAATAACATGTACGCTATTGGTTTAAACATGGCTTATCTGAATGTGACTCCCAGTAACATTTAAAAATATTCACACGCAAATGAAATATAAGAATGAGAGTTCCTCTCGTGTCCCCATTTGTATATCATGTGACCCCACGTTTGGGAACCCCTGTATGTATATGGCCTAGTATTTCTTTAAAACTTGTCAGTGCTAGCTGTTGCCTGCGGTCATTTCTGTCTCCTGTTTTTCTCTTCTTCTGCATTCCGTCTGTCTCGTTAAACTCCTCTCTTGCTCTTTTTTTTTGTCTCTCATGTGTCTCTCTCTCTCATGTGTCTCTCTCCTGATCTGTTAACAAGATTACAGTGGGGTCATTAGCAGGTAATCCTTTTAATAAATGGGACCGCGTGCATGCGCAGACTAGCCTCACACACTTATCCCTCGAAGCTCATCTGTTATCACACGGCCCATGTGAGAGTGTGTGACGTCTTTGGTGACTCCTCGTTTATCATCATATGCTGGGAAACACACAATTTTTTGGTGTGTGTGTGTGTGATGTCTGTGTGGGCGTATGAACACCCCCCACGTAATGTGTGTTATCTGTTCATAACACTCCACCTCATAAACTCCCTCATGTGCGTGTCAGAGAGCTAACACCACCTCTGCGCGTATGTGTGTGTGTGTGTGTGTGTGTGAGCAACGGGGCTGTTCCTATGTCTGTTCAGGAGAGGGGAAGTTGTGCGTGAGGAAGTGAACAGACTCGTCCTTCCTGTGAGCGTTTGCTTGTAAGCGGAGGACAGGAATGAGGACACATAGCGAGAGAACGAGGGAGGAAGGAAGGGCCTGGGCACTCTCTCACTCCCTCTTAGCAGCTCCTCAGAGGGTTTGTGTGTGTGTGTGTGTGTGTGTGTGTGTGTGTGTGTGTGTGAGAGAGAGAGAGAGAGAGAGAGAGAGACGGGGGAAATGGAATTTGCAAAGGCCATCATACTTCAGTACATTGTCTATTTTGCACTAATTTAACTAAATGTCACTGTGTGTGTGTGTGTGTGTGTGTGTGTGTGTGTGTGTGTGTGTGTGTGTGTGTGTGTGTATGTGTGTCTGTCTGTTTCTGCTTTTTGTTCCTCACATTTTGCCGATTCTACATGTCACATTCAGTGATCCCTGCACACAGATTTGGATTTTAGCTCAATAAGCAAATGTAATGACTGATCTCAGCATAAGCAAAACTGTGTGTGTGTGTGTGTGTGTGTGTGTGTGTGTGTGTGTGTGTGCGTGTCTGTGTGTCTCTACATGTCAGGGTCTCTGTGTGTGTCTCTGTGTGCCTTTGTATGTGTGTGTTTCATTGCATGTCTCTGTGTGTCTGTGCATGTCTGTGTGTGCCTCTGTGTTTGTGTGTGCATGCATGTATCTGTGTGTGTGTGTGTTTCAGTGGTGTGTGTGTATCTCTGTGTGCGTCCATTTGTAGGTCTGTGTGTGCCTCTCTGTGTGTGTGTGTGTGTGTGTGTGTGTGTGTTAATTGTGTCATACTTAAGGACAGTCTCATTACCAGCATGCATTCAAATCTGCCATGAAAGTCCCATAACACACACAGATTCCACATGAATAACAGATCTTCATTACTGAATCACTTCCATTTCCACACAGCCCTTCTTTACCTTTAGACTTTATATGGTGAATAATTGAGAGCTTATCTTTTTCCTGGGAATTTATATCAGCTTCTGTACACACACGAGCTGTTCCAGTAACAGCAGTCTGTAGTCTGAGTCTCGTCCTGGTCTAAAGACTGTAAGGTGAAACAGTCACGCCTATATTCATTATGGACACGCCCCTTTTTATGCTGAGAGCACAATATAGTAATGGTATTACTACAGTACACAGTATACTGGGGCTGGGTGATATATGGATATGATATCGATGTCATGATAAATGATTACATGATACACTTCTGAGATATCGTTGGTATGGTGATGCATTTTTTACGTTTCTAATAATTACATTAAATGGTGCTGAATGGATGCTGTTGATTTGATGTTTTTTTTTTGTTTGTTTTTTCTTAATCTTCTTTGCCTTTGTAGCCATTAAAGAAAAGTATCAACAAACTCAGTTTAACATTTTTGTTTGTTTTACTACTGTTTTGCAGACATTTTGTTAGCTAAATTATATATCGTGATACGTATCGTGTATCGTAGAAATGTCAAGTATCGTGATCATATTTTTTTCATATCGCCCCAGCCCTACAATATACAGTAAAATGTACTATACAATATAGTACAGTATAATATAGTTATAGTAATCACAATGTGTTGAGATGAATGGCATATATTTTGCGAGAAATAAATCATTTGGGAGTGTGCTATTATACGTTATATTCATTTACGCTTACACACGTTAACGTTGTGGAACGTCCATGAAATAAGCTAGTTTCTGTCGTACCTGTATAAACGGTCATCTCCTCAACAACCTCTCTTGAATTTAATAAGGCAACGAAAAAAACCTGCACCTTGTCATGTTCTCATGAAACCGCAAAAGTTCCTCAGGGTGGAAACGGTTATAAAGCACTGACACTGGAGACTCCTTCCATAAATGTTTAATAAACTTGTGTAACTTCTTTACAGAAAACTTCACCATGTCAACAATTATGTTTTTCTTTGTTAAATAGCATGTTTGTTTTTCTTTTTATTTAAAAACTGGTTGTTATTATTGGCTTTAGATTATTTAGTGTTCGCAATACTTGCAAGTGTCCCTGTGAATGAGGTGTTGCTATAGTAACACATTACTATAAACCTGTGAATTGATTTACAGTACTACTACTGCCTGAGCTGCTGTTGTAGAAAATGAATCAACAGCTTCTGACCAATCACAATCGAGAATTCAACTGCACTGTCAACTTTGTAAAGGGATCTCTCCAGAATGACAGAACTTCTGGAAAAAAACAACAACATATTGGAGTTGTAATTGTTGATATTTTGGCGCTGACTAATTCGTTGACTAATATGGATGTGGGCGGAGTTAATAAATAAATAAATAAATAAAATCAGGCACTGGACTGTGTAAGAAGTGTTGTTTCATTTTTAGCTGCCATCATATCTTCATTTGTCTGCGACACATGTGAAGTGGTCTAAGATGATTGGTGTGTAAACGATCGTAAGATATCGGGTGTGTGTTGCGTTACACTGAACACTAAACACCATCCTGATTAATTACTGGTGTGTGAGCATTCCTCTGCTAATTGACCTTATCCATTCATTTTGCGTACTTCTGCATATAAACATTAGCCAGTGTGTTTTGATTGATCGTGTGTGTGTGTGTGTGTGTGTGTGCATGTGCGTGCGTGTGTGTGTGTTATGGAACATATCAGGCAGTGCGACAGATTGCTGCCTCTGCAGGAGCAGAAACAGGAGTATGGACTAATAGCGGCAGACCTGCACACACTCAAAGCCTCTCATATTCAAAGCCATACACACACAAAAACACACACGCACACACACACATTTTCTAAATCACCACAGGCACTTCTGAAAATGCAAACTGAGACAGCTCCCTCAGGTGTGTGTGTGTGTGTGTGTGTGTGTGTGTGTGTGAGACCTACATGCTGGCAGCTAACACCTCTCCAGCTGAGATGCAGGAGGAGGTGTCGTCATGGCGACAGCCCCAAGTGCTAACATTTGTCCATAAAAGCTGCTCGTCGGCTCGGTGTCGAAGTGGATGCTGAGGCGTTGTAACGGTACAATCGGGGATGTGTTAAATTTTCGAGCAGGATGCAATGGGGCTGTAAAGGGAGCATACGTTTAAAATATTGTAGCAGAGATTTGTAATATAATAAGTTTTGATTGCTTTAAATGAGGGAGAGCAAATCCTAAGTGTAAATATTGTTCATTTGAATGCTCTTTTTGAAAAGAAATTGTATTATACATGAGCAAATCTTCCATAATCGTAAATTCGCCAGAGGAAATCGTAGACACTCAGGAGGACTACAATCCGTAAGACCTAACATAAACTGTAACACTTGTATTATTATGTACTTTATTTGATTCCTTGATACTATAATGTTATTTTGATTATCAAAACAGTTTAAATGATCGATAGGCAAAGACCAATGGGTGAGCTAAGATCAAAAGCTCTCGCTCACTGAAAAGTTCCCCAAAAAATTCCCAGAATTCACTCAGAATTATATCATGGTGCCAGAGACGAGGAGTCCTTCATGATCGACTGTAAGTTAGCATCTATAACTGACTTCATGGTTCATTATGGTCCATGTTATTACTGTAACCTTATCATAAAATGCCTTAAGCATTCAATATATATATATATATATATGTGTGTGTGTGTGTGTGTGTGTGTGTGTGTGTGTGTGTGTGTGTGTGTGTGTGTATATATGTGTGTGTGTGTGTGTGTGTGTGTGTGTGTGTGTGTGTGTGTGTGTGTGTATACACATATATAATATCTTGGACCCGATCTACGGGGTCCAAGCACCAATCCAGGTTACATAAAAGTCTTTTTTTTAAAAAAGAAAAAAAAGAGACCATATATGAATGTGGGCTATTGGTGGCTATGTTTTGAGGTGATCCAGTCATCCATCAATGCAACACACTAAATTTCAGCTCGAACGGACCTGCGGCTCCCGAGAAACCGCCATTTGAATATAACTCTGCCCCTCTGTGGAGCAAAAGTGAAGCACGCATGCACAGAAACTCTTGGACATCCTGATAGGTATGACGGTTTGTCAGAATACCGTCATAAATATGCGAATATGCCGGAAATATATCACACTGCAGAGGAAAAAAATCCTTTTCCATTGGTCTTAAAACAAGTACAGCAACATTTTAGATGTTTAGAGCAGCAGTCATCTTACTCTACACTGGTATATCCTGGTTTTACCCACAATGCTCTGTTGCGTCTTACAGACAGGAATGTTGAGTTTATATTGTACACACAAATGTTTTATTGTAAACCAGAGACCAAACCAGACCATCAGCTGGGATCATGTGACCGTTGCAATACACACCTAAAAAAAATTTTTTTTTTTACTCTGATTATGGAGAGAAGTTGGTGGTTATTCCACTTCTCTTTCAGTTCAGCTCACTTGTACCACAGCGCTGTTGAAATCTCAATTCTGATTGGTCAGAAGGCATTGATTCATTTTCCATAACAACAGCACACCTACATTTGCATTAGATTGTTTTGGGTTTTTTTTTTGTAGATCCACTTTAACACACACACACACACACACACACACACACCACATGGTCTTCATGATGGAACAGTCACGTGCACAGATGTAACACAGTCGCATGTGCGTATTTGAGTGGGAGTTGACATTAGTAATGCAAGTGTGTGTGATGGTGAGGAATTCGAATTACAGCACACTTCACCATCACTCACTCTCTCTCTCTCTCTCTCTCTCTCACACACACACACACACACACACACATTCTGAGATGAGCGAGAACAGGAAGTAGATTTTCCCTCCCTCAGCAAACACAAGTGGCACGCGTGGGAGAGAGAGCGAGAGACAACAGCGTATCCGGGGAAACAAAACCGAGCAGGAGAGAGAGAGTGATGGAGACGGGACGGGGAGAAAGAGAAGGAGAGAAAGATTAGATGAGACTGAGGAGGAGGCGGGTTTGAGGAAATTGGATGGAGGGAGACAGGGCTCTTCAATGTAGAAAGAGAATGAAAGCCTTTTTTTCTGTGCTGTCTGGGAATGAGTCTTTCACTGTCTGCTTTTTATCAGACAAAGGCACAAACCCTACACACACACACACACACACACACACACACGCACACACACGAGAGCGAGAGAAAGAAAGAGAAGAAATATGGAAATCTCTCCGTCTGAAAAATGGCTCAATTAGAGCAAGGACAAGTGTAATTAGGAAACATTCATAAATGCCATTTAACACACACACACACACACACACACACACACACACACACAGCTCAATCAGGGATATGATTGAAAATATGAAATTGCACATTTATAACGACTTGAACAAACACACCTCTTCACAGCGCAATGCCAAAGGCCCTATTATCACAGCATGGTGCACCAAATCTTTGGTTTCCAACCTTAGGAGCATAAAATGAAACACACAGACGCACACATGCGCGCGCACACACACACACACACACACACACACACACACACAAACACTGAGGCGAGCTCCCTGCCGTCTCTCTGGTTGTGAATGTCACCTTGAGCCTATTGTGAAGTTTCCCTCATTCACACTGTTTACACATGAATTGTGGCTCAGCGGACAGTAAAGCTGAGCGATACGATATTAACATCATGATATACAGTACTGTGCAAAAGTTTTAGACAGGTATGAAAAAATGCTGTAAAGTAAGAATGCTTTCAAAAATAGACATGTTAACATCAAATATTGATTTGATGTAGATATTTCTTCTGTTCACTCACTCTGCATTTTGTCTTTTGCACAGAACCGTACATTATTATTATTATTAGAGGTCGACTGATTGATAGGTTTTGCTGATTAATCAGCACTGATGATCAATTGCTGGAACTTTCAGTTATCGGCAAAAATCCACACCGATAGTTTTTCCCAGTTGCACCTGTTGCGGGAGCGGCTGAGAAGGGTCCGCTGTCATTATACAGTACGAGAGCGGCCTCTAGAGGCAAAATCACTGAAAAATCACTGACCAATTTTGTTGTGTTATTTGAAGTGTTTTTTGATTCATTTTGGACGTCTCTATTTTTATTTGTTATTTGGAGTGTTACTTTTTGGTTCAGTTTGGATGTATATCTTTTCTTTACTTTATTTACTAATAGTTAACATATATTAACATTTAAATATTTATTTCATTTAAAAAAGTACAGCACATTTTCATGGTACATCAGTACTGTTTATTTTTGTAATAAAGTTAATCAGTATTTTACTTTGAGTGTTATGTTTTCATTCAGTATCAATTTAAAAAACTATCGGATAATTAATCGGTTATCAGCAGGTACTGCCCAACTTAGTTATCGATATCGGTAAAATCGGTCGACCTCCAATTATTATACCATTGCACTGTGTGCGCTTATATATATATATATATATATATATGTATGTATGTATGTATGTATGTATATATATATATATATATATATATATATATATATATATATATATATGTGTGTATATATACAGGTGCATCTCAATAAATTAGAATGTCGTGGAAAAGTTCGTTTATTTCAGTAATTCAACTCAAATTGTGAAACTCGTGTATTAAATAAATTCAATGCCACAGACTGAAGTAGTTTAAGTCTTTGGTTCTTTTAATTGTGATGATTTTGGCTCACATTTAACAAAAACCCACCAATTCACTATCTCAACAAATTAGAATACTTCATAAAACCAATAAAAAAAACATTTTTAGTGAATTGTTGGCCTTCTGGAAAGTATGTTCATTTACTGTACATGTACTCAATACTTGGTAGGGGCTCCTTTTGCTTTAATTACTGCCTCAATTCGGCGTGGCATGGAGGTGATCAGTTTGTGGCACTGCTGAGGTGGTATGGAAGCCCAGGTTTCTTTGACAGTGGCCTTCAGCTCATCTGCATTTTTTGGTCTCTTGTTTCTCATTTTCCTCTTGACAATACCCCATAGATTCTCTATGGGGTTCAGGTCTGGTGAGTTTGCTGGCCAGTCAAGCACACCAACACCATGGTCATTTAACCAACTTTTGGTGCTTTTGGCAGTGTGGGCAGGTACCAAATCCTGCTGGAAAATGAAATCAGCATCTTCAAAATGCTGGTCAGCTGAAGGAAGCATGAAGTGCTCCAAAATTTCTTGGTAAACGGGTGCAGTGACTTTGCTTTTCAAAAAACACAATGGACCAACACCATCAGATGACATTGCACCCCAAATCATCACAGACTGTGGAAACTGAACACTGGACTTCAAGCAACTTAGGCTATGAGCTTCTCCACCCTTCCTCCAGACTCTAGGACCTTGGTTTCCAAATGAAATACAAAACTTGCTCTCATCTGAAAAGAGGACTTTGGACCACTGGTCAACAGTCCAGTTCTTCTTCTCCTTAGCCCAGGTAAGACGCCTCTGACATTGTCTGTGGTTCAGGAGTGGCTTAACAAGAGGAATACGACAACTGTAGCCAAATTCCTTGGCACGTGTGTGTGTGGTGGCTCTTGATGCCTTGACCCCAGCCTCAGTCCATTCCTTGTGAAGTTCACTCAAATTCTTGAATCGATTTTGCTTGACAATCCTCATAAGGCTGCGGTTCTCTCGGTTGGTTGTGCATCTTTTTCTTCCACAATTTTTCCTTCCACTCAACTTTCTGTTAACATGCTTGGATACAGCACTCTGTGAACAGCCAGCTTCTTTGGCAATGAATGTTTGTGGCTTACCTAGTGAACCAAACTGAGAGACCATTTTGAAGGCTCAGGAAACCTTTGCAGGTGTTTTGAGTTGATTAGCTGATTGGCATGTCACCATATTCTAATTTGTTGAGATAGTGAATTGGTGGGTTTTTGTTAAATGTGAGCCAAAATCATCACAATTAAAAGAACCAAAGACTTAAACTACTTCAGTCTGTGGCATTGAATTTATTTAATACACGAGTTTCACAATTTGAGTTGAATTACTGAAATAAACGAACTTTTCCACGACATTCTAATTTATTGAGATGCACCTGTATATATGTATATGTATACATATATAGTGGGTGGTAGGCATGTGAGATTGTGGCGATACCATCATCAATCAGTGCCGATTGATTATGCTATCGCCTGTGGCTTTCAGGTAGAAGGGCGTGGCCAGTGGAAAATATAGCAGAAGCTGGTAAGGAGTCGACTGTAGCTGCAATTGCTAGCATTAGTGTTTAGGCAGGTAATTAAGCTCATTATAAAACTGAAATAAAATTATATAAACAATGTGCTCTGTGGTGAACAGCAGCGGAGATACTTTACTGAATTCTTGTACAGTGAAGTCGCCCTGATGTACACCAAGTTGTGTCATTTTCTTTATTTAAATCTCTGTTCATGCATTGCGAGCAAAAACATTCTTGGCTTTATCTGGTTATTTAGGAGGTTATTAAGGTTTGTATAGTATGGGATTCTAAATAGGCGTAAAGGGACTGTATATCGGCACACTTTATTCCAGATAATAAACACTTTGCTTGCTGTAGGTATGTTAAGTTTCACCATGCTGCTAGCTTCTGAGATTACCCATGAAGAGTGCTTTGTTGTTATTATGCAAGTTACGATCTTACAGGTTGAAAAAAACGTATCATTTAGAGGTGACCCCCAGGATCGGGATTGGGCTGATAACAGGAACAAAATGGTGGATTGGATATCGGAGAAGAAAAAGAATGAATGGAACTGGAAATGTTTACTTCTTGTAAAGAAACTTGTTTATATTTTTTGTTAGGATTTTATTTTGTTTGCAATGTAGGATATGTTTTGTGGTTTTCTATACTTTAGGTGATGTATTTTCCCTCGATTTTTAAGTTCTTAGTAGAAGAAAGAAATAGGACGTGTATCGATATCAGCTCAGTAGGTTTCAATATCAGTATCAGGAGAAAACGTGTTATTGTGCGTATTATCTCTAGTATCGTGTGTAGTGTGACTGGCTGCTTCATGACAAATGTTTTCTAGTCTTCCTGAGCACTAACACTTGCTCAAACCCTCAGGTTGACTTGGTATGAATGTTAGTTCTGCAGTGTTTTTCTCGCTGTCAGTACCTTTAACAGCTCGATGCTTGGAGTGTGTTCTGCCTCGCTTGCAAGTCACTTCAGATAAAACCCTCTTCAACGTGAATAAATGTCAATGTAATAATTAGTGACTTGGTCTCTCGATATTATATTTGTGTTCCACATAGTCGTATGTACAGACCTTGCGTTTTTATCTTTTATGTTGTCTTTGATGCTCAGTATTTTGCATCAGCAAAAATAGGGAAAAAGAAAGTTCTTTAAATCTGTTAGCTTATATTTGATCCAACCGATAACAACTAACATGTTTACTGACTCATTTTCCATGGTTTACAGTAATACATGAGGAAAAGGCTTCATATTCTTTATAAAAAATATTATAAGAATTACTTTGTTAAACACCAACCCCTTTAAAAAAATAAAAAGTTTATTTAATAAGTTTATTATTGGTCTTAGATTATGTGGAGCATCTGCCGTACAAGCATGTGTGTATGAGCTGTTACTATAGAAACAATAACTTTAGAATGAGTGCATTAATATTAACATTCATGTTACAACTGGAATTACCTGTACTGTTATACAAAAATAATGTGCACCTTCTGACCAATCAGATTTGAGCATCCAGCCATGCTGCGGCATTATTCCTGTTATTAGTCTACAGAAACTGTCACCATAGCAACGATTATGCCGTTATTATACTGTATGTTGGCTTATGGATCTTTTAGGCTAAAGAGAAAAGGAAATACAATAGTTTTGTATACGTTATAGACCCATATTGTTTTAATGCACTTTTACTGTAAAGGCTTAGCGAAGCCAATTAGCCACAGAGTTAATTAGCTGGCGCAATCTGTCCGTCTGTTGGAGTGATGGAGAACAAACGTCAGCCTCCTACAGGATGAGGAAGTGGCAGGATGAGTGACAGATTAATTAGACGCCTAATCCCCCATAACACCACACTCCATTTCTTCCGATGCGATTACCACTTTCAGACCTTGTAGCTGTAAAGAGGTGTTGAAGTGCTGGAAAGATCTTTTAGCATTTTGTTCTGAGAGGATTTAGTTGAAGATGTCTCGTCCTAATTCTGAGAAATGAATTTTAACCACATTGGCCATCTCTCTCAGAAAAAAGGGTTCCATCTAACATCTTAAATAGTTTCTTGGTCACATGTCTGTACATTCGTGTAGAACCATACAGATTTTCTTTTGAAAAGGAAAACTGTCAGCCATTCCCTTTTTTTCTAAGAATGTAAATAGCATTTTAAGGTTACTGGCCAAAACAAAAGAGTTTCTGGGAATAATTTAGTGCTTAAATGCTGTATGTCATTGCTAACAAGCCAGTGGACTGAGCACTTACTCCTGGGCTCTGTTTCAGTGCTGTTTTTAAGATGCGCATGTATACTTGTCCCCACCATTTCCTCTTGGGGAATCTCTGTTGCCATCTTGAGGCTCGAGCCATGACTTCATCAGCTCAAGTGACATTTATTAGACGAGCTTATGGCGGCCTGAGGGATCGAGACAGCACAGACTACAGAAGCAGAACTGTGATGTGATGCAATGTTCTTTTGCAAACTGTGAAAAATAGTGGAGGAGGAGACAAATGCTTACTAGTTCACAAATCTGAAATTGAATCAGCTCTTTTGAGTTTAGGTTTGATTTGGTTGGTTAGTGCATCTGTACCTGTGACTTCAGAAGGCAAACAGTCTGAATTTAACTGATTACACTGATGAGGTAGAATGAGGTCATGAGGACCTCTTTACTGGAAAGCAGGAGGATTTCTATTGTTCTTGGTGCCAAGGGTAAGCGAGTTCCTGTTGAAAAAGTCACTCCACTTGGACTAAGTGGCTACTTGTGACGCAGGTGATGCGCATTTTGGGCCGTGACAGGAAGTCTGCGAGGGCGTGTCCTTAGCAATGAAACTGGGCCAAGTGCTTCCATTACCCTCACACACACACACACACACACACACACGCGCGAACTGCCCTTAGCATAAATGCATGTTTCCTATCCTGGACTATAGTGACCTATTCTATAATATCCTATCCTATACTGCAATATATTACACTGTCATAGTATATTATACTATTCCACACTACAGTGTACTACATTCTACCAGCCTATACTACACTACATTATACTACACTGCACAATACTACACTACCTTATACATTTCCATTTACGGCAGACGCCTTTATCCAGAGCGACTTACATTTATCTCATTTATACATCTGAGCAATTGAGGGTTAAGGGCCTTGCTCAAGGGCCCAACAGTGGCAGCTTGGCAGTGCTGGGGTTTGAACTCATGACCTTCCGATCAGTAGCCCAACGTCTTAACCACTGAGCTACCACTGCACTATAGTGCACTACATTATACTACACTACGCTACACTACCTTATACTATACTATACTGCACTACAATATATTACACTATGCTACAGTACCCTATTCTATACTATGCTACACTACCCTACCCTATACTATACTATATGCACTATGCTACACTACCTTGTACTGCACTATACTACACTACGCTACACTACCCTATACTATACTATATGCACTATGCTACACTACCTTATACTGCACTACGCTATACTATACTATATGCACTACGCTACACTACCCTATACAATATACACTATACTATACTCTACTACCCTATCCTGTACTACACTATATGATACTATACTATCCCGTTCTATCCTATCCTATACTACACTACACTATAATATACTCTGCTACCCTATACCACACTATACTACACTCTACTTTTCTATCCTGTACTGGACTATATGATCCCACACTACACTACACTACCCTACCCTACCCTACCCTACCCTACCCTACCCTACACTACCCTACACTACCCTACACTACCCTACACTACACTACACTACACTACACTACCCTACCCTACACTACACTACACTACACTACCCTTGGAGGAAATCGGGGAGGATTTTATTCTGAATTAGAAATGATCCCCTAGCAGAAACAGGCCAGTAAATAATGCCCCACCACCAGCACACGACTTCGCATCAAATCAATTTGTGACCGTGCAGGGAATGAATTCCACTCACTGCTGCACCTAGAACTGAGTCATCCTCTGAAGGGCTGTGGTCTCGCCTGCTCGCATTTGTAATGCTGCTACAATCAGAGACCTGTGTGCGTTTGTGTGTTTATGCTTTAATGACCAGCTGTGAGCTGGAAAAGTGAGCTGAATAACAAGAGATGGTGCAATCAGCAGATCAATAGAAACTATCAAAATGGAGCTGAAAAACACATAAAACACACACAAACACAAACACACACACACACACACACCACACACAGAGGTACCTGCATGAGCAAACAGCAGTCTGAGAATCGTCAAGCAATCGGGCATACTAATGAGGCTCATCTCACTCCTGGTGTGTGTGTGTGTGTGTGTGTGAGAGAGAGAGAGTGTGATTATGGGTCATAGTCGACTGATCCAGTCTGTCTGGCTGCTTCACTCTGCCTCAGAGTGTGTGTGAGCTGCATCTTAATCTCCTCATACTCCTGTCAGGTGTCTTTTTGAGTAAATTGAGATTAACAGCTCTGACATCCAGGAGAAATGGTTCCTCGGTGTGTTGCTGCATGTCTATTCTGGTTAATCCGGGGGTTCAGGACCCAGACGTTGAACAGATAATGTGCAGATAATCAGTTAGATAACGGCTAAGGAATAAATCATGAGTACATTAGCAAAACTGATTTATTATTTAAATGTGTGGGTTTTTTTGTTGTTGTTTCGTTTTCTTTTAGAGCCTGCATTGAGAATGACAGGTGAGTAAATCAGACCAAAGTCACATTTGCTCGTAGATGCGCTGGTTGTTATAGCAACAACACGAGTGTGTGAATGCTGGTGAAGTTAGTAGTTAGGTAGTTCCCAAGACACATATCACCAAGGACTTTTGTTTTACATTACATACAGTCATGATTCTGAACATATTCGGTGCAAAGGAGAGAGAAAGGAGAGAGAAAGGAGAGAGAAAGGAGAGAGAAAGGAGAGAGAAAGGAGAGAGAAAGGAGAGATGGGCCACTTCTTCATTCTACCCTTCCGGATTTGGTGTCAAACCACGAGTCGCATGAACAGGAACTGAGTTATAATTTTGAGTTAATTGAATTCTTAAGCGTTTCATGCCATTCAGGTTATACTGAACATAATTCTGTCCTGCTCATATTGGATTTTTTTTTTTTTAAATTGATCTTCCTGTGTGAATATGAATGACATGCAGTGTGATAAAGCTTCATCAGGAACTGGATGCTGCCGTGGTTTATTTACGTCTATAATGTTACCCTTTGAGAAGAGATGCCATCGGATCCATCCATTTTACATACCGCCAATGAAAATGCCAATGAAAATGCCAATCAGCGTACAACAGGGCCGCACAGGATTTCCTGGAGTTTTTTTTGTTGTTGTTGTGGCCAAAAATGCTTGATTTTGCTGCTGTTTTTTTTTTTTTTTTCAAAATTTGCGGTGTAATTTGCAACTTGCAGCGTTTTTTGTGCTTTTTTTTTGCTGTGCCTCTCCGTGTGTGTGTCTCTGTGTGTGTGTGTCTCTGTGTGTGTGTGTGTCTGTCTCTGTGTCTCTGTGTGTTTGTGTCTGTGTGTGTGTCCTCTGTGTCTCTGTGTGTGTCTCTGTGTGTGTCTCTGTGTGTCTCTGTGTGTGTCTCTGTGTGTCTCTGTGTGTGTGTGTCTCTCTGTGTGTGTGTGTCGCTCTGTGTGTGTGTCTCTGTGTCTCTGTGTGTGTGTCTCTGTGTGTGTGTGTGTCTCTCTCTGTGTGTGTCTCTCTCTGTGTGTCTCTGTGTGTGTGTGTGTCTCTGTGTGTGTGTGTGTGTCTCTGTGTGTGTGTGTGTGTCTCTGTGTGTGTGTCTCTGTGTGTGTGTCTCTGTGTGTGTGTCTCTCTGTGTGTGTCTCTGTGTGTGTCTCTGTGTGTGTGTGTCTCTGTGTGTGTGTCTCTCTCTGTGTGTGTCTCTGTGTGTGTGTGTGTGTGTGTCTGTGTGTGTCTGTGTGTCTCTGTGTCTGTGTCTCTGTGTGTGTGTCTCTGTGTGTGTCTCTGTGTTTGTGTGTCTCTGTGTGTGTGTCTCTGTGTGTCTCTGTGTGTGTGTCTCTGTGTGTGTGTGTCTGTGTGTCTCTGTGTGTGTGTGTCTGTGTGTGTGTGTCTGTGTCTCTGTGTGTGTCTCTGTGTGTCTGTATGTGTGTGTGTCTTTGTCTGTGTCTGTCCGTCTGTGTGTGTGTGTGTGTGTGTGTGTGTGTTGTCTAAATGAAGTGAAGTGGAGATGAGGATGATGGAGTGAGTGAGTGAGGATGTGTGAATGGAGAGAGGGATGATAGAGGAATGGACGCTAATGTTTCACACTGCAGAGTTGACACAGTTACTGTTGTGACGATTCATCAGTGAGAGAGAGTGTGTGTGTGTGTGTGCGTGTGTGTGTGTGCGTGTGTGCGTGTGTGCGTGTGTGCGTGTGTGCGTGTGTGCGTGTGCGTGTGTGTGTGTGTGTGTGTGTGTGTGTGCATCTGCATTGTGTTACAGCTACTAAATAAATGAAGTGGTTGCATTAATAGTGCTGCGTTATCTTTTCCAGCACGTCGACCATGTCTGCTGATTTTGTGACTTTCTCAAGGTCACTGAAGGGTTCGAAAGGAGAGAGAGAGAGAGAGAGAGAGTAAATATGGCATTAGAAATTAAACATGTGTTCCTCGTGACAAGGACAAACGTGCCCAGAGTAGTGTTTGTGTGTGCGCGTGTCCGCGTGTGTGCACGTGTGCGTGCGCACGCAGAAGAAGTAAATCATATACTGCATGCTCCTCCTAATGACACACATACATTAGGGACAGGTGGTGTGAAAGTAGCAATCTCACACACACACACACACACACACACACACACACACACACACGACAGGAACAGCGGCACCTTAACACACTCAGTCTGACACACTGCAGCTGTTAAATCCGCCCTCACACACACACACACACACACACACATCCCTCCTAAACTCACTTGAACCCCAGGCAGTCCTGCATGTGAGGCAAGAAACCCATCAAAAGGCTCCATAGCGCGCACACACACACACACACACACACACACACACACACACACACACACACACGATATTATCATGTCTTGTCAAGAATTTCCTTCAGCATCAATAGATATTGATATATAAATCGATAGAGTACTTAATAGTTTTTATTATTATTTACTTTATCGGAGTTTATGTCGTGTAAGAATGTCTTCTCTTCTTTTAGTATGAGGTTTCACGTGACACCCGTCAATGACACGTGTCTTCCAGCGTTTATTTTCTCTGCTCCTTATTGACTTCCAGCGCTGAACACAACCTCATGCTAACACTGTATAGATTAGATTTATCTCATGTTAGCATAACTCAGCTCAATGCTCTAACTGTAGCTCACTATTCATTTCCTGAATTCTCACTGGATGATAACTGAGCTCAGTTCCCTCATTAATAAGAGCTGTTATTACTCGATGGACAAATGACATCATTAACACCAGTCTGCAGTAATGCACTAGAGTACATTAGCTAGCGTTTTTTAGCCTAGTTAACTAGCCTGTTTCTTGCTAGCTCACCAGACCGCCTCGTTCTTATTGGTGCGTTGATGTTTAGTAGTGCGTGCTGTGTTCCTCTTCGGTGCTGATCAGACCAACACCAGCGTGGTTCGTGGTTCGCAGTGAGGAAGCGCTTCAATCCTGATTCCACCCAAATACAGGAAGTGAACCAAACACGTTCCATGTTTTTGGGATGTGATCGATGTTTTTCTGTAGATGTGAGCTGCTACATTAGCTGATCAGAGAGGCACGAGAGCACAGAGCTGCGGAGATGTGGTGTGTTCTGGAGATTTGGACTGACGAACAGAAAGAGAAAATAAACGCTGGATGTGATCCACAAAATGTTTCAAACCAGTCCTTTCTATAATTAATTAGACTTTTATTAGCATTGTCATATTTCTGACCATTGAATGACTAACCTCTCAGACAACTGCTCTCTCTCTCTCTCTCTCTCTCTCTCTCTCTCTCTCTCTCTCTCTCTCTCTCCCTCTTTCTCTATATTTCTGTCTCTGTCTCTCTCTCAAACACGCTTTCTCTCTCACTTTCTCTCTCTCTCTGTCTCTCTCTCTCTCTCTCTCTCTCTCTCTCTCTCTCTCTCTGTCTCTCTCTCTCTATTTCTCTCTCTATCTCTCAAATTCAGATGAGCTTTATTGGCATGACTGTTATATCACAATGTTGCCAAAAGCATAGATTAATACAAATTTTGTATATTTTAACACATTTAAAGCATTAAAAAAAGTAAATAAAATAAACGTATATGGGCACATGTACAAAAAGAAAAGAAAACATTGTAAACAAATGACAAAAAAGAGAGCAATGGGAAAGACATGGAGAAGGTTAATGAAAGTAGCAGTTTCAGTAGAGCTATACTGTATTAATGTTCTCTCTCTGTCTCTCTGTCTCTGTCTCTCTCTCTCTCTCTCTCTCTCTCTCTCAAACTCATATTCTCTATCTTTCTGTCTCTCTCTGTCTCACTCTAACACACTTTCTCTATCATTCTGTCTCACTCTCAAACATGTTTTCTCTATCTCTCTCTGTCTCTCTCTCTCCCTCTCTCTCTCTCTTTCTCTTTCTCTGTCTCACTCTCATGAAACACAAAATGTTTCAAACGAGTCATTTCTGTAATTAATTAGATTTTTTGCATTGTTGTATATCTGATCAATGAGTGACCAACCTCTCAGACAACTGTATTTTTAATTAATTAGTTAGTTTGTTTGTTTGTTTGTTTATTTATTTATTTTGGTTGTTCATTCATACCAAACCAAATAGCAGACGAACCAAAAGAATCAATTTCGCACTGATTCAGATTCAGCAGCTGGATTTGAATTGGAAAAAAAAAAAGTAGAAGCACTGTTAAATACAGCGTTGGGATAAGGTGTAGCATTTTATTTATTTATTTTTTGTCGGGACAGGAAGTGAAACGCGCACAAACATGCATGAGTGCACTGTCGTCCCTGTCTATATTCGGACGTGACGCTAGCTATACAGTTTCTGGGAAATGAAAGCATGAGAATGAGCGAGTACATCGCTAATGAATTCCTGCTCGGTCCACTGGGACACTCTTGTGAGTGGCTTTGACTGATTAGTGTGTGAGCGTGGTGTGAGGTCCATACAGTGTGTGTGTGTGTGTGTGTGTGTGTGTGTGTGTGTCTGTGTGTGTGTGTGTGTGTGATGCTTAACGTGCTCTAAATCCATTTAACCTGCTCATGATCGACCGGTTAATGGATTTATTGATGAACCCATCCTCACATGCATCAACACGTACATCTGTCATGCTACTGAGGTAGTTGTGAACAATTACATGCGTTTCTTCCCACACACACACACACACACACACACACACATGCGTGGGTGTGCTGACAAACAGGAAAAAACACTGTCACGGTGGCTTTCGATTTATGACTCCTCCCCTGAGATCACAAATCGTGGAGAAGTTTATGCCCTGAGGCCCTGAGGCCAGACACCGGGTTATGACTGGCTGTGGAGTAATGACTTTATAACCGACTAATGAATATGAGATATAATCCATTGTGTCAGAGCTGAGCGTGCTCTGTGTGTGTGAGAGAGATGAATAGCTGGCATTAATAGCGCCGCTTTGTCTTTTCCAGTCAGTGTGAGCTGCATGAGCTGCACTTCCTCCTGGTTCTCTAGAACCCTGTCCTCTCTGCTAAAAGCTGAATTAGCCTCTGACTCATTGAGCACTCAGACATGTGCTAATAATTATAATCAGCATGAATATGCAGTTTAGCAGGACACCATTCGAAAGCGCTCCTCAGATTCAGGAGGGCATGTGCTAGGGAAAGGTAGTGACCAGAGCTCGTCCCGGCCATCCCGCCGTCCCTCCTACACTGCCTTGTGGATTATTAATCATAAGACTGTGAGTAAAGGTCATCGTGCCTGGCTGCCCTTAGACTGCATCATGATCTGATTTGTTATGGATGTAAAATGGCACCGATTTGGGTCACGGCCTGACTGTTGAAAATGAAAAAACCCACCCTGCACCATCGATATTTATTTGTAATTAATACCAGATCTTCAGTGACTTCTTTCATCGTCACGTTGGTCTGTTTTCAAGTTTCCTACCTGCTGATAGTGGCTCCAGTGGGATTGGCCCTCGCTTCACCTCTACTTAAGGACAGCGATGCAGCGGCGCTTTAGTCTTGTAGTCTGTCCAGCTCTCTCACTTTTTCATCTGTACACTCTGTTCAAACATCAACTTCCACTTGAAAGCTTCAACTTTCATGATAGTTACATCATCAATGCCATCATGCACATCAGTTTGTAGATCACTCTGGGACTGAGAGTCCAACATTTCTACGTCTCCACTATTTCTACATTGGACATTCTGTACAGGATTTCACAGATACACGATTTTGTGGCTTTTTTCAAAATTTGTGATGCAATTTGCAGAGTTTTTTGTGCTTTTTTTTGTGGAAAACTACTTCAATTGGCGCAATTGCATGAAATAGTTCTACACGGTCTTTCGCAGTGATGTTTGTTGGTAAATGAGACCATTTAGCTGAATGTGTGTTGTGATGACGTAACACTGTTGCTAGGGATTATTTACAGTAATGGGTTTTGTTACAGAACATACAGTGATGGCTGAAACACAAACTACTTACTTTTAAAACTTAAGCTATTACATGTTTTTCATTTAAATATGCACTGTATGGGCAAAAGTATGTGGACCATACCATTCCAAAACGCTACTGCAATATTTTCCACTCTGCTGGAAATGATATTAATGAGGAGATGGATGATGTAGAGATTGATGTTGATGATTTTGAGGATGATGTTGGTGGTGGTGATGATCATGAGGAGGAGGAGGATGAGAATGATGATGATGAGAATGATTAGGATGATGAGAATGATGAGGAGAATGATGATGAGGAAAATGATGATGAGCAGGAGGATGATGAGGAGGAGGATGATGAGGAGGAGGATGATGATGAGGAGGAGGATGATGAGGAGGATGATAAGGATGAGGAGGAGGATGAGGATGATGATGAGGAGGATGAGGATGAGGATGAGGAGGGGGAGGATGAGAATGATGAGGAGGAGGATGATGATGAGGAGGAGGATGAGAATGATGAGGATGATGATGAGGATGATGAGGAGGAGGAGGATGAGGATGATGATGAGGATGATGTTGAGGAGGAGGAGGATGATAAGGATGAGGAGGATGATGAGGATGATGATGAGGATGATGAGGAGGAGGAGGATGAGAATGATGAGGATGATGATGAGGATGATGTTGAGGAGGAGGAGGATGATGATGATGAGGAGGATGAGAATGATGAGGATGATGTTGAGGAGGAGGAGGATGATGAGGAGGAGGATGAGAATGATGAGGAGGAGGAGAATGATGAGGATGAGAATGATGAGGATGAGAATGATGAGGAGGGGGAGGAGGATGATGAGAATGAGGAGGATGAGGAGGGGGAGGATGATGAGGATGAGAATGATGAGGAGGGGGAGGTGGATGAGGAGGATGAGAATGATGAGGAGGATGAGAATGATGAGGAGGAGGATGATTAAGAGGATGAAGATGAGGAGGATGAGAATGAGAATGATGAGGAGGATGAGTGATGATGATGATTAGGAGGAGGAGGATGATGAGGAGGAGGATGAGAATGATGAGGATGAGAATGATGAAGATGAGGATGATGATGATGCATCTCCTCTGAGCTTAAACCCAACTGTAATGTACATAAAATAATCCGGAGCTAAAGGATATTATAGTTACACTGTAAACACACTCACATGTAACTGCACTGTTATCTCTC
>CM042568.1:7331515-7356515 GCA_023630585.1 Cranoglanis bouderius
TGTGTGTGACTGTGTAAGCATCTGTGTGTGTGTATATTCAGCAGTTGTGTGTGTGTGTGTGTGTGTGTGTGTGTGTGTGTGTCATATTCACAGGATCTGTATGACGATGATGACGAGGTGAGAAAGAAGAAACCTCGACGTAAACTGGCATCCGGGGCTGCCATCACTCGAGTAAGCAGACCCACACATACACACACACACACACACACACACACATTCATACACTGCTGAGTCTCAGGTGTGTCTACTTGTGTAGTGTGTATTTCAGTTAAGGTTTCTGACTAGATTATTATTGGACTGACTGAAGACACCCTGGTGGGATTGTCATTACTGATCTAAACACTCACTCACTCACTCACACACACATGCACGCACATATGCGCGCACACACACACACACACACACACACACACACACACACACACACACTCATATACACACACACAAACAAGTCTGGGTCACACTACAACACAATTTCTACACCCATAACCCACGTTGAAAACATACAGAAGTCGTGCTGCTTCATATTAAGAAAACGCTAACCAGAGGCCATCTCACACACACACACACACACACACACACACACACACACACACACACACCCAAGACCATCAATTATGATGAGAAGGGATAATGCATCATTATATGGCACAGTTTATCATCTCTAATAGATATAAATGGGTTAGTGAACTCCATTTGGTGCACATTCACTCTTTCTCTCACACACACACACACACACACACACACACACACACACACACACACACACACACACACTCACAGTGTGCAGTGTATGTGCAGGGCTTACAAATGAAACTTCAGGACTGGAGTCTTTCACAAACTCTCATCAATTTTTAGCTCCTGTGCGGATTAAAACCTGCCAACGAGACGGAGCCGATTTCAGGATTTAATCCACTTCTGTGGTCATTATTGTGTGTGTGTGTGTGTGTGTGTGTGTGTTTAGCAAACTCTGTTCTCGTTTCGTTCTGCAGCAACCCAACATCAAGCAGAAGTTTGTGGCCCTGCTGAAGAGGTTTAAAGTTTCAGACGAGGTGATGTTTCTGTCTCTTCATGCTCACTGTGTCGTGCTCTAGCACTCTATCACACACTCTATATGCAGTTATTAATATCACTGGGAGTTCAGTCAGAATAAAATCCTTCACGTTGTCCTTCAGATGAAATCAGTCCAGTTAAGTGGAGTTGATCGACTATTTCAATAATCCACTAAGCAATTCGATTACTGTCCCGTTCATGCGCTTTGTGTTCGTTAACAGCTCTGTTAACAAATTTAAACTGTCCGAATTTAAACTGGCACATCTCGCTCTCCGCCATTTTTTACTTTCCTGAGCCAATTATCCAATCACGTGATTTGTTGAAGCAAAGTCGCGTGACTTTTTGCTTTGATGCGCATCGAGGAATTTATTCGGTAAATGTGTTTCCATCGTAGCTTATTTCGCATGTCTTCTTATCGATTAAAAAAAAATCTCTGCCTCAATTGAGCTCAAGTTTAAAAGATTTTATTCACATCTGGTGTTTCCATCCAGCGATTTAAAAAAATAAATAAATAAATAAAATTTGAATGCAATATTCCAAAATTTGCTTAAAAATACGTGGATGGATGCATAGCTATTGTGCATCTGCAAAGCATGGATACGGGTACAGGTATATTAGATTTTTTCTAAAAATATCAAATTAACCATGAGGTTGGATGTGAAATGGGAAGTGTCTAACATTTCAAAGCAGCATGATGGTGGATGCGTATTTTATTCCTCATTGTCTGTTCAATATGGAGGACATTTAAGATTCATTAAAACCCAGGTGTGACACTAACCAGGCGTAGGCCCGTGACATCATGTATGAGGACTAAAGAAAACGAGGAAGCAGCTAGCTTTTATTTCCTCATGTGTTCTGATTGCTTGCCAGTGAGCTATATGCAGAGACAGCATAGATACTGTAGTTGTATTATTATAGTATTAGCGCTCGAGTTGATTCAGTTGTGTAGGTGTAAATGTAAACTCTAAACCCTGAACGCTGGGACAGTGCAGTCCTCCTGACATGTGCTGACATTTGACCTACTTGTGCTTTTATACTCGATGCTTCCAGTTTGTTCCTCCTTTTGCTCAAGACAGTCTCTGCCTTTCTCTCGTCTTCACTTTCTCTTAGTGCTGAGCTGCATTCCGACTCTGTGTGTGTGTGTGTGTGTGTGTGTGTGTGTGTAGGTTGGTTTCGGGTTGGAGCACGTCTCACGAGAGCAGATCCAGGAGGTGGAGGAGGACCTGGACGAGCTCTATGACAGCCTGGAGATGTACAACCCGAGCGACAGCGGTCCAGAGATGGAGGAGACCGACAGCATCCTGAGCACACCCAAACCTAAACTCAGGTCTCACGCACACATCATACATCATACAGTACAGTTTATAGTTTATATTACAATGCTGTTGGAGTCTTCATTTCAGTCAGAATAATTTTCGTCCCTTGAAGTCGCACAAGCAAGCGCCCCTTCTCTCAATTAAAACAAACAGTCATTAAAACAATTGAAAAGATCGGAAACAAATGAAAAAGTTAACGGGAATTCGGTCAAATGAAAAGCGGATTAACCTTTTCTCACAGCACACTAGCGTTCCATCCCACCGGCAGAATGGAAATCGACTTATCAGACATTTTCAATCAGTATGAACAAATGAATTATTTTATCGCCGCACGTCTGTTATAAGATTAGTCAGGACACTGTTGGGTTTCTGTGTGTAGAGTATTGTGACTCTGTGTTTAGCTACTGGTGAACAGGGCGATGGGAAAGGGGAGGGGTGTGAGCCCCCTACTGGCCAAATAATTCACACCTCTCTATAATAACATTGGTACAGAGATAAAACTACGGATTTTTTTGATAGTAAAACACTGTATACAACTTCCACAATAAAATTATAACATTTTAAAGGACCTAGTAGGTTAGGTAAAAAAAGAAATACTTAAATTCTTAAAAACCCTGAGTGTCTACTTTCATATGAGCCATTAACCACTACCATGGAGTCCGACATCACAAATTCAATGCGGAACACGGGCGCCCCCAAAACAGGCGCAAATTACATTTTTTGGCTTCTGGTAAAAAGAGTTAAATTGCAGTTTAAAAGAGCAGTAATAAATATAATGTTATTTAAGGAAGTATTGTAAAATGCAATGCAATAAAAGTTACAATATGTTCCCTGAGAGCTAAAAAAAAAAATCACTAAGCTTGTTGAAACAGGAAGCTATTGAAATAATAATAACGTCTATTATGTATATCTGGGCACTTCGGAGGCTCTGTGACAGCTGGTTCCATCTAAAAGCAGCGTAAAAGCTAAAAGCCACTTCTCCATGCTCAGTGTTTACCTTCAGTATGACTAACTGTTTCCTAATGAGCTGCTTGAGCATATCCGACAGGTGTGTTTGTCCTAATCCATGTAGTGATTTTTATACGAGTACTTCTATAGCACACCGAGAGCCAATGTAGCCATTTAAGAATTCCTTTTCTTTGGTTTGTCTGAAAACTCTGGCAGTCCTTTTTCTTATTATTCCATCATAATAATACATCTAATTTAATCTAGTTCGTTAGGTGATGCGAACAATGTAACCATAACAGCTCTTACCAGTCCTAGCTAGCATCACATGAGTCTCTTATTCTTTTCACTTTTCACTTTTTTTTTTGTTTTTTTTTGGAAAATAGCACCCTGTGTGAAAGCAATGAGCACTCTTTACAACCGTGGTGATCAGAAAAGCATCTCAACAATCCTTGAGGGGGATGGGCTACAACAGCAGAAGACCACGTCTGGTTTCACTCCGTCCTGTCAGTCAAGAACAGGAATCCGATGCTACAGTGGGTACAGAATCACCGAAATTGGAGAGTTGAAGATTGGAAAAACATTACCTGGTCTTTTTTTCCCCCAGCTGTCCAGGTTGGGTGAGCCTGTGCCCACTGAAGCCTCAGATTCCTGCTCTTGGCTGACAAGAGTGAAACCTGATATGTAGTCCATCCACCTCAAGGATAGACGTGTTATGCACTCAGAGATGTTTTTCTGCTCACCACGGTTGTACAGAGTAGTTATTTGAGTAACCAGAGCCTTCCTGTGTCTGACCGCTCACATCAACAAGGCATTTCCTCACACAGGAGGTGTTGCTGTTGCTGTTGCTGACTGGATGGATGTTGTTGGGTTTTTTTGGTTTGTTTTTCACACCATTCTCTGTCAACTCTAGAAACTGTTGTGTATGTGTGTGTGTGTGTGTGTGTGTGTGTGTGTAAAAATCCCAGGAGATCAGCACTTTCTGAAATACTCGAACCAGCGCATCCGGCAGGAACAGTCACCCCATGGTCAAAGTCCCAGAGATCACATTTTTCCCATTATGATATCTGATGTGAATATGGACTGAAGCTCTTGATCTGCATGTTTTGTTTTGTATAGCTGACAAACTAAAACAGATGGCGCATAAACATAACTATTTATATAAAACTGACAGTCATGTGGGACAAGAGGAACTGAACATGGAGGATGTATAAAGACAGAGACAGACAGACACACACACACACACACACACACACACACACACACACACACACACACAGATGAAGGGTGAGAGGGTGAGGGAGTTCAACTGCCCTCTGGTGGTCCGATAAGAATAGCAATTTTTTTGGCACGGTAGCTCCAGCACACACTCCATCATTACCAGAATCACAGTAATCAGCCATTATCTCTGCCAGTTTAAATCTGTATAATCAGCCTCGAAGCCACTCCAGCCCAAACACCCCGGCCTGCTTTATTACCGATTCAGTCTAACAGCTGATCTAAACACAGAATCCTGCCAGCGCGTAAACACGGCGTCAGCCCAGCCGCCTGTAATCCACACACTCGGCCCAGTTCTGCTCACACAAATAGAGATGAACACATTTGGCCACGATGGAGCTTTAATCAGAAGCAGGTGTAGAGACGATTTACCGTGTCGCGGTCTGTTTGTGTGCGCAGGCCGTTCTTCGAGGGAATGTCGCAGTCCAGCTCTCAGACGGAAATCGGCAGCCTGAACAGCAAAGGAAGTCTGACCAGAGATCCCTTCAGCCCGGTGAGTGTGAGAGTGTGTAAGTGTGTGTGAGTGTGTGAGGTGCAGAATGAGAATGCATTTCAGTCGCACTACTGTTAACTGTTAATGCTTTTTTTTTTTTAATCCAGAGAGTAGCCATGTCACAAAACTTCCAGAGAAACAGGATGTTTGAGACAATCTACTGTGCGCTTCACTTGTGTCCTGTTTCTCTAGAAGCTTCACTAGACACTACAAACCCTTATTTTCCACCTGACTGGCAGCAGCGTCTCTTTGTCAACAGTCTTCCACTACGTGTTAGCTACATTAACTTAAACAACATGTCTTTGGCAGTGTGTATTTACAGCATAGGGATCAGGTGCCCACCAAGTCCTGCACTTTCTCCCGCTCTAAAGCGTTTGATTGTACTAATCAGCTTCTTAATGTCTTCTTGAGGTGATGTGAGTGCGTTAGAGCGATGTACGGACATGTATTCTGTGAGCAGGGTTGGGAAGCTGCGGTGTAGGTGATTTCAGGGCAGACGTGTGTGTAATGAGAGCAGCTCAGTGTGTAGAGGAGTGTTGAGCACAGCTCCTGTGTCTCTCCAGCAGGGGGAGCAGCCTCCATCTGACAAGCTGAAACACTCGCGCAGCCGCAACCTGGACGAGACGACGATCGAGCCGGACATTTCGGTGAGAACGACATGGAACACACACACACACACACACACACACACACACACGTTTCCTGCACTTATCTTGTTTGCTCTTTGTGTGTGTGTGTGTGTGTGTGTGTGTGTGTGTGTGTGTGTGTGTAGGAGGTGAATGATCAGGAGCTGTTCCCGGAAGTGGCACCCTCCATTACTGTGTCTGTGGCTGAGAAACCACGTACACCACTAAAGACCAGCAAGAGCGAGGGGCAAACCATGCCTTCTCCTAGGTCTGCTCACACACGCACACACGCACACACACACACACTCACACACTCTTTGGTTTTTACTAATTTGTTCGTTTGTGAGGTATTTTCATTGAATTATATGTTCCTGTAGATTAATAATGCTAACACTATATTGACTCCTAAGCTCACAAACCAAAGAGAAATATATATATTTTTTGCTTTTAAAAAAAACTCCTTTGTCTTCATCTTCTGATGTCTTACCATTACTAGTCCTTCCAAAGGAGTAAAAACATGCACATACACACACACACAGAACTATAACCCAATTATACACGCATCAGCATGCTGTAAGGCCTCAAAGCAGAGATAGAGTGCACTTTAATTTAATTCAATACATAATTAATTTCTGTGTGTGTGTGTGTGTGTGTGTGTGTGTGTGTGTGTGTGTGTGTGTAGGTTGGATGGGACACACACACCCCGGCAGAAACGCAGCACTCCAATGAAAGAGCGGCAGCTCTCCAAGCCGCTGAGTGAAAGAACCAACAGCTCAGACAGCGAGAGGTCACCTGAACTAGGACACAGTACACAGGTGTATACACACAAACACACACACACACACACACACACACACACACACACACACACACACACACACACACACACAGTCTATTCACTTATCACACATTAAGCCCATGTCCACTAAAATACGGAACCTTTGTTGAGGAACTACACAGTGCTGAACAGGAACTACACAGTTCCTTGATGAGTTGCTGCAAGGTCATGACCTTCATGTTCAACAGGCAAAGTAATACACACATTATGTGACGGATGAAACATTTCAGCCTTCGGTAAAAGTAGAGAAACACTACACACATGAAGACGCGCACACACACACACACACACACACACACACACTTGTTTTTGTGGAAACCTTCTTCTTCGTCATGCGTGCCACTGGATCTGATATAAAACTAACTTCAGTAACTCGTGGCTAAACACAGGAGAGTAAGGTATCAGTAAGAGGCTTAGTCATTCTATGAAGCTTGTGTTTGACCAGTCAGTGATGTCCAGTACCACACGCTCCGCCCCCAGTACGTCCTGCTTTATAAAGAAGCATCATCTCAGGAGCAGAAACTAAACTACAGTATGACCCACAATCTCAACTCTGTCCGGGGTTTCTGAGTTCCTGAAAGATTCCTGTGATGGATACACACTCGTTATGAACACATCCTACACACAGACATGTTGTTTATCACACTGTGTTTCTCTGCTCATTTGTTTTGGTTTCTGTGGAGGAGTCAAGTCTCAGAGCTAAATAAGGAATGCTAATGCACTGTTTATTCTTGTTCCACAGATTCAATCTGAATTATTAATGTTGAGCCGACTCATATAACCTGTGTGTGTGTGTGTGTGTGTGTGTGTGTGTGTGTGTGTGTGTGTAGGTCCTAAGGAAAGCTGTGTATGATCAGTTGAATCAGATTTTGTTGTCTGATGCGGCGTTACCTGAGAGCCTCATCCTTGTTAATGTCACCGACTGGCAAGGCCAGGTAGGGGAGTGTGTGTGTGTGTCCCAGTTTTGTGTATGTGTCAGGTGTGCATGTCCTGAGTGTGTGTCCCTGGTGTGCATGTCCTAGTAGTGTGTCCTTGGTGTGCATGTGCCTGGTGTGCATATCCAGGGAGTGTGTCTGTGGTGTGTGTGTCCCAGGTGTGCGTGTCCTGGGTGTGATGTGTCCCAAGTATTACACGTTGATGTGCCCACTTAATCAAAAGTAAGTTTGTGTGTGTGTGTGTGTGTGTGTGTGTGTGTGCAGTATGTAGCAGAGCAGTTACAGGTTCAGAAGCACCCGGTGGTGTTTACGTGTTCATCAGCAGAAATTCAGGCCGTTCTCTCAGCTGTGCTGACGCGCATCCAGAAATTGTAAATAGTCCTTTACACAAAACTACACACAACTCTGTGTCACAGTTTTTTTAAAGAGCATCCATCCATCTATCATTTCATCTCTCTCTCTCTCTCTCTCTCTCTCTCTCTCTCTATGCAGCTGTAACTGTAACTCGTCCATGCCGCGGCCGGTGAAAGTGGCAGTAGTCGGAGCTCAGAGTTATCTGGGTGCCATCCTGCAGTTCTTCGTCAGTCAGTTGGCTAACAAGACGTCCGACTGGCTGAACCACATGCGCTTCCTGGTAGTTCCTCTGGGTGAGTGAACACCACCACCCACATCACGGTTCTGTAATCAGATGTTATAATCCTGATGTCATATTAATCTGTAACCTTGATGTCATATTAATTTTTTTAAAAACAAATATTTTCAAACACCCAGCAGCTCTTACAGCCCAGACTACATTAATGACCTCACACTAAACATATATTTAATAACAAATCAGGTCATTTTCACTCTGTCATACTGTAATATCACATTAACGGTAGAGTTAAAGTCTCTGAAACGCTCCTGACATTTGCAAATGGTAATAAATTTAGATTGAACATGACATTTTGGGGTTTTTTTTGTGCCTCTCTGTTTTTCTTTTCCCTCCATCTGTTCAGGTTCCCACCCCGTTGCTAAGCACCTGGGTGCCCTTGACAACCGCTACAGTTCAGTTTTCCTAGATGGAGCCTGGAGAGAGCTGTTCAGTCGCCCAGAACCTCCACAGTCAGGTAAACACACACACACACACACACACACACATATACAATATTTTCCAGAGCATAGCATTCCTGATGTCCCATGATACTTTGCAGGGGATGTGTTCATGTTAGTTAACTAGCTAATGAGGTGAGGATCGTTAACAATGGAAAGTTTGAATAGTACACTGTGCGTGTCAGATATTTAAGGGCTTGCTGTATATTCGTCTTTTATGTGACACGAGCGCTTGTCATTTACACGTCTTTTACTGTGGAGAAAATCTGAAAAATCCTCAGCTGTCTGAGGACAAAACACCGAAGTTGTGTCCCAAATGAGGTACTATACACTATGTACTTACACTATGTACTCTACCATCTAGTGTATGAATTTTAGAAGGGTGGTGCCGTCCCAAATGGAACACTAACGGTTATTTACTATGTTTATGTCAACATTACCTTTTATGCCCAACATAACCTTTTTTGATTCTGAGCAAATTTGAGCCGGACCAAAATTCAACACCTGGCAGCCCCGCCCCTCTTCTGCTACTTAAGCAAAGCTGTGAACGTTGAGCGCATGAAGTGTCCAACATTCCACACTTAATAAGTGCATCATCCGGGTACTTGAAGTGCACTTCTTCCTGTTGGAATTTTCAGTGTGAACACCCTACTCAGACTACTCGTACTACAAAATGGCATAGAATAGTGCATGACTATGTGATTTGGGACGCACCTATAAAGAAGGTCTACATGTTCTATATGATCTACATCTGGCTTGATCATTAGGGATACATTTATAAATTTGAAGTTTATATCCTGAATTTATATATTTCTGTAAAGCTACTTTGTGACAATGTGCCTTGTTAAAAGTGCTATACAAATAAAATTGAATTGAATTGAATCTACATAAATTACTTCTGCCGCAATTAACGATGATAAACAAGGTGTATAGAGCAGGACAAATGTCTTGTCGCTATGGTCTTATTGTGTTAAGCTGAAATCAACCGAGTCATGTTACGAATCTAATCCTATTAAGCTCTTATCATGTAAGAAGAGAGAAACTTGTTTACCGCTCACTATGCGCCACCGTAATTGTTGTGAAGTCAGGTCTGTTTTATTGCTGCCTTCAAGTCTTTACAAGATGAGTGCCACATAAACGCCACCACAATGTCGGGAACACGTATTTCGTCCATTTTTTCTGACTAAAACCAATTAAACGCATCATAATCACCACTTCCGAGCTCATATGAACAAACTTCCAAGGAAGACTTGAAGGCAGCACAAGTCCGAGAACTCGGGCTAGATGGAGGTTGCCATGTTTGCGACTTGAACTTTTCCATGTCTGAAGTCGTTTTTTTTTTTTTTTTTTTACCCCAAAGTCCCGAATACAATGGACTGCAGCATTAGCAAGTGATCAACTTCTTCTTCTCCGTTCCTATTCTGCCTCCTAGTGGACATGTTCCCGTTACACACAAGTATAAAGGCAGGCACCTATGCAACTGGCCGATTTTTTACATATTCACAAATACACAGACTCTGAAGTATAATCCGGAGTTTAAACCAAAGTGACTTCCTGTTTTTTGGAATTCACTTTGGCTTTCGGCCTGTGCTATTATATCCGACTTCAGTTCTTCACAGTGTGTTTATCTCAGAAACTCACAATGCAATAACAATAAAGGTGTGATTATCATGCATTCCTAATATGAACAGTCTGAAATTCTGTGTGGAACATCAGCACCTTTATAGCACTAAAGCTGGAAGGCTTATGAAGAACATGAAAACAGTAAGAATGATCTGAAAATAATATTGCACCTCAAAACAACCTGATGTGTGTGTGTCCAAGTAGAACTTGTGTGTTTCTCGTGTTTTATATTTGTTGTATTATTTGTAATTATTATTATTTTTTTATTTTTCCTATATTTTCCGCTTCTTCCCCTATGCTGAATTTCCCCCCCTTTTCAAAACACTGAGAAGCATTTTAAACTATGAGATGGCTGTATATATACACAGTGCTGTGATAAAATATTTACCCCATCCTGATTTCTTCTATTTTTGTGTATATCTCATACTAATTTTTTTTCAGAAATTAAAACAAAATCTGAGATAAAACAAATGCAACCTGAGTAAGCACAAAATACAGTTGTTAAATGATAGTTATTTATCGAAGCAAAAAAGTTAACTGGGCCTGTGTGAAAATGTATTTGTCCCCATAGTTACTAATTCCCCAAATCTATGAAACTGTATTCATAATGGGGTTCAGCTGGACTAGACGAAACCAGGCCTGATTACTGCAAACCCTGTTCAATCAAATCAACACTTAAATAGAACTTTTTCAACAGCATGAAGTTGGTTAAAAGGTCTTACCCAGTAACACACTATGCCAAAATTGGTGAGGAAGAAGGTGATTAAAATACATCAGACTGGGATGGGTTACAAAGCTATTTCAAAGGCTCTGGGACTCCAAAGAACCAGAGTGAGAGCCGTTATCTCCGAATGGAAAAACTTGCCACAGTAGTGAACCTTCCCAGAAGTGGCCGACCTTCCAAAATTCCTCCAAGAGCACAGCAACTACTCATCCAGCAAGTCACAAAAGAGCCAAGGACAACATCAAAGGACCTACAGGCCAC
This sequence comes from Cranoglanis bouderius, assembly GCA_023630585.1. Classification (NCBI taxonomy): domain Eukaryota; kingdom Metazoa; phylum Chordata; class Actinopteri; order Siluriformes; family Cranoglanididae; genus Cranoglanis; species Cranoglanis bouderius. The sequence goes on from CM042568.1 coordinate 7,342,697, forward strand.
TCTTGCATCAATAAAGGTCACTGTTCATGACTCCACTATCAGAAAGACACTGGGCAAAAATGGCATCCATGGAAGAATGGCGAGGTGAAAACCATTCCTAACCCAGAAGAACATTGAGGCTTGTCTGAATTTTGCCAAAACTCACCTTGATGATCCGCAAACCTTTTCCGGGAATGTTCTGTGGACTGATGTGTCGAAATTGGAACTGTTTGGAAGACAGGGGTCCCGTTACATCTGGCGTAAACCAAACACAGAATTCCACAAAAAGACATCAGACCTACGGTCAAGCATGGTGGTGGCAGTGTGATGGTGTGGGGATGCTTTGCTGCCTTGGGGCCTGGGCAACTTGCAGCAAAAAGTCCTAAAGGAGAATGTCCGGTCTTCAGTCCGTAAGTTGAAACTCAAGCGCAACTGGATTATGCAAGACAATGATCCAAAGCATAGGAGTAAGTCCACCTCTGAAAATTAAAGTTTTAGAATGGCCTAGTCAAAGTCCTGATGTGAACCAATTGAGATGCTGTGGCAGGACCTTAAACAGGCAGTTCATGCTTGAAAACCCTCCGGCTTGGCTGAGTTAAAGCAGTTCTGCAAAGAAGAGTGGGCCAAAATTCCACCCCAGTGCTGTGAAAGACTGATCTCCGGTTATTGGGAGCGTTTGGTTGCAGTTATTGCTGCTAAAGGTGGCACAACAAGATTTTATGTTTAAGGGGGCAATTAGTTTTTCACGTGGATGATAGGTGTTGGATAACACTTTTTTTTTTTTTTTTGCTTCAATAAGAAATTAATTAATTAATAAAAACTGTATTGTGTGTTTACTCGGGTTGCCTTTGTTTTATGTTGTATTTCGTTTGAAGATCTAAAACTATTTAGTAGGAGATGTACACAAAAACAGAAGAAATCAGGGCAAATACTTTAGTTTTAGTTTATTATTATTATTATTATTATTACTGTGATAATAAAGATTTTTATGTAGTTACAATCAGTTTGAGATCTTTGAGAGAGATGCAGAACTGCTGGGGTTTAAACTAGCTGTGTGTGTGTGTGTGTGTGTGTGTGTGTGTGTGTGTGTGTGTGTGTGTGTGTAGACGTGTTGGATGTAGCGGGTCGTATTGCTCAGTACATCAGCGGAGCTTCTCTCACCCATCAGCTCCCCATCGCTGAGGCCATGCTGACCTGCAAACACAGGACGTGAGTGAACCTTTATCACTGCTTCTCTTACGCACCATTTATTGTAATAGTAATAATAATAATAATAATAATAAGAGACAGCTCTATAAACAAAGCAAATAGATCATATACTACTTAAACAAATATTTAACCTCTCACTCCAGCAAATTGGTGATGTATTTTATAGATGTTATCAGTGATGTTTGTTTAAATGGTTTTATGGAGTCATTTTATTTCTCGGCTCTCTCTGTGTGTCAGGCGGGAGGAGGATTCCTATCAGAAGTTTATCCCGTTTATAGGCGTAAGTTATCATTAACTGATATAATTATGCAATAACTGAATCAGACAGTGGAACTGACTCGGAAATGTGTTTCCAGGTTGTGAAAGTGGGGCTGATCGAGCCGGGTCAGTCGTCTACAGGTCAGTCTTTATGGCTTTATTGACAGATCTGTTCTGTACTTGCTGAATGCTGCTGAAGGCTGTACAATAAACTGAGATTTTTAAGTCTATTTTAAGTCTGTATGTTGTGTGTTATGGCTTTTAGGTGATGCTGAAGAGGGCGTGTCTGTGAATTTGGCCGTCCCCTCGACGTCTCCGCCCACTCACGGCTCTCCCGCCAGTCTTAAAGAGACGGCCACGCCCCCTTCCTCACCTTCTATGGGTGCTGTTTTAGCTCTACAGGGGTGAGTGTGTGTGTGTATGTGTGTGTGTGTGTGTGTGTGTGTGTGTTTGTTTGCTGTTTAGAGTAGAGGTATATTAATTGTGTTGCTTTTGTCTCATGTTTCCCCAAGAATATTATTTTTCAATTTTACATCCTGATATATTTAACGGAAAAAATCACAACCATCAGTCTGGCCTCCATCTTGACTAGGATTGAATATTCGATACAAACAAAAAAAAAAACAGTTTGTGAGTTTGAATCACAAAGATGCCACACCCACCTGTGATCAGAAGTCCAAGAGAGTGAAAGTAGGTGGGAGGAATGGCATACTCTCTCCCCTGTCAATCATAGTGACGCTAGACAATCATGGTCATGTGTGAGCTCATGTATGCAGAAGAGGGCAGATAGCACTTCTCCTTCGAACGTGTTACATGTGCATGAGCAGCAGTTTAAAAAGATTCATCTGGCTGCCGTGCCTCCCTGGTCTTTGTTGTATCATTGGGGAAAGCTGTCTATTAGGAGGGAACTGGCAGGTGACCATATTAGGGAGAAAAGTTTGGAAAATATTCCAAATATCCCCAAAATATTCCTGATTTGTTATATTGGTGGTTGCCAAATTCTTTCATGTCCCATTTGCATAAAGTTCATTGACTCATTGCATTGCTTGGTCCTACTCTCTTTGCCTGTGCCAGTAAATTACATAAGCGCTCACTCAGTCCATCCTGATTCTTTTTCCAATTCTGAGAAGAAGGCAAAGAAAACAAATGAGTCCGTGCACGGCAGTGACCGTCATCATCCTGTTCACTTCAGTAACTTACTAAGCTTCCTAAACAGAGGTCGACTGATAGTTATCGGTATCGAGAAAATCCACTAAGTTGGGCGGTACCTGCCGATAACCGATTAATCGACCGATAGTTTTTAAATTTGATACTGAATGAAAACATAAAGTAAAATATTGATGAACTTTATTACAAAAATAAACAGTACTGACTGTACCATGAATATGTACTGTACTTTTTTAATGAAATAAATATATACATATTAATATATATATATATATATATATATATATATATATATATATATATATATATATATATTAACTATTAGTAAATATTAAAGTAAATAAAAGATATACATCCAAACTGAACCAAAAAGTAACACGCTCCAAATAACAAATAAAAATAGAGACATCCAAAATGAATCAAAAAACACTTCAAATAACAACAAAATTGATCAGTGATGGTTTTTATTTCGCCTCTAGAGGCCGCTCTCGTACTGTATAACGACAGCGGACTCTTCTCAGCCGCTCCCGCAACAGACGCAACCGGGAAAAACTATCGGTGTGGATTTTTGCCGATAACCGATAGTTCCAGTAATCGATCATCAGTGCTGATTAATCGGCAAAACGGATCAATCGGTTTCCTCTATTCTTAACTACTTATTTAAAAAAAAATTTCTACTGCATCTTACCTCGGGTTAAGAAAGTACTTCAGTCAAAAACATTAACATTTCATACTAATAAATAAAAGAGAGAAATCTGATTACAGGTTTATAATATTGTGTGCAAGATATACTGTGTGTATTAGATACCTAGTCTTGGATGCCATGTGCATTAGATACGTGGTTGAATCTTTTGGTGGGCTGGTTTAAACACAAGCCAAACCCCTCAGTTTAACAAAGGAATATCAAACATAGGTTGGGACCGGTCCGATGAAGGTTCTAATCTGGCCCATCAAATGAATTTGGAATAAATGGTATAATATTTTTTTAACTGAAAGATTTAAAAAGGAGCTAGATTTGGTTAATCCACTAAGTTGCAAAATACAGTGTGTCCCAAAAGTCTCTATGCATAGAGGACTATGTATGCCAGCTCACCATGTTTCCTGTTAAAGTCCAGCGCAACCTTGTGACAGCTTTCTGATCCAGCCATGAGAATGATTTCAATACGTTCTTCTTTTGTCAAAGGCATTCCTAACGGCTATCTGAAAAAAAAATATACAGAATATAAACTAAGTATGAAAAATTTTGGAAGACATTTCGCTGAAAAGTGTTAATTTCCCCTATGTATGGAGACTTTTGGGACACCCTGTAGAGCAATAAACCTAGGGCCATAAACTCAGCTACTGAAAACATATGCTAATGATGTATAATTTGTTATTAGCAAGCTAAAACATTTAAACATTTTGTATAATCCCAAATGAATCTATTTTAGTTCCAGGGTGTAGCACTGAAAATATGGGAAAGTTCAAAGGGGGTGAATACTTATGCAAGGCACTGCATATGTATAATTTTTTAATGATAAATTTGTTTTCTTGGTAATGCATTGTAGTGTGTTTACTCTGTGCAGTTAGACAATATGAATTTTTAGATAAATGCTGATAAATGGATACGTTTTAGATGAGTTATTGAGGTTTTATTGTTAAAATAAAATGAGATTGACACCCCCGGTTTAAACTGCCATCTCTCTCCGTGTCTCTGCCCCAGGAGCCCCAGCATGTCTCACGGCATGGACGCTATCGGTCTGCAGGTGGACTACTGGCTGGCATCTCTGGCCGAGAAGCGGCGTGAGGGCGAGAGGAGAGACACAGGCTGTAAGAACACTCTGAAGAGTGCGTTCAGGTCCCTGCAGGTCAGCCGTCTGCCTGGAGCGAGCGTCAGCGATCCCCACGCGCCCGTCAACACCATGTCCATGACCGTGGTCACCAAAGAAAAGAACAAGAAAGGTGAGAGCTGTGTGTTGGAGGAGGACATCACTGTACTTTTGACCTGGTTGAAGCCAGTCAGCTGCAGTGACTTTTACTCCATTTGTGCAGTGCCAACCATTTTCCTGGGGAAGAAGCCCAAAGAGAAGGAGGTGGACTCTAAGAGTCAGGTGATCGAGGGCATCAGTCGACTCATCTGCTCAGCCAAGCAGCAGCAGACCATCCTGAAAGGTACAGCACACCTCAACACACACGCACACACACACACGGGCTGACAGTCAACATAATACATATATATATATATATATATATATATATATATCACATCATCTCCCAAGCCATTTTCATATTATTCTTTATATATCACAATATGTAGTGGTAGCAAACCACTGTGTCACAGCTGCTGTGATACTATTACAGATGTGTACATCACTCCAGATGTGAATATCTTCCTCTGTCCTTCTTTCTTGTGTCTGTTTTTCTTCTCTATTTTCCTTTTCTACATTTCCCCTTTCTTTTTTGTTTTTCTTTCCGTTTTTCCTTTCTTTGTTAATTATTTTTTTTGTTTGTTTATTTACTATTTTCTTTTTTCTATATTTCCTTTTTCTTTCTTTCTTTCTGTTCAATCTTTCTTTCTTTTTGTTCATTCTTTATCATTTCGTTGTTTTTCTTTGTGTCTCTCTCTCTTTCTGTCTGTCTCTGTCTGTTTGCTTTCCTTATCTTCTTTTTCTTTTACCCTCTCACATTAATCTCTCTCTCTCTTGCTCTCTCTCTCTCTCTTGCTCTCTCTCCCCCCCCCCAGTGTCCATTGATGGTGTGGAATGGAACGACGTGAAGTTCTTCCAGCTCGCGGCTCAGTGGCCGACGCACGTGAAGTACCTCCCAGTCGGACTGTTTGGTTACAGCAAACCTCCCTCCTAGGAACCGCCCATTCATCCTCTAGCTCCGCCCCTTCACCCCACTGCAGCAGTCACCCCATTGCACACAGCTGTAGCAGGGCTGTAGGCGGGAACCTGCCTAAATGTTCATATCCTTTCAGAGAGGAGGTGTGTGGGCTTGCGGGTGGGACTTGTGGAAGTGGCTCAGACGGACTTTATATGGCGCTAGTCACTTTTATTTCCAGAAAGGTCCTCAAGCACCAGTAGTGTGGGACGAGCACAAAATGGCAGACGCCTTCAGTCTACCAACAATCATATACTTGTTACAGAGCATGACGAAAATAGAGGAATCTAAAATATGACCCCCTCACTTGACCTTTGACCTAAATGACCGGCCCCAACATCAGAGTTTTAACAGAACCAGCGAATGGTGTTAACCTCTGATCTGCATGTTTTAAACTACATTACCCACAATCCACTAGGAAAATTAATTAGTGTTATTATGCAACTTATGTACTTGTGCATGTGTTAAGCTGTGCGAGGCGTGCAGCTACAGTTAGCCACTCGAAGCTATGCCTTTTTCACATCAGTTCAGTCTTGAAGCTTAGGATTAGCAGTGAAGTGGTTGCTGTGTTCATGGACTCTGTGAGTTTTCACTTATTTTGTACATACTTTAGGCTTTTGCGTCTTAGCTTTCAGTTAATATGAGTAATTACAAAAGTGGCCTTTTTAGAACATGTAGCTCAATTAAGGGTTTTATTTTTTTTATTTTTTTTCCATTATGAGCCATTTCTCCAAAGATCACACTGGCCAATCCGAATGTATCTGTCATGAAAACCTGCCCGAATGTAAAAGGATCACAGAAAAGTCAGCATGGTTACTGTGGCAATGACCAGCACTTCATTTATCTCCTGTAAACGCTACATCATGAGGGAAACTGTGCTCATATCACGTCTCATATCAGATTTGTGGAATTAAGGTTTTAAAATTTACAGCTCGCTTAAAACTGTCTGTAAGCCAGTGCTCTGACAAGCATCTTCAGCAGACTTTGCCACTTTTTAGCCGGGCTGGATCCCTGTTGGTTGTTGAAAGCTATGCACTTCCATTAATGCTCCCTCACACATCGCACACATTCACTTGTGAAGCACAATGTCGGAGGTTAACCGACCCCTTTAAAGCAAACGATCATTGCCAGTTAGCATGCTGTCACTGCTGATGTAAATTCTTCATTTGAAGGGATATTCCCCACACGCCATGTGATTCTTCATCACGAGCATTTACAGGACATTCATTTGAAAGTGGAATATAGGGCTAGAAGTGAATGACTGATCACATGACAGTCACAGTTTATGAAATGGTTCCTCTCATTTTAAATCTCCTTCTAAAATCCTGCAGGCTGATCTACAATCCCCCAGGCAAAATATTTGACCACGAGAGCGGAGAGCTGTTTAAATTCGTTATTTAAAGGTGCAACAGTCAATACTGTTTATATCTTCCTAGTACAAATAAAGTGTTATATCATGTAGACCTATGGTAGAAACTTACTGGAAAAAACCCTCAGGTGCAGTTGCATTCTGCTGTGGTCTAAGAGGAATAATACACTTCTAGAAGTGATGGTTTTGGAAAATAATCAACTTCAGGGTGATTACATTACATTACAACTTGCTGAATTGAGCCAATACGTTTGTTCCTACACCCAGATTTGAACTCTTTCTTTTCCTTATAAGGAAATGACCACTCATTTACTTCAAGCTCCACCGGTTCTCTGTAATGTTCTCCATGATCAAGATTCACACGCGACACCGTGTGGATTGCTCTTTTTAGAGCAGGTCAAACCTAGAAACCGTCATTATCAGTCTTAAACATAAAGAGCTAACAGCCGACGCTTACTTTCAGTCTGAAATCACGGAGCTACAGTCTCCCTTTACATGCTAAGCTGCTACATGGTTGTTGTAACGTGCAGCTTCTGTGAAAGTGATGGTGTACTTTGTCTAGGACGTGTGTGAGGTGTACAGTACGTGTTGGTGTTAAAGTGATCAAAGTTTTAGTGTGTGAATTGTTCTGAACTCTGAAATAACGTAGTGCCACAGTAAGAGTGATGAGTCTTGGTGTGTGCGTGTGTGTGTGTGTGTGTGTGCGTGTGTGTGTGTGTGTGTGTGTGTGTATATGTGTTCTTTTTGCGTGAGCAGATTTGTGGTGTAAATTTTGAACAGTATGCCAACTCCTGCATCATGACGCAAGGTCACATGGCGGTGCTGGAGGCGTTTCATAAGGAATTTAAAAGCAAAAAATGACGACTTCTCGGACTATGAAACTCTGCAGACGCTACACCAGGTAGCGTAAAAGATGACACGGAAACGATGTGTATAGTTGCATCGTAAAGGACTTTTCTGTGTCATGACCTCACCCTTTTTCACTCTGATCAAGTCAAGCCGAGGTGTAGTAAAAGTATTACTACAGATTTGTGTTACAGTCCAGATGGGTCAGTATTTTCTAGAGCGGATGTTCAGCATTGGTGTTTTCTTATTGTTGCTTTTCCATTATTAAATTATTCAGTAGTGCTTTATATTAAGGTTCCTTTAACTGACATTATTTACAGCATGAACCACAGAGGTGATTCATCTCATAACCATAATTCGGTTGAATTCTTGATTCTGTATACGTCGCTATAGCTAGTCATTCACAGGGACCCTTCAAATCTGAACCTAATAATAAACAGATTAGAAATGAAAACTAGAATTAAACCTAAAACTGTATAATTGATCATATGGTGAAGTTGTGAGGTGTTTATTTAGTATTCATGGAAGGAGTCTCCAGTGTCAGCACTTTTTAAAAGTTGAGAAACAGGAAAGCTTTCAGGACAGACCGAGGAGTTTGCTTTTTGCTGTTTCTCACTAACGTGGCAAGCTGTGTGTTTTTTTTATTTTTTTTATTTATTTATTATTTTATTTTTTATTTTTTCGTCTCATTAACTTTGAGATCAAGAGAGAGGAGGGGGAAAAAAACCTAGTGGTGGAACGACTGCTTATAGTTATCATGGATGTTTCACAACAGTAAATTTGATCTATAAATGGATTAAAAATATTGCATTGCTGTGGTATAAGAGGAATAAAACGCGTTTGTTGAATACGACGTGCTGTTCTAGGAAAATAATCAGCTCCAGGGCTTCACATCGTCACGCTTTTGATTTATTTATGTAGGAATATAACATAATGGGATGTTTTTGTTTTAGGACTATATTATTAACAAAATCTACACGTGTATTAATTGATGTTTGTTTAACTAACTATGTTTTATGATGACTATGAACTAACACTTTAATATGTTGTAGCTGGTTATTTGTCAAAACTGAAGTGAGGCTGAACGGTGGGGGCCAATATTTACTGATTATCACCTTGAGTGGCATTGTAATTTAGTCAAATCCCAGACTGCCTTTCAAACAGACATGAGAGGTATTTTCATACAAAAAAAAGAAAGAAATCCTACACTTTAAAGGTATAGTCAGCGATTTTGAGCAGAAGTTCGAACAAGCATGATTGACAGGAAAGTAGACACGCCTGCTTGTCCAGATTGGTTTGATGATGGTGGTTCAGATCCGTTTAAAGAGCCCGGGGACTGGAGTGCTGACAGATACTGGAGTTTCTATTCTGAGCGGATATTTTATTTAAGCGGCCAAATTGTGAGGAGAACTTCACCAAATATTACAAATATTACTCTGAAATAAAAATCTCTGACTGCACCTTTAATGCTAACTGATGCTGTAAATACAGTTCGTTCCCAGAACCTTAATATAGAGTCACCAATGATTCAACACTAGTGACCACCTTCCACTGATAATATGGCAAGTATTAGCCTATATACGTAGGATATGAAATGTACCAAATGATTACGGGCCATATCCAAAAAAAATAAAAAATCCAAAATAAGCCACATATTGAGGCATGTAAATGATTTCGGGTCAGGATGACACAGCCGTGGTTCTGTAGCCAGTGTTTTATTAAATACCCCTTCGCTTTAGGATCACGAATCAGATCAGACCATTAATAATTCTGTCTTATTGGCTGCTGTTATCCCTTTAGGCTGAAGTTGACGTATAAGACAACAGCCCCGGTGGTGCGCACAAGTGTGTTTTGTATTGAACGTGATCGTAATTCATGCCGATTGTTTCGCATATCGTACGCAGAGATTCTTTGTGCAAAATCCTTTAATGGTGAACATGTTTAATAAGAACTTCCAGATGCACACATCCCTTTTTTTTTTTTTTTTTAAATATACAGTATACATAGAATATTTGAGTGCAAAGGGAACACTGAGGGTGTGAAACGCTGCTGCCAAAAAAGGTGTCCGCTGTTACATTTTATATCCGTGTTTTTGATGTAATTGTCAAGTATGATCACTTTTATCCGATGTTACCAGTTTCGGCGCAGCAGCATTTCAAGAGATGGATTTCATTCCATTTCATTTCCAGTGACTCCTCAGTCATGGTGATATCGTCTCCCAGTCGCCGTCTCGTGCTCTGATTGTGGACCATGTATGTTCTCTCTCTCTCTTTCTCTCTCTCTCTCTCTCTCTCTCTCTCTCTCTCTGTCTCTTTCTCTCTTAGTGTTGTTCAGTCTGTTATGGCTGTATCTGGCCCTGGACCAGTCATCGTATCTGTGTTTGGTGTGATGTGAAAGTTTCGTTGTCTGTATCACACGAACAATAGATTTGCAAGCAGACGTATTTGCAAGCGAATCATTTGCAGAGTTAATTGTGGTTTTATTCTTTCCACGTCAGCCCAAGAGCCTGATTTACTAAAGTCATTAGCAGGAAAAGTGATCGAGAGCGGCGCGTCTCATCACTGATCATGAAAACTGCTCGAGTGCTTTCAGTAAATAAGGCCCTGGGTGTCTCAACATGATATTGAGAGAATATTGTTCTTGAATTCCACAAGCGTTGGTGCGTTCTCGTCTGGTCTGCTCGCACTAAACCCCGAGGCACAGTGAGGCAGTATATTAGCACTTCACTATAGAAGCCGAGCTTGTGGATAAAAAGAGGTTTTTTTTTGTTTTTTTTTTTGCACGTCTTAGTTTGTTTTAGCGGTCCTCAGCCACTTGCCTATACAATATCAATAGTGCTTGTACATATATTAAGAAGTGCTTGTAATATGAACCTGAGTTCTTTTATTGTTATTTTTTTTATTCAACATGTTTTTGTAGTACTGCCTTTTCATGATTTCAGTTGTCGATGGGGTCATGTGTGGGATAAATTGAAAGTGTTCATTTTTTTAAATAAACACACATTATTTGTACTCTGCCTTCAGTTTCTTTTTGTGTGTCTGTGTTAGTGTGTGATCATAGGAAACGTGATTCATCTCCTTCTAGACCGAGTTCAATGTTTCTGAATTACAGCTGGCAAATTGCATGTCTTGAAGCATATCCTGATTGCTTATACGATTCTAAGTTATCATGTCTATAGTAACAACTTTTCAGTTTTTAATAAGTAAGTAAAATCACGTCAGGATGTGCTGTTATTGGAAAATAATCAACTGTAGTTGGTAAAAGTAACTCTTCTTTGCATGAGGCTGTATCACACCACCCCATCACTGATTATTTCCTATAACAGAATGCCCCTGTGTGTTCTATTCCTCACTTAATGAACATTGGGGTCTGTTTTATGGATATTAATGTGTGCTTGGTGGTGTCAAGGGAAAACAGGCTGTGAATTAAAGAAGCAAAATAAATAGGTACAACAATTTATTTAAAATATATTTGTGTGATTTTTGAAATGGGATATGTTTTATGATACAAAAATACCTACAAACAATAAGATAAAAATATCATCTAATCTACGGGATGTCTCAAAAGTCTCCGGCCATTGCATTCTATGTTTGCCAGCACCACGTCGATTGTGCCTTCGTCGGTGGATGTTCGTGGACGTCCACTTCTCAGCTGGTTTGCAACTCTTCCAGTCTTTTTGAATTTGTTAATAAGTTTGGCAACAGTGTCGTGTGTGATGTGTTTCCATGTTTCCTGTTAAAGTCCATCGCAACCCTGCGACAGCTTCCCGATCCAGCCGTGAGAATGATTTCAATATGTTCTTTTGTCAAAGGCATTCTTAAAGGCTATCTGGAAAAAAATATATATAGAATATAAACAAGTATGAAAATTTTTGGAAGACATTTTGCTAAAAAGTGTTAATTTGCCCTATGTATGGAGACTTTTGGGACACCCTGTATTTCTACCAAACCTAGCTCCTCAAAATACATTATATGGCCAAAGGTTTGAGGACACCTGACCATCACACCCATATGTGGTTCTTCCCCAAACTGTTGCCACAAAGTTGGAAGCACATAATTGCATAGAATGTCTTTGTATACTGTATTCTAGGCCTTACAATTTCCCTTCACTGGAACTAAGTGGGTCAAACATCCCTGCTGAAAAAAAAAACCCAAACAATAGAAACCATCATAGAAATTCTAATGGTTTCCACTACAAATACCTTTACAACCCATCAGCTAACCATTAAAACCATTACCATAATGTGTCCTTAATGATATCCACTAGACATAATATGCCACCAATTAAAGGCAACAAATTACCAGTAGAGACCCACAGTGACCATTAAAGTTTCCATTAAACACCAATACAATTCCCATTATAACCAGTATAACGATTACAAATTCTATGAGGGTTTCTACTGTTCGTTTGTTTTTCCAGCAGGGATGTCCCAGCATGACGGTGCCCCTGTGCACAAAGCGAGCTCTGTGAAGACATGGTGTGCCAAGGTTGGAGTGGAAGGACAGAAAGAAGAGTGGAAAAACACAGAACCCTGACCTCAGTGCCACTGAACACCTTTGGGATGCACTGGAATGTTAACTGCACTCCAGACCTCCTCATCCGACATCAGTGCCCAGTTTGTCAATGAATGGGCATGCTCTAAAATCTAGAGGAAAGCCTTCCCAGAAGAGTGGACGTTACTATAACAGCAAAGGGGGACTATGTCTGGAATGGGATGTTCACCAACAAGCACATGGGTGTAATGCTCAGGTGTTCACAAACCCTGCTGGGGAAAAAACAAACAAAAAAACAAAAATTCTAATGGTCTCCACTACAAATACCATTACAAACCATCAGCAGTTAACCATTAAAACCATTGCAAAATGTCAAAGGTGTTCTTTTGGTCTTTAATGATCCACTATACATAACATGCCACCAATAGAAGGCAACAAATTACCAGTAGAGACTCACGGGGACCATTACATTTCCCATTAAAACCATTACAGATTCTATGAGGGTTTCTATTGTCAGACATACCACCTCTCCCGGAAGTTCCGGGAGTCTCCGGTATATTGATAGCGGCTCCCTGACGCCCATCAATTATGTACAATATCCCGGAAATCGATTTTTTTTTTTTCTGGAGCGCGAGCGAGAGAGAGACCAGAGAGAGAGTCTCTCTTTCTCTCTTTCAGCTAACTAGGCCTATCATTTTTCTCTGTTGGCGGGTTTTACAGTCCATCTCTCTCTCTCTCTTTTCAGTTCATCCATCAGTTCAGTGTCACACTGTAGTTCAGTAGTGTCCTGCAGCACCAAATAAATAATAATAATACAAAACTCACTTCACCCCAGACTACACTAAAGTGTACCTCTGCTTAATAGGGGTCAAAAATAATGGCAGGGTGGGATGCCTGTACTGTTTTTTTCCCCAGCAGGGAACTTTTGACCATACATTTTCTGAGGTGTGATAATATTGGAAATGATGTTTATTTTAAGATTGTGGTGACACTTTTTTTTTTCCTGACAGAAAACACACTTAGTTTGGAGGGAAAGTAAAGGACAATAGCTTTAGCTTTGTCTTGACGGAAATAACGGTCACTAGAAGGTGGTTTGGGAAAGAGGAGGGTGGGGTGGGGTGAGGGCGCGGTGACGTCACCCCGCGCTGGATTGTGGGAGCCGCTTGGCACAAACAGCCATTTTCAGTTTGCGGCTGTCAGTCAGTAAAACTGCCGAGTAGCTTCTGCGCTGAATTCGTGGTTTATTGTTATTATTATTGGTAGTAGTAGTATAAAACACTGAGGATGGACGGAGGGAACGCTTTTGGGGTCAGGGATGAAACTTTACTCTTCGTGTGCTGAGAAAAAAACAACAACAACAACAACAACAGAGGAAAAGCAGTAAAGAGTGCTCAGTTTATCAGCCGTTACAGCGCCGGTGTTGGGTTTTGTAGGATGCTTCAGCTGAAGAGCGCTGCTTTACTCCTCAGGAGGATTTAGCCGGGTTTTATCTGAAACTTACTATTATTTTTTTGCGACATATTAAAAAAAATAGACTATTAGCTTAATCTCAAAACGACTTTTTCATCCTGGGAAAAAAAACCCTACCTGTGAGCGGAGAAGGTAAATATCTGAATAAAACGGTGCTAACTAGCTG
>CM042568.1:7361515-7364015 GCA_023630585.1 Cranoglanis bouderius
CTAGGCCAATTTGAATACTTTCCAGCACATTCATAAAATATGAGCAAATCATTGTTCATGTATAGGATTACTTTACATCTGACTTTTATTACTACAGTAGAAACTTCTTTTAGTGTTCAGTACAGAACTTTGTGTTATAATGTTGGATAGGAAAATGTGAAGGAAGGCTAAATGTTTTCTGCTCTTTGCCTGTAAGGCCTCGTGCTACCTGAAACAAGGCAAGTTTAAGGACGCTGAGGCGCTGTACAAGGAGATCCTGACCCGTGCCCACGAGAAGCAGTTCGGCTCCGTCAACAGTAAGCGACACTGGCTTTTCCCTTCTCCAGTCACAATAAGCTGCTGTATTATGACCAAAGCAGAGAGAGGTTAAAAAGCTGTGGGGAGTTCTTTCTCAGGAGGATTGTGCACCTAATCCTGTACACTTTAACGCACAAATAAGCTTAAACCTTCTTCTGGCCACAAGACAAACCTTAAAGCCAATTGGAACTCAGTGATCTGACCCATATTTGACACATACACAAGCTGATTACAGTAACACTACAGCACAGAGAAATGAAGGCTTTCTGTTTACACATAAACACACACTCACACACACGTACTAATATACAGAATATAATCATCTACACAGAACTCTTTAAGAGATGGGCTCAGTGACAGGACGGATAACGTGTGTAATTAATTATTAATGTCTCAATTGTTCTGTTTTTCTGTAGATGACAACAAGCCCATATGGATGCACGCAGAAGAGAGAGAGGAGAGCAAGGTACGGTGAACGAACCATCTAGCACTCATAACCAAGCCTGAATCACATTGCTCAGGCCACAGAATCTAAGGGTGTAAACCTTAAATGCGATACAATTTAACGATACCACTGTGTCTGATGTGATGCAATTCAGTTTAGGAGCCCCCAGTTGATTTGTAACCAGCTTTTTTCAGAATCTGAAATGCATCGATTCAAATTATGAGTTACACCTCAGTAAAAACACACATTAGAATCTTAGACAGCCTCCAGATAGCACACTACTGAAACTATACTCATCGTAAATAAGCGTTCACTGCAGAATAGTGCTTATTTATTGATTTTTCAATAAGCAGTATTTTTCTTCTTATTATATACAGCAGAATAAATATATAACTATATGACTATATACTGTACCAGTATTATGATAAATTATGACATGGTATGCTTTTCTGAGATATCATGATTGGTTAATTTTTTAAATCTTTTTTTATTTTATTTTTTTTAAATTTATGATGATGTAAAAAAAAAAAATAAATGTACTTAATCTTTAAAATTGTAAAATATTTTACAGATTTTTAGCATTTCTCTTTTTACATATAAAATAATTTATTAATTTTATTAGAAAATTGTTTATCAATGAGAAACATTTTTAAAATGCAGCACTTTTGGTGGTTTCCGAGTAAAAAAAAAAACGTAAAAAATAACAAAAAAAAAAACCCTATATATCGTAGAAATGATGTAATGTTTTTTTGTCACCCTTAATCTGTAATTTCTTATACACTTTGACTGTAACAGAGAAGTGACGTGTTCTCCCAGTGTGACTGACTCGCCATAGTGTTTAACTGAACTTTTTATAATTCAGAAAGGTTTGAAGAGAAATTGGCTAGCTAACTTAACTATTAATCCTAGCATTGGTCTTTTTCATAACATTTTCCAAGTAATGTATTACAACATGGTTAAAGGAAAATGTGGGCTATTTTTTTTTTTAGTGTTTTTGATAACTGTGTTAGACAGGAATTCGTTTTACAGCACAGAGAGGGAGGACCAGTGTGGCTAAGGAACGACGTTATAAGCTCTTTAGTATATGTGTGATTCAGACTCGGTTTTGGAGGAGCACAGCACTGCATTATAGCATTCCTGACACACTCATTACTTCAGACCTGCTAGATGAATAGTATTTATTTATGTATTTATTTATTATTTTTTTAAAAATGTAACAGGGCAAGAAGAAGGACTCTGGTCCCTATGGTGAGTACGGCAGCTGGTACAAGGCCTGCAAAGTGGACAGGTGAGTGATCGTTCACAAGCTTGCATGAAGTATTTCCTGTTTATTGGATAATACATGAGCTGTGTGTTGATGATTCTTCTCTGTGCTGCATGCAGTCCCACAGTCACTAACACACTGAGGAGCCTGGGGGCGCTGTATCGCCGGCAGGGCAAGCTGGAGGCCGCTGAGACTCTGGAAGAGTGTGCTACAAAGAACCGCAAACAGGTACCACATGCCTGTGCATGGGATCTGTTTATGTCAATATACAATATACCAAAGCATTTTATCAATATACTTGTCAATTTTCATTGCAGGGCATAGATGCGATTAACCAGAGTAAGGTGGTGGAGCTGCTGAAGGACGGCACCCCTGGTGGAGATAAGCGGCACAGCAGGGAGGGGCTGAATGGTTCTGGAGGCCCTCGTGACTCTGAGGGAGACGAGGCCGAATGGAGCGGGGTGTGTACACTTACGGCATCTTTATGTTCCGTC
>CM042568.1:7369015-7419015 GCA_023630585.1 Cranoglanis bouderius
GCGCTTATTGTCACTGACACACAAAAAAAGTGTGTGTGTGTGTTGAGTTTCCTGTCTTCTGTCAGCGTCTCATTAGTGAAGTACGCCTCGCAAAAGGAAACCAGTGTGATATGTGAAAGCAGCAGAAAACGAAGAAGTCTTCAGAGAGGTGTTGTTTCTCCCAAGGTGAGAGAAAATGGCTGCTGGGGTGGAGCAGGACTCTCTGGACTCTGGCATTTCTAGTAAGTACTTTCTCCTTGTCTTCTCCAGCATTTCAAACACTCTTGCTTTTGGGTATGTCGACTTGTTCTGTGTCAGATCATTTCCTCATGTTTGTGGTTGCAGATTTGCACACAGGCTGTAAAACACTGTTAAAACACAGCTATTTCTTTTGCTCCTCAGTAATCTAGCTCAACTCTGTTCACTTTAGCTTTCCACTTCAGTTGCTCAGCCGTGCTGTGTTCATTCTAGGCGTCCTAAATGCGAGATTCAGGCGCCTTTTCAGTTCTGTGGTCTACACACCCGTACATGAAAGAAATATGAGGCTTTCCTTAAGGTACTGTTACAGAATCAACCTGAGTGTCAACATCCTTTCTCTCTCTCTCTCTCTCTCTCTCAAGATTGTTTTACACAGATGTCTGTGGAGACCGAGTTTGTCCCTGAAGGGCCCATTCGTGTCCACTTCCAAATAGGTCTCTTAAAAGAAGGCATCAGTGTACCCGAGGGCCGGCTGAGCTTTAAAAGCGCCAAGAAGATAGCGGCAGAGATCATCGAGAAGAAGGTAGGAATGCGTCATTACACGACATTACAATTTATTTGCCTCTTTTTGTTTTCTTTTTGTCATTTTTGTCAGTGTAGTCTGTTTTATTTCGCTGGATTTGGTATTTCAAATCAACATCGTGTTTATTTCGTTTTACACCCAAATTAGTTATACAATATACCACAGCGCTGTTGAATTCTCAATTCTGATTGGTTACAAGGTGTCGAGTAATCTTCTATCACAGCAGCTCTATAGTAACCATTTGTATTAATGTTACGAGTGCAGTGGTGGATCGACGGTTAAGGCTCTGGGTTACTGATCAGAAGGTCGGGGGTCCAAGCCCCAGAACTGCCAAGCTGCCACTGTTGGGCCTTAATCCTCTCTGCTCCAGGGGTCCCATATCATGGCTGACCCTGTGCTCTGACCCCAACTTCCTAACAAGCTGGGATATGTGAAGAATAAGAATTCCACTGTGCTGTAACGTATATGCTGTAAGGAAACGTTTATTTAACATTTATGGAAGGAGTCTCCAGTGTCAGTACATTCAGTAGGTTCAGGACAGAGCAGTTTGTCCGGTTTATTGTTTTTTGTTTTTTGTTTTGTCTTATTAACTTCAAGAGAGATTAAAAAGAGATGCTGTTTATAGCTAGATGACAGGAACTTTAACAGGGGATGTTCCGCAACATTATAAGTAACTATATATAGACCTTGTTAACCTCAGTAGATTTGGGCTCATCTGTCTATCATAGTGTCCAGATTTGATCAAATGAACTCTTTTAAAGTCAGTTTTATGTTAAACACAGTGATGTGAGTCAAAAGAGGTGTCAAAGTTGAGATGACTCCATGACACAATCAGCACTGATGCTGATGACTTGGTTTTTTGTGTTTTTTGTGTTTTTTTTTTTTTTTTTTTTTTTTTTTTTTTTTTCCAGAAAACTACCTGAATTGGTGAAATTGCAATTGCACTAAATAGTTTTGCACTGTCTTTCGCTGTGATGTTTGTCTGTAAATGAGACCTTTTAACTGTATTGTGGTGCGATGCATGTAAAGATTCAAGCTCCTTCGGATATTTTCGAAGTAGAGTTTGCTTGATTTTGTGTTCATTTCAGAAATCGCGAAATCATGGAGGGACTGCTATATGAGCTCTCGAGTGGTGTCTCTAGAAGTGTTCACTCTGTATTTAGGAGGTTGTGAGTTTGAATCCTGATGCCTTAGACATCCATGACCAGGAGTTCAGGCCTGCTGTCTCGGAGAGAGAGAGCAAGAGAGACAGAGACAGAGACGGTCTAGCCATTCACGGGTGTCCGTTTGCCCATATACAGAGAGCAGTTACAGCACAGGAAGCATCTTTTCCAAGCGCGTTGAGCCGAGCAGCTGTTTGAAAAGAAACTGGTCTTTGATCAGTGTAGAGAAAGAGCTTTTACATTACCATGGGGGTAATGTTATGTCCTACACTGCTACTATCATACTTGTTTCTACAAGCAAAAATAATAGTACTATGTGAAAAATAATGCCTATAGTGACATACTCATTTTGTATAGCCTGTTTTTGCTTAGTCTAATGTTCCACATAAAGAGAAAAGAAAGTAGACACTTTTTTTTTTCTTGAATGTTTTAAGGTCCCCATCAAATCAAAATGGTTGTATCTTGGCAGAGTGGACACAAATAAGACAGTAGGTTTAAAAAAAAAAAAGACAATGTTTCCTAGATATTCCTGTTTTAAATCTACACTGTCATTTCTGGCGTTTAAAATGTTTGAGGGTTCATCTCGCACAAATCACGTCCAATCAGACGCGCTCTAGGACACACAGTATGCGTGAAACTTCTCAAATTCTTTCACATTCTCAGTGCGCTCAGACATATACAACACTTGAAGCCGTGTACTATCTACGACTTCATACGCTAGGACTTATGAAACTTTGATCCCAATATATACTGTATATAATGAATTTTGCAATTCTACAGCCCACTTCCACTTTAACAAGTGTTTAAGTAAATACATGATAAATGTTTTTTTTTTGTCCAATGTACACGTCCCTGTCTAAGAACCAGTGCATGAATATAAACCTGTGATTTGAATTGCATCTGGCACTAATGTCAGTGCTGCTGTTATAGAACAGCGCTGTGGTGTAACATTTCATAACGCCGATGCTACTTCCTGCAAAATGCCTATGCGCACAGTATAACACCATGGCATTGACTAGCAAAAGAGTTGCAAGAGTTGAATGAATTTGCTTACTGAACCTCATAAATTATACTGTTAGACGGTCTGGACAGGAAACAGATTTTGTACCTGCTTTAGCTCTCTCATTATGTTTGCTTGTGTGTGTACAGTTGATATACTACTGGATTGCCTCCGGGGTGTTACTACACACACACACACACACACACACACACACGCATACACACACTCACAGTCACAATCGCAGAAGCTGACCTATGTGCTTGCTGCTCTCAGCATGAATGCTGTGTGGTTTAGAGCATGTGTGGCTCACTTTCCAACCACAGAGACATCTTCACATCGCACACGCACGCACACACACACACACACACACACACACACACACACACACACACACACACACACACACACACACACACACACACACACACACACAGAGACACACCACCCTGCACTCTGTGTGTCCTGTGCTCGATCTCCTGCTACCGGATGGACACGTACTAAAGCTCATACATGCTTCCCTTCCGTATACACAGGCAGATCTTTAATGTACAAATTACACAAGCTTTTAATTCACCTTTCATACACACACACATACACTCTCACTCACACAGTGTGCTAATATAAACAGATTCTCTGATGTCCTGGACCCGGTGTCTCATCCCTACACACGTGGTGCAGTAAAATATTCGATTTCTGCACACAGCCACTTGTAATGAACTGCCTCTGATGCTGTGATGATCTCAGATGTGTCATCACTGAGTGGGATGAAAATCAAAGCAGCATCAGTAAATCGTTTTCGTTAGCTATCCCTCTTTGGTGCACTGGTTTCGGATGTACTGATGTGACTCGAGATAATGCGTCTCTGATCCTCTCCGTCACATTTTTTAATGTCAGATTGAAATGCGAAAGTATCAAATTCACATAAATTCTTCCATCATGTCATTCTCACAACTGCTGTCATTGTAGTCTAAGCTAGACCTGTCATCATTTGATCTGATTGGGATTCATGCAGCATGTTTCCATCTAAATGTATGAAGTCACTATGATGTTTTAGAAATAATCAGTCTGTGTAAGGCTCTATAAAAGCAATGACCGTATTTGTATCTGTATCTGTTTAGTGCTCCAAATTTCCGTATCATTATCTGTAATTGTATTTAAACCCAAAGAAGCCGTGGTCTAAAACTGAAGGGTTTTTTTTTCTTCTTCTTTTTTTTTTCCTTTTTTTTTTCATTAACGCTTTAATGCATAAATTATATAAAACACAACCAGATTCTTAAAATTGCATGTCAAATGAAATTTTCACTTCTTGTAAATATCACTTTCATTAAAAATTAAACACGTTGTCCATCTGTAGGAATACCATGAGTAAAAAAAAAAAGATCAAACATTGTACCTGAAAAATAAAAAGCTTGTGTATATAAACAAAAAATGTTAACCTTCAGGTCTATAATATTTAATGTCGATGACCAAAATTATAGAAAATATTTTGCAGACAGTTTAGGACCGTTGCATCATTTACGTTTATGGCATTTGGCAGATGCCCTTAGCCTGGGCGACTATATATATATATATATATATATATATATATATATATATATATATATATATATATATATATATATATATATATATATATATATATAAAAAACTGGATAGCTCATAGAATTCTAAATTGCCAGCAGTAAGTGAAGTTACCGGAAATGCTCTGGCAGCCATTTTACTATTCCCTTCTGAGGGCAGAAGGCACCAACCACCAATGGACAAAAACTGTCCAGATGACCCGATGTGCTGCTTTTAACTGCAAAACTACATTCGCTAAATGATGTGGCAGAAGTGCCCACAGGTTGTAATTCATACAGACCATGTACATATTAAGCATAAATGCGTCATTATCCCCGTGTAGAGTGGAGATAACAATCATAATCTTTAATAATCAACAGTAAAAATACAACATCAAAGTGTATAAAATACCCCCTTTTTAAAGCAAAAGTACCCAATAGTGTTTTTATAGAGATTTCACAATATCAGCTTTGTGGTCAAAAGGTAAGAACAGAGAGCTTAGCAACAACCAGCGGCTAAACACTAAACACTAATACTTACACACTTAAACACCAACACTTTAACACTACTGTCATCTACTGAGGGAAAAGATACAGATAATAATGGATTAAAAAGTGCGCGAGAATAAAATGAACCAGTCCTGGAAGGTAAATAAAAGCACAGGTGTAAGAATACTGTATATTAGCTGTGTGTGTGTGTGTGTGTGTGTGTGTGTGTGTGTGTGAGAGAGAGAGAGAGAGAGAGAGAGAGAGAGTGTAAGTAAGTAAGAATAGAATGAACCGGTCCTGGAAGGCACATCAACCCCATTGCGAACAAGTTTATATTTATTCAGTAGTGTTGAGTGGTTTGTGACTTTCTTTGGGCTGTTTTGGCTCTGAGAATCTGGCAACCCAGAACCACACACAGCTAACATACACTATAAAACATTATAAGTAACTATATATAGACCTTGTTAACCTCAGTAGATTTGGGCTCATCTGTCTATCATTGTGTCCAGATTTGATCAAATGAACTCTTTTAAAGTCAGTTTTATGTTAAACACAGTGATGTGAGTCAAAAGAGGTGTCAAAGTTGAGATGACTCGATGACACAATGACAGCACTGATGCTGATGACTTGGCTGGAATGAAATGAAAGTTGTGGCTGGCTATAGAGAATGTATAAATTTAGGAAGGCCTTCTTTATCAGTCCGTACAGGATTTCACCGAGTTTTTTTTTTGTGATTGTTGCGGCCAAAAATGCCTGAAAATTTGCTAGAGTTTTTTGTGCTTTTTTTTTTGCAGAAAACTACCTGAATTTGTGAAATTGCAATTGCACTAAATAGTTTTGCACTGTCTTTCGCTGTGATGTTTGTCTGTAAATGAGACCTTTTAACTGTATTGTGGTGCGATGCATGTAAAGATTCAAACTCCTTCGGATATTTTCGAAGTAGAGTTTACTTGATTTTGTGTTCATTTCAGAAATCGCGAAATCATGGAGGGACTGCTATATGAGCTCTCGAGTGGTGTCTCTAGAAGTGTTCACTCTGTATTTACACAATAATAACACACAATAATAATAATTTTAAAAAATACTAAAAAGTTCATTTTAAAAAGCTAAGGTGTTTGTTGGAGTCTGGTACAAAAATATTCATTTAATTTGGGATTTTGTGCAGCAAGTTTGTGAAAATACAGTCATGCGAATATGAAAGTACTAAATTTCATTTTAGTAACTAAATAACAATTGTTTTGTCCTCACCAACCTCTATAAACAAACAAGTAACCTCAGGTGACAACAACAGGTTTCAATACATGGCAGTAGGTACCGCAGTGGGTAGCTCAGTGGTTAAGGCGTTGGTCTACTGCTCAGAAGATCATGAGTTCAAACCCCAACACCAACAAGCTGCCACTGTTGGGCCCTTGAGCAAGGCTCTTAATCCTCCACTGCTCAGCTGTATAAATGAGATAAATGTAAGTCGCTCTGGATAAGAGCTTCTGCCAAATGCTGTAAATATGTAGTCATTTTTTCCCCCAAATGTAAACCAACATTCAGAAACCAGGTGGGGAAATGTAAATACACCCTATAATTCAGTAACATGTAAAACCACCTTTAGCAACAGTAACTTGAAGTAAATGTTTTCTGTAGGAGTTTGAGTTTCTCACATCATTATGGAGAACTTTTGGCTCTTCTTTACAACACTGCTTCAGTTCATTGATGTTTGAGGGCATTCGTTTATCCACAGCTCTCGTAAGATCTCACCACAGCATCTCAATGGGGTTGAGGTCTGGACTTTGACTTTGCCATTCAAATACCATGATTTTTTTTTTCTTCTTTAGCCATTTAAATGCCGATTTGCTGGTGTGCTTGGGATCGTTGTCCTGTTACATGACCCAATTTTGACCCAGCTTAAGCTGCTGCACTGTACATGATGACCAAACATCTCCATCTTGGTCTCATCAGTCCAAATGGTATTGTTCCAGAACATTTCTGGTTTGTTCAGATGCAATTTTACAAAACCAAAAAGTTGTGCTCCATATTCTTTTTGGAGAGAAGTGGTTTTTTCCTAGCCACCCTTCCATGAAAGTCATACTTGTTCAGTGTTCTTCTGATTGTGCTGTCATGAACATAAACATTTAATGTGCTTACAGAGGCCTGTAGGTCACATGATGTAGCTCTTGGGTTTTGCTTTATATCTTTAGCATTAAATGGTCTGACTTTGGACTGAATTTGCTGGGATGCTCATTCCTGGGAAGATTAGCAACTGCCTTTAAGGCTCCCCATTTGTAAACAATCCATCTCACTGTAGAATGGTGAATTTCAAATTGCTGGAGATGGCCTTATAACCCTTCCCAGATTGATGAGCAGCAACAGTTTCTTCTCTGAGGTCATGGCTGATGTTGGCATGATTTAGACGCACACCTGAGTGTTCCAGAACACCAAACTACCTTCTACTTCTGCTTTAATAGAGGTAGTTCTTGATGTGCATTTCATTAGTAATTATGCGCCTAATGGTTGTGGAAGTGGGAAGGGTGTACTTATTTTTTCCTGCCTAGTTTCTGCATGTTGCTTTACTTTTTTGGGAAAAAATGACTACATATTGAAACCTGTTGTGTGTTTTTGTTGTTGTTGTTGTTGTTGTTGTCATCTGAGGTTGTTTGTTCATTTATAGAAGTTGGTCAGGACCACCCAATTGTTATTAAGCCCCTCATAAATAAAAACATAGATTTGATGGAGGGTGTACTTGTACTTTCTTTTTCCCACGACTGTATACCAGAAATGTTCTTAAGTGATTTAGAGGTGATTTACATGTTATATTTTCCTCAAAACTGCCTTAAATTGACTGTCCATTCACGTGGACTTCATACATGAAAGGGTTCAATCATTTGCAAACAGCAGTGTCTATGAATTCTGGCTCTAACAGTTTGTCAGCCTCAGCTACATCGCTCGACTACTTAATTGGTCTCAGGTAGACTTTTTTTTTTTTTTTAATACCCCTCACAGTTATTATTTTGCTTTGTACCTGCCCCCGATATCTTCTAGCAAATTTATTTGATTATGTTTCCCAAAATACATTATATGGCCAAAGGTATGTAGACACCTTATCATCATGCCTATATGTGACCCTTCCCCAAACAAAGTTTAAAAAAGGCCCAAACCTGTTCCACCATGACAATGCTCCTGTGCACAAAGTGAGCTCCATGAAGACATGGTTTGACATGGTTGGAGTGGAAGAGCTTGAGTGTCCTGCACAGAGCTCTGACCTCAACCCCATTGAACACCTTTGGGATAAACTGGAACACCGAATGCACCCCAGTCCTCCCGACATTAGTGCCTGACCTCACTAATGCTCCTGTGGCTGAATGAACACAAATCCCCACAGCCACGCTCCAAAATCTAGTGGAAAGCCTTCCCAGAAGAGTGGAGGTTATTATATGGTCAAAGGGGGACTAAACCCATATTAACGCCAATGGTTTTAGAAAGGGACGTTCAATAAGAACATCTGGTTGTGATGGTCAGGTGTACACATACTTTTGGCCATATAATGTAGTATAAACAAACTATTAGCCTAACTTAAACCACCGTGACCAGGCAGTTGAATGCTATAAATGCATCGTGTTAATGAGCATGGTATTTTTTTGGTGTGTAAGCTTCATATCTGACCGCTTGCTCATGCCCACGTGAAAGTTAAAAACTCTGCATTCCCAATGCACACCTCACTATCGGTCTCAAACAGATACCCTAAATAAAACGAATAGTGCACCTCCGATGTGTATCTGTATTCATATTCGTTGAGAACGCAACATCTGTTCATCCAAAGAATGTATTCGGATTTGGTTACATTCTGAGTAGCCATGTTTTAGCATGTAATACTGATTGGAGTTGTAGTCTCAACTTCAGAGATGAAGCATCTGATAACTTTTGTACACTTTTCTGGCCACAAGCTTCAGGACGTTGAATGTTGCATTCCTGTGATCCACTAAACAAACTAACTTTTTAACACTGGATTGAACAAATTCACAGAATACCATTTTATAAACATGTTCAACAGTTTAGTGTGATGCATGTAGTGGTAAATAATCTAGATAATCTGTTATGTTTGTCAGTGGGAAACGGTCTGTGGTTGGTCGTCTGCCATGTCAGTGAAATGATCTCTTTCTGTTAAAGTAGGAGGTTCTTGGCCACATTTACTGAAAAAAAATAACAGACTCTAAATATTAGAGGTCTGGCTTGCAAGACTAGTAACCACTCACTTAGACATTTAATAGATGATAAGATTTACAGTAATACTAATACTACTAATACTACTATTGTTACTAATAATTAATAATTACTGTATTAAGTAATTAGTACATTGGTTATTTGTATATCTTTTGCAAGTGTAATATTAAAATAATAACATGATCATATCAGCTAACTTCAAAAAACCAAAAGATGATCGAATTGTACATTAGGAGAGTTAAGGGTCTTGCTTAGGCTTCTCGTCACAGAACCTTAGCCAGTGAGCTGATTAGCAGTGATTTTGTATTATGTTTATGATTGCTCTATATAGCATGATCTGGTTTTGAATCTCATAATTCAAATAAAGCCACTTCCTTCAGTGTTTCCTCCAAAAGCCAGACCCCCAAAACACATGCCAAAGCGAATTTGCAAGTAAGTAAGAGTAACTGATTGGTTGCATGTTGGTGGGCCACATCATTTGTTTTCCCTCTCATTAACAGCCTTGTACGCACCACAGAGATTTTTTTCACACAGTTCTCTGAGCAGAAATTTTTAACGGAATGTGAGAAGAACCACATTTCACCAAATATTACAAACATATTACTGTTCTGACTGCAAATTACTGACCGCCTCTTTAACGCTCATTTTCCCAGAATGTATCATTTCCCACACAGCATGGCTAATATGAGAAGGCAAAAAAAAAAAAAAATCACACACACCTCCTCATGCCTCGCTGACGTCACTGAACACACTGTTAATAGTCACTTTATTTATTTTTATCATGCTTTTGCCTCATTCCGGGAGACTCAAGTGAATGTAGGATGTTGACCCTCCTCCACAGTCAAAATTTTCTCTCTCTCTCTCTCTCTCTCTCTCTCTCTCTCTCTCTCTCTCTCTCTCACACACACACACACACACACACACACACACACACACACACACACACACACGCATGTTGAGTCATTTCCTCCTAATTTAAATTGCAAAAGAAGGCTCTGACATTTAAAGCCCTGTTGCTTTCCGGGGCCCTGTTTGATCTTCACCTCCAGCCGACTCGCAGCAGAGCCCTGTACACGCTGCATCTGACCTGCTTTCACATAAGCCTCCTGTTTTAGCAGACTGAAGTGCTGCCAGAGCTAAAAGCCTGCTGCTTATCTCGCCCATCTGATTTCACTTCTCTATATGTTTGTGTGCATGTGTGTGTCACTGGCTCGCAGTCTTATTTACACTGAGATCTGAGATCCGATAAGGTGCCCGGTTGTGTGAGAATAGCATTTTGTCGGGGGGTATAGAGCTCAGAGAGGTATGTGTATCTACAGTGCAGTGCAGAGTGTTTATGGACGGCTGCGTACGTTTTTAGATCATCTGTCTCACTCATATCTCACAGAACGAAAGGATATTAACCGGCGTTTTACTCCACTGGAGCTTCGGTGCTCCCTTTTCCCCCCTCTCTTCTGATTGAGTTCAGCGTAAACACTGTAGGAAACACACTAAAGATAGCAAGCCCTCCAGCCTCATTACCTTGACCTTTGTGCTCATGAAAACATGACACATTGATGTTGGCTGACTTGAAAAGCTCTTACAGTTTGCAGAGTTATTAAGCATGCTGACAATGCATTTAACATGGGTTTACGGGTATCCGTTATCCTCTCCAACACCTTGACCACTCAAGGATCCAATTTGTGGATTCAACTTCAAACTTTCCCAAATGATCCATGCTTTTTTCAACCCAGTGGTAGGAGGCAAGAAGGTGAAAACTTTACAACCAGAACCCTAATCTGACCAATAAGGAACAAAACGCAATGGGGTGTGCTGTTACAGGAAAATAAACAACAGTGGAGTGGTGTGATGAGTTACTGTTCCTACCCTGAAGTTTATTGTTATTATTATTTTCCTGTAACAGAATGTCCTGAAGTCTTTTATTCTTCCTTTACCACAATTTGCCAATGATTATATTTTTTATTATTAATTAAAGAACAACACGTACACTATTATCCGTTTACAGTTCCGTATATATGTTGTGGAATATCTGCAAAGCAAGTTAGTTCCTGTCATCACTTCTGTTACAGAAACTTCAAACAGTTGCTTTCTCATAAGCCGTTATTTTCCCCCCGTTCTCTTGAAGTTTAAAAAAAAAAAAAAAAAAAAAAAAAAAAAAACCTCAGCTTGTTATGTTACTGAGAAACCAGAAAGCACAACCTCTTCCATCTTGAAGTGTAAATCATGGCAGAAAATCTTATTTTTAACTGCGATAAAGTGCTGACACTGGATACTCCTTTTGAAATTGTTAAATACACATCTCCTTACAGGAAATTTCAGTGTCTGCCATACAAGTCCTCGTGCCTGTACTATAGCAACAATGTCATATTAGAACAAGAAATGAGTTAATAACACTGTCCCACTGTCTCTTGTGTGTGTATATATACAATCTCCTGCCACACTGGCCAGAAGGTTACTTGTGCTATATTTGATGTGAATTTGAAGTGCTTCTGTCTGATTCTAAAGGCCCCTGATTGGAGTGTAATAGGTCCTGGTGAGAAGCTGCTGCTTTTCCGACATGACTCCATGTCTGAGCAGGTCCTCCACAGACTGTTAGAGCAACACTACCTGCACGACGGAGACCTAGTGGAGGTGGTACTTGCTGGTAAGCGCACGTACACACAGACAGATACGCATATGCCCACATACAGACCTGCACCTTGAATCCCACACTGCTTAGAGTTTTATATTAGAGCTCAAGCTGTCACTCTTTTCAACCTTTTCAGCTTCTGCGTCACTGACTGAGGTGAAGTTCCGCCCACATTCGTTGGTGGTCCAGTCTTATCGCACACCTACATTTTGTTACCACTGTGGCGAGATGCTTTGGGGGATCATCCGACAGGGCTTAAAATGTGAAGGTAACACGTACACACGTATACACACACACACACACACACGCACACACAAAGACACACACATTTTCCTACACTGAAATAAATGCCGATGTGTAGCCTATTTATGAATAGAACTTTTAGCTCTAAAGAAATTACCAAAGAATCAAATTCACACTTTTTACTAATTAATATATATTTGCTTGAGAAGATATTAATGTCTGCAATCTCAATTTTACAAAATTCGATTTGTGCACTAGCAGAAGAGTCTGTATTTACGAATTTGAGTTCAAAGTGGCATTTTGAAACCTTGGGAAAACCTTTCACGTGGTGAAATTCTAAAATTTTCTACTATATATATTGTATACTTGTGAAAACGTTCCTGAATTGAAGGACACCTGACCATCACACCCATATGCGGTTCTTCCTCAAACTGTTGCCACAAAGTTGAAAGCACACAATTGTATAGAGTGTCTTTGTATACTGTAACGTTACAATTTCCCTTCACTGGAACTAACAGGCCCAAACCTGTTCCACCATGACAATGCTTCTGTGCACAAAGCGAGCTCTGTGACAACATGGTTTGCCAAGTTTTATGTGGAAGAACTCGAGTGTCCTGCGCAGAGCCCTGACCTCAACCCCACTGAACAGCTTTGAGATGAACTGGAACACCGACTGCACCCCAGACCTCCTCACCCAACATCAGTACCTGACCTCACTAATGCTCCTGTGGCTGTATGGACACACATCCCCACAGCCACGCTCCAAAATCTAGTGGAAAGCCTTCCCAGAAGAGTGGAGGTTATTATAAGAGAAAACTGGGGACTACATCTGGAATGGGATGTTCACCAAATACAGATGGTCACAAACATTTGACCATATAGTGTATGTTTGTCTTTTGCATGCACAGTATCTCAACCGCAAGTAAACTTCTAGCATTTTAAACTCAGATCATCCACATAATTGAAAAAGCGCTGCGTACGTTTTGACAGTTGGTGTATGATTACAAACTGAATTGGTTAGGCTTATGTCTGTTTCACTATGGCACAAGTGAGAAATTCGTTGCATGAGGAAATCACACTTAGCTTAGCAAGTTTTTAGACATGTTAAGTCAGACTGGCTATTTTTTTTTTTTTTTTTACAACCATGTTAAAGTGTCTTCTTACACAACATGATCTTTATCTTATTTTGCTGAGATAATGTATATGTCATGATGGTTGATATGTCAAAATACATGGTAAGCAGAAAAAATTGCCCACAATCCAATTTTTTATTTTATTTTTTTATTTTTTTTTGCCAGAATTCAGCTACAGAAACATCTTGATAGGTTTTCTCAGACCACCACACACACATTGTCATTCATATGACTTACTAATCACTGCTTAATCCGCATCAAGTGTGATTTCTCTTTCCGGAGTCACAGTGATTCCGGGTGTCCAAGATGGCTGCCACTGTAGCATTACAGCATTCAGCTACATAGTCAAGTTTTGTCCATGTTTATAAACGACACTAAGTCACAGTGTGTCCCAAACCTGTGCGACATCACTGAGACAGATGTGTACAATGTGCCGGCATGTATTTACACAAAGGATTTGGGTGAGATAGACTTATATTACATGGACGCACATACTGTCAATTTAACGCTGGCGTTCAGCAGTGTGCTTATGTTCAAATCCAAAAACACACAATATTCTCACTTTTAAACATTTCTTTCTTTCTCTTTTTATCAATCTGTTTATTGAGTCTGTTATCCATTTTAAAGTTCCTTCTCTCTCTCTTTAGGTTGTGGTTTAGATTTCCATAAACGCTGTGCACTGTTGCTGCCTAATGACTGCTCGCGTGTGTACCGGCCATGCGGCCCCAGTCTGTCACTGTTCCCTCCCTCACGTCCCCGTTCCACCTCCCTCAGCAACCACACTGGAGGCAGTCTCGAGGAGGTACCCACTTCCTGTCTAATAATTCTATAATTACGTCTCTACGTCTTAAAGGAGTTAAAAAAAAACAACAAAAGTGCCGTCCTCTATTTTGATATTTTGTGGACTATAAGGCGTTTCAGCAACGTTGAAAAAATACCCTCAACCTGTTTTTACATGCTGCTCAAAATCTCAGACTGTTATGTGTTTTATAGATATGGAGGAATAATACAAAATACTCAGCAATATTACAGATAATTATATTTTCCATTCTTCCTTTACTCATGCTGTTATCTTTCTCCTCTCTTCTCCAGATCAGTCTGTCCAAGCCACCGCGCTCTCGGCCCCCATCGTGGGCAGACAGGCCCGTGTGGTTAGGGGTGTGTGATGGGACTAGAGGAGGCAGACCCATGGTGCCACACACCTTCCAAATCCACTCATACACCAAGCCCACAGTGTGTCAGCATTGCCACCGGCTGCTGAAGGGTCTGTTCCGCCAAGGCCTGCAATGCACCGGTGAGAGCTGCAAACACTTCTGGCTCAAAGGTTACTCATGAAGGACATACCAGAGGTCCAGTTTGAACACAGATTTCATCTAGGTTAAATCAGTGTGCTTGAGCAGGAAGATGCTGGACCCTGACCTTTTACTCAAAAGGTCATAGTAAAAGAAATCAGGGTTTTTTTTAAACTTATCTCTGTCTACTGTATCTGTAGCTTATGTGTGGGTACCACAGACAAGAATTTCCACAGGTTTTGAGATCCTCATCCCATTCGGCTTCCACTCTTCACCACTCTCATACAGTAACTCAACTCTGTACAATTGTGGTCAGCAGAACAGCATCTCAGAATGCACAACACATCGAACCTTGAGGAGGATGGGCTACAACAGCAGAAGACCATGTCAGGTTCCACTTCTGTCAGCCAAGAACAGAAAGCTGAGGCTGCAGTGAAGACTGGAAAAAAGTAGCCTGGTCTGATGAATCTCGAATTCTGCTGAGGCACACAGATGGTAGGGTCAGAATTTGGTGCCAACAGCATGAATCCATGGCCCAAACTGCCTTGTGTCAACAGTGCAGGCTGGTGGAGGTGGTGTAATGGTGTGGGGAATGTGTTCTTGGCACACTTTGGGCCCATTAATACCAATCAATCATAGCTTGAATGCCACATACTTTCTGAGTATTGTTGCTGACCGTGTGCATCCCTTCATGGCCACCATTTATCCATCTTCTAATGGGAACATCCAGCATGATAATGCACCATGTCACAAAGCAAAAGTCGTCTCAATCCGGTTTCATGAACATGACAATGAGCTCACTGTTCTTCAGTGGCCTTCCCAGTCACCGGATCTGAATCCAACGGTTGGAATGTGGTAGAATGGGAGATTTGCAGCATGAAAGTGCACCTGAAAAATCTGCAAGGATTGCGTGATGTTTCCAACATCTTATGGAATCCGTGCCATGAAGAATTGAGGCAGTTTTCGGAGCATAGAGAGGCCCTACCCAGTATTAGAATAGTGTTCCTAATAAAGTGCTCAGTAAGTGTATTCTTAAAGAGACAGAAAACCTTTTAACGTTTACTCAGAAATGTAATTTAATAGAAGTCTAAGAACAGTTGTCGAAATTCGGCTATAAAAATATTAAATATATGACTGTACAAAGCAAATTCTAATCTAAAACTGTTACACTGTGAACACTATTACTACTATTAACAAGTCTGATGATGACACGGTCATTAATGGAAAAAGGCCCTCCAGAACTGTCCAGCATTAGAGCAATAGAGTAATTTTGATTACTTATACAATACTTTAACCTGTAGACATAACTATAAACTTCTCCTTCTGAAAAAGT
This sequence comes from Cranoglanis bouderius, assembly GCA_023630585.1. Classification (NCBI taxonomy): domain Eukaryota; kingdom Metazoa; phylum Chordata; class Actinopteri; order Siluriformes; family Cranoglanididae; genus Cranoglanis; species Cranoglanis bouderius. Next base: position 7,384,826 of record CM042568.1, read on the forward strand.
AATCTGATTTTTGAAAAACACAATTTATACAAATTTAGAGCTCAGTTTACAAATATCTTTGGGAATTCATTTAAGCAATCATCAAAAATATATTTTGTATATTCAGAGTTCAACATCTGCCCTTTAGTTTTGAGTGAAAAGGTTTTCTGTTCTCAGATAAGAGATAAGTTATTCTCCATGGTAACTGAATGTACACTAAAGATGCGGTGGACGGAGATAAAGGAGGAAAACAATGAAGTATTTCTTTAAGGCACTGTTACCCCAGTGCTTATAGAGGTGTGGGATGTTGTGTGTTTATTCTTGTTTTGAGTTTGTATTTTACTGAATTGCCTTGTCCTCTTTTTTGCAGATTGCAAGTTTAACTGTCATCGCCGCTGTGAGTCAGAGGTTCCACCAGACTGTAAAGGGGAGCGAGCCAATGGAGAAGGTTTGCCAAATTACATGCATATACACACGACTACATATTAGAGGTGTAACAATACACTCCGGTCACGATTCAATTCATAATACTGCATCCATGAACAAAGTGTCTGATCCGGGGATTTGGGGAAAAAATGATCAACTGAAACATAATGAGCTCCACAGCAGAAATAGAGCTCCAAAGTCGGCTAAAATGCCCAATTTCCACAGCCTCTATTTCAGGCACCGTAGATCACAGAGGATCATGATGTTTGAAAGCCACCAAAGAGCTCATTTTAACCATTAAGATGGTGGTGTAAGCGTGCATGTTGGTCGTTGCACTCCGAAGCTATCGGTCACTTCACAAGTGCAGACGATTCCTGTTTCTCCATGAAAGAACACAATCATGTGACCAGCCTGCTTTCTATATATTTTAACTTTAGGGGATGCCCAGATTGGGACCTCTGGTGTTCAAACAGTGCATTTGCATTACATGCATAATTATTAGAATGCAGATATCGCACATTTCCACGATGCACATCATCACATTTTTGCATTGTGATGTATCGTTACACTCCTACTACACATACAATCCTATCAGTTAAAATCTCTTCTACAAAATAGAGCTTACTGATGCATGAATACTTTTTGGATGGAAAACAAGTCCATTGCAGGACAGCACACTCATTCTCATCTAGGGCCAATTTAGCGTAACCAAACCTGGTGGTAATTGTACATTTTTGTAGAACGGTCAGAGCCCACGCACTCTTCCAGTTAACACAGCAGGTGACAAACCACAGACTTTCTGACACAACATAAGTGTGTGTTGTTCTCCCACCCGTCTCACACAGAGAGCAACTCAAACCAGGAGCCTGAATCTGAGGAGGATATGGCTGTGGTAACTGTCAACGCTATTTATGAAGAGTATCCATTTAAAGTGCGCCCTCACGAGGGGAAGGAGACTGCAGAGCAACCACCAAACGAGTAACCGCACATCATGGACTATAGTATAGTACTCTGCACTAAAATGATATTTAGTGTTTATACAGTACATCATTTATTCTTTACCAACACTACACTCTCCATTCATCTCTTCTCTCTGTCTTACAGTCCATGTTTCAGCAGTAACATCCCCTTGATGAGGGTGGTGCAGTCAGTTAGACAGAGTAAGAGGAGATCCAGTGGAATACTGAAGAAAGGCTGGCTGTTGCACCATACCAGTGTAGATACACTGGTGAGTGAACACCACACACACCGTAAGAGGAAGATTGTGTAGATTTTCAGCTGAAGCATTAGGAATATCAAGACAGCTGTGTGTTGTAAATGTTAGATAATGAGCATCAATTCGGTTTATTTTGCAGAGGAAAAGGCACTACTGGGTTCTGGATAGGAAAAGCATCACACTGTACCAGAACGAGAACAGCAGCAAGTACTACAAGGTGCTACATATTCCCCTGTGCAACACACAGCCTCCCAGAACATTATTATACCTTATACTACAGCACTATTGAGTTCTCAATTCCGATTGGTCAGAAGGTGTTGATTAATTTTCCATAACAGCAGATATGATATTAGAGGAATAAAACACTTCACTTTTGTTATTTCAGCAATGTTACTTTTATACAACAGTTCCATAAACAGGAATATAATAAAGAGTAAGTGAAATTTCGGACACAATATGGCCAAACGTTCTGTTTATTTATCATTTAACATGTCCGCTGATGATGTCACTAACACTACGATGGTAACGGTTTCGAAATGGGAAGTGGCATTTTACATGGTGAACACAGTCGTGTGGAGTGATACACACAGTGTAAATATAGGCACTTTTGGAACCCTGCTCGACCAATCAAATTAGTGGGCCGGAACTAACTGGTGTATAATGCAGAATAATCATTTTGTGGTTTTAACAGTAACTCTCCCACACACCACCCCGTCTTTGATCATTTTCCTATATCACCACACCCCCCAGGTGTTCTATTCCTTACTTAACAAACATCCAACGTGTCTTTATTAGGCCTTTCTAAAATACCTCCACTTTTATAAGATACATCATTTGTTGTTGCATCTTTAGAATGCAAATGTTCAGTGTTTGGCGTTCATAAGCCATGGCACACTGTTCCTAACCCTTCTCCTTGCTGTACAGGAGCTGCCTCTGTTTGAAGTGCTGCAGGTTCGAGGCTCATCTGAGCTCACTGTTCCTGTGCAGCCGGACAACGGCGATCACTCGTTTGAGCTGCAGACGAGTTCTGTGGTCTACTGCGTGTTCGCAAGCACAGAAGGAGAAACCTGGGAGTCGGCCATCAGACTCGCGCTCATGCCTTTACAGAGTGTCAGCCTCAACACAGCAGGGCCTGCAGGTCATACACACACACACAGATAATTTATTCAAATTTATTCCAGATATTTCTAAATATCCCGTATAATATTATTATACCCTAAATTAAATTAAAACCTGGACAAAAATAAAACATACACAACTTTCCCCTTTAACCCAAATGCCTTCAAACAGCCGAGACATGTTTGCTTCTTTAGTTCTGCACTGGTGCTGAAAGGTTAATGTAGAAAACAAGCAAACAAGTAAATCGATGAGAAAACTATTCTTATACCACATGACTGTTGAATTCTCAAATCTAATTCACACAAGATTCATTTTTCATAACGGCAGCTCTGACAGTAGTTCTGGCTGTAATATAAAATCACAGCTTTATATTAATGTTAACACAATATTAACACTCATTCTGTTACCATACCGTTTCTATAGTAACATAATAACATACACATAAATTATGACTTTGTTATTTATCAAAGAAAAACATATAATTGTTGATATGGTGAAATTTTCTGTAAGGGTTAGGGTTTGTCTCAGCGCCTTGTAATGGTCCACTGAGTCTCCAAGACAGAGAGTGTTGCACTTTGTGGTTTCTCTGTAACAGGCTGTGGGTTTTCAAGAGAGAGAGAAAATAGAAAGGCTGGTAAAGGAGTGACTATAGCGTCTATAACAGAAGCGCTAACAGGAAGTAGCTTGTTTGAACAAGAATCAGATGAAAAGCGACGTCATTCTTTAATCATTTTAAAAATGTAATTGTTGACAAATTGTTGTGGTGTAAGAGGAAAGTGCTGTTATTGAACAAAAAAAAACAAAAACAAAAAAAAAAAGATCGACTTCTGGGTTGTGACAGTGGCTCCACTTTGCATCAGGTCAAATTACACCACACAGTCAATGATTATTTTCCTATTACAGCACACCCTGAAGTGTTTCATTCCTTACTTATTAAATTACATATGTTTGATATACAGCGGTGCTTGAAAGTTTGTTTAGAATTTTCTACATTTCTGCATTAATATGACCTAAAACTTCATCCTAACTTCAGTCCTAAAAGTAGACAAAGAGAACCCAGCACCAGGACGGCTTGCCATCATTGATGGGACAATGAATTCTGAAGTATTCTAAAGGAAAATGTCAGGACATCTGTCCATGAATTGAATCTCAAGAGAAAGTGGGGCATACATCAAGACAACGACCCTAAACACACAAGTCGTTCTACAAAGAATGGTTAAAGAAGAATAAAGTTAATGTTTTGGAACGGCCAAGTCAAAGTCCTGACCTTAATCCGATAGAAATGTTGTGGAAGGACCTGAAGCAAGCAGTTCATGTGAGGAAACCCACCAACATCCCAGAGTTGAAGCTGTTCTGTACTGAGGAACGGGCTAAAATTCCTCCAAGCCGATGTGCAGGACTGATCAACAGTTACCGCAAACATTTAGTTGCAGTTATTGCTGCACAAGGGGAGTCACACCAGATACTGAAATCAAAGGTTCACATACTTTTGCCACTCACAGATATGTAATATTGGATCATTTTCCTCAGTAAATAACTGACCAAGTATAATATTTTTGTCTCATTTGTTTCATTGGGTTCTCTTTATCTACTTTTAGGACAAACCTGATGATGTTTTAGGTCATATTTATGCAGAAATATAGAAAATATTTTGTCATGTAACAGCATAAGTCCATTTAGAAAACAATTAAACCTGCAAATTAACCTTCACACTTCAGGCCACGCCTCCTATACTGTATGAGTCTGATGTTTGTGTAAAGTGACACCAAAATATGTGCTGAGAAAGTGATTTCGCTTCAAGACAGAGCTTTGAATTTTTTTAGGTCCATGTTTATAGGTAACACTGTGTTTTAATAGCTGAAATGTAAGGATTTATGGGTGTAATGAGGAAGAACAGAGAAAAAAAATAAAATATATATATATATATATATATATATATATATATATAATCACTTGAGAATAAAGTTTTGCTGTTTGTTATTTATCTAGATGATCGAGCCATCAGTAAAGAAATCCAGGTGAGTACTTATTCTCATACAGCGTTGCAGGAAATATGTGGGTTCTTTGTGGGCTAACACTGCCGTGTGTGTTTCTCAGGATATTAGTTTGCTGTATCAGATTTTCTCTGATGAAGTGTTGGGCTCAGGACAGTTTGGAGTGGTGTATGGAGGTAAGGTGTTCATTCAGAGTGCTAAATAAGCTGCACTGTTAGTCCATTAGGATCTGGGCATGTACAGAGAGTTGTTTTTTGTGTGTAGGTACTCACAGGCAGACGGGTCGACCGGTGGCCATTAAGGTCATCGATAAAACTCGCTTCCCGGCCAAACAGGAGAGACAGAGCAAAAACGAGGTGGCCATACTGCAGGTTTGTTGAATGGGTGTGTTGTTTATAGTGGAACTGGCTTTAGAAATTGACTGATCTATTGCCTTGTTAATACTGTATGTTCATGTGTGTGTCCAGAGTCTGTCCCATCCTGGCGTCATTGTACTTGAAGGCATGTTCGAGACGCCTGAGTGCACTTTTGTCATCATGGAGAAGCTCCATAGCGACATGCTGGAGATGATTCTGTCCAACGAGAACGGACGACTTCCTGAACGCACCACGCGCTTCCTTGTTATGCAGGTAGCCATGGAAACCATGGAAATCTGTGCTATATTACAGTCAGGTTATTATTATCAGTTTGAAATGGAAACAGTTGTGTTTACTACTCGCCAGCACTCAGTTACTGATTCTCAAGCGCTTGTTTTTTTAAAGTATTAAACACTGGGATCTGTAGCACTATGAGAAATGGATGTTGCCACTCTTCATTTAGAAAAGATCAGATATAGCACTTGTTTTCCTGTAACTGCACGCCCACGGGTATTTTATTCCTTCCATATTTTGCCACACCGTGATGATGCTCGTTTGCTCTTGGCTGTCAGCAGTTGATATCTGGGTGTGTCTGGGTGTTTCTGTAGATTTTGGAGGCTCTGCGCTACCTGCACATGAGACACGTCGCTCACTGTGACCTAAAACCTGAGAACGTGCTGCTTGCCTCGCCAGATCCTTTTCCTCAGGTGTGTCTCCTGACTCTCGCTCTGTCCAACACCTGGTTTCCCCAAACGTGTCATAGCGGAGATCAGACTCTGTCCACCTCCCTGCTATAGATATGTATCAAATGCTTTACAAGTTGTAATAGAGCAGGATTGTAGACTGGATGGTGTCCTCAAGGAACAGGATTTTGAACCTGTCCATTTTCCTTTTTTTTTTTATTATTAATATATTACTATACGATATTGGATGATTTGCATAGTGAGTCTATCGATATCGACATGTAAATAAGACCCAAACATTTTTTGTATTATAAGCTGATGCATATCCACACTGTGTGTGTTTCAGGTGAAACTGTGTGACTTTGGCTTTGCACGGATCATCGGTGAGAAGTCTTTCCGGCGCTCGGTGGTGGGCACGCCGGCGTACCTGGCCCCGGAGGTGATCAAGAGCAACGGCTATAACCGATCGCTGGACATGTGGGCTGTAGGGGTGATCCTGTACGTCAGCCTGAGTGGCACGTTTCCCTTCAACGAGGACGAGGACATTAACTTGCAGATCACTAACGCTTCCTTCATGTACCCTCGGCACCTGTGGGCCCTCATTTCTCTCGAGGGTGAGACGCAAAACTCACACTCTTAGTCTAGAGACCTGTATGGCCTGGATAAATTGATGCTGAAAACCTGTCAAAATCTGTGATTAATCAACTTGACTATTTTTATTTATCACTGATTTCTTTGTCTTTTTCTCGCAGCGGTGAGTCTGATTAATAACCTGCTGCAGGTGGAAGTGCGGCGCAGGTTCACTGTGGGGAAAGCTATGGGACACCCCTGGCTCCGGGTAAGATTAACTTTTAATCCTGGTCTCTATAATATGAGGGTGAAAAGGCTGGCTGATGATAGGAAATCCTACAAATCAGCACATATTTATAGTCAAATCCATATGTATTTGGAGAGTGACATGATTTTTGTAATTTTGCCTCTGTACACTACCACAATGGTTTGTTTATACTAATATTAAAATAAATCCTGGACCTTCTGGCTATGCTTCGCGGACCCCACTATGAGAACCATGGCACTAGATGATGGTGATGACTGGTTCTAGTTTATCAGGGTAAAGTGATTTAACTCTTAACATCAAAGAGGACAAAGAGACAAAGAGAGACTACTTAAGGGGAAAAAATTTTGCCAGGCTTCACAGTTACACCGCAGCGCCCCCTTGAGGAGAAACTTCCACTTCCTAAACTCCACCAAGGATGAAAGCTAAAAAACCGGGAAAAAAGACCAAACCTGGAGTCAGAAAGCAAGAAAACAGAACAATGAAGAAAAAGAAAATTAGAAAATGGTGCAATAATAATGGCATCTTTTTGAATAACGATATTATATAATTATATAATATAGTGTGTGTTTGGTGGGATCTCTTCAGAAGAACACTGACTGATAATTTCTCCGGCTTGTAAATGTGTTTTTAATGTTGGTGTGTGTGTGTGTGTGTGTGTGTGTGTGTGTGTGCGTGTGTGTGCGTGTATGCCTGCAGAACTTCCAGCTGTGGTGTGACCTGCGTCAGTTTGAGCAGTGTCTGGGTCACCGTTACATCACTCACGAGTCGGATGATGAGCGCTGGAGATGTCACGCTCAGGAGAAAGGCCTCAGTCTCCCTCCTCATCTACAGGCAGAACAGAGAGAACAGACAGAACAGACAGAACAGGTAGAACAGACAGAACAGACAGAACAGGTAGAACAGACAGAACAGGTAGAACAGACAGAACAGGTAGAACAGGTAGAACAGACAAAAGAGGCAGAACAGACAGAAGAGGGACACTAACACACACACACACACACATACACGTACAATGGACACTTCGGTGCAATCAGGAGACGTGTGACTGACTGTGACTGTGGCGTGTGGACTGTACAGAATCCAGTGCCCTGATATGATGTACATTTTATACACACTGACTGTTTTTAATAAAATGATACAAAACTGGAGTGCGGAATTTAATTATCTATTTATATGTACAGAGTATATATATATATATATATATATATATATATATATATATATATATATATATATATATATATATATATATACATACAATATAAGTATATATATAATATATGTGTCACTTATGTAAAGCACTAACAGAAGTACAGAAGTGTAGAATTGTCACTTGTAAGACAGATCAGAGTCTGTGTGCTAATACACTATTTATAATAGGTCTAATTAACTTCACATAAACTATATGGCCAAAAGTTTGTGGACACCTGACCACCACACCCATATGTGCTTGTTGTACATCCCATTCCAGATTTATTCCCCCTCCACTCTTCTGGGAAGGCTTTCCACTAGATTTTGGAGTGTGGCTGTGGGGATGTGTGATCATTCAGTAACAGGAGCATTAGTGAGATCAGGCACTGATGTTGGGTGAGGGGGTCTGGGGTGCAGTCAGCGTTCCAGTTCATCTCAAAGCTGTTCAGTGGGGTTGAGGTCCGGGCTCTCTGGAGGACACTCGACACTCGAGTTCTTCCACTCCAACCTTGGCAAACCATGTCTTCATGGAGCTCGCTTTGTGCACAGGAGCATTTTTCATGCTGGAGCAGGTTTGGGCGTCTTAGTACCAGTGAAGGGAAATTGTAATGTTACAGCATACAAAGACATTCTATACAGTTGGGGAAGAACCGATGATCAGATGATTCACATACTTTTGGCCATATAGTGTACATCCACAGTACAAACTGCAGTGTGTACATATACCAGGTTTACAGTAACCTCCAGGTATCACTTAACTGGAGATTTATCTCTTATTTCTTACAGACTATTTTTCCTTACATTAAAAAATTGTAACAGATGGCAGATGCTTCACATAATCTAATTTAATATTAAATTAATTTTTAAAAATGTTATTTAACAAAGAAAAACACAATCGTTGATATGGTGAAGTTTTCTGTAAGGAAACATCAATGGAAGGAGTCTCCAGTGTCAGATGCTTTGTTACAGTCAGTCTTCAGGACAGAGGACTTTGCACTTTCTGGTTTCCTTGTAACATGACAAGCTCTGGGTTTTTTTTTTTGTTTGTTTGTTTGTTTTTGTTTTGTTTATTTATTTTTTGTCCTTTTAACTTAAAGAAAGAGAAAAAACAGAGGCTGCTGAGGGAATTACTGTTTATATCTGCTAGAATGCAAGTGATAACAGGGACTAACTTGTTTCATGGGCGTGTTCCATGACGTAAAATGTAACTATAACGCATGTTGCTCTTAAATAAAGGGAAATTTGTAATTGTTGGCAAATGACTGTGGTATAAGTGTGCGGTGTAAAACACACAAATAGAGCAAAACATGCTGTTGTAAGAAAAATAATCAACTTCAGGGTGGCAACAGTAAGTTCACTTGACACCAGGCCACATCGCACCACCCAGTCGTTGATTATTTTCCCATAACAGCACACCTACCCCTGCTGAAAAAGGAAAGAAAAAAAACAACAACAGTAAATTCTAATGATTTCCACTACAAATGCCATTACAAACCATCAGCTGTTAGCCATTAAAACCATTACCATTATTGGTCCTTAATAGTATCCACTAGACATAACATGCCACCAATAGAAGGCAACAAATTACCACAGGGACCATTACAGTTTCCATTAAAACCATTACAAATTCTATGAGGCTTTCTATTGGGTTTTCAGCACGGACAGCTTGTTTCTTTATGGTTTACACGTTCAGGGGGACTTTTATTGAGTTTTTTTTTTTTTCTTCATCAGTGCAGGAAGACTCATAGTTTGAAAGGGGGAAGTTTGTGTGTTGTTTTGATTCAGTTCAGTTGTTCGTTGCTTCACAGCAGAAGTGTGTCGGTGTGTGTGTTTGTGTGTGTGAGAGATAGAGAGAGAGAGAGAGAGAGAGAGAGAGAGAGAGATAGAGAGAGAGATCTGTAGAAATGGAGACAAATCGAGCTGCTAAAGTGAGTTCTTTCCTCTTTCTGCATGTTAATGCTGAAGTGCTGTGCAGTAATGAGTAATGTGCAGTGTGTAGATTTACAGAGCAGGAAGCATCCACTCTCCTCTTTACTGAACTTGCATAAGAGTGACTTTGCTAATCAGCTCCTTTTACAGGGCTTACAGATGAATTATTCCTCTGTACACTTTTACTGCACATGATTTTTCTTTACCATAAATATAATCATACATTATTTTGCACTTCCCTGTTAAACCTTTAGTGTTTAGATTTTGGGGTCATGACTATTATTTTAGATAGAACTAGCTTCCTTTCCCTGCTGAAAAACAAACAAAAAAACAATAGAAACCATCACAGAAATTCTAATGGTTTCCACTACAAATACCATTACAAACCATCAGCCATTAACCATTAAAACCATTACCATTATTGGTCCTTAATGGTATCCACTAGACATAACAAGCCACCAATAAAAGGCAACAGATTACCAGTAGAGACCCACAGGGACCATTACAGTTTCCATTAAAACCAATACAATATCCATTAAAACCATCGTTTGTTTGTTTTTCAGCAGGGTTCTAAGGCTAAATTCTAAATAGCACCGTCTTCCCTATATATGTTCACTACATAGGGAGTACACGGTACACTGGGTAGTGTAGTGCACTGAATGTCCAGTAGGGAGCCATTTGTTACTTCACCAAACCTTAAACTTGATATACAGTACAGTGGCTTCTTGGTTGTTTTTCTAACTAAATCCTTTTCACACTCTCAGACATAAAGGTACCGTTAAGGGTCCATTTATGTACCTGTAGTTTGTAGAGGTCGACTGATTTTGTTGATTAATCAGCATCGATAAATGATTGCTGGAACTATCGGTTATCGGCAAAAATCCACACCGATAGTTTTCCCTGGTTGGGTCCGTCGTGGGAGTGACTGAGAAGGGTCCGCTGTCATTATACAGTACGAGAGCGGCCTCTAGAGGCGAAATAAAAACTATCACTGACAAATTTTGTTGTGTTATTTGAAGTGTTTTTTTGATTCATTTTGTATGTCTCTATTTTTATGTTATTTGGAGTGTTCCTTTTTGGTTCAGTTTGGATGTATATCTTTTATTTACTTTAATATTTATTAATAATTCATATATATATATATATATATATATATATATATATATATATATATATATATATATATATATATATATATTTTTCATTTAAAAAAGTACAGTACATTTTCATGGTAGAGTCAGTATTGTTTGTTTTTGTAATAAAGTTTGGGAATATTTTACTTTGAGTGTTATGTTTTCATTCAGTATCAGCTCTTTGTTCTTCATGTTGCTATTTATTTAGGTATATTCTCTAATACTGAGGTCATGTGATAAGGGGGGGGGGGGGGGGACGACTTACACAGTCTCAACTTTTAATATTTTTATTTGTAACTATTTTTGCCAACTATATCCCCCCCTCCCCACTTCAATATTTTGTTTACATTCATGACATATAATCCCAATTACATTCGTTTTAGGTCCAGGATGTAGCGCTACAAAATGTGGGTGAATTCAAAGGGGGTGAATACTTATGCAAGGGTCTGTACAGTTTGCTAGCTGATTAATAAATGAAAGAACGTTGATGATTTACGATTGTCTTCCTGTTCTCAGTTGGAGTTTGCGGTGCAGATGAGCTGTGAGAGCTGCGTACGGGCCGTTAAAGGTGCACTCGAAAAACAGCCTGGTGAGTTAACGGAGTGGTAAATGTTCACTAAATTAAAGTTTGATAGTGTTGTCATCATGTAGTTCAGAATGGAGGGAAATACCAGGCGAGAGGCTAGACATATAAAAATAAATAAGTACATTTTTGTCTGGATTAGTTCAAACATATACGTATAGAGTATTTTTCCTTTTCTGTGGAGGACTATCCCAGACCTTAGGGTCCTTAGCTGAACAAAGTACTCGAGAAAGCTTCACTGTTTCAGGAGATCGGTGATATATACATTATAATTTATCCAATAAGGTGTTAGACAGGATTTTATAGTGAATGCGGAACCTAACAAGCAGACAGTGTAGCTTGAGTAAGACAGGAGTAATGTGCTGTGACATTCTTTTTCTGGCGAAGCTTCTTATTCATGTGCTGCTGCATTCTTCATTTCTTTAAAGTTGTTTTGGATTTAAAAAAACTGAATAAATGTGAATGTAAAAGTTATGGATGTTTTATCTGTTTTTGCAGGCGTGCAGTCGGTGCAGGTGGACTTGGCTCAAGAGGAGGTTTTGGTTGAGACGTCACTTTCCACTCGAGAGGTTCAGGGTCTGATTGAGAGCACGGGCAGGAGAGCTGTACTCAAGGGGATTGGGGGATCAGAACCAGGTTCAGCTCTCATCTCTTATTAACCACAAACATCAGCTCATAATGCAGATGAAGCCTCAGAGTAGAGGGAGCATGAGTTCATTTAGAGTTTGTGAATAATCATGCAGAGCAAATAAATACAGTGAAGTTCTTCTTAAATCCTGACAAAATCAAGATCTTAACTTTCACTATTGTTGTCGGTTCAGTCCTAATCTGTTTGTGTGTTTGTGTATGTTCCAGATCTGGGCACGGCCGTGGCTATGCTGAGTGGGGCGGGGCCAGTGCAGGGCGTGGTCCGCTTCCTGCAGCTATCCGAGGATCGTTGTTTGATTGACGGCACGATCGATGGCTTAGATCCCGGTGCTCACGGCCTTCACGTGCATGAACTCGGCGACCTCACACAGAACTGCATGAGGTACGGTGACCTCTGACCTTTCAGCTTACAGATAAGAATGTGAACATGATTAAAAGGGATTGATAAGTAACTGTAGATTGTAGCTCTAAGACCATTAGCATTACTTGCCATGTATTATATATGTATCATTTATTTATATTTATATTTCCTTTTCTCCTGTCTATCTCTCTCTTGCTGTCCCCTTGTCTATCTCTCTCCTCATCGGTCTCTTTTTATCTGTCTGTCTCGCTCCCTGTCTATATTTCTATCTATCTCTTGCTCTCCTGTCTATCTCTCTCTCCTCAATTGTCTCTATTTGTTTCTATCTATCTGCCTACATCTCTCTCTCTCTCGCTCTCTCTCACACTCTCACACACACACACGCACACAGTTGTGGTGAGCACTACAACCCATTTGGGAAGCAGCACGGAGCCCCACAGGACACAGAAAGGGTACGTTTACTTTTGCTCAGTGAAATTTTAGCCTGACTGTGAGAAACTGGACTCCAGTAGTGATATCATATCGGAGCATACCCTGACACCTACAGGATATTCATGCTAATTTAGTCAGTTCACTTAGCTAATGCTGAACAAACCTGTTAATTTATTCATTTTATTTCAGACCATTTCCTTGGCATAAAACATTAGACATTTCTTCTTCTCTGTAGATTATTGTAATGGCTTAAAAGAACATGTTCAGGAGCACTGTTAGTCTGTTAAAGTGTCCATCAGGTAGGTTATTAGTGAGATGGTACACAGATGGTGTAATGAATGGAGGTGTTTGTGTGGTGCAGCATGTTGGTGATTTGGGAAACGTGCAGGCGGAAGCAGACGGCAGAGCCACGTTCAGACTGGAGGACTCACAGCTGAAGGTAACTAAGTGCTTAACACGGACACAGTACATGCGGAATAAAGATAGTCAATTCAAAATGTACTTGTGTAACACCTTCAGCAGTAAAACAGTGTCAGAGGAGTCAGTGTCAATTAGACAGGGAGCTGGTAAAACAAGAAATAATATAAAAATGATTACAGATGAATATTACCATATTATTACCAACCTGCCTAGCAACTATGGGGTCCTTGAGCAAGACCCTCACCTGCTTATAGGATATTTTTTGGATAAAAAAAAAATCTAATCTTGTCTGACAACATTTGTCACCCTCACCGTGTGTCTCTGTGGACAGGTGTGGGACGTGATTGGTCGATCGCTGGTGGTGGATTCAGGAGAAGATGACCTGGGAAGAGGAAATCACCCTCTGTCCAGACTAACAGGAAACTCGGGCGAGAGGTGATGAGTAATTTCATGTTAATCAGTATGAGACACATATTGAGCTCAGCTTGGAATAATTTCTGGATTTCTACATTGCAAAAAAAAAAAAAAAAAAGACATCTTAGCAGGATAGTATATCATACTTAACTTAGTAGCAAGTTAAAATATCTAGCACTTCCTGTTAGGACAATTACTCATTTCAAGCGTTATTTATTTCTAGAAAGAATCAAAATGATCTGCCAATAGAATATGAAAATGTCAAGCTTAAAAATAGTCAAATATGTCTAGAAACAGGCTTAATAGAGTGCTGCAAGGATGACATATTTTTGTAGGCCGACCCGGAGGTTAGCATCACCCTGGTTCCCTCAACAAAAAGCCAACAGGATTTTTCCATTGGCTTTTGGATTATTGCAGAAATTAAGGTCTGTGATCAGCAAAGGTTTATGATTCTGAGACTTTTGTTTTGTTCGTCAAGATAATATTCACAAATGAACACAACTTTTATTAATTTTGAAGCCTAAATACAATCACCAGAAGTAAAACGCTAAAGTTAGGCTTCACCACTAAACGTCCGATAAAATTTATAGCAATACAATTTGAAAAAAAAAAAAAAAACCTACAAATGGAAAATACTATAAATTGATAAATATACAAGTTGTTAAAAGTTGTTCTGTAGTCCTGTTTAGCCAATTGTTGGCAGCCACCATTTTCAAGACACGTAAAATCTTAACAAAACTACAAGTGGGGTATTACTGATGTATTTTACAGAACTGTGCAAAGGTTTTAGGCACCCTATTGTTTTTTAATACAAACTTTGTTATAGATTTTTTATTTTATGACTTCTACATTATCAAGTCAGTACAAAAAAACATTTTAGATTCCCAAACATTAGTTTTCTAGCACAAAATTAAATGTTACAGTAAAATGTTTGTATGTCATTAAAGAAAGCAGCATATTACGTAAGAGACACTTTTCAGACAAAAAACACAATGAAGGCTGCTGGGTTTTGCTGCAAAAATAAGAAGTAAGTGCGAAAGTCAAAGTCTCCAGAAGAACTGTGTCTGGTTCTGCAAGATGCTCAATAAAACTTACCAGCTCATTTCCTTATAAAACTGCACTAATTGTACCAGAGACCACTATTTTTATTTAATTTTTTATCTTTTTGTCACACCAAATATTGACTTTGTTTCATTTACTACTGTTTACTGCTCTTTATGGTATTTTTTTAAAATGTAGAAACATTTAATTTCATTATTTTGAAGGCATCTTTGCTCTACAGCATTTCTTTGCATGTGCCTAAAACATTTGCACAGTACTGTATGTCGTAGAATAAAACATGAAAATATCTTAAGCTTGTGTTAACCACAGACCTTATTCCAGGCATTTAACCAAAAAACCATTAAAAAGCCCATTGACTTCAGGGCGATGGAACCGGAAGTGCTAAAATGCTAACTCGTTTCCGGGTTTTAGGACTCATTCCTGCATCATTCTATAATCTTGTATTTTTAATAACACAAAGGCTTTTCGCAACTGTAAGGGAATACACCCGCAGTTTTCTATTTCATCTTTATTTACACAACCTTAGTGTATGTGGGATTACCACATGTCGGCTTTTGGACACATTTCCCAAAGAAAAGACCTGAAAAGACCTTTAGGTTTACTTAAAACACACTTATTACAGCCTAAACGCAATTGTTTGAATTCTGTCAATAAACATTTATTATATCATATTCATCATAAGTGGCTTTATAGCACTAACTCTAGGAACTAAAAGTGTAGGAACTAAATGTTTTTGTTTTTTTTGTATTGTAATCTTGTAAGAGGAAATAGATTCATTTGACTATATGCAATATATTTTAGATGTTTTCACTATCTTTTTTCTTTTTTGCAGTGTAACATTTAATCGGTTTGAAATGCAGCTGTTTATATAAATGAACGCCTCATATAAATCCAACACCGTAGTACTAGTACCGTGGGCTTAAAACAAGCAGGGAAGTGAATGAACTGTGGTGTTTACTGTCTGCGTGGAAGTATAACCACAGAATTTGCATTTGCAGGTTCAGAGTACGGTGTGTGCTTACTGCTTGAGTGGGTAGCACTGGTGTTAGAACAGCTGTAAAAAGAAAAAATTTCATTGTTTATCCTCACTAGTATCACAGTTAGTCATAGTAACTGTGAAAAAAGGCATAATGTATAATGATTTTCCTCTCTCTCTCTCTCTCTCTCTCTTTCTTCTCTCTGTGTATCCCAGGCTGGCGTGTGGGATCATTGCTCGTTCTGCAGGCCTCTTTCAGAACCCCAAACAGATCTGTGCCTGTGATGGAGTCACTCTTTGGGAGGAGAGAGATCGTCCAATAGCAGGCAAAGGACGCAAAAAATTCACCGACACACCAGCTGCCAATTTATGACCATGTGACCCCTCCTTGTACTAATGATGAATGTTTGACAGATTGCACTTAAAGGAGAAGAGACTCTGATAAGACCAAAGAGATTATTGATTACTAATCAGTACCTTTTAAACTTTGTTGCCTCGTACTTCCCACGCAGGTCTGCCGCTGGTGGTTTCTGTTTACTAAAACACTGACTGTGCTGTACATTCAAATTCATGTAAAACTGGTGTGGAGAAAAAAAAGAGCCTCATCTGTCTCGGCAGTCATGAGTGCACTGAACCCATTAAAATACAAAGCCATCTCACAGCCGTAAGGGAATGCACTCGCAGTTTTCAATTTCATCTTTATTTACATATCCGTAGCGTATGTGGGATTACCACAGACATGAGTTTTGGACACATTTCCCAAAGAAAAGAACTGGAAAAACTGTTTACTTAAAGCACACTTAAGAGTCTTAATGCAGTTGTTGAATTCCACCAATAAACGTTTAATATATGTGGCTTTATAGCACTAACTCTTGGAACTAAGAGTCCAAAGATAGACAGACATCAGAGAATTTTATCTCTACATTTTTCACAACATTTTGTGGATTCCGTGCGCCATCAGCCCAGAAATGACTCTCATTATATCACATAGGTACAAAGAAGCATGAATTCTGCACATTTTTTGAGGTTTGTATTTTTAGAAATACGTTTACCTTTCACAAGAATTCATAAAGAAACCTTTTTGATTACTGGAATCCAATAACTGCCTTTCCATTATAACTGAGGCTGCATCTCAATCAGCTCCCTAGTTCAGTAGTCAGGGCGCTGATCAGGGAGTCGGCCATTTTAAGTTCTGTCTCAATCGCAAAATCCTTCCAGTGCACTAGAACCTTCGCTCCTTACAAAATCCCACAATGCACCGCAAAAACCAGGGAGCAGCGATGCTCACTGTGTTTCCTTACTGGAAATGATGTCATATTTTCTGAAGCCTCTCAGCTCGAGAAAAGAAAAAAAAAATGGGGGACGAACTCTCAGCCAACTTCATCTACAAATATAAATAGCTTATCGTTGTTGTAGCTCTGAAATGATTATTTACTTTTGCAATTTTTAACTTTATTTGATGTTCTGTATACGGTTTGTTTGAATCTAACGACTTTTAAGTGTTTAATCCACTAGCTAGCCTACGATCCTGCTTGAAATACCATGACAGAAATGTGTGTGATTAAGCTAACAAATTTATATGATGTATAATATCAGAAAGGTATCGGTCCTGCCCGTTCTTGATAAATGCCAGTGGTGACATTTTTCAGTGTGAGTACGTAGTCATGTCGCCACAAATTGAGTCATCCGTGTCCCAATGTTTAGTGAGCCAGGGTCCTTACCAGTGCCCCAACTCATGTACACCATATACTGATTCATGACCTAGTGAGCTAGGGAGCCGACTGAGATACCTGAGTTTTAAATAATCTGTCCTTTTCCCAGTTTAGCGAAATGTGTCAAAATGTTTGTTTGTGGTAATCACACATACAGTACATTTGCAGTATATTATATTCAAGAGTGACATAACAGAAAAACGTTCACCCTTTTGTCGCAAGGTTGAATCCCAACAACGCCACCGCCATCCATGACCGGGAGCCAAGAAAGCAAAATTAGCTGTTCTCACTGGGTGGGAGGGGCATACTCTCTCCCCTGTCAATCACAGTGACACTAGCCAATCGCAGGCATCTGTGAGCTCATGTACAGTATGAGGAAGAGGGCAGATAGCACTTTCCTCGAATGTAGCATGAGGGACAGTTTGTTTGTCTCAGAGGAAGCACGTGTTAGACTTCACCCTCCATGGGTGGTAGCTGTGGTTGATAGGGGGGAGGCGTGGGTGTGTGTGTGTGTGGGGGGGAATTATAATTTCTTTATAATTATAAAGACAGAACAACTCTAATCTTTGGCTAAATTGGGCTAAACCATCAGGTTTTATCTCAGGACTGATGTTAACCCATGACAGACCACCAGCTTTATCAAGCTAAAAGCTCTTTATTAAAAAGAATCCATTGTAAACAATATTATAGTGTTATAATTTATTAATAATATTATTATCGTTTTCATGAGATTCAGAATGTTTGCAAGCTGAAAACAAGAACTGGATTGACATGAAGCATCCCTGTGTAGTCTTTGATGTTCATTTGATGTTTAATCTATAATTAAGTGTATTATTTTCATGTTCCTAAAGCACTGAAGTTAGACTGAAAATCAGTTCAGGATGCACTGATAGATTAACCAGATTTGTAATTGAAGCTTTTGATTTTTTTTTTACTAGATTAACCTTGAAAAGATGCAATGCAATTGAGGTTTATTATGTTAAATAATTTGACTATTCTTTTTGAATGACAAAAAATATTTTTATGTAAAAAGATTTTATTCATTTTCGTCTGAATGCTCTAAAATAGTTGAACATCTAAATGAGCAAAAATCTAATAATCCATGTACACCCTAAAACTGAGATTGGACGTTTTCAAACATAATTAGATTAAATCATATTTTTCGCATTTTAATGCTCAGCATTTTGTGGTTTCTGATCATTAGGAAGATTCTTGCCTGTATATCATTCCTTTAATAATTAAAGCATTCCTCTTCCAAGCAGCTGTGTGTATGTTTCATCCATTTTCACCGTTATTCATTTATGAACTTATTCATTTACCTAATGAACATTTTGTAAAATTATACTGTAGTTGAATCTTTTTTTTTTTTTTTTTTTTTATTTTATTTTATTTTTTTGTATCTTGAGCTTGTTATCTTACTGTGTCTGGAGTTTCTGTGCACGTTCTCTATGTTTCCTCTGGGTTCTCCGGTTTTCTCACACCTTTCAAAAACATGCCAAAAAAAAAAAAAAGATCAACTGCATCTATCTGTGAATGAGTGTGTGAATGTGTGTGCACAAGGTTTATTCCCAGCTCACACCATGTGCTCGGGATCTACTCCAATCCAGATCAGGATCAAGCTGTTACTGAAAGTGAGTCAGGGAGTATAGTGTAGTTATGTATTAGTTTGGTTTAAGTGTAGTGAATCAGCAGCTCTCTCTCTCTCTCTCTCTCTCACACACACACACACACACACCTACACCTACAAATTATATGAAGGACTGGGAAAAATTAAATCTGGTGCTACAGAGAAGCTCTGTGTTGAAAGATGATATGTAAATAAGAGTTTGTGTAGTAGTAAATAATTACATATCTATCTATCTAGTGTATGCATATCATGAATGGGATATCAAAGTGTAAAATTCATTCTCTCTCACTCTCTCTTTCACTCTCTCTCTGTGTGTGTGTGTGTGTGTGTGTGTGTGTATAGAATGAAGAGCGGAAGTAGACCGACCATTTTGAAATCCTGCACCGCCTGGGTAAGATGGAAGATTTCTCTGTTTCTCTCTTCACACTAATGTTCCTAATCTTTATCAGAATATATGTGCGGAAAGAGCGCGAGTGTGTGTGTGTGTTGATTTCCGGTGTGCGCTGTGAGGTGATAGATGATTAAATCAGGTTAAATTTACTGCTGTATGAAGCGACCGAGGCGCGAGGCGGCGCGAGGCGACGCGGGGAGGAGATCCCTGAAATCTTCCTCACACATTGACTCATTCCGTGATTGGGAACCGGAGAGGAAACATAAAGCCAGTGTTTCAGTGTTCGTGTCGGTGCTTAGTGAAGTGTTTAGTGTCGGTGGGTGAAATGGGAAGTGTTACACAGTGCCGAGTGGAAATTGTAATATTCACACAATCTGGTGTCTCTTGTTGCTTTTCTGTTTTGGCGCTATGCTAAGCTCAGTGAATATGGAGCTCAGGGAACGGAGATTCGGTGGCTTTTCTTTAAAAAACAAAACAAAAACACATTAATGTGTGAGCTTTTAGTTGTTAAATAATAAAGAAATGCTGTTCGTTCTTAGGTTTGATCTTTTTTCCTTCGCTCGTGTTTTTTTCTCCTGTTTTTCCCCTGTGCATTGAGGAAGTAGTAAAGCTTGTTTACTTTGTAGCGCTGCGTCATCAGATTGCAGTATTCTCTGTCTCACTCTCTCTGTCTCACTCTCTCACTGTCTCTCTATCCATCTATCTGTCTTTCTGTCTATCTCTCTGTCTCACTCTCTCTGTCTCACTGTCTCTATCCATCTATCTGTCTTTCTGTCTGTGTCTCTGTCTCACTGTCTCTCTCAATTCAATTTCAATCCAAAGTACTTTATTGGCATGATTGTTTACATACAGTATTGCCAAAGCATAAATATAGATAAGAAAGGAGAATTTAATAATAATAATAATAGTAGTAGTAGTAGTAGTAATAATAATAATAATAATAATAATAATAATAGAATAAAATAAAAACAATAATGGGTATAATAAAAATAGAATAAAATATAGTAATTGCAAAAAATAAGTAAATATAAATAAAAATCTTTCTCTCTCTCTGTCTATCTATCTATCTATCTGTCTCACTCTCACACTGTCTGTCTCACTATCTATCTCTATCTAATTGCCTGTCTGTCTCTCTCTATCTCTAGCTATATATGTGTCTCTCTCTGTCTCCTTGTCTCTCTGTCTCTCTCTCTATCAGTTTGACACTCTCATTCTATCTCTCTGTCTGTCTCTATCTATTTATCTATCTCTATCTATCTACCTGCCTCTGTCACTATCTGTGTCTTTCTATCGCTCTCTGTCTCTCCTTCTGTCTGACTCTGTCTCTCTGTCTTTTACTGTCTTGTTCTTTCTGTGTCTGCCTCTCTTTTTATCTCTCTCTCTCTCTCTCTCTCTCTCTCTCTCTCTCTCTCTCTCTCTCTGTTTCTCTTTCCCTCTGTCTTTTTCTGTCTCTCTCTGTCTTCCTCTCTTGCCTGAAATCTGTCTAACATTAACTACATTACTGGCACTATGTAATACACAAAAGTGTAACTGGTGTCTCGTGTGGTTTAGGAGGTTATTTCTTAGTGTTAGGACTCCTTTGTTCTTAAAGCTTGTAGCTGATATTAAAACCCCAGTCAGGAACCTTTGGAAGTGGCAGTGCAGTTTTTTGGCACTGCAGTAACACAACCACAGACACAGCAATGAGGACTGGGACTGCATGGTGAAACAAATCTTCCACATTGCTGGTTGATTGGGGTTTTAAAACATGACGAGGACAAGGTCCACTCTGTCTCAGCCTGAGTTGATAAGATACGGCTGTTGTTTCTGTCTTTCCCACAGTTTACTGCTTTTTAGGGCTGTGAAGGATTCTATCCAGCCATGTCATTTGTATGTCCAGTGCAGATGTTTACAGTGTGGAAATCATCTACTGTTTCTTCCCCAATGTGAGAACTATGTGAATTTCCCCTTAAACATACAGGCACAGCGGTCCAAATATGAACCTTAAACCAAAGATGGACCCTCGGGGTTCCTGTTTCTGGTATAATTTTAAAGATGTCTGCAAGATTATCTGGAACTGATGAAGGAAATGTTGAGCATGAACAACACCCCCATAGTCAGAGTAATAAACTTGTATCAAACACATATTAGAGCTGGGATTAAATGATGTAGATTTAGCTAATACCAAGTAGGACATTAAGACAAGTTCTGTCTTCCTCATTTTCCTTTTCCTATTTCTGTAGCGTGATGGATAAGGGCCACACGGTGAAGCTCTTTGTAGGGAACCTGGCCCTGGACACCACGCAAGAGGAACTGTCCGCCATTTTCGAGGCCTATGGCCAAGTGGTGAGCTGCAGCGTTCTTAGGCAGTTCGCCTTCGTCCACTTGCAGGGAGAAGGCGCTGCCGAACGCGCCATACGGGAGCTCAATGGCCGAGAGTTCAAAGGTCGTAACCTGGTGGTGGAAGAGTCCCGGGGACGGCCGCTCCACTCCACCAAAGTGTTTGTGGGTAATCTGAGCGGCATGTGTACCACAGAAGACCTGAAGGAGCTTTTTCAGACTTTTGGGAAGGTCCTGGAGTGTGACAAAGTTAAAGGTAAGAGAAGTATTTTTAAAAGAAAAAAGTGATAAAAGTAAATAATAAAAAAAGACAATATAATAATAATAATAATAATAATAATAATAATAATGATAATAATAATTAGTAGTAGTTTGTATTGGATGCAGGCTACAACCAGTAGCCATGGAGTATAGGAGTGATGTGAGTAGATTTTGCAGTATGGATGAGGACTCTAGCAGCTGAATTTTGTATATATTGAAGCTGCTGTAAGATAAGATTTGAACCAGGAAAATCTGAAACTCCCAATACCTGATAGACACAAAATGAGTATGTCATAATTTACTGTATCAAAGGAAGCACTGAATATTGATGGCTCAAATTCAGAAGTGTGTGGAGGGTTTTTCACTAAGGTAGGAGCAAGATCAAGGTTCTAAAGAATGGGTGTGACAGTTACCGTTTTAAGAGCAGTAGGGACACAACCCGAAATACAAAACTGATAATGAGATGATGGATGGGCGAGATGACAGAGTAACACTTCTTGAGGAGAAGAGCAAGGTCAAGATCAAGCATGCAGGAAGGTGCATTAGATTTAGAGATAAGATCAGAGATGATGATTGGTGCAGTAAGAGAAAAAGTCGTTAAGAGTTCATCTCGGTTTGATGAAGCGTATCGCTTCTTGTTTGACTGTATGGAGGAACTGTTTTTTTTTTTTTTTTCCTTTCATTAAAGAAGCTGAGAAAAGCAACACAGTGCTGTAAAAACTGGAGACTGCAGCTGGGGGTGGTTGTGGGAGTTTGGCATGCTTTGGATGTGTGACCAGTTCCACTGATTACAGATGAAACTTTGATGAAAGGGATATTTAGGATTGTTCTGTATCTAAGCATGTGATCTGAGTAGGCTAGAGTATGAACACTAAGGCCGTATAAATGCTGTAGGAGCAGACTGGTAGCTGGTTAAGTGCTCTGAACTCGGGAGCAAACC
Organism: Cranoglanis bouderius; assembly: GCA_023630585.1. Taxonomy (NCBI): domain Eukaryota; kingdom Metazoa; phylum Chordata; class Actinopteri; order Siluriformes; family Cranoglanididae; genus Cranoglanis; species Cranoglanis bouderius. Next base: position 7,407,836 of record CM042568.1, read on the forward strand.
ACAAAGAAGAACGGATTGATGGAACGAGTCTATTCTTTGGGCGGCCAAATGATCAAATATGTCAGAGATAGAATTGTCAGGGAGGAAACTTGACAAAGGGTGGATAAATTAACAGTTAATTGTTGTGGTTATTGCAGTAAGAAATAGGAACTTTCTTATTAGGCCCGGTAATAGCAAAACTGAAAATACCTTCAGTGGTTTGATCAAAAACCCCAACCACAGAAAGAGATGGATTTCAGACACAAACCACTGGAGCATATTAAGTCAAATGCAAGACCACAAATTTGAGTAAGTGAATCAACATGTATCAGATTCAAAATCTGTGACATTGGAGAAATTTCTAGAGAAAAATAGGACAATTGAGATTTCCTAGCTTACTAGATAGTTAGGTAATTTAGCTAGCTTATGTTAATCCGTCCCTCCAGGATTTTGCATCTGCAGAAATGAACGCAAAATCAAGCGAACTCTGTGATATTCGGAGGAGCTTGCAATTTTTCAAAATTACCACAGATTTTCCACAGTTTTGGGCCAAGACGCGTCATGTGACGTCATCACAGTGTGCGTTCGGCCAAAGTCCTCTTCGATTCACGTGTGTCGAACATGAGTACAGCTAAAAGGTCTCATTTATCAACAAACATCACTGCAAAAGTTTTGTGCAATTGTGATTTTGCCAATTCAAGTAGTTTTCCGCAAAAAACGATAAAATTTGAAAAAAGCTTTTTCAAGCACAAAAAAATGAACTCCTGTACGGACTGGTTAATGCTTTCATCAATAGTACTTTCTGCTTTCAGAATTTATCTACAGTTTTCTATGCTGCTAAGACACTATCATTTCAAACATCATCCTTCATTTCAAGGAAGTAACTGGCGCAGATTGTAGCTGGTCGTGTACAATAATCGGAAGGCACCCTCATGGTGATGAAATGGCTATGTATTGGACATTTTAGCTATCTACATTTATGCCTTTCTTTTATGTAGTTTAGTTAGTTTAGTTGCTCAATTATGGTAGTAATAGTATTTGAAAATCTCCGGTATTCTGCCGGCTACTAAGTGAGCACCACCAGTTGTGGGATTTTTTAAATATCTTATTAAGTTGCTTGGTATGTCTGGTAGGCATACCAGAAAATGTCTCCTTTAAAAGCTGCATTCAACAGGATATTTCTAAAGACTGGATGTATAGCCAGGAAAAAAAACACTAAAAGTGAGCACGTTTTCATACTTGGCCGTGGATGCTTGAGTCCATGCCCTGGCTTGCTCCTGAGTTCCAGAAAAAAGTGTGAAAACTTTCATGCATACTGTATTGCTGATTCTCTGAATGTGAAGGAAGATCAGCAAAGGTTAACAGAACAATGGCTGTAGGTTCAGAAACTTTCTTGAGGATACAAATTTAAATAGCAACTAAAGAAGGCATGTAAAAGCATTTTAAGAGCCGTTGAGTATGTTTGAGGCTCTTTTTGAACCAGGGTGCAGTCCAGGGGACTGATCTCTGGTCCACTTATCTAAGGTTTCCTAAGTGAACTCGTATGTGAAAGCAGTTCACAGTTGTGGAAAAAAAAACGAGCCCAGAATTGATCCTAGGTACAGATTCATGTACTCACAAAAACATGTGAATAACTCATTATGTTATTCAATCATCTCATTCTTGACTATATAAAGGCAAGGATTGATACATCAACCCTCCTTTTACTCAATTACAGACTGGCACTCTTCTTCCACAGGCTATGCCTTTGTGCACATGGAGAACAAGGAGGACGCGCTACAAGCCATTGAAGCCTTGCATGGCACCTCATTCAAGGGACGTCCACTCTCTGTGGAGTTGTCCAAAGTCCAGCCCAGCAAGCAAACCCCAACTGGAAAGATCCCTTGTGTTAGTTGTGGTAAACAGGGTCACTATGCTGGTGAGTGTCCCAGTGGGAAACCCGCTCTGGAGCAGTACCAGAGTCAAGCGGCGGTGCTAGCAGCTGCTGCCGCTGCCGCTGCAGGACTTCCACTTCAGGTACAACAGAGCGTCCACAACTCGGTCTACAACACCACGACCTTCGACCCCACCTACGCTGCTTTGACTGGCCTGACTGCTGCTGGAGCGAGAGCGGAAGGAGCAGCCGCTGTTGCACCTGCTGTATATGGAGCGCTAGCTAACCAAGTTTACGGAACAGTCGCTAACCAGCTCTACGGAGGCACAATGGCCAATCAAGCTCTTAACACTCAGGCCACCGCAGCTGCTGCACAGGTCTATGGATCTCTTAACCCTGCCCTCTATGGCCAGGTGACAAGCGGAAGTGTTGCAGCTGCTGCAGCCGCCGCTGCTGCCTACGGGCCACAGGTTTACGCACCTGCAATGGCCAACCCTGTGTTTTTAGCTGCAGCACCTAGCATGGAAGTACCTGCTGCTGCTGCCGCCGCTGCTGTTAACCCAGCCTACACGGTAGCTTCAGCCATCTACACAGCCAGCCCAGCTTACAGTGCGTTGGGAGCGGCTGACCCGACAGCCATCTTTGAAGCAGCAAGGGCTCAGTACTTTGCACAGGGACAGCAGGTGCTAGCAGAGCAGCAGCAAGCTAGTACAAAATCTGGGGAAAGGGACAGGAGCCCGCTCAGAAGATCAGCACCTCTGCTGCCTGACCCAGTTATGAAGCCCTTCATGTACCAGAGGGCAAAGCGCAGAGCACTACTGCCTACTCCTGCAGGCCGGGAAGAGGCCGCCGCCCAGGAAGAGGATCTCCTTGCCAGGTGGGTTTAGCTAACTGGTACCAGAGGAAAGGCAAATTTCTGGTGACTTAACAAAACTGTATGCTAGTCATAATTGCAAAAAATACAGCAATATTTACTATACAATATATGGTTTCTTCAAAATGGCATTATCACTGGGTTCCATTTGGAAGTTAATAGAGCAGTCTGGGACAAATTGCAATTACAATTAAAAGATAAACAAGTCTTCACTGTCCAAACCGAAACAATTTAAATAAAGGCCCGAATCAAAGAAGCTAGAGTGATCCATTGCTTGCCAGTGTTGCAATTCAGTTTTTCTAAGGTTGTTTTTTAAAATAGTGAGTGATTGCCAGTGATTGATGTTCTTTCTGTTGCAGACAGGTTCCTGTAAATGTAGAAATTAATTAAATATATAATATCATAATATCATAAGCTGTAAGCAAAGATTAAGCAATTATGGTGATATAAAAACTTTTTGTATTGGCACGTGTCTACACAAAATGAGGATTTTGACACTATTTGACTGTTTGGTACAGATTTACCATTTGTGTATGGTGTGTGTCCATGTGTGTGTCTTTTCTATGTTCTCTTTCAGGTACTACGCAGAGTACTATCAGCAGTACCAGCAGCTCGCCCAGTACCCACAGTACCCTACACTTCATTATCAAGCCCCAAGCCCACTGGCAGCGATGCCTGCCATCCCCACGCTGTCTGCAGTTCCTACTGCACTCGACTCGCTCAGGCCAGTGCTGCCCGCCGGCCCCGTGCCTGCCACTGCCGCCATCGCCGTGGCAACATCCCGCGTGTATGAGCCGCCGCCGATTCCGCCGTCGCGCAAGGAGCCCCTCCTGCGCCGCTCCGAACTCGCCCTGCACCCTCCCGAAACGCCCTTCCGATAGTGTGCACTTCCTCCCACTGTCCCCCCTTCTCTCCTCGCGCCATGTCTCTGACTGTATGTGTGTGTGTGCGTTGTGTGTGGACAGAGTGTGTCTGTGGTTTCTGTAAGTGGGGGAGAAGTCTCTGTGTGTCTCTGTGTCTGTGTCTGTGTGTGTGTGTGTGTGTGTGTGTGTGTGTGTCTGGGTGCCTTGGCTTTTAAGGACTGGAATATCTGACCTTGGTCCTGATCACACACCCGGTGTAGCGAGTCAGGGTTAGAAAAGGGAAAGTGCACATTTTTAATCATACACAACCTACAATGTAACATTTCAAATCTCAAACCGTAAAGCTGTAGACAGCTTTAAGGTGTAGGCTAAACTGTTAGCCATGTGATGTTTTATGTGTTTTTATATATATATATATATATATATATATATATATATATATATATATATATATATATATATATATATATATATATATAAATAAATAAATTATATATATATATATATATATATATATATATATATATATATATATATATATATATATATATTAATATTAGCCTATGAATGATCCTGTACTTGAGATTTTTAAGATTTGCTTGAAATAATTAGAGGAAATATAAACCAGTTTACGTTTATGTCTGTACATAAATATATAAACACACATTAATTAGATGTCGATACATTTTTAATGAATGTTTACTCCCCGAGGTGTGTGAAGTGCAGGACCAGGGTTTGTCACTGTTTTTGTATGTGTGTGTTTGTCCTTTGTGTCTTCGAGACAGTGTATGTGTGTTGATGTCAGTTGCATTGGATGCAATGACAGAATGACAGGCACACACATGGATCAACACACACATGCATTTAGGGAAACTGCCTTGATTTTTTTTCTACCACGATACATACACACACACCCTTCACATCCTGAAAGAGAGAAAAAAAAAAAAAGAAAACGATCAGTGATGACGTGCATCACTCCTCCCCATCCCACAGCACCCCTCCTGAAAGCTGAAAGACACTGTGAATCCTCTCTGCTTTTATTTGTTTTAATGTAGCTACAGCAATCAGCATGGTGAGAAACAGGGAGTAGCCTAATTTGGGAAAGATAAGATGGCTAGATGTGCCACGTTAGCTGGGATCGGTCCTTTAGCATTTTTAGGCAAATTGGACCTTCCATTCATTGACTTAACTGCCATTTTGCATAGAAGATGCATTTAGGAAGTATCTTATTGATGATTATCATGTTTTTTTTATGGAATGTACTAAATGGGACTCAAGCATCTTAAAAAAAAAAAAAAAAAAGTCTCCATAATCTTTGTTTACAGCCATGAATGAGAAGTAGCTTTTTACAGAATGAACGTTTATAGCCAAAATCTCTCTCTCTTTTTTTTTTTTTAAACTCAGTGGCTTATTATTCTTATGCCTTATTAGAGAAATGTATAAAAGTGTGCTATTGTTTGATTGTAGTCTTAAAATGTGAAACTAGATGGAAGCTAGCACAATGAGAGTGCTATATGTGGTGTGGGATTAAAGGAAATGGGAGATCAGTTTCTTTCAGTCTTCTTTCCCATTCGCTGTACAATATCACTAGACTGCCCCTCATCCATCCTCCATCTCTCTCCAACTTTCTTTGCATCTGTCTTTAACTGTGTGCCATCATTATCATCATCATCATCTACCTTACACTTACCTACAGTACACAATGAATGACCAGTGTTAATGGGAATGTCTGAGAAAATGTCTTCATTTGTGTAGTTTGTATGTACAAATACTACGGAATACTAAGGGTCTATGCATGGGCTTTAGAAAATAAATATAGTGTAACCAAGTATATAATAAAAATGTTTGATCCGTATGAAAGTAAAGGGAGAAAAGTGTTTGGGTTTTGTTTTTACCGTTTTTCTTTGTGTTGATGTTTCATAATTGTTTTTCTTCTGTGAAACGACCAGACTCAAATGAATGGGAGCCTTGAGAGGAAGTGAAAGGACTAGAGACTGCCCCCTGTCCCTCTTGGTTTCTGTGGATGGGGTAAGTTGGGGGTGACCCTCGCTTTGTCCCCTTAGCTTTACCAAAGCCCCAAAGGAACTGCACTACACAACGCTGTACCCTTTGAGTAAATAACTACCCAGCGCTACGCTCCTAAAACCTCCACAATGCGAGTTTGCTACACTGGCCGATGTTTAGTTTCTTTTTGGGAGAACAGCACTGGTTTGGAGATGTGGTGAAGCTTTGTGTGTACCACTTAAGTATTGTGCAATGGCTCTCGGAGACCTTGTACCTGACAGGGTACTTGAGCGGGTCTTGAGAGTTGTTCAGCTGAAGCTTTGGTTTCTGTGATATGTTGGATGTTGTGCATGTTATATTTTGCCTTTTTTTTTTTTTTTTTTAAATATTCCAAATCCCAAGAGCGAATCTTTCTGACTCCACTGTCCCGACTGAACTAGGTCCCCCAAAGGAACTGTGGACGCCGTTGGTGGGGTGAGGACAGTTAGCGTCGCGCAATGCACAGGAAGCTCTCTCTGTCTCCATGCAGGTAAAAAGCACTGTGCTTCGCCCCACCCCCCTTCCTCTCGTCCACTTGATCGCGCCTGTACCGAACATCTGCTCTTCTCCCCCACTACCCCACCTCCTCCTCTAGTCTCCACTACTCTGTCAACATCACCACAGCCAATGGGGATCCTCCTTGGGCCCAAGTTACGCCACAGTATTTTGCTGAAAGAAAACACTGACAGGTTTTGCTTTGCAGCTTGAGTGACAGCAGGGGCTAACAGTTTGCTGCTGCTTCTGTTGGGCTGATATTCATGTTGCTGCGAGTGAAGGGTGAATGGTAGTGCCATGAAGACTGGGTGAATGTTAGCAGTTATAGCTGATGAGTAAATGTGTGTATGTGTGTGTGAAGTGGTGGCGTGACTGACTGAAGCTGTTGCTATAGTGAAGAATGCTTGGGTCTTGGTGTGTTCAGCGTCTCAAGGCTTGGCAGATGTGGACTTTGTTCAAGAGCCCCACTTAGTATATCGCCGATCTCGCTTGTCCCTCCAACTCTTCCTTTACACCCTCCCTTTTTTCCACCCGGCCCCCTTCCTCCCCCCCAGACCTTCCTGGAGTTTGTTCGCCGTACACACACAGCTTGCCGCCGTCCTCGTCGCCTTCCCAAAACCGGCTCTCTTGAGTTTGTTCAGTGTTACGCACTTGCTGCCTAACCGCCTGAACGCACCCCTGAAACTTCCCCTTTGCTGGACATGCTCTGTCAGGCACTTAAACTGATAGTTCACCCTAAAGCAACATCGGACTCTGTAACTAGAGCTTCAGACAAAAACGATATAAGGTTTTGCCCTCCCATCAAGAAATCACAAGTTTGATCAACCAGCCTTCCATGGCCAAAAGTCATAACTGGACCAGTGTGGCTGCAGGATTTCAATCCAGTCAAGCAGGAGCCACACCTGATAGTCGATTGAAGGCAAGGATCAGGTGAATAAAAAGAGGAATCACCTGTGACTTCTGCTTCTTTGGAATGAAAAACCTGCAGACACACCATCCCTTTGCTGATAAGATTGGACACCCCCTGCTCTAAACAAAGAACCTTCCAGGTGGATCCTTTCTCTACAAGTATACCGTGATAATCAGAGTGACAGTAGCCGTATGATGGGTCAAACGTCTGTTGGATAATGGATGCAGTAGAGAGCTCTTCAATGTGAGTTCTGCCTTCTCATGTTGCATGAGCAGGAGTTCAAAAAGATCTGGTGGCTTCATGTGTCTTACATCACCTATGTTTTTTTTGTCTAGAGTTCTAGTTGCTGATTCTGAGATTTTGGGTGGAAAATCATTTTAACGCCCTCCTGTAGGGCTCTTAGTTTAAATCCTGTGATTACACATTGACAGTTGAAAGCCACCCTTCACCCCTAGAGGGTGTGTTAGTGTCAGATTTTGTTCCAGAAGACCTAATCCAATCCAGTAGACATGAATTAGGTAAGTCAGGTCTCCCTTTTATGGGTAAAACTGGAACAAAAGGCACTTCCTGTAGATCAGCTCTTTCACGGGTGTCATTAACTGTCTTCAAGTAATGTCCACCCAAAGTATACACCAGATGTTGAGTTTATTGATGAGCATATCAAAGGGACGTGAGTGGGACTCCAGGTGTATATGAGTGTAACGTCTGGTGAATACTGACTTGAAGATTAGTGAATTTGGTTGACACTTGTACAGATGTCATTTGTGTGAGGGTGTGCCTACCTTTTAACCCAGTTCCTCTAAACTCCTTTTGAAAGTGTTGTAACTTTGTGAAACGAGTCTTGTTTGAGTTTTCAGCTGACACTGAGGAGGACATCTCAAAATAAGAACACTGATCTTTTGACCAGCTTCCGAGCCTGCCTATGATTATAACTGTGTTTCATAGAATGTTACTGGCCTTTTACTTTTATTTATTTATTTATTTTATTTTATTATTTTTTTTAATGGCTTTCTCAAGGGTTCTTTGCACAGTTAAGGGTTCTAGCTTCCAAAATTCGGTACCCAAGTGGAACTTTTCCTGAAAGGGAGATCCTCTGTTGTAGGGTTCTACATAGGCTATGATCACAGCACAAGCTTCACTGCACAATTCCAATTTTTTTGCTCAGATTGGATCTGTCTATCTTGATGGTTCACATCCGTAACCACAAGTGATGCATTTCTCATCTGAAACACCCTGCATCAATTTCTTGGGTCACTACATTATCGTGTAGTGGTTTTGGTAAGTTCCAGTTTTGCTTGAATCGTTTACCCAAATATCACAGAAATTACCAAATTCCCCATACTTCCACTGGATAATGACAACAGTGGCATGAATTCCCATCTGACCCATCTTATTGTCGCATTGCCACATATCAGTTATGCATCCAATCTATGACCTCATATGAAAGTTTCTCAGGTCAAGATTGTATTTTTATCTCCACACAGTTCTGGAAAAAATCAGATCTATGTCACAATAAGGCAGAAAATCTGATTTGGGTCACTTCAACCTGGTAATGTGAATGTAGCCATAGAGCCTAGAGAGGCAAACTGAGAAAACCTTAAAGGTACTAGATGGAAGCTTTTATATTCTAAGAGCATAGATCCACACTCTTACTCTGAGAAAAATGTTTAGCATAGACCAGTGTGAGGTCAACTGTGAAGACCTTAAACCCTTTATGTGGAAAGACTTGTAAGACAGAACCTTCACTATAAACCACCTGTAAGTCCATTTTTATTTTGGGGCTGTGACTTTCTCAGAGTCGTATTCATACACGCATACACACACTTGTGCTGTGTCATAGGATTTCAAACAGCTGAGTTGGTAGGAAAACTGGCCCTGAATTACCCTGCCATTTGAGAAAGGATAAACAGGTAATTTAAAAAAAAAAGGGGCTGTATTAGGGGCATTCAACCACAATTTGTAAAGATATAGTTATAATAAATTCCTTGCATACAAAGGTCAGGATAAGCATGAAATACTATGAAATCAATGAACTGCCTTCAGATAAATAATTTACATAAATGCATGTGATTGACTGCGGCAAGCCGCATCAGACGATCTGCTACAGAAGCCACAATGGTTCGTGTTTAAAAAGTAGAGCTGCATTACAACGATCATTTTTTGTTTTGTTTTTTTCATATTGTTTGGTCCTCTGAAATACTTTGCTGTGTCCGCATCTGGACCACAGTCTGCCAGTAGATGACCCCTGGGTTAATGGCTTTTTGCTTTGTCCCACTTGGTAACCACTTAAAATTTCTATAGAGAACCCTATACATGTGGTTTTACAAAACATTTCAAGTACACACCCTAAAGAGATCTAGAACCATCAACCTATCTAAAGAACCCACGAGAAACCCGTTTCCCATAAGAGTGCGGAGAGAAGAAAATAAAGGTGAGTATTCTCTAACATATGATGGAATATCTCACACAATATCTCAGCATGACAGGAGATCTGTGCTTACTTAGGAAAATATAAATGTTTCTATGGAGTGCTCCTTGAGAGTGGAGTTTAGTGTGTTAACACTGACCTCTGACAGCAGTCTTAATGTTTCCTACACACTACACCAAAGGCTCTTTCCTCAGCTTGATGCTCTCTGACAGCTAAATGGCTGCCCCCTACTTTTCTCCTTTTACTCTTGTTGTGCACATTATCACACAGCCTGTGGTAGCATTTACTTTAGCCATTGCTGTAAGAAATCCATTTTTGCCAGTTATCTACATAGTTGTAGCTTTTTGTACATTTTTTTCCCCCTACCAGTTCATCTTCAGTTCAAATATGCCTTTTTTTCTGTGACAATAAACCAAGCAGTTTTTGTCACAGGGATTAGGATGTGTATTGCCCATAATTATACCACTCTGGAGATGGTGGGGTAAATGCATGCTCTATAATAATGTTAACTGCACCAACTTGGTGACTGGATAAATGTAATTACTGTTCTACATCAGCTTATGCATACACACAATTTGTTGTCGCATGCAAACCTATAATAAACTAGTCCTATAAGAAAACTTGTGCATATTGTTTTTCTTTTACTTCTAAAGCTTTTGCGTTGCTTTTGAATGACCACAACCAAATGTAGGTTAACGTTACATCATTTTTTTCCATTGTCACTCTCAGTGCTCTGTTTCTGTGTTATAATTCAGATGATCAGTTTAAAAGACTGAATGTCCCAGAAAACATATTTCCCACAGCACTCAAGATGGCTTCCCACAAATAAGTCCCCATGTCCAAAATGGTGCCCTACTCTATTTCCTACAAATGCCAAGTGACTATGGGATTTCTGTACCTTTTTAGAAGACATCAACAGGACACAGGCTATTACACACAAGCTATGAGTAGTCAACAATAAGCAAATACTTGGTGTCCAGCAACTTACTACAGAAATAACAGGTTTTTGTTCTATTCATAACACGTGCTAATGACTTAATGCTTAGGTCTGATACACATACAGTAAATAATCTACTCTGATTTTCCTCTCACTTCGTGTCAATACATTTTATCAGAATATTCTTAACCACTGACTTGAAAACTAGGCTGTCTCATGAACATTTTAAATTGAACATTTGCATATTTAATATTTAGAGTATGTTTTGGCTTCATGAAATTACTCATGATTTTTCCCCGTTACTTACGGAGGTCCACAGTGTTCCACTTTAGGTCCTCTGCTCTTATCCCTGTAAGTGTTACCTTTAGGTCATATCCTTAGGAAATATAAAAAAATGTAATTCCTTCCAAAATGCATGGATCCTAACTTTAAAAAGGGAAGAAGAAAAAAGCACATATCTATGTTTTAAACAATGGATAGATTTAAAATTCTGTAAAGACTGGAAATGGTCTAGTATCCAAGTAGCTCACTGAAAGCCTGCCTGTTGATGTTCCAACAAGTCATTCAACAGAAATACCTTCTGTTAAAATACAGAAATAAATAGAACAGCCCCCCATACCCTACCAATTTTTGTTTTATGGTCAAGTATATTATGATCTGCTGTTCTTTTAACAGCAATGCATATTTCACTACCTGCTTGTCAAGCACTTTGAGTTAATACACTATGTGGCCAAAAGTACAGTATGAGAACACCTGACTATCACACCAAATCTGGTTC
>CM042568.1:7421515-7661515 GCA_023630585.1 Cranoglanis bouderius
AGTCATTAAACACACAATTAAAATAAAATGTTAAAAAAAATCGGCACAAAAATTCTCGGTTTTTGTCGTAAATTCTTAGGAATCGGTTCAAAGAGGAGTCGTTCGACAAGAACTGATTCTTTTGTGAATCTTTTGGACTACTGGAGCATTCTCAGTGTTGTCTTGCCGTGTGCACCCCACCCTCGCCCTACACCTCATGAACCGAGCGACCAAATATATCCAGCCCTCCAGAACCTATATCAGCACACACATTAAAAGCCTTTCACAGATCAATAATGCACAGGGTTGTATGTTTATACTGTTCTACACAAAGTGAGGAAATGAAATGTGTGGTGAAACACCAAGCAACACACCATCTGATATTCACAGACTAATGAGTTATCATTTCAAAGTCTCACATGGTAACATTACAGTAGCTGAGTGTTTATTTAACCAAATGTCGGACCAAAGGGGTTGTAATCTGGCCACACAGGCTTGGTAATCAGCAGGTGGGACGCAGGGTCGAGCCCGACAGGAGCTGTTTAACTGAGTGTCACAGATGTCACTGAGTGACATCAGCATGTTCATACCAGGAACAAGTCAGTGAACTGAGCAAACCTCAGGTTTATGGCGGCATCAGGTGCACACGTTTGTTTCGGCCAGAAATAGAAACAGGTGGCATTTATTACCTGGCCATTATACATACATGTTTATATGTATGTATGCATGTATGTATGTGTGTAGCCGGTTTCTAGCTAAGAAGATGTCTAAAAAGTTGTGTCTGTTCAGAAAGGAGGCAGAAAAATGTCCTATGTTATTAGCGGTGTTATGTGCATTAGTGTAAAGATTTTTTTTTTTTTTTGCGTTTCCTCCCCCAAAAAAACAGTACATCCTTTACAAGTTGTGTAAAATGCAGTGAAAGTTATCACAGATTTAAACAAATAGTCCAACACTGCCGTTTAAAAGAACAATCGTTTTTTAAAGTGTGTAATATAAAGACAAATTTATACCTGCAGTTTGTCTTCTTTCTAGATGTTGTCCGTCTGTTAACATCTAGAAATGTTAGATCTGTAAATGCTGAATGCTGACATCGAGGAGAGACCACTTTCTGTTTTTATGGACCAAAAGTTTGGAATTTGCTGCTGTTAATCAGACAGTCAGGGAGTAAGACCTTGCTAAAATATTTGTTTATCAATTTATTCATTTACGTATTTAACAGTTTAATGTCACGTATCAGCAAACGAGTCCGAATGAATCTCTTTTTGTTTGTCTGTTACAGTGAAGTCACTTTTTCAAATTCAAATTCATCACCGTCTCATGTGCACGCGCACACACACACACACACACACACACACACACACACACACACACACACACACACGCACACGCACACCTAACTCTAAATAGGGTTGACAGAGGTGAAAGATCTCGACAGATGGCTGTTCTCAGAGAGAGATGCTTGGAGAAGTCCAAGGCTTCATTACACTCTACGAATAAACGTGTCCTAAAAATAATCCCAAACCTTACGGCTGCTCCTCCTCCAATATCCCTCCTCTGTTCTCTCCATCCTCAAAGCTATCGTTCCTTCTCTATCACTCTTTCTCGGCAGGGCAGAGTGAGAAATAACGACATGACAGGTGTCATTATTACAATCAGGCTAGTATATGAATGACGAGACTTTTTTATTTATTTTTTTTTTTTTAAGAACATGAACATACTGAGATATCTACAGAAAGGCTAAAACTTAGTGTAACAGTTGGTTAAGTTTCTCTGCTAAGGAATTAGCTGCATTAGCATGCCCTGATGGTCTGTAAAGTTGCTCCCTCCCTTTTAGTGTCTCGGTGTCGGCCTTTCAGAGCAGAGATTCCCCACACACTCTTAGCTATGTGGAGAGCAACTTCAGGAGCTGATATCATGATATGAATATAGAAAGGGCATCATTTTGTGGTGAAATGAATATGAAAGGGGGGCTTTTGCACCTGTTCTTGCCCCTACCGACACATTTCAACACAACACACACACACACACACAGTGAAGTCTAAGGAGGTTGCTAAGACACTTTTTTTTTTCTCCAAAGAGCTATGCATTTAATTTGATTTTAGTAAATCACAATTCCTCATTTGTTCCTCATGTTGCGATTGTCTGACCAATCACATTGCTCTCTGCTTCCCGAACAGGTTAGGACTAAAGTCAAAAATAAATGATCACTAGATAAGGAAGGCTAGACTTATAATAGCCGTGATTACGCGTGATCGGGGCATTATTCTGATTCACACAGATTTAAACATTTGTTTACATAGTACAGTGCGAAAGGAAAAAAAAATATTGTCTGTTCATTTAATTAAAAAAATACTAAAACTGGCTGAATAATTGTGAAATCCATGATGATTATTTCGGCCATTATTCGACAATCCCCTTCTTCATCAGCGACGACTCCGCAGGCAGCAGAAAATAGACGTGACTTTTCTCAGCACAGGCCTGCTGTTGACTTGTAAATTTTGAGCTCCAATTCTCATGTCCAGGCCTTTAAATAGCAGCAGGTCTCCAGTATCTCTACCAGCATAGAAGTGCACTGTGAATGGGATTAATACTTAAATTTTTAAAGATCGGTAATGTCTGTTAATGTATAGGCCATGCACAGGTCCATAGGTGAGCCCTGTAATTTAAGTGAGTAACGTCCATAAAGATGATTAGTTTGGAAATCAGAGACTTGTGCTGTAATAAATTTGAGTTAATGACTTGCATCTGCTTTTACTGTAGCATTAACGAGGAGCCGATGTGTTAAAGGTTAAAGGTTGCAGTACATAAATATACAGTACAGGATTATACAGTACACAAGCATTTCATTTTCATTACTCTACAATCGAATTCTAAAACCTAATTAAAAACATGAAGTCACTTTTTGTAAACTATAAATATCTGTCGAATAGCCCAGACCGAGCTCCTTATTAGTCTGTAGAAATGTGTACACACAAGGGAACAAATTCATTTAGTGAAGTGAAGTAGATCAGTCCTTCGGTGCCAGTCAGTGACGCAGGAAAGGTTCACATCCAGGTTCCTGGCTGAGTAGAGTTACAACGTTTCCAGTGATTAGCAGTATGTGTGCAGCGTGCAGTTTAAGGGCCGTGAAAAGACCGATTTCTCATAAAGACTCGACAGGCATGCTCGTTCAAAATATTGTGTGACACTTTCAAGCTTGGCTGTAAGGTTGAGTGTGTGTGTATGTGTGTGTGTGTGTGTGTATGTGTGTGTACACTCAGAAGATCATTTCATGTTGCATCCCAGTTCAGTTTGCTGTCTGATATTCATCCTAAAGTATGATACGTAGTTCTGCAGTTCTGCAATATTAAGTTTTAAGGAAACGAAAACAAATGAGAATTTTTACCTCCTGATTGAGTGATTAAATATTTATAGTTAAATATTTTGATAATATCCCAAACTGAAAGTACATATATTTACATGCATGTAGGTACAGAGCAAATATATAAAACACACATAGTGTGACAAAGTAAGTCTATGCAATCAATACATATGTCTAACGTGTGACATTATCTAAGTTGCTTTAATATACTTTAATAATATACTTATATTAAAAAAAAAATACTGATACTATACAAGTTGTATTACTGTACTTTTAATATACTTATATTTTAATAGCATCCCAGATGCATATCTGTTAAAAAAATTATTTATTTGTTTGTTTGTTTATGATTGATTGAATAATTTGTTTGTTTTTTATATCATATATGTTGTATTGCTATACTTTAATATAGTAATATTTTAATAACATCCCAGATGCATATAAGTTTTACAAGTTATTTTTCTTTCTTTCTTTCTTTCTTTCTTTCTTTCTGGATTTTAGTTAGTTATTTAGTTATATCTGATATCATCTAAGTTACTTTAATATACTTTTAATATACTTATAATTTTTTTAAAATCTCAAAACGTGATGCATTTTTTATTATATTAACTTTATTAGTTAATGCATTAGTTGTTTGTTGTTTCATGTTATTTTAGTATACTTTAATATAATTCTATACAAAACATCCCCAATTTAAATGTTTTTTAAATAATATTAACATTATTTATTTGTTTACTATATATATATATATATATATATATATATATATATATATATATATATATATATATATATATATATATATATATATATATATATATAAAATTTTTTCGCTCAAGATATTATTTATTGTTGCAGATTAGTACCATTGTTGAACCGAAAGCTCTCACTTCATTTTTTAGTTTATATTGAAGGGATGACCTTGTGACATGTTCACCTTTGTGTGATTGAGTCAGGCAGGAACACACTCGTATAGAATATACGCTATATATCAGTTTCACTTCTGTCATAGCAATATACAGAGTATCACTGCTGCTATTTTCCACCTCTCTCACAGCGATATACGATATTGCGCCTCTGCTCTGTTCCTCTCTCTCACCAAGGGGGCTTGACACCTCGGTGGTCTCTGAAGTCTTACCTAATGCCAATATCAGTTCAATTACTTGCTGTGTCTTTCTCTGATACTTAAGTGGCTGTTTAGACTCTGTGTTTCATTCGTGCAAGGTCAAACACACTGGTTATATTTATGATAATTAGCTCTGGTGAAAAAAAAAATGACCAGTGTCACCACGTGCCCATGGTTATGTTTCTGCAAATAACAAAGTTTGGGGAGGATTGGGTTGTTTGGATTGTTTGGAGGTCCACCTCTAATAAAGCTTGTTTTTTGATTTATTAAGATCAGGACACTTTTATTTTTGTCCATTAATGATAGCAGGTCTTAAAGTTTTGAACACTGCAGCTCCAGAAGGTTAAAGGTTACGTTCTATGGCTTTCTAGCTACAAAAATACCAAAAGCACAGAGGATGTGATATGGCTGAATGTGAGGAGGATCTTCATGCTGGGTGTGGTGTTCATTAAGCGGGAATCCCAGCCTAGATCTCAAGGGGACGTTGTAGAGAAAAAAGGTGTGTGTATGTCTATGTCTATGTCCATGTCAGCTGATGCTAATGTGTTTGAAGCGAATCAGTATCGATGTGTTACCAATGTGGTACTGATGTCATCATGCATCCCTAATACTTACTTGATTGAAAGAGAGAGAGAGAGAGAGAGAGAGAGAGAGAGAGATTGGAAAAAAACAGAGACAGAAAGAGAGACGTCAGCTCAAATATCAGTTACTATTCCAGAAGTCGTGGCCTTGTAGGGCAGCTGCTATAAACTACAGCCGAATGCACTGAGGCCTCAGGAAGGGCTTACGTGTGTGTCACTTTTTTATGCTGTGTGTGAATGCGGTCATGAATTGAACGGAACATTAATTTGTAAGCTTTAAACTCGTATAAAACCCATCACTCCGCCTTCTAGACATGTGATGATATTATTCTTACGTTGTGGTCATTGATTGCTGTATCAGACTTTGGTCGACTTGAGATCTTCTGTTCCTGGGAATAAATGTAACTGCATATTAATATCTTGGAAATATAAGGCTTTATATGACAATTTTGTGATTTTAATATATTGACCTCTATAAGTTTAATCCACAGTCAAAGCAAAATCATGGAAAGGCATTTCTACTTTAATTAAAAAAATTCGGTGTAAAGAATCTCACATATATTCCATGTCATGTAAATAACATTTACAGCAGTAACACATTTCCTGTTGTTGTTGTTTTTTTCTTTAATTGTTCACGTTTAAACTTAGATTTTTATCAGACTCAAATCTGAACACATAGCTTTACTGAGATCTTTGTTTCCTTGCATAATTTTCAGAAGTGTCACAGTGAACTGATGTCATAGTGAATAAAAATAGAGTAGCGCTCTAACCAATAACACGTCATCTAGTGTATGTAGTCATTGCAAATTATAGAACAGAGATCTTCATTGTTTTGAATATTACTGTATATGCTATTAACATAAAAATCGATGGTTTTAGTTGCAAACTTATGCAAAACAAACATTTTATTCCAGGAAAAATATATTACATACTGTTATTAATAATGAAGTGTGCATGTAAACTTTTCTAGAGGCTATATCTCAACTAAAACTGACGAGCAGCAGCTTTCCCCCCCAAAGCTCCTGGTGGTTACTGTAAAGGTCTCACATTCAGTTTGGTGGCACAAAACAATTCTTACACCTTATTATAACATGGCCACACTTAATTATCTCATTCTCACACTTTTCTATGCTGCGGCCACTAGGACTGATGAGATATGAGATATAATATCGATATTGTGATCAATTATGCCACAATTACCAGAGATATTGCAGATATCATGATATATTATTATAATAATTTGAATTCTTTTTTTTTAAACAAGTGCAAACAGATTGGAAGCAGGTGATTTGATGTTAAATCTTAAAAATGTTTACATTTTGCCCCCCACACCCCCCCCCCCCCAAAAAAAAAAAAAAAAAAAAAAATTATATATATATACATATAATAATTATATATATATATATATATATATACACACACACACACACACACACACACACACACACACACACACACACACACACATATATATATATATATATATATATATATATATATATATATATATATATATATATATATATATATACACACACACATATATATATATATATATATATATATATATATATATATATATATATATATATATATATATATATATATATATATATATATATATATATATATATATTGTGATTCATATTGTATGTATACATGTATTTAGTCATATCGCCCACCCCAAGTGGCCATTAGGATCTTGTTCCCATGCTTTAAAAATATTCCCATATTATTTTTTATTAAGTCGAGATGTCACCTCCGTAATTCTGGCCAAAATGTTATTCTTCTGAAAAAGCTTTATCCAATACATGACAGGTATTTTGTTAAAGATTAATTCTGATACACAATAGACTCCATTACACTTCACTGTCCATCGCTGTGCTCAGTTTGAAGTGTGTAACTCCTGATAGAGAGAGACCTTTCAGGTTACCATGGCAACCTTACCCTCCATCAGGGACAGTGTTTCTCCTGAGAATCTGATTGGCTTATTTGAGGTCACATGACCGGGGTGGGAGCCGTCAGTGAGGCATCAGTGAATCCAAGCTTTAAACTGAAGTGAACTGAGTGTGGAGCGGTGGAATGACGAGGAAGCTACTGAGAGAAACTAGTCAGTAAAAAAAAAGTCACTTCCTGTTCGTCTGTTCTCCTGAGCAGTGATGAACTCAAACTCCAAATTGGCCAAAAGTATATCCAATTTTTTCCCCTTGTTTTCTTGGTATATGACAACATAGGAAACAAATGAACAGTACAGATGTCTAACTGTAACTGTAACTTTAAACAGATTTAGAAAAGCACTCTATCATTATAACACGGTTTTTATTATATAGTATTTAATTATACTTTATAAAATGTAAATCCAATTATATTGCTATTTAGTAGCATATGTAAGACACAGACACCAGAGACATTTCTCCTTCCTGTTTGTTAAAATGGTAGTGGTATTGCAATAGAGTGGTGTGTGTGTGTGTGTGTGTGTGTGTGTGTGTGTGTGTGTGTGTGTGTGTGTGTGTGTGTGTGTGTGTGTGTGTGTGCACTATTTTAAGAAACCTACAGTGTTTCACAAGCTGCTCTTACTCAAGACTCTCTAAATGTTAATGCATTATTTAGTCATTTGGAACATTCGTATTTAGAGAGACTTACAAAAATACACACAGTGAAGTGATATAAAGTTCTGCAGGAATCTTTCGGAATCATAACTTGCAAGATAACACGTTACTGTTGGTTTGTATAAGTGGCACCTCGAATTAGTCATCAGCTAAAAATGCACAAATTCAAACCTAAATGTGGACGTTTTCTGAAATACAGGTAACAATGCAAAAAAAAAAAAAAAAAAAGAAGGAAGTGTTGTGCTGGATATGGTGTGACACAGCGGGTCATTAGGCCATTACCGTAGGAATTTAAGGAGGAATCAAAACCACTTATCTATGATGCTGCATTATTTCAGAAGCTGTTGCCTCTCCACCAGCTGATAAAGATGGTCCACCAGTTTCAGCAGCTCGGCCTGTGTTTTGGCAGATGATAGCCTGTGAGACTAAGCTGAATATTTCCGCAGGGATATTAATATATCACACCAGCATCAGCTTCAGTTTAGGTAAAGTATTTATATGGAGGTTAACAGCGACAGACAAAAATCATTCGAACATTTTTTCGTTTTTGTTTTCTCTTTTTGTTCGTCAGTCCTAATTTCAACAAATCATATTTCACATTAAATGCTGGTTAAGCGCTACAGCTCTGTCCTTTGCGCCACAGTTTAGCTGCTCAGAAAATTGTCACCAGCAACCTACACTACAAAAGTTTGGTTCACTTTGGTGCACTTTGTGGGTTGATTCAGGAATGAATCGCTTTCTCACTACAATCGAACTTCACTGGATTTCGATTGGAAGTGGACCGAGACCACCTCTCTCAGACGCTGTCATCCGACTGAGATTGCTGCGTTCTTACCTACACGAATGAACCACACCAAAGAGAAAAACACACCAACCAACAAACAAATACATCACTGTATATAGCACTAAAAGGTAAAAAAAATTAATTATACCAATATTTGAAGTGACCAGCATTTAATTTTAAACTGCATTGGCTCTCTCAGATAAACTGTCATGTAGTTTTATAAGGAAATTGACTGGTAGGTATGCTCCATTCATATCTCATAAACCACATTAGGTAAAATATGTATCTCTCAAGCAAAATTAAAATAACAAAGAAGTGACTCCCATAAAATGTAATGTCTCAGATTTATGTTTATGTTATTTATCCACAGTAATATTTGCTTATCACTGATATTTTTATCCATGGAATCCACATAAAATCCACTACATATGCTCACTACATAGGGCATATTATAATGTATTGTTGTTGTAGTGCAACTTATACCATCCATCCATCCATTTTCCATACCACTTATCCTACACAGGGTCACGGGGTGCCAGGAGTGTATGCCAGGGAACTCGGGGCACAAGGTGGGGGACACCCTGGACGGGGTGCCAACCCATTGCAGGGCACAATCACACACACACTCACACTACAATTTAGAGATGCCAATCATCCTACAATGCATGTCTTTGGACTGCGGAGGAAACCAGAGTACCCATAGGAATCCCCCGAAGCACAGGGAGAACATGCGAGGTCCACGCACACAGGGCGGAGGCAGGATTCGAAACCCCCAACCCCCCAAGGTGTGAGGCAAATATGCTAACCACCAGCATTTAATTTTAAACTGCATTTGCTTTCTCAGATAAACATATCTCATAAACCACAGAAGGTAAAATTTGTATCTCTCAAGCAAAATTAAAATAACGAAGAAGATTCTTATAAAATGTAACATCTCCGATTTATGTTTAGTTATTTATCCACAGTGATATCTGCTCATCACTGATATTTAGCTAGATATTACATTTATTACAGTAATAAGGATCCATATCCATATAAAATCCACCAACTTGTTTTTTTTACTACTGTAGGGCTCACTACGAAGGACATATTAGAATGTAACGTTGTTGTAGTGCAACTTATACATAATATCTATTTTAGGACACATAATATTGTTTGAGTATTATATGTAGTATAATTAAAGCACCCTAAAATATATGTATTTATTGAGACCGCATTTTCCCAAAATAATTAAGAGAAAGAATAACATTTTTAAAATATATTTTAAAATATACATGTATTTCTTCTCTTTTGAATGTATAAATATTTTGAACCCTTTCAGTTGAATGTAAATTGGGGGAACAGCAGCTTACAGACAGAAGGAACTTTTACATGATCATGGTGACGATCCCAAATCCAGCAGCTCTCAGTAAACAAGTGTGTGTTCAGAACAGACAGCGTGATCACACGGGGAAGCAATCACAGCATTCCAGCCAGATGAAAGCTAGTAATGTATTGTGTGTGAGTGTGTATACCGTGTATACAGTGAGCCTGTAGAGGTTTAGAAAGGTGAGAATACCTCCCACAGAGGAGCATAACACACACTGAGGGATACCTGACTGTGTGTGTGTGTGTGTGTGTGTGTGTGTGTGAGACAGTGATAGATGTCATTATTACTGGTGTGTACCACTTCATATCACTGTGTTCTTTTTAGGACAATGACCTCATTGCTAATTTGATAGTTCTGTCTTCTCTACTTCACTAGTATGTGTTACGTGCTATATATAAAATAACAATTAAAGAACATTCCATTGGACGTCTAGACCCTGCTTACTTCATCTTGAGTATCCGGTTTCTGTTCGGTTAGACATGAATGTGTAAATATGCCCAGAACACATTATAAACTCAAACCACTTCAGGAGGACCGAGACACGTTTTAATCACAAGTCTGTCTCTTCAAAGCACATGTACACATGTTAGACAGACTGAAAATGGCCTGAAATCACAGTGTACACATACACAGGCACTTCTGATGTCAATTTAAATTCAAAAAGTTACTGGAAACGTAAAGTTTTAAATATGTAGAAATGCACATTTTTATTTGAACTGCAATAAATCAATGCAATGAACACATTTAAAAACAAAACAAAACAAAAATCCAATATTTTATAGCAGAGAAATTAAAATGAGCATGAGGCTTAATTCATCCTTAACTGATTCTTGGATAAAGACTTCTGCCAAATAAATGTTGATGTTGTAAATATAAGATATAATCTCAGAATCTGTCGCGCGGGCACACATACACACACACACACACACACACACACACACACACCATGCTGCCTCCAGCTGAGTAAACGCAGATCTTAGTTACCCGCAGTCTCACAGGAGGGAGTTTTATGCGTATAAGAGAAACAGAGATGATGGACAGGATGAGGAAGGAGGAGGAGGAGGAGGAGGAAAGAGATCAGCCTTGTACTGTAGCAGTGTGAAAAAAGTGTGTACACAAACGAGCAGGGTAAAGGTGTCAGTTCTACTTCCTCTCTCTCTCATACTGCGCACACACAAACACTAAATATATGAAATATATAAAGAAATCTATATCTGTAATATGTTTCAGCAAATCATGTAAGATTAAATGTTCAGGGTTATGCGGATCTCTCCATGGAGCCATGCTGCCCCTAGTGGTCACAACCGGTATAACGATTAGAGTCATGATAAGCGCAGGCTGTAACTGCTTTATCTTCAGAGGGGGAGTGAAGCAAGAATGTTGGCAATGGGGGGTGGGTATGGGGTGAGTGTAAGGGGGTAAGGAGGGGCGTGGCATAAATATCTGGACAGGCATTTTCTCCCGGCTGATTGTAGATGACCTCATTTTTAAAGATTGGGTGGGAGAGGCGAAGGCGAACAGCAGGTGGGGGTGGATGACTGCACTTAACAGCTGCACACACACACACACACACACACACACACACACACACACACACACACACACACACACAAACAGAGAGAGCGAGAGAGAGAGAGAGAGAGATCGAGCTCTCATGCATGGGAAGATCAGTTTTATTTAGAAGCATTTAACTCATTTTGAGTTTAAGACACGCTGGCTCAGTTTGCCTCAGTTTATAGAAATCTCTCTCTCTCTCTCTCTCTCTCTCTCTCTCTCTCTCTCTCTCTCTCTCTCTCTCTCTGCCATTCTGGGATCTTGCTCTCTCAGCTGTCTCCCCGGTGTCCTATATCTCCCCGATTTAGACTCCTTCACCCCTGCTCCCCTCCATCTTTTCCATTCCTACCGTTTCCCCTTTTCACAGCTCCATCTCTCCACAGGTCTTTTTCTTATCCTTTTTTTTTTCAACAAGGTTTCTTTTCTATTTTCCTTCCTCTGTACCTCTTCACCTCTGCCTTCATACATCCTTTCTTCCTTCTTTTGGCTCTCTTCCCTGCCCTACTGCCCCATCCTTGCTAAAAGCCAGAATGATCGCTGGAACCCACATTTAGTCTCAGAGCTCTAAATCTCACCTCACATCTCGATTCTTTCCTCTTTCACCTCTCTCTTTCTCTTTTTCAAGCTTTTCCAGTCCCTTCCAGTCATTTCCCTTTCTCTCTCTCTCTCTCTCTCTCTCTCTCTATCTCTCTCTCACTCTCTCTCTCTCTCTCTCGCTGATACATCATCTACTCCTACACTTGACGTCTTCAAACTTCCTTTAATGCTCTTTTATAACAACACACACACACACACACACATACACACACAGACAAACACAAACTCAGTTTTAGCACAGCACTGCCGCTGTGCCCTGAACACCCACACGGTTGGATTGAGGTTCAGAGGAAACTCGCTCGCTGGAAGCAGACACGCAGTTGCAGACGTGGGTTCTGCTCTATAATAACAGCCTGCGTTCCTGCGTGACGCATCGGCAGCACCGCAAGCTGAAATCGTTTCAGTTAGGATTGGTTAAGTGAAAGCGAAACTCTGATTCATTATTCAGAAGCGAGTCTCAAAATAGCACAAATTTTTAGACTAGGGTCTGAAGGGGGATTCGTTTTTCTTTATACCTGTCACTCACATCTTTTTTTCTTTTGTGTCTTTCTTTCTTTCTTTTTTTTTTTTTTTCTTTCTGTGTGTGTCAGACATTCACAGCCTGGTGTAACTCTCACCTGCGGAAGGCTGGCACTCAGATCGAGAATATTGAAGAGGACTTCAGAAATGGCCTCAAGCTCATGCTGCTGCTCGAGGTCATCTCAGGTATCCGTGCTGACACGACTGCAAGTCCGAAATAGCAACGAGATCCTCCAAAAAAAAAAAAAAGAAAAAAGCAGTTAATAATAAATCACTTAAAGGCACTGTGGACACTCAGAATAGCCATGAATAAATACTTAAAAAAATAAGTGACCATGTGACAGAAAAGGTCTCAGAGTGTCGATTAAGATATTTTTATTCGGCTACATTCAGTCCGAACTAAAAACGTAGGCTTGCTTCAACCAAACTGTACAAATATCTGTTTCAAAAGGGAACTTATTATTCACGTATCATTCAATAAATTTAACTAACAAATATACACCTACTAGGAGATACAGCTTTCTATTATGCTAATAAGGCACTTTATGAAGACCAACATTCATTATTACAGTGCCAAGAGCAATTATAACAATATTTTTAAAACATATTTATTAAACTCCCAGAGCAGGGATTCTCAAAATGGTCTCCAGAGACCTCCGCAGGTCTGGGAAGTTCAGCCAGGGGGTCCAAAATGATTGTTTTTTATTTAATTACATAGTTATAGTTAGCCCGTTTGACTTGTTCCATGAGTTGAACGGGTTTCATCCAAACCTGAACAATGCAAAAACAAGTCAGCTTGGACTAATGTGTTCTGTCGGTGGTGCAAAAAATGTCCAAAACATTAATGTGCACATTTAAAGCTGCAAAACATTTGAGAACCACTGCTATAGAACATCAAGTGTCTGAAAAACAATATAGTCACACACTGATGCAGTGTTCTAGTAATGTTTACAATAGGGCTAGAAAGGTGTTACCTAACAGAATTGTGCTAAAAGTTCTGTTATTTTCATAAAACTGTTTTTATAAAGTTAAAATTGATGCAAAAAGAGTAATGTGTAAGGGAATATGGGCAAATAAACTCATTTTGCCAGGGTTATTCACTGGGCATGGATATAATTCCTCCACTGCATTTCCTAGTTGAAAACACAACTAACTAATGCAGTAAATGACCACAATCGACTTCTAAACAACAGACAAGAGAGGGACAGCAGAAAGCAGGGACAGTTCTGCTACAATTTTACAATTTAATTGAATGTAGCTGACTGAATTTCAACCATATGGCAACACTCAGATTATTATATAGTGAGATCCTGCCAGTGTACCAACATCAACCTACAGTAAAAATTAACAGCTGATTTCATTAGGCCATTACATCAACATTTAATGTCTATAATCAGCGATTTCATGTCACTGCAGCTGTAAGCTCATGAACGAAAGCAGCTGTACTGATGCAATATTGACAGAAGTTTACATGACCATTAACTAGGTGCTCCAGTGTTGAGACGTGTTTTGAAAATCATTTACACTAAACAACAACTGACCTGGAAGCCTGACTTTATCAAAGGATTGCCCTGCTCTCCTGGTACTAGTGGCGATGCATTATAATTGACTTCTAACGATACCTAATGGAAAGAGGGAAGATAACTATTGGAGAGAGGAATGACTCTGTGTTTGAGTTTCTTTCTTTCCATTCCTTCTCCTGTCTTGAAGATGAAGGGTGTGGGTAATTGGTGATATAATTTCCTGTCCTTCATTTCTGTTCATTAGCATCTCATTGACGTCTGAATCAAATAGCTGTGTGAGTTTGTGTTTAGGTTGATGATTGGTGATAAGTGCTAACCTGATGATCGACAGGTGAAAGATTGCCCAAACCCGACAAGGGCAAGATGCGATTCCATAAAATCGCCAACGTGAACAAGGCTCTGGATTTCATCTGCAGCAAGGGCGTCAAACTGGTGTCCATTGGAGCTGAAGGTAAGGACCTGTGTGTATGTATGAATAAGCTCTTATGTATTCATTCAGCAAGTTGTGTGGCGTCATTTGCTACTGTTGCATTATTCTAACTCCAACTCTTTGTGGATCTCTCTCTCTCTCTCTCTCTCTCTCTCTCTCTCTCTCTCTCTCTCTCTCTCTCTCTCTCTCGCTGTGCAGAGATTGTTGATGGTAATGTGAAAATGACTCTCGGAATGATCTGGACCATCATTCTCCGTTTTGCTATCCAGGACATCTCAGTGGAAGGTACACATTCAGGCTGTCAGTTGTAACTCGTACTCTGTACAGTTGTCATCATTCGAATACATTTGTATGCGCTATTGTTCAAAAGTAATTGAATGAAAGATAGAGTTCAAGCAGCATGCATGTAATTACCCAGCGATTATTCCGCTTTTGTCTCTTCAACACAGAGCAGTATTCCAGCATTCATTTGTATGATAATAATAGAGTTGTATTACAGAAAGTTTTGGACACTGAACAGACATGAATCCAGTGAGAAATTAATTCGAGAGGAAAGTGTCATTCTCCCCACATCGTACCAGAGGAAATGTGTAGGAACTGTGACCGTTATCATTATGCTGGAATGATGGTGTGTCGGGGACTGTGAGGATGTTAGTATGAGATCAGTATCAGGTGTAATTCAGTACACAGGACTATAGAGGTGTGTATCAGGACTGGTATCTCAGCGGCTGTTAAATTTGAAACTCTCAGGACAAAGGAAAGCCAGTGGTTTAGTGGTTAGCACGTTTGCCTCGCACCTCCGTGGTTGGGAATTCGAATCCCACCTCCACCCTGTGTGCGTGGAGTTTGCATGTGCTCTCTGTGATTTGGGGGTTTCCTCCAGGTACTCCGGTTTCCTCCCCCAGCCCAGAGACATAAAGAAAAGCCAACGCAACAACATGTGTTGTAATTGGCATTTCCAAATTGTCCGTAGTGTGTGAGTGTGTGTATGATTGTGCCCTGTGATGCCCGTCTAGGGTGTCCCCTGCCTTCTGCCCCGAGTCCCCTGGGATAGGTTCCTGGCTCCCTGCAACCCTGTGTAGGATAAGCGGTATGGAAAATGGATGGATGGGATATATTATAGAAAAAAGAAAAATGGGATCGATTCACTTTTAGATAAATATTTCTTTCTGCAATTTCTTCGAGAATTGAGAATCATCCTGACATAACTAATACTTACATTTTGGTTTAATGTACAATGCGTATAATGAAATAAAAAATGACATCTTCATGTTAATGATTTATGTCACAACCAAGCTGAGATTCAATAAGAAAAGCATGACGTTTGTGTGTGTGTGTGTGTGTGTGTGTGTGTGTGTGTGTCACCCATGTAGAGACCTCTGCTAAAGAGGGCCTGTTGCTGTGGTGCCAGAGGAAGACTGCCCCCTACAGGAACGTTAATGTACAGAACTTCCACATCAGGTGAGAGTCAGATAATGAGTCAGACTCTCAGAATGATGTCACGCTGGTGGTTAATTTCGAACTGCCTCTATTTCCTATATTCCGTCCCTGCTGCAGCTTTCCTGATGCACTGTTCCAGCTTTCTTACTGTGTGACTTATTCTCCTCATCTTTCTCTCTCTCTTTCCTCCACTGTTTCTCTCTCCATCCCTCTTCCTCTCCTTGTCGTGGCTGTTCAGCTGGAAGGATGGCCTCGCTCTGTGCGCCCTCATCCACAGGCACAGACCTGACCTCATTGACTACTCCAAACTGAGAAAGGTGCTTTCTCTCTTCCTTCCTCTCTCTTTTTCATTTCTTATACTTCTTCTTTTGTGCACGTCTTCCTGCTGCGGATTTGTGCAATGACTGTGTTTAAACTGATCTTTTTTTTTTGTGTTCTGCTTGTAAAGGACGACCCCATTGGAAACCTGAACACAGCATTCGAGGTGGCTGAGAAATACCTGGACATCCCCAAAATGTTGGATGCTGAAGGTGAGGATGCAGGATTGAGACACAGCCAGCACTTGCGTGCACTTGCATGCATGACAGGAGAACATTAGATTGATTATATGAAATTATTTTACATGCATTTCTGATTGATTGGCAGGTGATAATTATTTTTCTTATATCAACAAGTGAATAATATTTATATTATAATTATATCATTAAATCATATATAATATAATTACATCAATTATATCATAAACAAGTGAAATGAATGACATGGCCATATGATTCATAAGTTACAGGGCATTGCTTTACATTGCTTTACACTGCGATAACTGCTCTGAGATGATGCCAGTAAAATCTTGGTCAAATTCGACGATATAATATCAGACAATACAATAGAATATTCAGACAATACAATATCATTTATGTTCACAGGTGATTAAAGTTCTCTCATGATGGCTGCAATGCAATAAAGTGATTATTCAAATGTGCATCATAGCAACGATCACATTTAAAAATTTTCAGACACTTCCAGAACATATTATTGAGCGTATTTTGTGTTGATGAGCATAATAACATCATACAAGCATTATAATAACAAAATTCTAGCATCATAATAACATCATTCTAACCATACTAACATCATAATAAAGTAATAATAACATCATTCTAACATCATACTAACATCATACTAACGCCATAATGTCATTCTAACATCATACTAACATCATAATAACGTCATTCTAACATTGTATTAACATCATACTAACGCTATAACATCATTCTAACATCATACTAACATCATACTAACGCCATAATGTCATTCTAACGTCGTACTAACGTCATAATAACATCATTCTAACATCGTACTAACGTCATAATAACATTATAACATCATAATAATGTCATAATGTAATTCTAACATCTTACTAACGTCATAATAATGTCATTCTAACATCATACTGACATCATAATAACGTCACAGTAACATCATAACATCATTCTAACACCATACTAACTTCATAATAACGTCATTCTAACATTGTACTTATGTCATAATAACTTCATTCTAACATCATACAAATTGTACAACTTACAAATCATCACAAAACAGAGGGACCTGGTTTATACTTGACACATGATTTTGCACGTGGATGCTGAAGCAGCTGCAACACGAATGGCATTGCTCACACACTTGCTGTGTATCTTATGTACATCTGGAAGATTTAGAAGCGACATTCACTAGATGGAACGTCGGAGCCAAAACATCCCTGTCCGTCAGGTTTCCAAGTCGAACTATAAAATGTTTAGTAATTTTATGCACAGTGATGGTAAACACACTGACGAGCTCTGTCTCTCTTAAAACTTAGTTAAACCCCTAGTTTGGGAGCCCCTGAGCTATGATGCAAGCGAGATCTCACCAACAGCGCATCCCAAACTCAGAAAATTCCATGTCACCAAATTCATTCAATTCAGTTTCATTTGTATTGCGCTTTTATCAGCAGACACGGTCAAAATGCAGCTTTACAGAAATCCAGATGTGAATCTAGATCCCTAATGAGACAACATCCCAAGGAAAAACTCCCCGAGAAGACATGAGGAAGATATCTTGATAGGAACCAGACTGAGCTGGAAACTCGTCTTCTTCTGGGTGACGCCGGATAGTGGGATTATAAGTCATTATGCTTCTATAAAGTCAGAGTGTACTAAATGTGTTGAAAGGATGTTTAGTATGAGCAGTTGGGAATATGAGTCCTGGGATGAGCACAGGACAATGTTCATGATTACACCAGCAGTTCTGTACAAATCTGCTATATTAGGTGAGGTTATCTACTAAAGCAAGAATGAAATTCGGACATAACGTAAGTTTCTGATACTAAGATGCACTGATAAACAATTTCAAACAGGCTTTCAGAAAGAGTGCCTATGATTTAGCAACTTGGAAATGGGATAGATAGGTAGATTTGCCAGAGCCATATCACCCTGCTGTTTTCTCCTGGTTTCCCACTGAATCTAAGCAGGGTTGAGCCTGGCCTGGATGCGAGACCTCCTGGGGAAAACTAAAGTTGCTGCTGGAACTGGTATTAGGCAGGTGCTCTCCTTGTAGTCTGTGTGGGTCCTAATGCCCCAGTATAGTGCCGGGGACACTATACTGTAAAAAGAGCACTGTCTTTTGGATGAGACGTTAAACCGAGGTCCTGACTCTCTGTGGTCATTAAAAATCCCAGGTGACTTCTCGTAAAGAGTAGGAGTATAACCCTGGTGTCCTGGCGAAATTCCCCCATTGGCCTTTATCTATCATGGCCCCCTAATAATCTCCATACCTGAATTGGCTATTTCACTCCCCTGTCCTCTCCACCGATAGCTGGTGTGTGGTGGGCGTTCTGGTGCACTATGGCTGCCGTCGCATCATCCATGTGGATGCTACACACTGGTGGTGTTTGAGGAGATTCCCCCCATACTAAGTAAAGCACTTGAGTGTCTAGAAAAGCGCTATATAAATATAATTATCATTATTATTATAATTATTATAGATTGCGAATTTCCTGTTTCCACTGGAAATTCAATTAGAAACATTTACCACAATTTAAAATGACTTGACAAACAGCAAACATGTACTTTGTACTACACCGTAATGAAAAGTTTGCCTATTCATACATATTTTGTCCTAAAGCTCTTAGTGAAAGAGCAGTGATATCTCATCATGTAAGGTTTTTAACTGCTCAGTTGTATACCTGCATTGCCTTCTACCTGTAAGTGTTTGCAAAATGACTGAATATAAAATCATGTAATTTACTAATTTAATAATGAGAAACTGAAAGAATCAGTGTTGGCTGACATTTTCTCTTAGGTTTGTGTGCATACTGAAGGTTTCTGTCTGCGCTATTGGAAGCACCATGGACTACAGTTGTTGTCACTTCAGATTCTCCAAAATCGTTGTGACTCATATAAGCTGACACTCTTCACAGTGCTGTGCTGTGTTTTCAGTCTATATTTTGGTCTCTCTCAGATATTGTGAACACTCCTAAGCCTGATGAGAAGGCCATCATGACCTACGTGTCATGCTTCTATCACGCCTTCGCTGGAGCTGAGCAGGTACGAAATGAACAGCTTGTTCTGTAGAGACAGAGAAGACCCCAATCTCAGCCACTCAGTTCAACACCTTACTACATTACTCACTCTTTCTATCTAATATCTGTTTTTTTACCTCTCTCTCTCTCTCTCTCTCTCTCTCTCTCTCTCTCTCTCTCTCTCTCTCTCTCTCTCTCTCTCTCTCTTTATCTGTCTCTCTCTCTTTCTCTTTCTCTCTGTAGGCTGAAACTGCTGCTAACAGGATTTGTAAAGTTCTGGCAGTGAACCAGGAGAATGAGAGGCTGATGGAGGAGTATGAGAAACTGGCCAGTGAGGTGAGTTAATGATTACAGTTTACACAAGCATCTCATTTAATGAACGATATTCAGTGGATGGTTTATTGAAGATGTGAGACTCTAAATTAAAGCTCCATATGGGACTGGAGGAAGCTTATTTTATGTGTTTTATTTGAACTGTTCCACTTTCTTATTGGTGCCACCTGTCCCTCCTTCTGTTTGGTCACTTTTTTCATCTCATTAGTCGCTTTTGTTTGTCTTTTTTTATTTCCCCTTGATTACCAATTTCTGACTTTCTCTCTGCTGTAGTTGTTGGAGTGGATCCGTCGGACGATCCCATGGCTGGAGAACCGTGTTGCAGAGCAGACCATGCGTGCCATGCAGCAGAAGCTGGAGGACTTCAGAGATTACCGCCGTGTGCACAAGCCACCACGCGTGCAGGAAAAATGCCAGCTGGAAATCAACTTCAACACCCTGCAGACCAAACTGAGGCTCAGCAACAGACCCGCCTTCATGCCCTCTGAAGGAAAGATGGTTTCGGTATGTTTTAAGATTACAGACTGGAAATTTCATCATTTTCAATCATCTGAGCTCGACACCATTGCTGTGCGCTGAATGTAGTGTTTAGGAGTGTGTATGTGTGTTTACAGGACATTGCCAATGCATGGAAAGGCTTGGAACAGGTTGAGAAAGGCTACGAGGAGTGGCTGCTGACTGAGATCCGCCGTCTGGAGAGACTGGACCACCTGGCTGAGAAGTTCAAGCAGAAGTGCAATCTCCATGAGTCCTGGACCGCAGGTAAACACACGTCCGGTCCGATTTTTATGTTTAAAATCAGAAATATCACAAAATGTCCACATCTATCAATTCACCTCTCCTATAGGAAAGGAAGACCTGCTGTCTCAGAAGGACTATGAATCTGCATCTCTGATGGAGATCAGGGCTCTTATGAGGAAGCATGAGGCGTTTGAGAGTGACCTCGCCGCCCACCAGGACAGAGTGGAGCAGATCGCTGCTATCGCCCAGGAGCTCAAGTGAGAGAGAGGGAAAGAAAGAGAGATGAGGGGGTGGGAAGAAGGCAATGAGAAGAGAAAGAGCATGACTCAGTGTTTGCTTTTTATATTTTGTTGAAAATGAAATGAACGAGTCATACGAAACACGCTGACATTTAAGGACAGTAGATTACAAACACATCTTCCAGGTTTGTAACATGCTTTTATTCAGTTCAAGTCAACTCAAGTTTCATTATACATGTACAGTATATGTAGAGCGTATCAAAATGCTTTTTAGGTCAGATCAATTGCAGATCAACATTTACCATGCACTGTACAAGCAGAAGGGTAAAAGTTTTTATTCTTAGCTCATTCGAAAATGTGTTTTGTGGGTGTGTTCAGTGAGCTAGATTACCATGATGCTGCTACTGTGAACGCTCGCTGCCAGGCCATCTGTGACCAGTGGGACAACCTGGGCACTCTGACCCAGAAGAGGAGAGATGCTCTGGAGGTATACACACACACACACACACACACACACACACACACACACACACACACACACACACACACTAACTATTATTACCCACCATTCAACACCATGGATAATAGTTTTCAAATTCACTCCAGTTTCAAATTCATCATATCAACTACAAATATCATGTATGTTACTTGGTTCCACAATTCCACAATTTTGACACAAGCTTGTTAGCTGCGATATCATACCTAAGCCACTTGCGAATTATTTGCCACTTTCAGTGAAGCTTATTCTCCGTTCTGTCACAATTTTACACGATTTTATACCTAAAGAATGGCTATACTATGTCGAATTCACAATTTACATACATATCTGGTATGAAATCCAAAAAGCAGAAGAGCAGTTAAGCTGAAGGAAATGTTCATAATAAAATAACAAGCAGTAAATATATCACACGCACTTAAAAAAAAAAAAAATAATAGTAAGGTTGCTCAATTGTTGCAATAATTGCTCTCTAATTATATTATATTTTATGCCACAGCACCGTTTCTGATTGGTTAGAATGTGTTGATTGATTTTCTGTAATTAGAAAATCCAGCAGTAGTAATCCAGCAGTAATTAGATCTGATTCAGGTTTACATGAATGCATTCATTGTAATACAGTATGATATTGTTTCTATAGTAACAACTCATTCACATGGGCCTTGTGTGGTGAATGATCTACATAAACTAAGCCTAATAATAAAAAACAGCTAAACATGTGTTGTTATTTGACAAAGATATGTAAACGTTGATATGGTGAAGTTTTCTGTAAGGGGACGTTTATTTATCATTTATAGAAGGAGTCTCCAGTGTCAGAACTTTGTAACTGTCAGTAGGTTTTCCGCCTAGTTTCAAAACAGAGGAGTTTGTGCTTTCCGGCTTCTCTGTAACACGACAAGCTGCGTTTCTAATATTATTAACTTCAAAAAAAAGAGAAAAAATAAAGGCTGCTGAGGGAACAACTATTTATAGCTGCTTTAATGTAAGTGGTAACAGGAACTAACTGAGAGTTCCTGTTCCACAACGTTAAATCTAAATATGAAAAGTACAATGCATTGTTCTTTAATAAATAAAACATTGTAGTAGTAGACAAATTGCTCTGGCATAAGAGGAATAAAACAGTTCAGGACATGCTGTTATGGGAAAATAATCAGCTTTGGGCTCACCCCTTTAAAATGTAATGGCTAGCAATGGCTGTTTGTCCCTCCCCCTGCAGCGCGTGGAGAAACTGTGGGAAACTATTGACCAGCTTTACCTGGAGTTTGCCAAAAGGGCGGCACCATTTAACAACTGGATGGATGGAGCCATGGAGGATCTGCAGGACATGTTCATCGTACACAGCATTGAGGAGATCCAGGTAGCCATGCTTTGTAATTACTTCATAATCAGAGTTCTGTGTGTTTACAAGAAAAGAGGTTTGTGATTTTCAGAACTACCTGCTGCCTGGGAGGTGAATTGCTATTACAGTTTTCCCCCATCCAACCCTATGCTTTTAGTCGAAACGCCATAAACCTTGTGAGTTGGCTTTTAAACTGAGCCGACTCTCTTCATACTGGGCACAGGGATTTCTGGGCTGGCAAATTTAAGCAGAAGTATTTATAGAAATATTTTTAGAATTATATATCGACAGATTCATTGCAGAGTGGTATTAGAAATCACAGTTTTTCTATGGTGTCTTTTAAATAATATTATTATTATAGGTTTAGAAACTTTTAAATATTACAGACTGCACCTTTAACATAGACAACAACTGCATTGTGTAAGAAAAGGTGTGTATTTAACAAATATACCACCATATAGTACTGTATGTACATAGCCAGTACGTGATCCATATCATGTATATCATGTACCACAGAATATACTATATATACTATAATATACTATAATATACTATATACCATAAGTTACACACTTAGAAAAGCAAGGATGAATCTAGAAGAGTTTAAGAGTTTTTTTTTGTCTTACTTTCAGAAAAAGTTTCAAGTAAATCTGTTTTAGGACATTAAGAATCCTTAACTCTCTAAAGAACCCTTGTTTCTCTGAGAGTGTAAAAACATAAAATGCACCAAGAGCTTTTTTATGCCATATCTATTATGCTCACTATGTGTTCCCTCTGTTTGTCCCCTTCCACCCTCCTCTTCATCAGAGTCTGATCACAGCTCACGACCAGTTTAAGGCCACACTCCCAGAGGCAGACAAAGAGCGAATGGCCATCATGGGTATCATGAATGAGATCATGAAGATTGCTCAGACCTACGGAATCAAACTGTCTGGAATCAACCCATACACCAACCTCAGCCCTCAGGACGTCACCAACAAGTGGGAGACAGTGAGTTAACTCTTTTTACCCAAAAAGAGGCCAAAAAATGCCTGTGTTCAGCATTGAATTTATTTGTGATATCACACTACAATAGTGGTTAATGGTGCATATGAAAGTAGATACTCAGGGCTTTAAGAATTTGCAGTTTTTCATAAGGATTTCTTTTTTTTTTACATGGCCTACCAGGTTTAAATGTCACCATTTTATTGTGGCAGGTGTAAACGTAGTCTTACTATCAAAAAATCTTTAGTCTTAAGGGGTCTCACACCCCTCCCATTTCTCATCACCCTGCTCACCTGTAGCTAAACACACAGTCACGATACTCTACACACAGAAACCCAACAGTGTCCTGACTAATCTTTTGTGGTGCTATTTATAAATTAATTTGTTTCTACTGATTGAAAACACCAGAAACGTCCTGATTTCCGCCAGTGTACTATGAGAAAGTGTTAAACACTGAACATTCAGATTGTACCATCTTGTACCAGAATTTGTAGGTTCCAGTGCCCTGCACTGGAGATGGTAGCAATGTTAACTTCTATTATATTAATAACACTGAAGAATAGATCTATTTGGTGGAAATAATTATGAGAGAATATGTTATGGCAGGCTTCTAAGGGTGCAACAGAAAAGCGTTTTGCTCTATTTCCGGGACATACAGTATGATGTGTTTGAATCCTGATGATACAACAGCCATCAATGGCCGGTGGTCCAAAAGAGCAAAATTGGCTGTGCTGTCTGGGTGGGATGGTGTTACTCTTTCTCTCCTGTCAATCATAACAATACTAGCCAATCACCGGTGAGCGCATGTATGCAGAAGAGGGCAGCTAGTGCTTTTCTCAGAGTTTGTTCAGCAGCAGCAGTTTGAAAAGATGTTGGTTTCATGTGTCTCAGAGGAACACATATTAGCCTTCACACTTGCTAGCTAGTGGGCAAAATGACCAAATTGTGGGAATGATTCTTCTGTAGAAGAACATATTTGAGGAAGTTTTTTGTGAGGCCTTTTTTCATGACCACTGTTTTTAACCTGCTTAGCAAAAAGTAGACTTTGACAAGGCTTGAGACATGCAGGCATTCACCCACATTGGATGATCTTCATGATATGTTCAAGCTGGTATAACGGGCTGAGAAAAAAAACATCTGCTGTGACTACTAATCTCTCATCGGAATGGACGGCACCATATGGGAGAGGCATATGGTGCAGATCAAGCCTTTACTCTATACTGTAACATGTCTCTCATAAGTAAACATCATAAAGGAAAAGACCATTTTTAAAGAAAAGTGTTGATTCATGGTCCAGGAATGTGACATTTAGCACTGCTGTGTGTGTGTGTCGCTCCTGTAGGTGAAGCAGCTGGTGCCCCTCAGAGACCAGATGCTTCAGGAGGAAGTTGCCAGACAGCAGGCCAACGAGAGGCTGAGGCGGCAGTTTGCTGCCCAGGCCAATATCATTGGACCCTGGATCCAAACCAAGATGGAGGTACATACCTGATGACTTCATTCTGTGGACGTCTCGCATTAGTTCCTGTTTTTTTTTTGTTTTGTTTTGTTTTTTAAATAAATAAAATAAGCTGTTCACATGAGAAATGACAATTACCTGTCCCTGACCAGCAGCAAGATGAGCACATGCCACTCTAAAGTTTTCAGAGCAATAAAAATGTGAGTTTTTGCTGAGAGAAAATGGAGAAGTACGTTAATCTGGATATAGCTGAGTTTTTATAACATGAGCTGTATAACATTTTTTAAATGGAATATAGACACATTGACTAAAGAGACACTGCATGGTAGACAATTCAATTCCTGACTCAATGTGGCAGGACACTTTATTTACAGTTTAGTCAGATGTCTAGATTTGTTTTGGCCAACTAGCTATTTTATTGTTAAGCCCTAACTACTTTTTTCAGCTAGCTAGCTAGATTGCTAACATAGGCTACGTGATGATCATTTTCATAATGTTATCAAGTCATCTAGCATTTGAGTGAGAGAGCTTTTTGTTGTCATGTATATCTGAGCTATCAGTACTATAAATGATGAATGTAGTAAATAGCATTAGATAAGCACTAGCTGTAGTTAGCATTGCTTTTACTCAGGAAATGCTGTCTTGCAGACAGACAGACAGACAAAAAACAGGTCTTCTGTAGAAGTGGCTATTAATCCTATTAGTACGTAGATACCCTGTGGCCACCATGTTTTTGCCTTTTCTAAACAAATTCGTGGGCCATGCATGTTTGCTTTGGGAAGGACCAAATTTGCTTAGTCAGATGTGTTAGCACAGGAAAAAATTTGCTCACGGAATTGATATTCAGAATCATTTTGCATGTGGGTGCGTGTGTGTGTTTAGGAGATCGGCCACGTGTCTGTGGACATTGCCGGCTCTCTGGAGGAACAGATGAACAACCTGAAGAATTATGAGCAGAACATCATCAACTACAAATCCAACATCGACAAACTGGAGGGAGACCACCAGCTCATCCAGGAGGCACTCATCTTCGACAACAAGCACACAAACTATACCATGGAGGTATACACACACACACAAACCACACACACACACACACACACACACACACACACACACACACACACACACACACACACACACACACACACACACACCCACAGATGCTGAAAAGTGATATTTATTGGGAATCTTGCAAGAATTATATATAAATATTTCTTTTTTGGCCTAAACTTATACTTCTGTCTCTAATTTTCTCTGTCTGCATCTGCAGCATATTCGTGTGGGCTGGGAGCAGCTGCTCACCACCATCGCCCGCACCATCAACGAGGTGGAGAACCAGATCTTGACCCGTGACGCCAAGGGCATCAGCCAGGAGCAGCTCAATGAGTTCAGGGCCTCTTTCAACCACTTCGACAGGGTGAGAGAGAGAGAGAGAGAGAGAGAGAGAGAGAGAGAGAGAGAGTATAGGCATGTGATTGTAAAAGATAACAAATGCCTTTACTTTATACCTTTACTGTGTGTATATATATATATATAAATGTAGTACATTGAGCATTGGGGCCATCAAATTACATTCAAATTTCACTCTGGTAATACAAAGGAAATCATACATATAAATTCATCACTACTTTTATAACTGATGTAATTGTTTCCCTCTCACTGATATTTAGCTATGTTTTACATTTAGTAACAGATTTGGGTCAAATCTCAACTACTACATTTATCTATGCTTTACTACGTACGCTCACTACATAGAACGGCATCTGAGATTTAAATACAGAAAAAGTGTGAGTCTAGTGAATTTCCTGGAAATTGAAATAAATCATTTTTTGGGGTAGATTTTTACATATTCATTTTAAATGATGCATAATTTACACCATATTTGTAAAAATAAATGAAGCCATAAATGACATGCCTTTATTCAGAGCACTTACATTAAGCGTCATTTAGTCAATTATAATATAATGTATGCCAGTAGACAAGGGATTTTATGTATTTACCGTAAAATGTGTATTGTTTGCCTTTAAACACACAAGTATAATGAAACCTGGACTAGTATTTAAATGATGAAATTAGCCCTGACAGCTGCTGTGTGTGTCCGTGTGTGTGTGTGTGTGTGTGTGTGTGTGTGTGTGTGTCCATTATATGCAATGTCTATAATCGTTATATCTCTGTCCTTCATCAGAAGAGAAACGGCATGATGGATCCCGACGATTTCCGCGCCTGTCTCATCTCCATGGGCTACGATCTGGTGAGGCTGGACACACATACACTGTTCCTCTGTTAATATGTGGTATGTCAACAGTTACATTCATACACACACACGATTTTATAACCGAGCCTGTTCCTGTGAGACAGGGTGAGGTGGAGTTTGCCCGCATCATGACTCTGGTGGACCCCAACAACACGGGCGTGGTCACCTTCCAGGCCTTCATCGACTTCATGACCCGCGAGACAGCTGAGACCGACACAGCCGAGCAAGTAATGGCCTCCTTCAAGATCCTGGCTTCCGACAAGGTGAGTGAGCCCAACTATATACACGACGACCAACACACACCGACTGACACACCTTACATTATTAGAGAAAACAGCAGATCATTATAGATCATTATACTTTTTGATAGGAAGCAGTGAATTTTGTGAGTGCAGGTATGAGGACAATAACATGTCATATAAAGAACACTGCACCCATTTTAGTTCTCCTACTCTAAATCATCCCCCCTCCTGCTCTCCTCTCTCTCTCTCTCTCTCTCTCTCTCTCGCTCTCTCTCTCCCTCAGGCCTACATCACGGTGGAGGAGTTGCGCAGGGAGCTTCCCCCAGAGCAGGCCGAGTACTGCATCAGCCGCATGACCAAGTACGTCGGGCCGGACATCCCTGCAGGCGCTCTCGACTACATCTCCTTCTCCAGTGCTCTCTATGGCGAGAGCGACTTATAAA
This sequence comes from Cranoglanis bouderius, assembly GCA_023630585.1. Lineage (NCBI taxonomy): Eukaryota > Metazoa > Chordata > Actinopteri > Siluriformes > Cranoglanididae > Cranoglanis > Cranoglanis bouderius. The sequence goes on from CM042568.1 coordinate 7,449,477, forward strand.
CGTCCCTCTAATTTACTCTTCTCTGTCATTTATCTCCTTTTTTCTCTCGCTTTACTCCTTTCTTTATCCTCTTGTCACTCTACTTCTTTCTTGCCCTGAATTCATGATCTTAATCCCTCCCTTTCGTTTTCATGTGTCCTGTGTGCATGTAGATTTATTACCCTCCTTTTTAATCTCATGCTGTAGTGTTTCGTAAGGAGAAAGCGCACAGCAGAATTACCAGCTCGAATGGATGTAACACCTTCAGTCTTAATATTTTCTTTCTCTGCAATACACTGTATGTGTGCATTCACAACTGGAGATTTTACTCTGTGTAACCTCCTTTTGTCATCCTCCTCCCTGGACCTGTTCTTCCTTTCTGTTATCTCTCTCTCTCTCTTTCTTTCTCTCCCTCTCTCTCTTTTCCTCCTAAACGCATTCATGTGTGTGAGCTGTGATCCTCCTCCCACGCCACCCCCCACACCACCCCCAAGCCGCAGAGCCCCGAGCTGAAGGGAGAACGAAGGAGGACGCTTTGCTTCTCTGGAATCGCACATTTAATGTCTGATCAGTTTCAGATTTCGAATTGAATAATTCAGTCTCACCATCAATACAATCCAAATGACGCAATAAAGTCATGTAACTTCCACAAATCTCCAATTCTGGTCCTGTGCCTCGAGTATCTAAACTTCCCCACTGTGCCTCGCACTGCTGAACTCACATCAATACTGTAATCTTCCCTAAAGTCACACTCAGCAGATTTCCAGAGAGAGCCCCCTCCCAAGGTTATAGTCTCTAAGCTTCACCTTAATTAAGATGTATCGAAGCGGTAAAAAATGTTTGCGGGCTCTCACAGTCTCACACGCTTTTGTCATGTCTGTAGAAATCATTATCACTATTTCTATTTAGACTCTTCTTTTTTTTTTGTATGTCTTGATTTGATCAGTTCTCAAATGTATTTCTTGTGAAAGTGCAAAAAGAACCAACTGTTAACCCTTTAAGCTCACCGATTATTATTTAGATATTACAGTATATCTGAATAATTGTGCAATTATGAGAGTGAGGAATGCGAGTCTGGGAATTTTAAGGTGTTAACAATAGTAACTGATTGCAGAGATCCTGGGGTGAAAAATATTTCTGAATTCATAACAAAGGTGTTCTCTAGGCCAGGTTAGAGAGCTGAAGAAAATGCCATGGTTAGAGACAGACAGAGAAACCGAAGCGGTGATTAAATTAATGTCATGGCTGTATCAACTCATTGCTATGCGCTCTATATGCCTGATCCGCCTGGTTCTTCGAACAAAAAAAATCCCGTGTTGAATTAACATCTACAATGATCTGGAATGCCAGTGAGCAAGAGTGATGTTGGATTTTATATAAATTAATCTTAACCATTCTCACTTGGTAAATGCTTATGGATTTACAATTATGAGAGCTCAGTGGTCGAACCCTGTATACATTGTCTGTGTTAATTCTACTTTTTCTGAGGAACTAAAGAGACAGAATTGAGGGGGCAGCAAAACAGAGCGAGAAGAAATGTGTTTGATCAAGTGAGAGATTTTGGAAGGTCCTCAATTAAAAAAAAGGAAGTAGGGTCTGATAGTTCTGGCCCCAAGTGCATGTGGAACTGTAACAGGCCTAAAGATGCTAATAATCATTCAGGATCTGAGATGGTGATGGGATAAAATCTAGTATAGGAGCTAATCAGCCTTGTGTAGTCTTAGACTGTAAATTTCAGGAGCTGCTGTGTGTTTATGTGTGTGTGTGTGTGTGTGTGTGTGTCTCTGTGGCTGAAAACTCAGTGCTCTGATCTTAGTTTGTCTTTCTGTGTCCCTCAACATCCCTTCATTCACCGCCATGATCACTCGCTTTCACCTTGCCACTGCTCAAGGAAAACCAAAATCTCCCAAATAAAACTTTTCATTAAGTCTGGATGAAGTCTGTTCCTGTGTGTGTGTGTGTCTTTGTTTGTTTGTTGGTGTGGATGTGTGTGTGTGTGTGTGTGTGTGCTGGTATACAGTAACTTTTCTACTTTTGCCCAGTAGAGGGAGTGTGTGGAACGACGATCAGCTTCTGTTTGAGTCCAAACACCACCTCAGACAATTTCTCAGAAACATTTTCAGTTTAATAGTGATTCATTGCACTGCAGTATTACCACAGAGTCTGAGTAACACTTTACATTACAGATTAATTATTTATAGTGCTTTTAATAAGTCATTGATTACCTATTTGTGGGCATTGATTACCTCTTTGGGGGCATTAGTGGTCAGCACATTAGCCTCGCACCTCCAGGGTTTGGGGTTCGAATCCTGCCTCTGCCCTGTGTGCACGCAGTTTGCATGTTCTCCCCGTGCTTTGGGGGGTTTCCTCCGGGCACTCCAGTTTCCTCCCCCAGTCCAAAGACATGCCTTGTAGGCTGATTAACATTTCCAAATTGTCCGTAGTGTGTGAATGTGTGTAATAATTAAACTGATGGGGAGGTTTACTCATAAACAGAAGTAACATGAAAACTAATATGTATGAGTTATTCTCATTTATTAAGCCATAGGTTTCGCAGAGGTGATATTAAATGTCCAGGACAGCCCAGTGTCCAGTCTGCCTCCATATCAGTATGATTTATTGATTTTGATCTCAAGAGTCTGAAATGCCATGTTACGTGTGTGTGTGTGTGTGTGTGTGTGTGTGTGTGTGTGTGTGTGTGTGTGTGTGTGTGTGTGTGTGTGTGTGTGTGTGTGTGTGTGTGTGTGCGTGGAGTGTAATCCTGAAAATCTGGAAGGAGATCAAGAACATACACTGAAAATCCAGAGTGATGGATTACTACACACTGAGATTTCACATGAGACCATCTGGACACAAACTCAACACTGTATGTGCAAAATCCAGCACTGTTAGTGTTAATTCATCACTATAGGTGTCACTTGAGTGATACAGAAGTTGAATTCACCCATGCAGAGTTGATTGTGTTCAGACTAACACTGTTCATACGGTGACATTCGTTCATACAGTAATCCATAACAATGAAGAAATACAAACCAAATCAGCACTCAGAGTGTGTATTTGAACACTGTAGGCTCTGCTTCATTACTGTAGGTGTTAGTTAGTAAAGGGCAGTGGTGGCTTAAAGACCCTTAAGCCTCTCTGATCCAGGACTGCGGTATGATGGCTGACTCTGTGCACTGACTCCTGCTTCCTAACAAGCTGGGATATATGAAGAAAACAAGATCACTATACTGGAATTATATTGTATATGTAAGGAATAAAGGCTGCTTCTAATTCAACACTGCAGGCAGAGATTTCTGTCTCAGAATAAACCAAGCTGTTGTTCTTTATTGCACACCTACTTCTTTTCCCCTCAGCTCTTCGTCCCTGCATGCATGCTCCTGAATTAATCCTGGAAATAGGATTATTGATTGCAATAGGATTGATTGGGGATTAATAAAAGCACTGTCATGTGACCCATAAGATCCATCCATCCATCCATTATCTGTACTGCTTTTCTACACAGGGGAGCCTGGAACCTATCCCAGGGAACTTGGGGCATGAGGCAGGGGACACCCTGGATGGGGTACCAACCCATTGCAGGGCACAATTGCACACACTACAGACAATTTGGAAATGCCAATCAGCCTACAACGCATGTCTTTGGACTGGGGAAGGAAACGGAGTACCCAGAGGAAACCCCAGAAGCACGAGGAGAACATGTAAACTCGGGAATCGAGCCCCCAACCGTGGAAGTGCGAGGCAAGCATGCTAACCACTAAGCCCCACTAATCACAAGAGGATGAAAAAAAAAAAATCAGATCACATAATAAGTACAAACATAACATGATAGTAAGATATAGCAAATAGATAGGAAGAAAAATCGTGCGTACGAGAGCGAGCGCGCGCGTGTGTGTTTATGTGTGTACTGTATGTGTGCGTGTGCGTCTGCACGCGCATGGGTCATATAAGAGGGGTGAACAAAGGAGTTGGGGGGGGGGGGGGGGTCTTAGGGAACAAACAAGCAGCCATCAGCGTGCAAACGAGTCCTTTCGATACGTTACGTCACGGCGCCGGGAATAAGACGTCGGAGGGATAAAAGGACGCGGTGTGTGTGTGTGTGTGTGTGTGTGGTGGAGAACCCGAGAGAGCAGAATAGGCTACATGAAGCCTCTTTATCAGGCGCAGTGTGATGACAGAGGTGAGTGCGAGTATGAGCAAGATATGTGGACATGTTCATAATGTAGCTTAAGAGATATAACCGAGCAGTGTGTGTGTGTGTGTGTGTGTGTGCGTGTGTGCGTGTGCGTGTGTGTCATATATAGACTAGTGTATAGCATACAGAACAGATGCGCGCGCGCACTCGTGTGTCACATAGAGCCTATAAGCTGTCTATACTGTACAGGGCAGATGTGTCCGGGTCAGTGATGTGTACTATCATATTGTACTGTACTGTACTGTGTGTATTGTTTATACAGGCTGCTAGTGTGTAGGTAGGGTATATACATGACATGGGTCTCTGCATTCAGTGTTAACGGTGCACTTTACATCATAGAGTCCATTCACCAGATCCAAAAGTGTGTATTTATAGGCTATGATCTACACGTGTGAGTGTGTGTATGATATTCCCTACTGTAGGTTAGAAAGAACGCGTTTCAGAAAACAAACCAAACCAAAACAAACAGCCACCCTAAACAATTAAACCAAAATGTTGGAAAAATACAAACAAACATTAGCTATCTTTTTGAATAGAAGCTAGAACCTGGTTTGAATTAGTTTTACATCTTGCGCTGCGCCTTTGGCTCTGTCGCGTGACGATGTTGCCAGCTTAGTTTTATTTATTTATTTTATTTACTTATTTGTTTTATCATCTGAACACAATTAGGTGTTTAGCCGTGCTTAGCTTAACTGTAACCGTAAGCCGATTAGATCATTTATATCAAGCATCTGGAGGCTTTGTGCCATCCCTTGATTATAATGATGAATTATAATGATTAAACGATAGCACACTCGTGGGATAAACGAGCCAATCAGGCACGATCTGGCAACCCACCCTGCCGCTGCTCGCATATCAGCCGTGTACACTGCGGTCACTCCGACACTCAGAAGAGGCTGAGACGCGCCGGATCACTCCAGGTGTGTGTTTTCTTTCATCACCCGGATTTCTGCTGTGTTCCTGTGTCTCTGATTTTCACTGTCGGTCTTCATTAATGCCTCAGTTCTTTCCAGTTACTTAGCGCACCATACAGGAGAAATATAGACAGGTGGGTACATTATTATAACTGTAATGCAGTCGAATATATACAGTACTGTGCAAAAGTTTTAGGCACCCTATTTTTTTTTTTTTTTTTTTTAGTACAAACTTTGTTATAGATTTTTTATTTTATGACTTCTACATTATCAAGTCAGTACAAGAAACATTTTAGATTCCCAAACATTAGTTTTCTAGCACAAAATTAAATGTTACAGTAAAATGTTTGTATGTCATTAAAGAAAGCAGCATATTACATAAGAGACACTTTTCAGACCAAAAAACACAATGAAGGCTGCTGGGTTTCGCTGTAAAAAGAAGAAGCGAGTGCGAAAGTCAAAGTCTCCAGAAGAACTGTGTCTGGTTCTGCAAGATGCTCAATAAAACTTACCAGCTCATTTCCTTATAAAACTGCACTAATTGTACCGGAGACTACGATTTAATTTTTATTTTTTTGTCACACCAAATATTGACTTTGTTTCATTTACTACTGGTTACTGCTCTTTACGGTATTTTTTTTTTTTAAATGTAGAATCATTTAATTTCATTATTTTGAAGGCACCTTTACTCTACAGCATTTCTTTGCATGCGCCTAAAACTTTTGCACAGTACTGTACATGTATGTATATACTAATTGCAAAAGAGTAGATCATAGTTTACATTAAAATAACAGTGAGTTTGGTTGTTTCTTAATGAAACCGAAGAGTAGGGTAACGTGTTTTGGTATGTAATCAGGATATCAGGGTTTGTATCATAATGTTTCGTATTGTAATGTATTGCATCATAATGTAGCGCATAGTAATATATCATATTGTAATGTACTATAATTTATCATATTGTAATGTATCGCATCATAATGTATTGCATTATAAAGTATCGTATCATAATGTACTGTATTATAAAGAATCTTGCAGGGTCGGATGAACACACTAGATTTCTGTGCAGCTTGTTTAAATATTTTAGCTTATCTTTTTTTAAAATATTTTAGTTAAATATTTTAGTCAAATTTGTTTGACTGGTCCATTTATGTCAAACAGTAGACGCTCAAACAAGTTGGTCTGTAAATAGAATCAACTTAGACCTCCAGTGTTCCAGTTTTTCCAAGTTCAGGAGTAGAACACTTTGTGGCTCTAATAATTAGAGAAAATATGCACTCAGTGTCCACTTTATTAGGAAAACCTGCACACCTGCACCTTATCCAATCAGCCAGTCATTTGGCAGCATGCAGATACAAATGACGGGGTGTGTGTGGGGTGTGTGTGTGTGTTTATATGACGTCCGTGACTTTAACCATGGCTTGGTATTTGGTGCCAGATGGGCTGCTTTGAGTATTTCAGATACTGCTGATCTCCTGGGATTTTCACACACAACTCTCTACAGTTTACACAGAATGGCTGATTATATAACTGCATGAATGTGTAGGTGTGCAGGTGGACAGTGATAAAGTGGAACGGTGTATATCACGTATATTGTAGACATTTAAATAATGTTCATGAAATAAATCTGTAATGGGGGGGGGGGGGGTAACAGAATTGATTTTACCCTAGATTTAAAAAGTTTGAGAAAAATTTATTTGGAATGTACATACATTACATTACATTACATTACATTACATTACAGCCTGTTTGGCAAAGAATTTGTGATTTACAACTGAGACAGAATGACAATGATGATGATGATGATGATGATGAGTTGCTTTATATATATAGATAAATATATAACTAAGTCAGTGTAATGAACACTAAGAGAAATCATGGAAAATCTAAGCAGAATTTCTGTTACATAAATTACTACTTACATTCTGCTGCTGTTGATGATCTAAAGGTTTCCTAAACTTTATGCCCAAATCTCTCCCTTGCTTCAGTGTTTCAGTGTAATCTTACCTGTACACACTGATTTGTACCTAAGAAATGCTGCTGTTATCATAAAGAGTGTGATGCTCGCACTGAAAATCCTTTCAACACACTTAATACTGCTTAACTTTAGAGTATACAACTGTAGAAGAGTAATGATTTATAATAACACTATCCGGTGTCACCCAGAAAAGGATGGGTTCGCTTTAGAGTTTGATTTGTCTTTTCTTCCTCTTGTAGTTTCAGGGAGCTTTTTACCTCACCAATGACTATGTTTACCGTACATGCACATCAAATTCCGTTTAAGGTCTATATTCGGGTTGCAGCTGTATACCGAATACAATGGTTATATGCGAACAGGTATTGGAATATTCCTGTATATAAATGGTTGTTGCAAGTATGCTGATCTACACATATGCTTTTCCTTTCCCACTGTTATTTCCCAGGAGATTCAAGATGCTGCCATTACCCTCAATTCCTTGCAGACTGAGCATGTGCATATATTCTGTATATAAGAATATAAAAGAGTATATATCTTCTTTGCGTGGATTTTCTGGATAAGGTGTTTACATGCGACAATCTTCCGATTAAAACAGGCATATTCCAGGGGTGCAAATAGGAATATTGTCTTAATCTGAATCGGGCAATCGGATTGTGGCATTTACATGACTCAGTACTAATTAGAGTATTTCCAAATTCAGATTAATATCGGAATACTGTGTTTAAACGTAGTCGCTGTCGCATCTGGAGTCCTTGTTAGGGTTCTAAATCTCCATCCAAATTTCTATGAAGTTACTTTGTGACATTATTAAAAGCGCTAGACAAATCAAATTGAATTCAATTTGTATCATTCTTTCTACTGGACGAGTCACTTGAAAGGTTTTGTTTGCATTTTGTCCATATTGGTACAAATCCGCATCGACCTGAATAGCCAACATATGAACATGAGCCCGCACATACACACATTTTCTCATTAACAAGCACTAGCCTGACAAAACTGATGTGACACGGCTTGAACGCAAATGCTGACGGAGATAGAGTGAGTGTGCAGTGATACGGACTCGTGAAGGCTGGCAGAGGATCAGAGCTGATCTGATTTCTGAGCAAATATTTCCTGCAATAACGGACAGGAAAGGTCAGTTAGCTTTTATCTGTGAACCGCCAGTATGGATTGTTTAGCTTTTATCCTTATTAAGGTCAGAGTGATTGTGTGTGTGTGTGTGTGTGTATGTGTGTGTATGTGTGTATGTGTGTGTGTGTGTTACAGTAGAATATATTATAGAAGTGTGTACTGGTTTATAACATAAGAGACACAGGTGATCGATGTGCTCGATGAGCATGTGTAGATTAATTCTGGTTCATTCTTTTTAGATTAGTCTGAGTCTTATATCCTGTATTAATCCTGACCGGGAAATAGAGCGAGGGTCACCCACTGTATAGTGACCTGCAACAGCTTTTGGATTAAATTTGTGGAAGCTGTGCTAGTTCATCAATTTTCTCTTGAATTTATAAGTGAGATGAGAAATGGTTGTGTGCGTGCATGTGTGCGTGTTGGCATTTAAAATTGAAACCTGTTTAGGCCAGCATATGATTAAATATTTATTGGTGGTTTCTCTACAGCCACAGAGAAGTTTGTGTGTGTGTGTGTGTGTGTGGGTGTCAGATGGTGAATGAAAAGGAGTGAAAGTCTCATGTTGGAATAAATGAGACAGTGCAAGAGAAGGACAGAAAAAACTTCCCATGACGCTAAACACAGATGGAGAAACAGTACAGTCGGCTGCGGTGTAAAAGTCGGATAGTTTTATATATGAAACTTTTAATGTTGTTGTATGTATTTTATTGTTTGCTTGTTTTTTGTTTGTTTTTTTAATAAGAGAACTGCCTCATGAACAGAATATGAATGTAATTCTAAAGGTATGATTTAAAACTGTATTTTTTCCCTTTGTTTCATGGGTATAATTTGTTTTGTTTTGTTTTGTTTTTTTGCTTGGCACTGCTGAATACAACACGTCCTCATATCCATCTGTCCTGTCATATTATTTTAATATGAGGTTAATGTCAGGGATGGGGCTAAGTTATTGTTTTCTCACAAATGAATTCATTTAAAATTCATATAAAATCAAATATAATACAACCATATCACATTCGTGCATATTTTTCATGGGATTAGGATTATGCGCCTTAGAAATACTGCTTCCTGTTCAGTTAAAATGTATCTTATTAGATGAACACAGAAGTGTTTCTTACCACACACACTGAACACACTTTGTGTTACACTCTATATACAGTATAGTAACATATACAGTACATAAGGAATAAAACATTCGGGGGCATGCAATTATAGGATAATTATCAACGATGCAGTGGTGTGAATCTTCTTTTCTGATTCTTTTCCAATAACAGAATGTCCCGGAGTGTTTTATTCCTTTTATACCACAGCGATTTGTCAATTTATTAGTAGCGATGTAGTTTTAATGCTAAAACATCCGTGAGACAAGTTCGTTTCTGTTATGCAGCTTGTCATGTTACAAAGAAACCAGAAAGCCTGAACTCCTCCGTCCTGAAGACTTTCCCATGGTGGAAAACTTACAGACCGTTACAAAGCACTGACACTGGAGACTCCTTCCATAAATGTTGACTTCACCATATCTATGATAATGAGTGGAATAACAACAGGGTTTTATTTATTTATTTATTTATTTATTAGATCCATTTATTATTAATGCTTAGATGATGTGGAGAGTCCGCAAACCCTGTGATTGTCGCTCGGAATGAGCTGTTTCTATAGAAACGATAACGGTTTTAGAATGAGTGCATTAATATAAACCTGTGATTTGAAGTACAGACCAAAATTTATCATAGACCAGAACTGAGAATTCAACAGCTCTTTAAGTACATTAACAGTTAATAAACAAACCGCTTGTTTATTTTCTTTAAGACAGAAGAAGTAGGAACACCGCTACAGTTTAGTGGGTGAAGCTCGGCTTACGCTTATCACGTAGCCGTCTCTGTGAAACGTCTATCACTCTCGTCTTTTCCACTTAATATCCTGTTACTGTATCAGTGTCACGCTTCTGTCTGTCCCCAACTCAAAGTTTTGACCTCATACCTATATGTTTATGTCTCCATCTGCTCCCTCTGGTGTCGTTTGTGTTGTCTCTCGTAAAAAAAAAAAAAGAAGAAAGAATTATTGAACAGGAGATTTGATCGATACGTTGTTTTGACAGACACACAACACACAACTTTCTCTTCCTCTCTTAAACGATTATATACACACTTTCAGTAGTGATTTCACTAACCTCCATGCCTCAATTCTCAATTTATGGAGCAGAATACAGTCCACACTATATTTAATTCTTCTTGAGTGTTATATATTAGCTTACACTGTCTGAATAAGTGAATCTTTAACACTTGTTATTAAATGAGTCTGTGACTCCACTTTGCTTTTATAGTTCAAATGTAAACTCATTTTAGTAATCCAGACACCACGAACACAAACATAGACAGTTTACTGTGTGATAATGGTGATTTAATAGTTTTAATAGATTTTGAGGTTGATTCATTTTCTATAACAACAGCTCTGACTAAAAGCAGCTAAAAGCAAATCACAGGTTTATATTAACGCAGTCATTCTAATACTACATCATTTCTAAAGTACACACGGTCTTGTATGTCGGTTGATTCTAATAACCTAAAACCAAACAGATTAAAGCTTGTTACCTAACCGAGAAAAATGTATAGTCATTTATGTGGTGAAGCTTTATTAAACATTCACAGAAGATTAAATGTAACTACAGTATAAACTCATAATAAGTATGATGTGTCGTTGTTTAATAAATAAAAATTTGTAAGCTTTGGCATATCGCTGTGGTTTAAGAGGAATTAAACAGTTCGTGACATGCTGTTATAGGAACATAATCAGCTTCGGGGAGATAAGAGTAACTCTGCTTTACATCTCACTGCATCACACCAGCCCGTCATTGATTATTTTCCTACAACAGAATGCGCCCAAGTGTTTTATTTCCTACTTAATCCACACTCGGGTTAGTTTTAAACTTCGAGCAAATCAGCTTTATAAAAGCAAAGTAATAATCATTTCAGGAGTGTCGCTTTACTTTTCATAATGTTCAAGTCAAAGTCAAGTCAAGTTCAAGTGGCTTTATTGTTATTTCAACCATATACAGCTGGTACAGTACACAGTGAAACAAAACAACATTCCTCCAGAACCATGGTGTTACATAAAACAACACACTAAACCACATGAGACGACACAGAACTAAAGATCTACACATTCTACATAAAGTGCATGTGCAAACAACACAAGACAGTACAGTAACTCCAAAAACAGGACAATGGGCACAGTGTCGCGCCGACCAGTACACAGTTCTATTGTGAAAGTGTCAAGTACAACAGGTAGCGCAAAGACCTTGAGACCTGGTTATAGTCAAACCAGATTAATGGAGGATTTAATTTACTATAGTTATCTAAATTGATAGAACTTTTTTTTTTCTAAAAGTGTAGAGGCAGAGACGTTAAATCGGTAGCAGCGGAAGTGATTAATTCTAACATCTGCAGCGAAAAACCGCATTAAAGGATTTGAGTAGTGAAGAAAAATGACATTGGGATAAAAGAAAAATTAAGTTTCAGGGCTTTGCTAAAAAATTTATTAAAGCCACCACTGGAACTAGAGAGCAGATATGAAGCTGATGCGGTAATGTCATTATACTGTACGCCTGTTCATTTTACACAAAGGAACAAATCAGATATTCTGCAAATGCAACCATGCCCTTTACATAATTAAATGGCGTCCCCATTAGTGTGCTTAAGCTCTCATTTGCTATCAGTGTTTAAAAAACTATACACACCACTGCATATACTGTGTGTATATACTGTATGTGTGTTTTGTATGCAGTATGTTCATTATTTTAATGACCACAAAAACTCCTACATCCTTGCACCTTTTCCATGACATTCATCCTCGTTGACATCAACTGGACTTTCCTGCCTTCCCATCCTCTTTTATCTGTTATCTTTTTTTTTCCGTCCTGTCCATCTTTTCTTCTGCACGCCTTCATTGCTATTCTGTGTGTTCTGCTGCCTCATGCACTGTAAGCTCATCTGCCAGTTTTCAGGTCAGCACTTTATACACACTGGAAAATAGATGCTTGTGTGTGTGTGTCTGTGTGTGTGTGTGTGTGTGTGTGTGTGTGTGTGTGTGTGTGTGTGTGTGTGCAGTCATGCTGAGCCACAGCTTCTCATGCTGAGTTTTCAGCTTATAACTGTGCAAATGTCCTGGTTTCTTTTAGGGGTCGGTATTAGTTCGGTATTAGGCTTTGTGTAGTCTGTGGTATTAAGCAAGTGAAATGATAGACTCTCAAACGTCCACATCCACACCCCATAGTTATGCAAGAGTCTTTTGATTATCCAATTCCTAATGAAAAACAAAACAAAACGTATGAATAAGAAGATCTGGTGGATTTTTGTCAGCATCTGTGCCAGGCACAGGATTATTGTTTAAGAGTGCAGGATTTTTGGTACAGGACCATTGTGTGACGATCCAGCTGTAACAAAGCAGAAAAGTGCCGTTTGCCCAGTGTGGCTTTATTTCCGTATTAAACTCATCGTTTGATAATGAAAGGAGCACACAGACTGACTGAGGTCAAAGAGAGATTGAATTTATTTATTGATCTTGTGGTTGAAAACCATACATTTTTGATGTCCATCACTTTTCTGGTGCCTGGACAAGATGCAGAAACTAGTCATATCTATAGTACACACCTGAAATGTTTATAAATTGGCATGATTTTATTATTCATATAAAAAGTTACGAAAGTTAAGGTTATGGTCAGGGATTGGGTTATTACATTGAATCACAATTAAAAATAACATTTTATAGGAGAAACAGAATGAAAAAAAAAAGAAAATAGACATGAAATTGACAAGTTAGTTCCTGTTTATGTTATAGCAATGATAGATAACTACGTCAATAGATAGATAGCCCACATATCCTTTCCTCTCTCTCTCTCTCTCTCTCTCTCTCTCTCTCTCTCTCTCTCTCTCTCTCTCTCTCTCTCTCTCTCTCTCTCTCTCTCTCTCTCTCTCTCTCTCTCTCTCTGAAAGTATAAATTTCTCTGTCCTGAAGACTTTGCCGAGCACCATGACTGTTACAAAGCACTTTCAACCAAGACTTTAACCAATGTTAAATAAGCATCCCCTAACAAAACACTTCACCACATCAATGATTATGTTTTACTTTGTAAACAAAACGTTTTTTTAATCTGTTCAATCCCTGTGTATGAGCTGTTACAATAGAAAAAGTCACATATCAGAAAGAGGGCAGTAATATAAATCTTGTTTGTGTTGCAGACGGAACTACTGTCTGATATTCTACTTTCTCTTTTAGAAAATTCAGTCTCTCCAGGATTTTGCGATTTTGCAATCGCAGAAATTAACGCAAAATCAAGGAAACGCCTCAATATATGGAGGAGCTTGCAATTTTTCAAAATTACCGCAGATTTGGGCCAAGATGCGTCATGTGACGTCTTCACGATGCGCATTCGGCCAACGCCCTCGTCGATTCATGTGCGTCAAACATGAGTACAGCTAAAAGGTCTCATTTATCAACAATCATCCCTGTGAAACACCATGCAAAACAATTTCGTGCGTTTGCGATTTCGCCAATTCAAGTAGTTTTCCACAAAAAAAGCACAAAAAAAACCTCCACAAATTGCATCGCAAATTTGGAAAAAAGCCTCAGCAAATTCAAGTATTTTTGGCCACAACAATCACAAAAAAAAATCCTGTACAGACTGAAAATTAACCAGCACCTTCTGACCAATCAACAGAGCTGTGATAAAAGTGATATAGTTATATTAGTTCACTGAGGCAAGTTATTATTCAAGTGTTGTCCAGTAAAATCACAAAAGCTTCTTTGAATAAAGCGAACTGAAATCTTTTCTCAAAATTTCATTCCAAATGATTGATAATATTACTAGATTAAAATGTGTTAACATAAAATATAATATATACAGTAATTAAATGTGGACAAATAAATAAGCACTGAAATACTTTTCATACCTGTATTACTACATCTAAAAGTAAATATTTACAGTACATGAGATTCCTAGGGTCTTTTACCCCAGGAGAAAATTCTGAGAGGCAGAAGTCATTAAGATAATCATGATGGTTGGTCATGACCCATAGGTGTGTGCTGTGTTATTCTGGCTAAATCTTCATCATCTGTTGGGAATGTAGAAATGTGTCATGCGCAATACGCATTACATAAATAAATAGTTTGTCACCTGTTCAGGTATGATTGACTTCACTCCATACAGGTGGCGTTCCCATGAACCTTTGCACTGCTGTGGTTTCCATGACGAAAAACAAGCCTCTCTGAGGGGCAATGAACACAAAACTGTTCAACGCACAGAAAAAAACCCAACTCTTCCAACAAAGACACTCCCTGTCAGACCGAGCCGTGTTACGTTTCTCTCTGTCGAGTTCTGAGCCTCTGCCGTCCCCGACATTTCAACTCCGACCTCGGCATTAGAACAAACCCAAATTAGCTTCTGTTGTGGCATCAATACGATTTAATTTCAAGGCATCAAAGCCATCTGTATCTCCTCAGTGCAGTGCTGGAAAAATACAGGCATGCACTTCATCGTTTTTTTCTTTGTTTCTCTGCATCTCTCTCTCACTCTTGCTTTCCCAGTCCATCTTTGTCGTCAAGTGCAAAAATCAAAATCACCTAAATACCTAATTGACATGGCAGTATCTGGCATGACACACTTATCTGACTGGTTTATGAGCATTTCCTAGGCCTCACTGCAGCCTCAGTCACACAACCATTACAGACAGAGCAACTATTTTTCCCTGCCTGGTTTATGCTGTCTGTGGAAGGCTAGGGCAATATTTTAAGTAAGGTTCACCCAGGTCTTTACTGTAAGTGATCTATTTTACATGTTCTAACACCACAGTGTTGCAGATTTGGTTGGGCATGTGCCCAGATACCATTAATATGAGCAGAAATTAATCCACCTGCACTGATGTGGGTTAAGAAGTGCAGTAGAGAGTGTGAGATCCAAACCTGCTTTGGTTCAACATTAAGCATTACTTTACAATAGATTATATTACATTACTGTTTTGCTACACCAAAAGGGCAAAACAAAAAACAAATAAAAAACAACATTTAGTTGACTGAAAGTGAAATCCTGTTCCATTTCATGCATCCTGCATTCAGTTGGTTTTTAAAGGAAATATCATTTTGAGTACTGGGGCAGTAGGATGCCTTCTCATACTTTGCTAGAATTGTTTCCTCATTCCCCCTGAAAGAACTGGTGTAACTCAGTCAGGTTTGTGGGCCTTCCTGCTCAGACATGCTTTTTTCCCCTTTTCTATAGGTTTCAGGTGAGGGCTTTGTGGTGGACACACCAATACTTTCACTTTGTTGTCTTTAAGCCATTTTGTTACAACTTTGGATGCTGGTATGCCTAGGACTGCTGTCCTGCTGGAAGAGTCAGTGAGCCAAGTTTCTGGTTGATGTCTTGGTGTTTTTCAGTACTTTGTTACTTTTCAGCCTGAAATGAAGACAGACACAGTTTTTGTTTTATCCAGCTGTATTTACTCAGTGCAACTTATAACATCCAAGTGAAAGATATAACACCAACATGTCAGAAAATTTAAAAATAAAGTAAAAAGTAAAAAACAGAATAAAGGGGGGTGATTCTTTTCTATACCCACTGTATTTATAGATAATCCTCCTTCCTCATATGTTTTACTATATGACCAAAACACTATATGTGGACACCTGAGTACTGACCATTAATGCCATTAACGAGTTGTTCCCCCTTTTGCTGCTATAACAGCCTCAACTCTTCTGAGAAGGCTTTCCACTACATTTTGGAATGTG
Organism: Cranoglanis bouderius; assembly: GCA_023630585.1. Classification (NCBI taxonomy): domain Eukaryota; kingdom Metazoa; phylum Chordata; class Actinopteri; order Siluriformes; family Cranoglanididae; genus Cranoglanis; species Cranoglanis bouderius. The sequence continues at coordinate 7,465,447 of CM042568.1, forward strand.
GCTGTGTTGGATTTGTAAACCAGTCCCACCAGTCCCTTTTCCTAACAAAGCACACCCACAACATGATGGTACCACCCACATGTTTCACAGTTGAGACAGTGTTCTTCTGATTAAAAGCCTCACCTTTTTCCTCTGTTCATAACGCTGATAGTTATGGCATAACAGTTCAATTTTTGTTTCATCTGACAAGAGAATACTCCTCTAAAAAGCTGGTGATCACCTGCTGGTCTTGGAATAGGGGCTTCATATTTATGCAACAGCCATTCAGGCCATGGCGATGTAGGATTCTCTTAATAGCGAACTGTACATATTTTGGTACTGATGCCTCCAACTCCTTCACCAGTTCCTTTCTTGTTGTCTTGGGGCTCCTTTTGAGTTAATTTGCGCCTTTTCCCTTAATGATGGAGTGTCTTTGTTGTCCCAAGATTGTTATATTTGCATACGATTGTTTGTGCTCCAGATCCACCACAACTTTTACTAGGTTAAATAATTTACTGAAGATAAACAAAAAAATGTCTTCTCAGAATACATGTACAGACAAATAAAGTCCTGAACAGATATGAGTTACGACAGGGAAAGCTTTCATTAACTTCTTAAAGTCTCCTATGCCTTCCTTGCTTTGTTTCTTGAAACCCCATTTTTCTGTTCGCCAACTCTTTCTGTTAACATTTCATTTTGCCCCCGTTGTCATCTCTTTTGTTATTTGTGGTCTCCTGACCAAAATGAAGCAGGCCCAGTGTCATTCCCATCTGTCTCAATTCCCTGGTCATAGTGCAAATGCAGAAGAGCAGAACAACATACTGCTGTTGATAATCACACTTGATAATTCAATGGAGCTGCAAGCGATTTGGAGTGTGACGGTTCAGGGCATGTACCGTCCTTCAGGGGATTAACTAAAGGAAAGACAGAGGGATTTAAACAGAAAAATGAAACATAAATACTGGGTTATGTCTATCTACTTGTATACTTTGAGCATGATTTCTCAAAATTTTGAGTATATGGTAAAATCGATCAGAGTAAACAGAAGCAAACTGAATGCATGCCCTATGTTTGCTTTTAAAAAAGCTCCCTGAAGCACCCTGAGACAATTTAACCCACCAAGATGCTCTTTAAATGTTTAAAAAGGAACGGCAAAGCCACACAGCTTAATATCTGCCTAATGTCTACAAATGTCCTCTTATTAATCCACATCAGCAGAAAGAGCGAGTCACCATTAACACGATGAGCAGAACGACTCATTCCTGCTTGCGTTAGTGGAATTGTGGTGAATGCTAAAGTCAGGATTATGCAGTGAGCCCAACATGCGCACACATACACACAAACAAACACACACACACACACACACACACACACACACACACACATACACACATATCAATAACTGGGGAATATAAAATTTCTTTAATATATTCGTTAATAATACTTCAATAAAAATATATTGCCTACAGTCAGGGGTTAAATTGGGATTTGTTATGTGGGGGGGCTCTGTGGTTTCAGACTTTTGAGGGGTGGACATGTGTATGGAAAGCCTACAAAATCTCATCAATTGACAAACTGTAAAATATAACAAGTTGAGAGAGCCCTCTGCTATGAACACTAAAATGCTGATCAAAATCATTCTAGATGCTGGCAGTGTGCAAAGCTACATCTGATGACAATAAAATCTTTCTGTAGGCCTGTGCCCTCTCCTTTGTGTCAGTATCAAATATAGGAATGATTAAAACAGAGAATATAAATACAAAATATTAAGAGTAGAACAGTCTTTTTATTAGGAAAATTACAATACACAAATTAATTAAACAGATTGAAAATATGCTGAGGAACAACAAACCAGAATTAGCTCATCTATTCAGTTTGGCACTTTTATATCAAGAAATAAAATTTTATTGGATATAAGAAAGGTTGGCATTTGTCCGTCAAAAAAATTATTAAATTGTTTGAATACATCATACAGGGGCAGACTGGGACTAAAAAGTGGTCCTGGACTTTCTAGCACAGAACGGCCCACGCTACCTGCTATCTATCTATCTATCTATTTATTTATTTATTTATGATGTAGGCTACCATTGGATAAAGTATACAATAGTGATGATCTTAAAAGGAGAACAAATGAGCGTCCGGCTCAAGGCTGTGCCGGACATGGTAAAACCGGACTGTCCAACCTAAAATCAGACAGATGGCCACCCTATTTAGCATTTTTTTTTAAACAGTTGGCAAATATTGTTGTATTCAGCCTCGTCATGTTCAGCTCCTTGCATCTTACCGGGCATTATTCAAGTGTTAAAAAGCGCCGACTTCTGTGAACAGTAAACCCCGCCTTCTTTGATTTGATTGGCCATCTCAAACATTTTGACATTGACGAGCGCTGTTAGACTGCTGCAATGAGCCAGAGCCCGCTATGTTTGAGTCATGTTGGACGCGCGGGCATTCGCCTTGGCCGACAGAATATGTAAATGTACTATCATTCGTTCTTTATATATTTACGTAGCAACTGGCCGGCCCTCATTGTCCAGCAGCCCACCGGTAAAACTCCCGGTGCTCCAGATGGCCAGTCCACTCCTGACAGCATACAGTGGGGGAAAAAAATATTTGATCCCCTGCTGATTTTGTACGTTTGCCCACTGACAAAGAAATGATCAGTCTATAATTTTAATGGTAGGTGTATTTCAACAGTGAGAGACAGAATAACAACAAAAAAATCCAGAAAAACACTTTTCAAAAACAGTTATAAATTGATTTGCATTTTAATGATTGAAATAAGTATTTGATCCCCTATCAATCAGCAAGGTTTCTGGCTCCCAGGTGTCTTTTACACAGGTAACGAGCTGAGATTAGGAGTGCTCTATTAAAGGGAGTTTCAGCTCGTTACCTGTAAAAAGACACCTGTCCACAGAAGCAATCAATCAATCAGATTCCAAACTCTCCACCATGGCCAAGACCAAAGAGCTGCCCAAGGATGTCAGGGACAAGATTGTAGACCTACACAAGGCTGGAATAGGCTACAAGACCATCGCCAAGCAGCTTGATGAGAAGGTGACAACAGTTGGTGCGATTATTCACAAATGGAAGAAACTGTCAGTCTCCCTCGGTCTGGGGCTCCATGCAAGATCTTGAAGCTCTGACGTAATCTTGTAAACTTTAGGGGCGGACCTCATTTATTATGTGCTACAAAGGCAATGCTTTGAATCATTGCTTGAATTAGTAAGAACAAGAAAGGTGTAAAAAAAATAAAAAAAAATAAGAGCCTATATTATTGAAAATGTATGAGGAAAGTCGTAAGCCTATGTGCCGGGGCTCAGCCCCGGACGGCCCCGGCCCAATTTAACCCCTGCCTACAGTTACTCCTAACCTCAGTATCCACAACAATAATTTTGCTCTTTAAATGATCCTGTTGTACCATATTCCAGTATTGCTCATGGTACTGCAGGTATGTCTTTCAGTATCAGCTGATTGGCCATTCATCTAATTGTGATTTTGCAGCTGCATGTTTGTTCCGCTTCAAAAACGTCTGTTATGTATTGATGGTTAGATGGTTGGAATTATTTGTATATGCATTCATACATTTATGATCTTCAAAATGCAAAAGCATTACAGGCTATCATGATCTGTATACTATCATGTATACTATCATACTTCATCAGGTTTGCTAAACCACTACTGAGGTTTAGATTCAGTGCAAGGCGCTGCGTATCTCGAGCACTATTGACTGTTGTGGAGATCAGTGAAGCCCTTTGCCATACTCCTTTCCTGACTTCCTGTTTTAAAACGAAACATGTCAACATACAGAATTAAATCATAGCTCTCAAGTCATATCATGGGCCCTTTAAGCCAGTGTACTGTGTAAATTCAATTCTCAATGGTCTGAACTTCATCTATTTGATCAACAACATAGCTATTAATAGTCTGAGACTTTGCTCACTCTTCTAGGCAAAGTCCTCAAGCTCTGTCTGAGTTGCTATGTCTGATTGGAGACTGCTGAACAGCAATTTTTGAGTCTTGCCATAGATTGAGGTCTGGGCTTTGACCGACCATTCACCACATTCAATTTGTTGGTTTTGAATCACCCCAGTGTAGCTTTGGCAGTATGCTTAGAGTTGTTGTCCTGTTGGAAGCTGAACTTCTGCCGCAGTCTCAAGTTTCTTGGAGACTGGAACAGGATTTCCCTGTATTTGGCTCTCTCCATGTCGCTGCTAATGAAAAGCATCCCTACAACATGATGCTACCACTACCATGCTTCACTCAGGGTGAGTAGTAGTGTTGAGTTTCTGACAAATATAGCACTTTGTGCCAAGGCTAAAAAGTTTGGTTTATTTTGGTCTCAACAGATCAGAAACCCTTTGGTGAGTCTCCAAATGGGAACTCATATGTTGTTGGGTTATTTTTTTTTTTCAAAAACTCTTCTAAATATTAGCATTATGGATGTCTCCAGGTCCTTCAGAGTTACTCTTGACCTCTTGTTTTCTTTTCTGATCAATCCCCTCTTTACCTCTTTATCTGATTAAATCCCCTCTTTATGACAGATTTATGTTATTATGTCTTCATGTTCCATGGAGGAATCACAGTAGACATGTTTCAAAGACTTCATTTCTTTATTAAAAACAATCGTAAGAACGTAGAAAAACAATTGAAGAGAGGAGCTACCCTACAATTGCTGAACACGGTCTCAAAACCGTGTCCCTTCCCTCCATAATGATGTGGGTTTGTTTGTCTTTAATTATCCTTAATTCATTCATCATTAACTCAATCACTTACTGCTGTATCTAAACTCCATCACTTACTTCTGTACTGCTGATCTAAATGATCAGCCCCAGGAAATTGCCTGCCTTGCCTGCCCTGTAGATATGCCTGTGCTCCTTACTTAGTCTCTGACTTTAGAGGGACAGCCTCCTGTAGGCAGATTAGTAGTTGTGTCATATTCTTTCTACATTTTTATGATGGATTTAATGGCTCTTCAGGATATTTTTTTTAGCAAACCTTGATTGGTACTTTTCCATAACTTTGTCTCGGACTTTGTCTGGTTTCGATAACTGTTTGATTTTTACGAAGCTGTTTGTTTAGGTATGTTTTATATCAGACTCTATGGTTTTCCAGGAACAGGTGTGTGTTTATATTGAGATCATGTGAAACTTTAAGGAGTGACATGTTCTGTTTTGGTGTGCAAAATCTACGTCACCAAACAGAAATGGTTACACCATGAAGCACATTAAGTATTTGGCTGTACTGTGTATGTATTTGCACCTGACCTTGACTTAATCAGAAGAAACACACAGAGTAAAGATATAGGCTCCAGTAGATTAGTAAAGTATAAACAAGAAATCTAGCAAAGCAAAACAAAGCCAGAAATAAGTGTGAACAGTGTGTCAGGCGTCATAGTATGGATCAACGTTCATCAATTTTAATAGATATCTGTCACCACTGCCACCAATTGCTTGCCAATTTATATCTTTTGGTTCTGACTGTGGCCATTTGAGTTGTAGTATGAAGTGCGGAAGATAAGTGCACTTTGGAATAAAACTGAAAACTGTAAAATGGGTGAACACTTAAATAAATTTAAGCAAAGAAGGCATCATACCTGACATTATATAGCTAGTTGTTCTTGTTTTACATGTGGACATGTTCAGTAGAAGTTTAAGTTCCTACACTTTTGTTGAGAAATTGTTTTGTTTTTTTGTTCTCAAATTGACTTTTTCCTTGTCTCAGGATTACATTAATTACATTTAGATGCTGAAGCCCACCATGACACCCCCCCCCCCAACCCCCCATCTCTCTCTCTCTCTCTCTCTCTCTCTCTCTCTCTCTCTCTCTCTCTCTCTCTCTCTCTCTCTCTGTCCAAGTCATTGCATCTCACAGATGGATATAAAAACTTAAAATCACTATCAAATGCACACAGCCCAAAGAAGGAAAGGGGGATTTCCTGCTTTATCAAACACCAGAGCTCTTGAAACAAGGTGAAGAGCATTGCTAGTAGATTTTTTTTTTTTATCTTGCTTTATCTCTCTATCTTAAATGGCCATATCTCATCTACTGTATGATGTTCTGATTTATATGTACACAAGTAATCATGTTTTTTCCATTGTGGAAAAAACCCTCACACAAAACTAGCCTCACACAAACTCTTCACCCTCCTGTCGTCTGGAAAAAGGTACCGAAGCATTTGGGCCCTCATGGCCAGACTGTGTAACAGCTTCTTCCCCGAAGCCATCAGACTCATAAATGCTTAGAGACTGGACTGACACACACACACACACACACACACACACACACACATACTGAACTGAACATCATCCCACTCCCCCTGGAATTTTTGTACATTTCTGTACTGACTACATGTACTTTTGCTGCTAACTTATATAAAACTATCATATTTAATTTCTTGTGCCTATACTCTTTACCTGGCTGCTACCACAATAACTGCTATGTCCATATATGGTATAAACTAATCTGCTATATATTATATCATAGTATGTTATGTTTACATTTACAGTGTTTTTTTTTTTGTTGTTGTTATTATATTGTTATTCTTTTTGCACTGTTATATCTGACACGTCCACACTAGAACTGTGTACTGGTCGGTGCGACACTGTCACTTACCGTGCCCATTGTCCTGTTTTAGTAGTTACCATAGTTAGTGGACTTTATGTAGGATGTGAAGATCTTATTTAGTTCTGTGTTGTCTCATGTAGTTAGTGTATTGTTTTATGTAGCACCATGGTCCTGGAGGAATGCTGTTTCGTTTCACTGTGTACTGTACCAGCTGTATATGGTTGAAATGACAGTAAAAGCCCTTGACTTGACTTGACTTGACAGATCTTTTTAGCTAGCCCTGTCTATGGTTGCTTAGCTGACTTCTCTCCTGCACAATTTCTCAATAAATTGCAATACCACAAATACAATATGACAAATTAAATACAATAAAATGATTTTGACAATACTTACTGCTTTTATCACTGGAGAAACAGCTGCATTGCTCTGTTTATGACACTGTTCATTTGTAAAACACCCATCTGAACACTGTAATTCCATATTTGGGTGAAATCTATTCACACATACCAACTGTACATTTACAGCATTTGGCAGACGCTCTTATAAAGAGAGACTTAAATTTTTACAACTGAGCAGATGAGGGTTAAAGTCCAATGTCTTAACCATTGAGCTACCGCTACCCTGTACACTTATACCAACAAGATAGATCAGGGTTCTTCAAATCTGGCCCTTGAGCTCCACTGTCCTGCAGAGTTTAGCTCCAACCCTAACCAAACACACCTGAACAAGCTAACCAAGGTCTTCTGGATTACTAGAAAATTATAGGTAGGTAAGTTTGGAGGTTGGAGCTAAACTCTGCAGATTTGAAGAACCCTGTGATAGATTATGCTTCACTGTTGTCAATATCAAATGTAATAACATTTTAGACCTCACTGAATAAGCTTTTGTATGTTAATCATAAACATAATTACTGTAAAATACTGTTCAATTCAATTCAATTCAATTTTATTTGTATAGCGCTTTCAACAATGGTCATTGTCCCAAAGCAGCTTTACAGAAATATATAAACTCAGGATATAGATTTTAAATGTACCAATTTATTCCCAATGAGCAAGCCAGAGGCGACGGTGGCAAGGAAAAACTCCCTGAGACGATATGAGGAAGAAAGCTTGAGAGGAACCAGACTCAAAAGGGAACCCATCCTCATCTGGGTGACACCGGACAGTGCGATTATAAATAAAGAAATCCCTTCTATAAATGTGCTAATACTACATGGTCAAATAGCAGTTGTGTAACCAGGAAAATTCATTACAGTTTTTACATGAAGACTGTTTTGTTGAACTTCTCCACTGTTCACTGATGGAGACTTGAGTGCAAAACTGTTTGTGGCAATTGTAGTCGTAGCCATCATAGCATAAATGTTCATATGAACTGAGGTCCAAAGCCAGCTATGGTTTTTAAGTGGTAACATCCTCAGTAATCTCAATGATCTTTAGGCTGCACCGTGTGGGGCCATCCTCAGCAGCAGCATGTGACTTCCAATTGATGAGAACTCCAACCAGAAGTAGGGCATCAGGATGGATCAGGCAGGTCCGGAGAGCAGATCAGATCAGGTTGGGATCACTGGCATCTCAGGAGTATCATGTGTAGCTCGACAGAAAGAGAGAGAGAGAGAGAGAGAGAGATATTATTAGGTATGCTTATTGTCCCGTAATGGTTAAGGATAGTGCACTTGCAAGCAGGGACTCCGGCAAGACTAGCTATGACAGCATAACTAAAAGGGAGAACCAGAAGGTAACACAGACATGAGGGCTCCCTGGGACATAAGGCAGCCAACCACTCCACCACCAACAAACCTGGTTGAACGCGTGAAAGTGGGGGAGCGACAGCATCTAAACATCCCAGCTCACCACAACACACTATGCCTGTGAGACCTCTAGATCTTCTCCTTTACCTAAGAAAAAAATATTCACAAAAAGCTTGACTAAACAAATATGTTTTCAGCCTGGACTTAAACACTGAGACTGTGTCTGAGTCCCGAACACTAATTGGAAGGCTGTTCCATAACTGTGGGGCTTTGTAAGAGAAAGCTCTTCCCCCTGCTGTAGCCTTCACTATTCGAGGTACCAACAAATAGCCTGCACCTTTTGATCGAAGTAGGTGTGGTGGATCATAAAAGACCAAAAGTTCGCTTAAGTACTGTGGCGTGAGACCATTTAGAGTGTTATAGGCCAACAGTAGTATTTTATAATCAATGCGATGTGTGATTCTACTGTTCATTATTATTATTTGTTATGCTTATATTACATCTGTTCATTTCTCAAAATGCATGAATAAAGTAGGCTTTTCCCCAGATTTCTACTAGCCCTAGCTCTGTACCCAGTTGAATCTCAAACTCAACATTTTTACAGCAGAATGCTACTATAGAGGACTTATGTCTGTGAAAATTTCAGGTTCATATCTAGCCCCCTATCAGAGATATTCAACCTGAAATTGAAGGGCATTTTTAAAAAAATTGCATTTTCTCACGCCATAAAAAAAAGAGAGAAGTATCAAACCTGAAGTGTTCTGCATGCACACTATACTTACTTAGGTACCCCCTAAAAAATTAAGACTGAGACTTGAACCCTTCCCATTATAAATTGTCCCTAAATGTGGAACTGTGAGCAATCTTAAGCATTACATTGGACTTAAGTTCTAAGTCTAAGGAACAAGAATGTGCTAAATGTTTATATATGTCCATGTACCTTGTAATATTCCAAAGAGCTAGGCCAATCCTGAGCCAAGATATTGAGGTTTCCGTAAACAGTTGTATAACCAAAATTTGTTGTGTGCCATGACACAAAGATGGCCGTTAAAATAAAATAAAAAATGTAATGGTGGCTTTGAAATGCCAATACATAGAGGTAATCACTCAAATTTCCAAAAATTTTGAAAAATTAAAAATGGTCAAGCAAACATCTTTACAATTATTGGACCACTAGAGATGGACTTACCCATCCACAACATTTTGTCTTGCTGTCTTACTCCTTGCGTTCATCCTGTTGTCTGTAAAACCCAGACCACTTTGTGGTTTATACTCTCAGGAATACATCATGTGCCTCTGTGTGATTCTCAAATTTCCCTCCTGTCTGCTGTCATATCTCTGTGGATCGTTAGAAACCCAATCAGCCTGTTTAATTAAAAGGGGGATGTGGGGGGTGTTTCTTCTGTTTTCCAGTCATTGAGGCACTCTCCAATGGGCCGCCTCTTTAATCCCTTTCTTATGAGCTTTAGCTCGATACTTGATCCAGCAGCCTCCCAGTGGACTGGAGGGCCCAGCGCTCAGCGCACCAGGGAAAGCTCGCGTTAGGACAAGAAAAAAATGGATGCATCTTTTGTGCTGCTCTGTGTCCTGAACGTTCAGCCCCACTCCTCTGGTTTGGCTGTTGGGTTAAGATGATATGTACAGTGCTATGATACAGTATTTGCCCCCATCCTGATTTCTTAGGTTTTTGTGTATACAGTATCTCATACTAAATAGTTTTAGATCTTCAAACGAAATACAACATAAAGCAAAGGCAACCTGAGTAAACACACACTACAGTTTGTTTATTTATTTATTTATTTATTTATTTATTTATTGAAGCAAAAAGAGTTATCCAAAACCTATCACCCATGTGAAAAACAAATTACCCCCTTAAACTTAAAGCGTAGAGAGCAGAATTCATGTCTCCCTCAATTACTGCAAGTTGCCCAGGCCCTGAAGCAGCGAAGCATCCCCACACCATCACACTGCACCACCATGCTTGACCGTAGGTATGATGGCTTTCTGTGGAATTCTGTGTTTGGTTTATGCCAGATGTAATGGGACCCCTGTCTTCTAAACAGTTCCATTTTCAATTCATCAATCCACAGAACATTCTCCCAAAAGTTTTGAGGATCATCAAGGTGTGTTTTGGCAAAATTCGAACGAGCCTTAATGTTCTTCTGTGTTAGCATTGGTTTTCGCCTCACCACTCTTCCATGGATGCCATTTTTGCCCAGTGAATTTCTGATAGTGGAGTCATGAACAGTGACCTTTATTGATGTAAGAGAGGCATGTAGTTTTTTTTTTTTATGTTGCCCTTGGCTCTTTTGTGACTTCCTGGATGAGTAATTGCTGTGCTCTTGGAGGAATTTTGGAAGGTCGGTCACTTCTGGGAAGGTTCACTACTGTGCAGATCATTTCTGGAATTTCTTTCAATTTTGGCATAGTGTGTTATTGGGTAAGACCTTTTAACCAACTTCAAGTGTTGATTTGATTGAACAGGGCTGGCTGTAATCAGGCCTGGTTGTGTCTAATCCAGCTGAACCCCATTTTGAATGCAGTTTCATAGATTTGGGGAATTAGTAACTACGGGGACAAATACATTTTCACACAGGCCCAGTTGATATTGGATAACTTTTTTGCTTCAATAAATAACTATCATTTAAAAACCTGTATTTTGTGTTTACTCAGGTTGCCTTTGTTTTTATCAACAATTTAGGATGAGATAACAGAAGAAATCAGGATGGGGGCAAATACTTTTTCACAGCACTGTATGTGTGTAATTGAAAAAATAATAATGTCCAACAAAAGACTGAGAGCCAGATGTAGTAAGCTTTTATATGCCTGTTTTTAGGTGTAAAAAGTGTGCTTCTCTTCTCATGCATATGCATTTGAGGGAAAATCATGCAAAAAGTGGGACGCTGGCACCAAACAATGGAGAGATTCGAAGTTTGGCTGATTACTTATTTTGTTTTATGTAAAAAATTTGGTCTATTGGCCATTTCTGAGCAAAATGTTATTCACCTTTTGTCTAATTTACACCTGCTTAAAACCAGGTATAAATTAGGGTTGCTTGTAGGCGTTTGTGACCTTGGTGAAAGAACTATTTAGGAAAACTACGTATTTTAATACTGCTTGTCTAATGGGCTGCTTTTGTTATGGAATACATACAGTACTGTGCAAAAGTTTTAGGTACCCTATTTTTTTTTAATACAAACTTTGTTATAGATTTTTTATTTAATGACTTCTAATTATCAAGTCAGTACAAAAACATTTTAGATTCCCAAACATTAGTTTTATAGCACAAAATTAAATGTTACAGAAAAATGTTTGCATGTCATTAAAGAAAGCAGCATATTACGTAAGAGACACTTTTCAGACAAAAAAAACACAATGAAGGCTGCTGGGTTTTGCTGCAAAATAAGAAGCAAGTGCGAAAGTCAAAGTCTCCAGAAGAACTGTGTCTGGTTCTGCAAGATGCTCAATAAAACTTACCAGCTCATTTCCTTATAAAACTGCACTAATTGTACTGGAGACTACTATTTTTATTTTTATTTTTATTTTTATTTTTTTGTCACACCAAATATTGACTTTGCTTCATTTACTACTCTCTATGGTATTTTTTATGATGTAGAAATGTTGAAACATTTAATTTCAGTATTTTGATGGCATATTTGCTCTGCAGCAGACCATGACCATACACAACCACCATGACCATACCTGATCCAACCACTCACTGAACAGACATGTTTACAAAGATGTCAGAGCAACTGTGAATAAAATTTGCATGGCATAAAGCAAATGTGTTTGAATGGGAAGAGCTCATGATCACGAAAAAGAACTTTTGCCGTAAATTAATCTAGGCAAATTCACAATCTTGAAAAGCTGAGTAGAAAATGAAGTGGAGGGTAGGGCGGTAAATTTCCAAAACTTACTTTTGCTTTGCTATGCTCTTCATTCAGTTTGGCACTCGTGGTTAAAAGTACAGCTAGCTACTTCTTTTCTACAGAAATAACATGCTGCTTGAAGTGAGCTGGTAGTCATCTGCAGCACCGGCACTTCAGTATTTTGCTCTTTTGAGTACTGCATGTTTTTTCATGTTATGCCCTTTATCATAAGCTCCTGATACTCTAGTTTACTCATTATTTTTTGGCTAAGTGTAAGTTGTCACGTATTTCCCCCTCGCGCTGAGCTCTGCGTGCAGAGGCGCTCAGAGCTCATAGCGGCCCACAGCGCTATGGTGCACTGTTCTGTGCTGTCATGTGTCTGTTTACGTTGACACTTGTGTTTTGTTTTGACTCATGCTTTTGTCCTTTCATTGGTTGTCTCCCTCGTATTTCCTGATTGCCCTCACCTGTTTTCAGTTTGCCCCTTGATTTGTTTGTATATTTAAACCCTCACGTTCTGTTGTTCAGTGTGAAGTACATATATACTCAGTTTGTCTCTGCACATGATGTTACCAAGCCTGTTTTCCTGTGTTTGTCGATCTGGTTTGACCTTGTCAACTTTCTTGTTTCTTGTGATAATTCTTTGCTTAGTTTGCCCTATTTGTTCGGCACCTGACTCTAGCCTGTTTCCTGACCTTGACCCTGCCTATCGATTTGGATTTGTTTGCACTTCTTTCATTAAACAATTGCAATTGCGTCCGTCTCAGCCTTTTCGTCATGACATTAGATAAATTCACAGTGTATTCACAGTATATAAGCTCAGTGGATTTTACTTCACTCACGTACTGTATGTGAGTAAAAAGAAAAAGATGTACAGCATGATGCAGGGGCACACATTTTATATGCCTCTAACATAGCTGGAGTAAATTGAAATGCTTAATAAGACGTAAATACCGTGTTTGAAAAAAGAATGCTCCAGAAATGTATCAGGTATTTAATTGTCACATGCTCAAATACAGGGCCAGACTGGAACAAAAATTCATGCCAGGAGTCTCATGCCCACCCAGGCCACCCCATACACCCACAAGAAATTTTGACACCACTGACCTCCTACTGTAATGTACACTCACTGGCCAATTTATTAGGAATCCATATACAGTATCTCACAAGTAGTGAGTGTACAGCTTGTATAACAGTGTAAATTTGCTGTCCCCTCAAAATAACTCAACACACAGCCATTAATGTCTAAACCGCTGGCAACAAAAGTGAGTACACCCCTAAGTGAAAATGTCCACATTGGGCCCAATTAGCCATTTTCTTCAGCTGTACACTCACTACTTTACATTGTAGCAAAGTGTCATTTCATCAGTGTTGTCCCATGAAAAGATATAATAAAATATTTACAAAAATGTGAGGGGTGTACTCACTTTTGTGAGATACTGTACATTTTCTCATTCGTGCAAATATCTAATGATTTTCTAAATGACCCACATACATGTAGCTACAATACTGAATCAAATCTTGGCATTTCTTTAATGCAAGATCTTAATATAGAAATATTGAAACAAATGACAAATAGCTTAAATTGTACATTTTCTCTTTCTGTCTGCCCTGTAATTAGTTAATATTAGCTACATGTTCAGCCTGAGCTGCACTTGAAGTTACTTAAAAATGTGTATTTAAAAAAAAGTTATATTTGTTCATATATTACCAGAAGTCATTCCCATGGGTAAATTTTAGCTAGCTAATATAACATGATCCAAGAAGCACTGTTTTACTTACTAAGTGGAGTTTGCTAATTAGTTAGATCTATTAGTTGGTTTACTTTCTTATTAAAGGTAGAAGTGATAATGAAGGGAAACCCAAATGTGGTGCTTGCCAAGGCTCCTTTTTGGTTCTACAACACAGATAAAAGTGTAATATTTTTCATACAATATAACTCATAATATAGAAACCTGGAATAAAAGGTCAAGCAGTCAACAATGACATTAAAATGTATTTTTTGCACATTTAAGCTGCCAGTTCTATGATCTAACTTAATTTCATATTGAAATGAAAAGCAAAGCTTAGCAGTCCACTCTGACTGAAGCCAGTGCAGCTACCTTCATTAGCAGTACTGACTTACCTGTGCATTTTATATTGCATTGAGTATCAAGATAACTAGTCTCAATAATGGTAATTAAACTAATTTACCTTGATGTCTGGGCTTGATCGCTGGGAAACAGGATGTTGTGTTAAAGCGTTATTTAAGATGGCTGAAGTGAATGGGGAAGGGAAATAAGATAGTGTAATATGGTGCCTGGTGCAGCCATGTGATGCTAGTGAGAGTAAAGAGGTCACAGACCTGCCTGGATACTCTCCCAGAATTCATTTGTGCTGAAGCAGCCTTGTAGATGAGCTAGCATCCAACTCCAGATGCTAGTTTGCATTTGACTATGGGCTCTCACGTTTTCACTCACGTCATCATTCACCAGAAATATCTCACTTCACTCAGGTGATTAATCTCTCTCTCTCTCTCTCTCTCTCTCTCTCTCTCTCTCTCTCTCTCTCTCACAATAACAGATGATGTCTCAGAAGAAGATTTTCTTGATTCTGGTGGCAGTTAGTACTGCCAGTTTACTGTTGCATCAGGGGGGTCACCTCAACTGGTAAGAACATACAGTACTAAACAAAGATTATCCAGATATCAATGGTCTTTCTCTTATTCTATGTAAAACCACAGGTAATATTAATTTTCTGTCTCTACAGGACCATGGAATTATTCCGACTGAGCTGCCCATCCATGCACTCTCTTCAAACTGGCACCAGAGTCAAACACACCAACGTGGTCTTCTTCAAGACGCACAAGACAGCCAGCACTACTGTGCAGAACATATTCTTCCGCTTTGCAGAGCGCAACAACCTCACAGTGGCACTGCCAGTCACCTCGTGTGAGCACCAGTTCTGCTACCCGCGCGTCTTCAGCAGCCATTTTGTCCACCCCTACACCATGCCCCCCAACATTGTGACCAATCACATGCGCTTCAGCCACTCTGAGTTGCAGCGCATTATGCCCAATAACACCATCTACATCACCATCTTGCGTGAGCCCGGTGCCATGTTTGAGTCCCTGTTCAGCTACTATAATCAGTACTGCGAAACTTTTAAGCGAGTCCCCAATGGCTCTCTGGAAGCTTTTCTGGACAAGCCCTGGGCTTACTATCGTCCAGTGGAGAAAGAGTCAATGTATGCGAGGAATACACTGACCTTTGACCTGGGCGGCAATAAGGATCGACCGTCCGCAGACGTTGTGAGTTATGCGAAGCGATTTGCTGCAGAAGTGGAGCATGTCTTCTCACTGGTCATGATTGCAGAATATTTTGATGAATCGCTAGTCCTGCTGCGGCATCTGTTGTCATGGGACCTCGAGGATGTGCTCTACTTTAAGCAAAACATGCGCATGGTTTCATCTAAAGGCAACCTTTCTGAATCACAACTGCGCAAAATCCGGGAATGGAATGCCATCGATGCCGTGTTGTATGACCACTTTAACGCCTCACTTTGGAGGCAGCTGAATGAACTGGGGCTAGCTTGTGTTGCTAGGGAAGTAAAGCTGCTGCGTCGTGCCCAAGAACAGATGGTACGTGGCTGCTTTGGCGGCAGTTTGCCTCGGCTACGCTCAGCTGCGGAGATCACCAACAAAGAACTGCGGCCCTGGCAGCCCAGCACCAAGGTGGCTATTGTTGGGTACGACTTACCTGTCAATGCATCAAAGGAGTCTGGTGTGTCACAGGACATGTGCCTGAAAATGATCATGCCTGAAGTGCAATATACAAAGCGACTGTTGCACTTGCAGATGCTGCGTTACAAAAGCAGGTACTTTTTAAATACAATGCAGCAAAATGGGCTCAAACCCTCTGGCCAGCACCCATGGCAACAACCCTCCAGTTCCATTTCACGTCATTCAGTCACACCGGGGAGGAGCTCCAGAACAGCTGCACGGTTCTTCCACCAGACACCTCAACTTCAGTCACACAGTTAGCCACATCGTTTTCTTCTTTCATCTTGTGACCCAGACTGCAGGGAAAGATCTATGAAGAACAGTGAAAGTCCAAGATTATATCAGCCATCTAAAACTCCCTCCTCAGGACCTGTTTGCCTGTGCCATTTCAGTATATGGCTTAAAGAATTCCTCTAATGAGGACTTTGCTAGCTGGATCTGTGAATCTCATAAAGACCAGAGTATGTGTATGTGTTATGCTTTTTGTTAGCTGTAGGATGTGACTGTGTAAATCCAGCACTCTCTCATGTAAACATGCACACACATACATAAATGGTACATATGAAACATACATTCTGCCTCTGCCAGCACACAGTCTGAGGGCATACTTTTCATTGCTCGGGTTTCTAGCTGTAAGTTTACCTTTTGCATTTGCTAACATATACAGGTGTGCTGCCCAGGCTACAACACCTAACTGCTAGTGCAAAAAGTGCTACATACTGAATTGACAGGCAATATGACTTCCTTGTCTTGTCTGGTTGGCCGTTTTGGTCCATGTGTTTTGGTTTTTTTGGTTTTTTCCTCCACTGTAAAGAATCTGAGGCATCACAGAGACTGTTTTTCTCCAGAGTACATTATTTGATCATTTTATCGAAGCAGATAGAATGGAAGGAGAAAAGTATTCTGACTTGAAATCACTGACTGTACCATTTACAAAGGTTTATCAGGGCTGTGCTTCAGTCAAACAACAGAAGATGTCCGTAAACTCATTAGTTTGAACAGTGACAAGTTCTTGACAGATGTTGATGATAGGGTGAAAAACATTTCGATATTTAACCTTCAATTTTTCTGTGGATGCTGCTTGGGTTACACTGCCATGCATTTTCTTCCGATTGTTGCAGGAGCTTGCTGAATGGCTCAGAGCAGATGGCAGAAAGAATTAATGAGGGACAGAAAAAAAAGCTAAGACAGATGACAAAATGCTACTGTGCAAGACTTGCTAGTTTCGGGAAGCAATTTGCAGTAACACGGTGACCTTGAAACTTTCCTCATGACAGGTAGTACAGTGTAATAGGCACTGTGCTTGCACACTGTTGTACAATTACATGTAAGGTTTAACTTCTTATCTGCCGACAGTCTGACCGTGAAAGCTGTCCTCACAGCAAATGTACCTGATGTAATTTATAATTTATATTTAATACTGAAGCTGTTTGAATCACTTTAACATTTTGTCATAATGCTGGTACATGATTAGAGCGTATTCAGGTTTATTTTTTTGACAACAGGTTTTTTAGTCTCATCTGTGTGCCTCATTTTCCAGCACCACTGGAAAAACCGTGTGTGTGTGTGTGTGTGTGTGTGTGTGTGTGTACCCAAGAAGTGTAATTGTGCATTGCAACAATAATTTTGAAGTCATCCAGTCCTTCTTTCACTGGTAGCTAATAGACGCACCTTGCATTTAAATGGAATGGTATGTGCATTACATACTTAATTGCATACTTACTACGATGAATTAGCTGTATAATTAGTTTCCTCTGAAGCCAGTAGTTGTGTAGTCATAGGTGTGTGTGTGTGTGTGTGTGTGTGTGTGTGTGTGTGTGGGTGTGTGTGTGTGTGTGTGTGTGTGTGTGTGTGTGTATGCTTTTGATCCATTAAATTAAGAGCCAGTCTGCAATGTGAGCTGTGGACATGGTCATAAGCCAAACCGTGTCAGCTACGTGCTTTTAAAAATGGCCTGCTTTTCTAGTATAGAAGAACTATTTATTAGTATGATACATCGGTCACTGAGAAGCATTGATGATATTGGTATCGGTCATTCTAATACACATGAATAATACACACACACACACACACACGCACACACACACACACACACACACACACACACACACACACACACACACACACACACACACAGACTTTCATCTTCCCTTTCATTTAGGTTAATAGCAAATTATCCAAGATTAGGTGAGAATACTGTCTCACTGGGTGATTCATACTAGGCGATACTGACAAGCACCTGATACACACATCAGCCAGTTCACACTTCGTTTTCACACTCAGAACTGTGTATCTGATCTGTCTCACTGATGTGAGCAGTGGAGAATGACAGATAAGATAAACCAGGGCTCAGATACAACTTGAATAATAATAGAGGGATCTTCAAGATCTGAGATTCCTTATCATATTAATAAGTGCTCTTTTATTATGATTTATATATATATATATATATATATATATATATATATATATATATATATATATATATATATATATATACTTTTTTTTTTTTGAGTAAACAGGCACCTGCCATCAGCTGTAGGATGTGACCTGCTTCCTTTATTCTTAAAGTACAATGATACAATGATTGAAAAAACTTACTGAAGACAATGAAATCGTACTGTATGTCAATATAAGGTGTTGGGATTTTGTCATTCTGCTTGAGATTTTTTTAAAATGGTTCTCAGATCTTAAAAGGGTACTCTGTACTGTGCTACTGTGCATCCCATCAGATGGACATAAAAACAAAACACGACTGTGTTGTGTGTAAGATTTTTTCAAAGGACACTGGATTTGTTCTAAGTTAATTTTCAAATGGCATGTTTGTTTGGAACCGGAGCTTTAAATAAGATGTTTCTGACAATCAAATTTAGGGATTATGTAATGTTATGTAATGAGAATAAAATCAATAAAAATGAAAGAAAAAAAGTCTTTTGTAATCATTTCCATTATATACTAAGTTCCATTCATCCATTTTCCATACTGCTTATCCTACTCAGGGTTGTGAGGAGCTTGGAGCTTATCCCAGGGAACTCAGGGCAACTGGACAGGGTGCCATCCCATTGCAGGGCACAGTCGCACACACTATGGGCAATTTAAAGATGCCAATCAGCCTACAACACACCTTTGGATTGGGGGAAGGAAACCCCTAGAGAACATGCAAGCTCCACACACACACAGGGTAGAGGCAGGAATTGAACTCCCAAACCTGGAGGTACGAGACAAACGTGCTAACCATTAAGCCACCGTGCCACCGTGCCCCTGTACACTGAGTTACCTAGTCATAATGAACTTAATGAACTAATATCTGGGTTAGGTACAGTTTTATTAAGAAATAGCAGTGGATGGTAAATACAGCACTTCCCCAAAACAGTTATTGTGAGCTTAATGAAAAAAATAGTATAGGGGTCTCATATAAGGTTTTCAGATATAGGATGTCAAAGTTTTGACATTTCACGAATCTTAAACATAACAATCAGCATGAGGACTTCATTGATAACAGCACACAACAGCAACCAACAAACATAGCTGAATAAAATCTTCTGTGACTATTGAAAAGTATATCAGCAATGTGAAAAACTAATTGCCCACTAATTGCCCACAAATCTGTTTTTGTCCCACCTTTAGCAGCAATAACAGAATAAATCAGGATGAGGCAAATACTTTTTCACAGCACTTTAAAGATAGATAGATAGTTAGATAGATAGATAGATAGATAGATAGATAGATAGATAGATAGATAGATAGATAAATGTTTTTCATTATTAACTAAAAGAAAATGCTAGCCAAATTGCTGTGGAATGATAGAAATAAACAGATCACAGTGTGTTGTTATAGAAATTTTTTTTGCTACAGGCAGAGGCAGACTGGCAACAAAAAGCAGTCCAGGATTTTGCTGTCAAGCTGCCCCAATTTGATACACCAAATTCCAACTGACACAACATGTTTCTCGATCAACGAATAATTAATATTAAAAAAAGCACAATCTGTTCATTTGTATTGTTTGTGTTAAACTAATGTGTAAAATGATGAAACCGTGTCGCTGCAGCTAAGATGAATATATTTGAATATCTGTATACAGGCTATATAATGCCAGGGTTAGGAAAAAAAAGACCGGCCCACCGGGAAAATTCCTGACCTTCCCAATGGCCAGTCCGCGCCTGGCTTCAGGCCACATCACATCACCCCATTGTGGAGTATTTTCATATAATCCATAGCACAGGAGGCAGGAACCCCCAACCCTGGAGGTGTGAGGTAAATGTGCTAACCACTAAGCCACCCTGGCCCCAATTTAAATACACGAATCCATAAAAAAAAAAAAAATTCAGTGCAGTTAAACAGGCACAAAAACCTAAAATATATTTAAGAAGAAAAGCTGAGTGGAAGTGCTGGCTCAGATTTGGTAAAGGTACTGTAATGTATGTGTTACCTTCATTATATCAATATCCATACCAAATATTCATGTTTGCCACATGAACAACACAAGGCCAGCAGAGTTTAGCCCAAACATCATAAGCCACTTTTAATTAGCTACAAATGCATGACTGAAGCATGACTTTGGCACAAAATTTGACATTACAAAATAGGACTAGTGTTACTCTTACTACCTTGCATACAAGATTGTATTTTTTTTTAAAGGTTTTGTTAACTTTTTGTAATCCCACAAAGATCCTTTCCATCTTAACCAGCATTCACAGCATTAAGTTACTCTCTAATGTCAGCTTTGGAAAAATCCCTTGTGTTAAATGAACACCTGTGGTGTTAAATTCACTCTTACAGCATGTGTTCATGTCAAACTGAATCCTGTAAGTGTTCATTCAATACAGGATTTTTCCTTCAAACTTTTTTTTTGTTAGAGGTTTAGAGGGTTTGCAGTGTGGGAAAGGCTTACTGCTGCTTCAAGCATCTGTGATCATCATCATTGTGTTTTGGTAAGAACACCCAAAAACACAGAACATGACTTGACACTTTTAATTTTGAATTATTCAAATACAATGCTTAATTCTAAATTCTAAAGGTGTGGATTACTTTTCAGTAACAGCTGAAAGGCAAATCACAGGTTTATATTATCGCACTCGTATTATCGGTACTGTACGTTATTGTATCTATGGTAACAGTGTATACACAGGGACTTGCATGGCAGACGCCCCAGAAAAAAAAGACAAAAAAAAAAAAAAAAAAAAAAAAAAACTCATATGACTGTTGATATAGTAAGGAGATGCTTACTGTATTTATCATTTTTCAAAGGAGTCTCCAGTGTCAATGCATTGTGAAAGTCAGAGGTAAAGCTGTAACTTAAAGTTTTCAGACATTGACGATGGGACATCCTTTAAGACAGTGGATTTTCTGTGCTTTGTAGTAACAGCACTTTTTTTTGTCTTATTAATTTCAGGAAAAAGAAAATATAGTGAGAGAACAAGTGCTTATAGCTGCTATAACAGGAATTGCTATAACAGACTGCGATAACAGGAATTAACCTGTTTTGTGGATGTTCCACAACATGAAATGTAACTATAAACAGATAAAAACGTATGATTTGTGATTCTTTAATAAATAAATAAAAATTGCTGTTATATAAGAGTAATAATAATAAGTACATATATTTCAGGATGTTTTCCTGTAACAGCACACATAGTTGTGTTTTATTCCTTACATATCCAGTAATGAGGCCTGTGAGTATGTGTGTGTGCGTGGTCTGTAACAGAAACGGAGTACAGCTAAAAGAAGAGGAGGAGAAAATGTCCCTCATTTCTTTTAATGAAAAAACATCAAACAGATGACAGACAGTCAGTGGTGCTGATTAGCACCTAATTGAAAGGAGCAGGAGGAAAAACAAGAGAAACTTCCCCGTCTCCCGAGACACATCCTCCTGCATTTAGACGGAACATGCAGCCTTGACAGAGTCGACACAGCAAGTCGCTAACAAGCACACGGAGAATGAAACCACCCATTTCTGGAATGTAACCTCAATTCTAATTTAGTCTTACAGTTCAGTGACCCGCAAACTTTTTCTGTCTCAGAAGTCATGATGAGACTTGATGAAAGCAGAGAGAATGAGATGTGAAGTTACATGTATGGTTTTAGGGTCAGGATTAAAAATAGGATTATTACAAATTCAGACTATACACCTTAGGTTTAAGATGTGGGTTAGGCTTGTTGGATTTTGGATTTTGCTTGGTTGTTAAATTTGAGGTCATAATTTGAGGTCATAAAAGCTTTGCTTTTTATAATTCTACCAGAGACATTGGAAAACTTGAAGAAAAAAAAGAAAAAAAAAAAACAAAACACCGTGCCCCTCATGTTGTAATTTAATAGATGCTCTGACTGCTTTGCTCAGTAGAGATTCTTTGTTTAGTTTGGTCTCACGTCACTGAATTTGCGATTAGCCGATGCATTACATGACTCCACCTTTCAGGCGGATCAAGCACACGGTTACACACATTTATCATTGTAATTTCAATATATAGCATTCATAGATTCGTCTCCAACTTTTCCTTTCATCTCATGGGATTTCAGTGAGTGTTTTTTTGCATAATAGGTTCACAAGTAGACGCTTTCAGTTTTTGAAATATAGCTCTGAAATCGGTATGAAAACCTGATGTTGATATCATCAGCGCTATTCTTATTCATCAATACCAATCTAAAATGTCAAAACAAATATTTTGCTTTGTCAAAAGTTGGTAAAAAGGTGAAACACATACCTTGTTTTTGGCTTCCCAGTCTTGACATGATGAAGGTATAATATTACAGTCATGCCCCTGTATTTATATACAGTATGAGCTGTGTTAAAATGTGTGTTACTAAGTTGCTAAACTGAAGAGACTTATTAGGAGTTCACTGCCTTCTGTCAGTCAGCCATGAGTTAGATTTATCAACAATTTCATGAGCATAACATTTTTTTAAGATAGCTTGTTTTGCAATGATTATCAAAATGACGATGATTTCCTATATTTAACAAACAGGAAAAACGACAAAGTGAGCTTCTACTTCTTCATCCTAAATGCCCAGTGGCGCATAGGGCAGCAACGAAGTCTCTCCACTTGCAGCGGTCACGAGCCAGGGCGCCGATCGTTCCCCAGGAGTGGTTGCAGGCCTTCATCTCTGCTTCAACTATCCGCCTCCAGGTTGTCTTCGGCCTTCCCCTCTTCCTCTTTCCATCAGGGGTCCAGTGTAGCGCTGTCTTGATGATGGTGCCGTCTTCTCGTCTGAGCACATGCCCTATCCATTGCCACCTTCTTTTGGTGACGATTGCTTGCATGTCTTCTGAATTGCATCTTCTGAACAGTTCTTCGTTGGAGATTTTGTTGGGCCAAAATATCTTCAATATTCGGCGGTTTCACTGCTAGGTTGTTGGTGTTGCAAAGCTCAATCAGTCTTTCTCCATTTTCGTTCATTGTCCCACAACCGTGTTTGCCCATGGTGCGTTCATTGTTGGTGTTGTCATTTCCAACCTTGGCGTTGAAATCTCCCATGACAATCAAGAGGTCGTGTTGCGGTGTTGACTTAACTTCCGCCTCAAGTTGTTCATAGAAAAGGTCTTTTTCTTCTTCATCGCCATCATTGGTTGGGCTGTAGCACTGTGTGATGGTCATGTTCATCTGTCTGACAAAGTGAGCAGTTATAGGTAAAACTTCTGTGAGCGTTATACTAAAATATGTAGCTTCCAACTATGTGTGTAGGATATGTAGTGTATTTTATTTCGTTGTATTTGTTTCTTTGTTTTTTTTTAAATAGAAGGTGATAGTCATGGTCTCAACCTAAAAACATTTGATTGTAATTTCATATCAAAGTACTTGGATGAGACCAAAGTTGTGTCCCAAATGATGTACTATACACTTACACTATCCACTTTGTGCTGTGCCGTCTAGTGTATGAATCTTAGAAGGGTAGTATCATTTCAAATACATGAGCGGCTTTTTACTAACCGGAAGTATAAGCCGTTTCCCAGACCTTGGCACATGACGTCAAACGCACGTAATGCGACTCCGCTAGCTTTAGCAGAATACCCAGAGTCAGCGCTACCTTTTATCCCCAACATGACCTCAGTCACCATCAGACGGCAGTGTAATCGTCAAGTGACAGCAGAAAAAAGTGTGTGGCCCAAGTCCTCTAAGGCAAGGGAGCATGTTATATTAAATGTACTGTAGTGTAGAAGATTGTAACCTGCAAACTTTACAAAGCGATGCTTGTGTAGCACGGAAACATGACAATGATACACAAGCTGTTTGGATATGTTTATATCCAAAATGCTCCACTGCGAGGTTCAGTTTAAAACAAGTTTATATATATATATATATATATATATATATATATATATATATATATATATATATATATATATATATATATATATATATATATATATATATATAAATAAACTTGTTTTAAACACATGCAAAGAAATGCTCTGGAGCAAAGATGCCTTCGAAATAATGAAATTAAATGTTTCTACATAAAAAAAAAATACCATAAAGAGCAGTAAACAGTAGTAAATGAAACAAAGTCAATATTTGATCAGCAGCCTTCATTGTGTTTTTTGTCTGAAAAGTGTCTCTTACGTAATACGCTGCTTTCTTTAATGACATACAAACATTTTTCTGTAACATTTAATTTTGTGCTAGAAAACTAAGGAGTCTAAAATGTTTTTTTGTCCTGACTTGATAATGTAGAAGTCATAAAATAAAAAATCTAGTTTGTACTAAAAAAAAAATAGGGTGCCTAAAACTTTTGCACAGTTCTGTGTATGTATGTGTATATATATTTAAATAAATGGGGGGAAATGGTATTAAAAGTTGTTTTTTTTTAATCAGATTAATCGAGAAACGAATCGGCCGATTAATCAATTACGAAAATAATCGTATGTTGCAGCCCTAATCCAATTAGTAAGAATTAATATTATGTGCCTGTTAAAGGGTTATCCCTTTAAACTCACAGAACTCATTGGTTTACACACCGTAACTACACATCTTTACAACTAATTTCACTGCAGTTACCGAATAAATCATAGTAGTTATTGAATAATATAATTTAATATGAACAACTGAATAACAAGGTGTGCGTTTAATGGGTTGATTGGTTTATTGCAAAAATAATTATCATCTCCTTTATTATTTTATTATATCATTATCAAGCCTTACTGGTGGCTTTACAATATAAATCTGATTCTGTGTAATGGGTAGGGGTTTTTTTTTCACTACATACTTTTTTTGGCTCCTCTACCCACCTTTGATATTCATAGCTTTGAAAACTCTTTAGAGATCTGTCCACACACACACACACACACACACACACACACACACACACACACACACACACACACACACACACACACACACACACACACACACACACACACACACACACACAGAGAGAGAGAGAGAGAGAGAAACACACAGCGTTTCCTCCGGTGTCGCTGCACATCAGAGTGAGTGCAGGTCAGTGTGTGGGAGTGTGAGATGAAGAGAGAATGTGTGTGGATTTTGGGGATGCAGAGAACCTTGCTGTTATGGAAAGAACTGCCTGGCTAAGCAAATGAGCTAGAAGGAGAGATAGAGGTTATCCCATATCATGGATGTGACTTTAACAGTACAATGCTTATGCTACTAGCAATTTATTAATCATAACTTTCCTTACCGTTACACTTATACTGAGCTCTATGGCTCTATCGATTCTTAAGGCCAAAAAAAATCAGAACTGATTTAATTGTATCGAGAGATAGATACAAAATAAGAAGAGAGACAAAAAAACCCCAAAAAAAACCACCATTGTGCAGATCTGGGAGCGAATATCTGAAAAGTCTGCTGATGGAAAGACAGTCACGAACAGAGAAGATTAAGCAAATAATGACCGGGAAATGAGCTCCACTAAGCAAACCTGGAAAATGTTGGAGTGAAGTAAAGGAGTGCAGAGAGACAAACATGTGGAGGTGGCAATGAGGAGAGAAAGAGAGAGAGAGAGAGATGGATGGTTACATGGATGGTTAGATGGTTTGATGGATGGATGGATGGTTGGATGCATGGATGGATGGATGGTTGGATGGATGGATCTTTATAAATCCTTCTGTAGTTTAGTAGGCCACGTTAACTCAACAGCTGTGAGGTTTAGAGAATGTTGTGTAGCTGATTTTTATTTATTTTGTCATACTGTTATCATGGATTTAGGTGGATAATATTATTATATAGTAATAGTATTTGGTGATTCCTTTCCTGATTTCTTAGGTTTTTATAAATGTACTCGCTTTTTGGAGTGTTGTATTAAACATACATTATATGGCCCACTATATGGACACCTGACCATCTTAGCCATATGTAGTTCCTGAACATCCCATGTCTTGGTAAATCATGTCTTCATTGAGCTGGCTTTGTGCATTGAGAGATACATACAAAATAAAAAGAGAGAGAGAGATGGATGGATGGATGGATGGAGGGTACATAGAATGTTCCATAATAGATTTATTCTAATTGCATTTCTCTGGAGCCTATTTAGTGCGTTCCCGAGTGTGTTACTCTGAGTGTGTGCCTGTAGTTTACACACATTTTCAGTTCTCCTTTGTTGCTTCATCCTTATTCATTCATATTATTAATAATAATAATAATAATAATAATAATTCATTCTTTCATCTTCAGAAACCACTTTATCCTTGTGTCAGCTTCATGGTGGATCTGGAGCCAATCCTGGAAACACTGGGTGCAAAGTGGGAGAATTCACACATTTGACAACATTACTATGTTTAGTTCTGTGGGTTTCCGGGACTGGCAGTGAAGTGCTGGTCTACCAACGGTAGAATTCACTCCAATTGTGTGAAAATTTGATGAATGGGTCCTATGTAATTAATCATAAATTATCATATGACTTAGATTTATCTACAATCATTTCTTTTTGCTCTAGTCATTTCTTATGATGCAAATGTCCTGGTTTTAATAATGTTCCCCACTCCAAAGACAGAATCAAATAATGGAGATCCAGCCATGGACTTTAAGACTTATTTAAATATGTGTATTTACATGGTGTCATCCCTGCCATAAAGAATTCAACTGCTCTATACTGTAGGGTTTTTTTTTTATATTGAACTGTTAGGCTCTTTTCTTTGCTAATGACAAGTACTGTATATATGGTAAATATTGGTTATTGGGATGATATTGTACTTCTAATCCATTAGCAAAGTCTATATATTATTAGTCATGTCTATTGTGCATGACTGTGCTCATAGGAGGGACAGCACATTGTTAGTCACCAGCAAACTTACAGACTGACTGATGTTTTCAGGTGAACTGGCATAGTTTCTTCAAAGCGAAAAGTTTTAGATATGTAATAAAAGTTACTTTTCATATTAAAACATGACATTAACTTAATTTCATCAGTTACAAACATTCACTTTTGACTTTTTCATAATAAAAGTGGCAACTTTCTTGGCTTATCTATTCTCTTTATCTCTTTATCTATTCTTTTGTTTAAGTATAATGCAAAATTCCACACAGACAGTAACCCGAGCTCTAGTATCTAATACGTTTCATTATGAGATTATTATAAAACAAATATAAGTATATTAAACCTATTTCTAAACCTATTTCTATGAAATTGTCTGATTCAGGAGGCTTGTAGAGAACATCTCTTCCCTGCCTCAGATCTCATCTGACTGAACAATCATTTTATAAATGTTAGTGGTGAGTTATAACAGCAAGTGAATAACAAGGCTCTGTTTTAGGCTCATTGTTTTCCCTGTTTTTGCTAGCTCTGGGTACAGTTATTTGTAAACATGGTATTAGCTTTTACTGCTACTCTGCTGACACTCTGACTGCTATCAGTTTGTAAGTATTAATGGTGACTTCTCTATGTATATAAAAGTAATGTTTGGCGTTGAATAAGGCTCTGGTCTAGGGTTCTGCAGTTTTTTCTTGTTATATTCCCTGCTTCTGAGCACACTTATTCAAATGCAAGAGCACACGAGACATTGTATTTACATTTCAGTTTAGCATCCAATGAATTTCATCATTGCAGAAAAACGCTTTCAAGATTCATGCCCATTTATCATCTGCAGTGACCTTCTCATGCTACACAATGTAGTCAGCATTATAACTATCCATACGTGTTTGAAGATGGATAATCCACCAGCCTGCAGTGTGGAACTTGAGGATGAAAAACATTTCAATAAGCTGGAGTAAGCAAAGACTTCTATAGACTAAGGGGTCTCGTTTGCCTCCCAAGAAGCCATGAACTCCATCTAATTTGAAAAATCATACTGAGGTAGGTTTTGCTACTCTCTGGTAGTGTTAACTGGTTACATTCAAGTAAATTAGCCTGTTTTCTTTGCTACTGGCAGGTTTGTCTTGCATTGAGTTGCATCAGTTCCATTAGCTAACATAATTGGCTAGGCAGCATGTCCAATTCTAGCTAATGGTAAATATAGGTTATTTATATGATATTTTACTTTTGATGAAAAATTTAGAAGCAAACTGTCATGTAAATTGTGTTTACTTTTGACCTTTTTATACTTAAAAGTAGCAACTATTACTTTCACCTGAGTAATTTTTTGGCTTTGGAGTAAGATTTCAAGATATTATCTATACTCTCACTTATGAATAATTTCTCACCCTGATTAGTTATGTCCCCTGCCCACACACACACACACACACACACACACACACACACACACACACACACACACACACACACACACACACACTGGCTTAAATGCTTTAAATACACTTTATTTTCATATTTGCTTTCATTTTATTTTCTATTTACTTTCAGTTTCTCACAATACAAGAATTCATATACTTTTTCACATGGGTCAATTTTAGTTAAATATGGAACTGGCCTGCCAATAATATTTCTTTCATTAATTCATAATCAGTAACCACTTTACTGGTTCACTGTAGATTGGGAACACTGGGTCCAAGATGGGGGAATGGGACGGTGCACCATACACACTATTTACACTCTCATTCACATGTAGGGGCCATTTAGAGTCCTCAACCCACTTACTGGCATGATATACAGGTGCATCTCAATAAATTAGAATGTCGTGGAAAAGTCGACTTATTTCAGTAATTCAACTCAAATTGTGAAACTCGTGTATTAAATAAATTCAATGCACACAGACTGAAGTAGTTTAAGTCTTTGGTTCTTTTAATTGTGATGATTTTGGCTCGCATTTAACAAAAACCCACCAATTCACTATCTCAACAAATTAGAATACTTCATAAGACCAATAAAAAAAAAAACATTTTTAGTGAATTGTTGGCCTTCTGGAAAGTATGTTCATTTACTGTACATGTACTCAATACTTGGTAGGGGTTCCTTTTGCTTTAATTACTGCCTCAATTCGGCGTGGCATGGAGGTGATCAGTTTGTGGCACTGCTGAGGTGGTATGGAAGCCCAGGTTTCTTTGACAGTGGCCTTCAGCTCATCTGCATTTTTTGGTCTCTTGTTTCTCATTTTCCTCTTGACAATACCCCATAGAGAATCTATGGGGTTCAGGTCTGGTGAGTTTGCTGGCCAGTCAAGCACACCAACACCATGGTCATTTAACCAACTTTTGGTGCTTTTGGCAGTGTGGGCAGGTGCCAAATCCTGCTGGAAAATGAAATCAGCATCTTCAAAAAGCTGGTCAGCAGAAGGAAGCATGAAGTGCTCCAAAATTTCTTGGTAAACGGGTGCAGTGACTTTGGTTTTCAAAAAACACAATGGACCAACACCAGCAGATGACATTGCACCCCAAATCATCACAGACTGTGGAAACTTAACACTGGACTTCAAGCAACTTGGATTCTGTGCCTCTCCACTCTTCCTCCAGACCTCCGACTCTAGGACCTTGGCTTCCAAATGAGATACAAAACTTGCTCTCATCTGAAAAGAGGACTTTGGACCACTGGGCAACAGTCCAGTTCTTCTTCTCCTTAGCCCAGGTAAGACGCTTCTGACGTTGTCTGTGGTTCAGGAGTGGCTTAACAAGAGGAATACAACAACTGTAGTCAAATTCCTTGACACGTCTGTGTGCAGTGGCTCTTGATGCCTTGACCCCAGCCTCAGTCCATTCCTTGTGAAGTTCACTCAAATTCTTGAATCGCTTTTGCTTGACAATCCTCATAAGGCTGAGGTTCTCTCGGTTGGTTTTGCATCTTTTTCTTCCACACTTTTTCCTTCCACTCAACTTTCTGTTAACATGCTTGGATACAGCACTCTGTGAACAGCCAGCTTCTTTGGCAATGAATGTTTGTGGCTTATCTAGTGAACCAAACTGAGAGACCATTTTGAAGGCTCAGGAAACCTTTGCAGGTGTTTTGAGTTGATTAGCTGATTGGCATGTCACCATATTCTAATTTGTTGAGATAGTGAATTGGTGGGTTTTTGTTAAATATGAGCCAAAATCATCACAATTAAAAGAACCAAAGACTTAAACTACTTCAGTCTGTGTGCACTGAATTTATTTAATACATGAGTTTCACAATTTGAGTTGAATTACTGAAATAAATGAACTTTTCCACGACATTCTAATTTATTGAGATGCACCTGTAAAATATCTAGTATCTTGTATGTTTCATTATGAGATTATTGTAAAACAAATATAAGAATATTAAGCCTATTTCTAGCTTGAAATACTCTCATTTGGGAGGCTTTTAGGGGCAGCAACAGCTATAGTTAGCAGTATATTGGGTGTCATGGTACCAGGCATTGCAAATTGGGTCCTATCCAAAAGCAGGTTTACAAGGATAGTTATTCATGTTAGTGCTAACGATGTACACCTTTTTCAGCCAAAGAGGTAAATAAGAATAATATTGTAGAGGTATGTAAATTAGCCAAGATGGCATCCAGTGATGAAGACTGCTCTCATTTCATGTAAGTGAAGTTAATCTGTGACAGTGCAGAGCTGGGGTTGGTAAGCAGACAAATGGGTTAAACCGACTGTGAGCCTTGCTAACACATTAGGTATACAATCACGTCCACCAGCTTTATTTAAAAAAAAGCTTGCAGATTTATTGTTGGTAATTTGTTCACAAAGTGACTGCATGCTTAGGGTCGACATTTCTCGCTACACTTGACACTTCATAAAAATGTGTCCAATTAAAAAATAATTAAGGGGAAATGCTAGCACCTTGTTATAATTGTGATATTTGCACTGAAGCGATAACTTAAATGACATCAAACTAACCTAGTAGTCTAACATGGAAAGAGAGCCTGTAACTGCTCTTACTGCTGCTAGATCAGCATATCTCTCCACCAAAATAAAAGACAAAAAAAAAAGATTTTTATTTAATACACTAGCAAAATTCAATTCAATTCAATTCAGTTTATTTGTATAGCACTTTTAACAATGGACATTGTCCCAAATCAGCTTTACAGAAATCTAAACATTCAGGATATAGATTTTAAATGTATGAGGGGGTTGTTAGGTATGCTTATCGTCCCATAATGGTTTAGGACAATATACTTTGCATGAGGGCAAACAGGGACTCCGGCAAGATTAGCTATGACAGCATAACTAAAACGGAGAGCCAGAAGGTAACACAGACATGAGGGCGCCCTGGGACATAAGGCGGCCAGCCACTCTACCATCAGTAAACCTGAATGAACGTGTGAAAGTGGGGGGGTATTCACAAAAAGCTTGACTAAACAAATATGTTTTCAGCCTGGACTGTGTCTGAGTCCTGAACACTAATTGGAAGGCTGTTCCATAACTGTGGGGCTTTGTAAGAGAAAGCTCTACCCCCTGCTGTAGCCTTCACTATTCGAGGTACCAACAAATAGCCTGCACCTTTTGATCGAAGTAGGCGTGGCGGATCATAAAAGACCAAAAGTTCGCTCAGGTACTGTGGCTCGAGACCATTTAGTGCTTTATAGGTCAAGTAATTTTACTACAAGTAGTAAAAGTTAACAAAAATATTTGAACATTGAAGTTTGACCCAGTGACTCAATGGTTTCAAATCATTTGAGCCCATGTGTTGTCTTTAAGTCTATTTGTCGATTTACTGAAGTCTAGATTCACTCAGCTGTGCCATGGGATATCGTCAGGACATCGTCTATGGCAAGGAGAAAAAGGGAGGTAGTGAAAGAGAGAGAGAGAGAGAGAGAGAGAGAAAGAGAGAGAGGGAGAACAATGACAGGGTAGTGAGAAGCTGCCTCTCAAAGACAGACAAGATTTAGCTCTTTACTGAAGAGTCTTGACTTAATACACATGGATGTACTGGGAGTGTCTCCTGTTACAGGGAGTAAGAGAGAAAGAGCACAGACGGTCATTGGGCATCAATACTGCATTAACTCTATGAACCCTTTGGGAGAAAGTCTGTCTATCCATCCCACAGTACTCCGACTGCTTGTCTCTCTCTCACTCTCTCTCTCTCTCTCTCAACCTTGCCTTGCTTTTCAGAGTATACACCATCTCTCCATGCTGTGTAACCCAATTCTCAGATAAAAGCACACTCTTACTGGGTAATCACAGTGGTTTTGTAGTGTCTGTCTCTGCCAGATGGAGGGCACCGATTGCGTCGCTTTGTTTTTGTGGATGTGCAAATGTGTAACACGACACTCCTGCAGCTCTCAGTGGATTTAAAGAGGCATTCAACCCCTGAGATCAAGCCCGGCCGCTGTGAGGGTTCCCTGGCGATAGACAGCTTAGGTTTACGATTACGCCCTCTGAATGGGGCTTGTTCCCCTTGGATGGCTTCTCCAGTCTGTCCCCCCACCAGCCAACCATGGATGCCCATCCCCCATTGCTATTAATGGACAAATATATACATGCATCTTTATTTTGATTATAAAGGTCCTGTATATAGACAATGGACAAAAAATGGTAAGGAACACAGAAATAGTTGCTGCTCTGTACCATCTAAAGCAGGGCCTAAGGAAAATATTTAGTCTAAATTTTATTCCCTTTAAAAAAAATGTATACTTGTTACTTGTACTTGTTTTGACAAAACTTTGACAGTCTTCTGTATGTACGTTTTATTCCACTCTGCTCTTGGAGGAGCCGCTTATCTTGGTTTAAAAAATAACCAAAATAACCTAAAACAAGAAACATTTCAAATACCCTTGAACTCAAAAATGTGATTTTTAGATTAGTACATGCCATGGATGGCAAATTATAATTATAATCATTTGTGTTTGGGCCAAATTCATTGTCACATTTGTAACATTTGTCTATGTAAAACAGAGACTTTCTCAGTACTATTAAAACTTATTCAGAGAGTTACATATGAGTTCAGTTGTTTTTCATGTAATAAAATAAGCTCAACGAATCAATCATGTCTGATATGCAAATTTCTAGAGGATGCTGTGGTTACTGAAACATACTGTAGCTAATGTTATTAAATATGACTATGCAAATTGAGACTTCAGTCAGTCTGTGATAAATGCAAGCTAATTTACTAACCCCATTTCCATAAGTTTCAGTTTTCTTGAAACTTTAATTAGTTGACAAAAGTAATGAAAAGATATGAAAAGATACAAAGAAAAGATATTCAATGTTTTCACTGACCAACCTAATTGTATTTTGTGAATATAAACAAATTTAGAATTTGATGCTTTCAACACACTCAAAAAAAGTTGGGACAGAGGCAAAATAATACTGAAAAGTTTATAGAATATTCAAGTAAATTTTGGAGAATCAGGTTAATTGGTAACAGGGGAGGGTATCAGGATTGGGCATAAAAGGAGAATCCACCAAAAGCTCAGTCTTTGTAAGCAAGGATGGGTCATGGCTCACAACTTTGTGCCAAACTTCGTGAGAGAATTGAGATTGCAAAGAATTTAGGTCTATCACCATCTACAGTGCATAATATTGTGCAAAGATTGAGGGAATCAGGAGAAATCTCATTGAGTAAAGGGCAAGGCTGGAAACCACTGTTGAATGTGTGTGACCTTCGAGCCCTCAGGTGGCATTGCCTGAGAAATCGTCATGCTACTGTGATAAATATAACCACATGGGCTCCGGAGTACTTCGGAAAACCGCTGTCACTTAACACAGTCCGTTGCTGCATCCAGAAATTCAACCCGAAACTCTATTACGCAAGGAATAAGCCACACATTAAGTCTATGCATTAATGGGCCCGAGCTCATCTCAGATGGATTGAAAGGCAGTGGAAACGTGTGCTGTGGTCAAATGAGTCCACGTTTCGGCTTGTTTTCGGGAAAAACGGACGTCGAGTTCTCCGTGCCAAAGATGAAAAAGACCAACCAGACTGTTATAAGCGAACTGTGCAAAAGCCAGCATCTGTGATGCTATGGGGTGCATCAGTGCCCACGGCATGGGTGAATTGCATATGTGTTAAGGTACCATTGACACGGAGGCATATATTGGGATTTTAGAGAGACATATGTGCCATCAAGGCAACGTCTTTTCCCTGAAAGTCCATGGTTATTTCAGCATGACAATGCCAGGCCACATTCTGCATATGCTACAACAGCATAGCTTCATAGTCACAGAGTGTGTGTGCTTGACTGGCCTGCCAGCAGTCCAGATCTGTCTCCTACGGGCATCATGAAGAGGAGAATCAGACAATGGCAACTAAGGACTGTTGAGCAGCTGAAGTCTTGTATCAAGCAAGAATGAGCAAAAATTCCACCTGCAGAACTGCAACAATTAGTATCCTCAGTTCCCAAACGATTAAAAAGTGTAATTAAAAGGAAGGGTGATGTAACACAGCGGTAAACATGCCTCTGTCCCAACTTTTCTTGAATGCGTTGAAGGTATAAAATTCTAAATTTGTTTATATTTACAAAATACAATTAAGTTGGTCAGTGAAAACATTGAATATATTTTCTTTGTACTTTTGTCAGTTAATTAAAGTTTCAAGAGACTTGACAAATCACAGATTTTTGTTTTTCTTGCATTTTTATAAAAAAAAAAAATAATAATAAAAAATCCTAACTTTTCTGGAAATGGGGTTAGTACTTACACTCTGGGAGGCAAGAGTAAACATGTATTTTCCCCTCATATTTCCATATAGCATATTTCCAGCTTGTATTGTTCATGCATTTTAATAGATTTGTACATCTTTATGATGGTAAACTTTTAAATGTCCCTAGGTGGTATTAGTAGTTTCTTGGGCATAAAAATATTAAACTATTTAATTATCAGTGAACATACAGTGGGTATAGAAAAGAATCACCCCCCTTTTAAAATAATCACATTTTGTTGCTTTTCAGCCTGAAATGAAGACAGACACAGTTTTTTGTTTTATCCAGCTATATTTTCCTCAGTGCAACTTATAACATCCAAGTGAAAGATATAACACCAACATGTCAGAAAAAAATATTTAAAAAACAGAATCACTGAGTTGGAAAAAGGATCACCCCCTTGCTTTGATTTGCCTTATTTTTTTAATTACAGCCTTTAGTCTGTTGGGATATGTCTTTACTAACTTTGCACATCTAGACCTTGCAATATTTGCCCACTCTTCTTTGCAGA
Source organism: Cranoglanis bouderius (assembly GCA_023630585.1). Taxonomy (NCBI): domain Eukaryota; kingdom Metazoa; phylum Chordata; class Actinopteri; order Siluriformes; family Cranoglanididae; genus Cranoglanis; species Cranoglanis bouderius. Next base: position 7,500,772 of record CM042568.1, read on the forward strand.
ACTGCTCAAGTTCAGTTAAATTAGATGGTGACCATTTGTGGACTACAGTCTTCAAGTCATTCCACAGATTTTCAATGTGGTTTAAGTCTGGGCTCTGACTAGGCCATGCAAGGACATTCACCTTTTTCTCCTTCAACCACTGTGTGGTCAGTTTTGCTGTGTGCTTTGGGTCATGTTGGAAGGTAAACCTTCTTCCCATTGACAACTTTCTGGCAGAGGGCAGCAGATTTTCCTTAAGAATTTGAGGTATTTTGCCCCATCCATTTTCCTTCTGTCCTGACAAGTGCTCCAGTCCCTGCTGCAGAGAAACACTCCCATAACAGGATATTACCACCGCCATGCTGTACTGTAGGAATGGTGTTATTTGGATGGTGAGCTGTATTGGATTTCTGCCAGACATATCGCTTGGTGCTGAGGCCAAATAATTCAATTTTAATCTCATCTGACCATAACACCTTTTTCCATGTCGCCCCCAGAATCTTCAAGGTGTGTTCATGTGGCCTTTCTTGAGGAGTGGCTTTTTTCTTGCAACCCTCCCATACAAGCCACATTTATGGAGAATTTGTGATATTGTTGTCACATGCACACAATGACCACTCTTTGTCATAAATTTCTGCAACCGCTTCAGAGTTGCCGTAGGCCTCTTGGTAGCCTCTCTGACCAGTTTCTTCCTGGCTCTTTCATCCAGTTTGGAGCGATGTCCTGATCCAGGGAGGGTCAGTGTTGTACCAAATACCTTCCACTTCTTAATAATAGACTTCACTATGCTTCTAGGCATTGATAAAGCCTTTGAAATTTTTTGTATCCATCTCCTGACTTGTGCCTGTGCTACCCACCTCAGACCAGTGAGTCACGGGTGGATAATTTAACGTTTGTCAGGACACTGTAGAAACAAAGAAAAATACTGTGAGATGTAGCAGGTGCAAGCTCTTGCAGTGTTTTATTAAATCTACTCTTTATAGGTTTTCTCCCTATAACATTTCAATAACATGGTATTCCTTTCTTCAATGTATGAACAATATTGACCTTCACTCAAGTTTGAGTTAATGTCCGTATTCAAAAGAAACACATTAACATGGACATTAACAATCTGAATTCACTACATCAATCTTCAGTAGTCTTTTCACTGTCCATGTGTGTTATTTCTTATTCATCAGAATAATATCAATACAACATGTGATCTGTAACATTACATTTTAAAGAGATATATATTCACTCAAATGTCATATTTTATATATTACATATTTACATATTACATATTTTACTCTTTCTCAAACACTAGTAACACTGTCTCCATTAACATAGCTGTATTAACATAAGGATAAAGAATGATTAATATTTTTTTTCAAACTGAATTCCATTTCACATTAACCACAATTTAGCTATGGAGGCCGCCATCTTGGTTTGACTGCGTTTTACCTATGGGGGCCGCCATCCTGGCTCTAACTCATCTTGCGCTCAGCGCCATTTTGGCTCTGCACCATTCTAATAGTAGTTATGATTTAACTCAATCACATTTTCTCCGAACAGGCAAATGAACATACTATCTTCTTTTAACACATTTACACACTCATTTCGTTCACATATTTTCAAGGATTGAACTCTTAAACCCTTATTTTTATTACTCATTTTGCTTAGGTGCATAAATCTAACACTAGCTGAACATATGTAATAAATCTTTGTTTTACACAGCGAACTAACATCTTAACACTTTCCGTGCATGCTCTAAAATATACTGATCACTTTTCAGTGATTAATCCACATTCTTAAACCATATGCTCACCTGTAGAAACAAAGAAAAATACTGTGAGATGAAGCAGGTGCAAGCTCTGGCAGCGTTTTATTAAATCTGGCCAGGCCATGCAGTACTTCTTATACTCCAGCGCTAAGCGCCCTATACAGGTGGCAATACTCCTAGACTCATACCTCTCGCAATACATAAGGAATGGTTAATGTAAACAAATAAAATTTATTACTGAAAAATTGTAGTAACTCCAAAAAGCAAATCGGGGGGTTTCTTTTTTTTTCTCTGATGAATTCTCAGCCCACTAAACCTGTCCACAACTTTATCCCAGAGATCTTTTGACAGTGCCTTGCCACCTATAGTTGATTGTTTGCTTCAGTTGCACTACAAAATGCTCCAGGAAAACTCTTTTCATGCTGAGCTAATCAAAGTGACCACAGCTGAAAGGTTTTGTGTGCCATTGAGAAGATGATTATCTACACCTGACTGAGTTTACAAGTCATTTTTAGGAAGGGGGTGATCCTTTTCCCAACTCAGTGATTCTGTTTTTTTTTTCATTTTTTTTCTGACATGTTGGTGTTATATCTTTCACTTGGATGTTATAAGTTGCACTGAGGAAATACAGCTGGATAAAACAAAAAATGTGTCTGTCTTCATTTCAGGCTGAAAAGCAACAAAATGTGATTATTTTAAATGGGGTGATTCTTTTTTATATCCACTGTAGATTACATATGATTAATTATTAATTACTAAGGGTACCTAGAGGTACTTTAAGTTGTTCCTTTTTCATCAAATCTAGAAGAGATATCCGAAACCTACCTTTTCTGAGAAATCTGCACACGTGACAGAAAGAATGTTTAAATAATGTTTGGCCTCCTATGACCTGTTTGAGGAGTTTCTTGGATTATGCAAGTCTTGCCATTGCCACCTGATCTTGCTATTGTCAGGGTTACAAATGACTTGATGACAGTGGGTTGCTTGTTCTTTTTTGAACTGACTGCTGCTTTTGACAAATTATCCCATACCATACTCTTGCACAGCTCAAAAAAATTGTTGACTATCCTGACACTGTCCTCTCCTGGTTCCACTCTTTTTTCTATGACAAATAGCAATTTGTTGTTTGGTGTTCCCCATGACGTTGTTTATTTTGTACACGCTCCCCTTTGGCAATATCATCAGATGGCATGATCTGCAGTTCCACTATTATGATTATGATCTGATTTACGTTCACACTGACTCCTCACACACACACACACACACACACACACACACACACACACACACACACACACTGCCTCCTCCTGCACTACTTGACTGCCTGATGAACCTAAAGACCTCATCATCCTAAAGAGAGTAAAGCACCACTAACTAACTACCCTTGGCTTAGACTCCACACTGTCCTTTGCATATCATATTAAAACTTCTTTCAGTTTCATATTACATAGCATTCACCAGACCTTGTTCCTAAATTTTGAGGCTTGTCCATGGGTTTGTTACATCTAGGCTTGAATATGGCAACGTTGTTCTTCAGGATCTGAAAATGTTGCAGGTGCTAGGGTACTTACACACACCAGACCACATCAGCCCCACACCTCGAAACTGACACTGGCTCCCTGTTCATTTCCATACACATTACAAAATGCTTTACATTTGGTTACATTTTCTCTCTGTCACTCTTTCTCTCTCTCTCACCCACCAACCCACCCACTCACCCATCCACACACACACACACACACACACACACACACACACACACACACACACACACACACACACACACACACACATCTGGAAATTAGTATCCCAATGGCTCCCTTTTCACTTTTAACCTTTAAAGGAAAATCCTGTTATTGCTCAACATTCATACTCATTCATAAAAGTATTTACACAGAGGCTCTAACTTGCTAAAAGTTTGTGCACCTCTCAAAACTGTGCTGGCTGATTTGCCAACAGAATCTATGGAGGATATAATGAGCCAACCAGCATGTTACTTTACTTTGCATGTTTGCCGTAATGAATGTTTGTTTAGATGTTTTCACCTAAAAGTGCAAATGGTTTTACATCAGTGATGCAAAACCTGACAGTCACTTCAGCAGTGATGGTAGTGTGTGCAAATTACATGGCCAAAAGGCAGGCATTTCATTTTTATAAAGAGGTCTCTGCCAGCAGACAAAATAAAGTGATTATTATATTCTTTTTTTTTTTTTCAATATTATGTCCCAGTATCTAAAAATATTGTTAAACCTTCTTGTATTCATGACATTAGGACATTAGATATTTGCCTATAAGAATGTTTTCTTTACACACACTCCTATCTACACACTTCCTGTGTTCATATTGTATTTTGAACAGGTTTTTGACTCACCTCATCACCTTTAATCGAAATTTAATCGAATACTTGATCTTCGTACATTTTGTTAGTAGGCATGAACATGTACTACCTCACAGGAAGAGGAAATTTGACTGATTTGGCAAATGACCAACCACTTGGTCACAGACCTTTTCCCATAACCTTTTACAAAATGTATAGCTACTCACCACTAAGTGCTTTAAACAAAACCTTTTAATAATGTTTAAAGATGTGTTTTTGTGAACTGTCAACCCAGTGACAATATCTTACTCTGTAACACTCAATGTGTAGTGATGTTCAGAAGTTTGTTTACCCAATGAACACTGTGCACAGAAATTTATGTGACACAATATGTGACTGTGGCAGCGGGGATGTGGTCAAGCATCGACTGTGGATGAAGATGAGGCAGGTTGAGCCAGCAGGTAATGCGTGATTATTCTCACCTGCGTGTAATTAGGGAAAGTTGATTTGTTTGTGGTTTTTTGTGCTTTCAGTTGTCTCCTGGAGAAGCCAGAGTGAGAGTGAAAGAGAAAGCCTACCAGCACAGAGTCATGTATGTGCATGTGTTTATAGAATAAAACCGCTAAAAAGTGAAACTAAAAGATAAAGAATAAAGCGCCTTTTGAGTTGTTCCAAGCCTGCCTCCAGCTTCCTCATTCCCTACCTGAACCTGGGAAAGTGTTACACTGGTGCCGAAACCCAGGAATTGAGGAAAGAGAGCTGTCATGGAGTCCTCACCACTGGCCGAGAACATCAGGTCCCTCACCAGCCTCCACCAGACCCAGCATCAGGCCCTCCTCCAACTACGACAAGACCAGGAGCAGTTCATCCAGGCCCTGCTCGAAGCCCAGGCAGAGGACCGGCAGGTGCTCCAGAGCCTGGTCCAGTAGGCAGGAACTCCAGCAGCAGCCCCAGTGGCCACAGCCAGACCGGCCCACATCACCCTCACAAAAATGGGGCCACAGGACGACCCAGAAATGTTCCTCGAGCTGTTGGAGCAGACCGCAGAAGCATAGGGCTGGCCCAATGGCCAGTAGTCAGCCCGCTTACTGACGCTCCTGTCCGGGGAAGCCCAGCTCGCGGCCCAACAGCTCCCCATCGTGAACCTGTTGGAATGGGTCAGCCACACCCCTGAACAGCATCGTCAGCATTTCCGCTCGCTGACAATCTGCGTGTGCGGCCCTCCGTTCACACTCGCCTAGCAGCTCCAGGACCATGGATGGCTGCTGGCAGAGGGACGCAACACTGAAGCAGTAGTCAACCTTGTGGTGCTGGAACTGTTCATTGCCAGACTAACAGGGGATGTGGTGGTGGGTCCAGTGCCACCCTCCAGTCTTGCTGGGTGAGGAGATCCAGCTGGCAGAGGACCATTTGGCATATGTCTTTAAGAAGTGAGAAGCTACACATTGCATTAGTTAGGGTTAAAAGAATTGTTGCCAGTTGAAACATATTAATCACTGCTATAATGATCCAATCATAGGCTCTTAAGTATTTGCATGCTTATTCACAAATAAGTAATAAATGATACACAAGGTAAAAAGGCAAAATATGCTACAACTTATTTTACAAAAATAAAATATGCAAATTTTGTAGGCAGACAAGGCAACTCGCACAACATGACAGATGAGATGAGATGGATGAGGAATAGCATCACGGTGTGCAACGTATCTTTATGTAACGTCAACTAACTAGCTTTGCTGGCTAACGTAACTTAATTCGGTACTCGAATATCTTTAGTTGTATTATAACATTAGTTATATATTTTGCAATGCTATCTCTGCTATCTCTAGTGAGATATTGCTATCACATCCACAAGAATTACTCCTTAACAAAAACTTGTTTATCCGAGTCACTGGTTGTAACTACCATCGCGGAGTGATGATACAGAGAAATATCCGATCAACTGTTGATTGCTCATTCCTGTTGCCAGCTTTCCATTCTGTTTGTGTTGAAGCCACCTCTCCGTTTGTTTGTTTTTTTGTTTTGTTTTGTTTTGTTTTTTGTCAGTGCATGGAACTCTCACCGTTGTTTCTACGTTCACTGTGATATGTCGCCTAAATGTCTTTTTACTTTCATTCGGCTTAAGGCGCTCCACAAAAACACTTAGGCACTGCGCCTAAGCCTTTCTATGGTAGGGAAAACCCTGGCATCCACTTACTGCATGCACAATTTATCAGATTACACACAAATAAGCACTGTTTATTTGAGATCCACAAAACTGCAGCAGTAGAGTCTATAATAAAAAGATATTGTCTGCAATTTTATTTACTTTTTACCTTCTGTATGTGTTCTAACTTGTTCTGTTCTACCTCACTCACCCACACCTATACGTCTCGTATCTAACCTATATTCTCTCTCACTTTGTTCTTCACACCCACACTGAGCCGTCTAGGCTTAAGAGCCCATGAGAGCTTGTCTCTGTGATGATTCAGATCAGGGGGCACTAAGCGAGGCATCATCTTTGCTGGTCAGCCAACATCACTGAGTCACCCAGCAGAGGAAGGCTCCTGGAGCACCGGTGTCCGACTAACTCACTTTTTTTTTGTCATTTCCACACTCAGTCTCTCACTTTTTTTCTCCGAGCCATTTTTCTGCTGCTGATGTTGTAAAACAGGATGGGGATTTAAAAGCTAAATGTTCCTCTTACTGAAGAAAGATTGTTTTTATATTATGATGGAGAGCTTAAAGATCCACACAGATCATACACATTGCACATGACTACAACAGGAAGCAGGAAATTTGCTCTTGAGCAGGACAGTTGTAGGATTTGAAAGTCAGATTGTTGGCCTTATATAAACAGCATATGTTTGAGCCAAGTATGAATTGATTGGGTGATTATGTATTTAAATTACAACACTGACAACACATTACCAATTCCCCTGTGTTTGCTTATAACAGGAGGAGCCCAGTTTCATTCCCCTAAGATCTTCCTGTTGTTAAACATGCAAAACTGGTGGGTTGTATTACATGTTTTATAAAGTAAGCGCTTTAATTTCCAGACAGGCGCATCGTATATAATGGCCAGATCATTGAACACAGTATGGTGTTTAAAAAAATGAAATGTTGTTATTGAATGGGAATTTGAAAGCTAAATGTTCCTCTTACTGAAGAAAGATTATTTTATATTATAATGGAGAGATTAAGGATCCACACAGATCATACACATTGCACATGACTACAAAATTAGTAAGCAGGAAATTTGCTCTTGAGCAGGTTGTCCAACAGTTGTAGGATTTGAAAGTCAAGTTGTTGGCCTTATATAAACAGCCTGTGTTTGAGCCAAGTATAAATTAATTGTGTGCCAACACACCACCAACCCTCCTGTGTGTGCCCAGGAGGAGCCCAGTTCTAGTCCTCTAAGATCCCTCTGTTATTACACATGCAAATCCGGTATTTAACTGGTGGGTTTTATCACATGTTTTATAAAGTAAGCACGTTAATTTCCAGACAGGCACATTGTACATAATGACCAGATCATTGAACACAGCATGTTAATGAAATAAACCTAATTCATCCTAATCCACCCACACTGGCCCAGGGCAACTTCCCTGATATCCCTCCAATGTGATGATGCATCAGGGGTAAACCATTATCAGGTAAAAGTGTCAATTTGACAGTGGAGTTTTGACAGTAATGGAATTTTTATGTAGGAAAATTTAGATTAGAATTTTTTTTTTAATTGTGCTTTTCCAATTTCCTCTTTACTGAATTTTCTCCATTGTTTAAATCCAGCACTATTTATTTCATAATGCCTCTATTCCTTACCTTTCAGTCCATGACGACTCAAGATCACTTACTCATTCACGACTATTTATTTCTTAATTGCCTATATATGTATTTCATTTTAGCACAAATCATCATCCTGCTGTCCCACTACATTTTAGAAGGATGCTAGAGAAATCTAGGATTTCACACACTGTGGTAATGTTCTCTGGCTTGGCTCAGATGGGAAAAAAATGGACATTTTGGACACCATACTATGCACTGACTCAGTACAACTATCCCCTATAAGACAGACTCCAAACTCAGAGCCTGGTCTGTGTGTCTCTGTCAGGAAGATTTCCATAAAGACAGCAGAATCACCATCCTATGGACAGAAATACATTCACTGCCTCAGTTCTAACTTCTCAAACTGCTCCATAGCAACAAAGCCGTCATGAACAGCTACAAGTAACAAGCATTATAGGAATACTCCAGTTTTTTCTCACACTAATTCTGTATTATATGTAGTGTACTGTATGTGTGATTACCTCAGACTAAAAGTTTGACACATTTCCCTGCCCAGCTCACCAATAAGAAGTGACTATTTTTACTCCCAAACAGTTGACCAACCAGAAAAATGTCCTATCATTTTACTTCTGGTTGTTCTTCTTTGCCTAATCATTGCTGATATTGTTGCTCTACCTTCTAATGAACAAAATAGCATTACTTTTCATTGGATTTTATAAACTCTATTGTAAGAATCATTAAATCACTAAGGCACTGCAATATGCATATAAGCACCCTGCATTAATATGATTGTGCCTGCTGTTTCTGTGTCATTAAGAAGATTCATTTTCATTTATACTGTAAGCTTAATCGCCTCCCGACATGGAATCACCTCTCGACTCACACTAATGCGGAAGCAATCTGATTAAATTACAAAAAAAAAAAGAAAAAAAGGAATAAAACCACAAATATCTTATATATGTGAGGCCGCTCTCAACCGAGTCAAAGATCTGATTCATTTTTGAACGGCAGAACAGAAACCTGTACTCCGTCAATAAATGGTTAAATAAAACATAGCCTATATTTGTAGAGCCCTTTCATTAATTCTGCAGTTGTATAATGTGTAAAGAGGTGGGACTACATTTTAGGCAGGAAGAATTTGTGTTTATGCTATGCTTAAAAATAGAATTTTCTTGGTTTCCGCTTGATTGGGCTTGGAAACCACAAAGACTTTGGGAAAATGTAAAGTAACTGGTGCTCCATAAGAACATGTTTGGTAGGACTTTCCCTGATATCTATCTCATCATAACTCCTTTACCGTTAGAGTGGACCATGTGTAGTTTTGAATTTGTGTTATATATTTTAAATGTTTATTAAGTGAGTTCAGCAACTGTCCTTAACTTTCCACATGTGTTTTGAATGTACTTTTGCCATTACTGTGAAGCATGTGACGTACTGTCTATAGTAATCCCATATCCAGATTCAAGACATATTGAGAGTTCCCATGAACAGCTACCAAATGCAAATTCAACACTTGGAATCAACTCCAGACCTTTTATCTCCTTAATTTGTCAAGAAATAATGAGGAAACAGGTCACACCTGGTCATGAAATTGCTCAGTCAATTGTCCAATTACAAAATGGAGGGAACCTATTTTAAAAAAAAAATGTGTATGTGTGTGCTTGTGTACAGAGACAATATTATGAGAATTGTCACTGTCCAAAAACTTATGGCCCCAACTTGTGTAGTAGATAGATATTAAGTGAAAACATGCTGAAATATTTCATTTCACCTCACTACAATTCAATAATCACTTGCTTTCTGCTAGATAGTAAGTCTGTGCTACGAACTGCCTGCCATGCCCAACATACCCCTGAGTCATATAATCACACACACACACACAAATTAAAGCGCTGTGGTGTTACAGATTTAACCACCACACCACAGGAATTAATAAAATTAACTGCCTTCCTTGGTGCACACGAGCAGCTGCCTCAACCTCAACCTCACGTTTCCCCTTACATAAGCAGCGCAAAACGGAGCAAGAACTGCATCTTCACATTTGGATGTGACGCCTAATTGAGTTCATGCAGAACATGTAGGCAAATAAGGAGAGGTGGAGCTCTAGTGGTGACAAGACAAGCTGAGCCAAGAGTGTCAGCCAGTTGAAGGTGATCATGGTAACAGTTTGAGAAGGCTGAAAATAGCCCTGCAATTGTGCTATAGATGCTCACAGTTAACAACAGTGAAGAATATCATTTTCACACATAGCTCTTTTCCAAGAAGGTGCTGTGTTTGTGATTGACGTGTTCCTTGTCCACTGAGTTGGGGTTCTCTGTCGGCGAAATCAGTTCAATTCCAACATCATAAATCTTGCTTGTCTAGGTGGCATCATTTCCACTTCAATGAATTTAAGGGTGTTTTCACGTACTGTTCTTTTTAAATAAACCATACTCAGTTCTGAAAGGGACCTAGCTGCAAATGGTGAATTTGGTGTTCACAATATACAGGTGCATCTAAAAAAATTAGAATATCATGGAAAAGTTCATTTTTTCCCCATAATTTAATTTAAAAAGTGGAACTTTCATATATTCTAGATTCATTAAACATAAAGTGAAATATTTCAAGTGTTTGTTTTAATCTTGATGATTACAGCTTACAGCTCATGGAAATCAAAAATCCAGTATTTCAAAATATTACAATTTAAGAATAAAGAATTTATAATACAGAAATGTCGACCTTCTGAAAAGTATGTTAATTTATGCACTCAATACTTGGTTGGGGCTCCTTTTGCACGAATTACTGCATCAATGCGGTGTGGCATGGAGGCAATCAGCCTGTGTCACTGCTGAGGTGTTATGGAAGCCCAGGTTGCTTTGATAGCAGCCTTCAGCTCGTCTGTATTGTTGGGTCTGGTGTCTCTCATCTTCCTCTTGACAAAATTCAGGTCAGGCGAGTTGGATGGTTAATCAAGCACAGTAATGCCATGGTCAGCAAACCAGTTACTAGTAGTTTTGGCACTGTGGGCAGGTGCCAAGTCCTGCTGGAAAAGGAAATCAGCATCTAGATAAAACTTGTCAGCAGACGGAAGCATGAAGTGCTCTAAAATCTCCTGGTAGACGCTGCATTGACTCTTGACTTGAGAAAACACAGTGGACCAACACCAGCAGATGACATGGCACCCCAAATCATCACTGACTGTGGAAACTTCACACTAGATTCTGTGCCTCTCCACTCTTCCTCCAAACTCTGGGACCTTGATTTCCAAATGAAATGCAAAATTTACTTTCATCTGAAAAGAGGACTTTGGACCACTGAGCACCGGTGTTTTGAGTAAAAAGGTGTTTTGAGTTAATTAGCTGATTAGAGCTCTTCTCAGGTCGCTGTATTATAAATTCTTTATTCTAATAGTTTTGAGATACTGGATTTTTCCAGTATCTCAATTGCATGAGCTGTAAGCCATAATCATCAAGATTAAAACAAAAAAAAAGGCTTGAAATATTTCACTTTATGTGTAATGAATCTAGAATATATGAAAGTTCCAATTTTTGAATTAAATGACGGAAAAAATTAACTTATTCACGATATTCAAATTTTTTGAGATGCACCTGTAAGTGGGCTCAAAGGGGGACTCTTTCTGGAATTTTTAACATTAATGAGATCACAGACCACTTGTTGTTCACACCACAGCTCCTTTACCATAGTTTAATAGTGAATATGTGTACCACTGAATAGTGTCATTCAAAATGGTTGCTTTACCTGATACTATCATTTGGTTGAAATGCTATGTTTGGATGAAAAACAGACCAGGCAGAACAGATTTGAAGTGAAATACCATAAGCATTTTTTAAGGTGAACCAACTCAAAATCAATTCATGCTTCATGCCAGAGAGCAACTGACAGTGTATATTCATACACTACATATTAACATGTATGGCATTTGGCAGACAGCCGTGTCCAGAGTTACTTACATTCATCTCATTTATACAATTGAGCAGTTGAAGGTTAAGGGCTTTGGTCAAGGGCCTTGGTCAAGGGTCTAGCAACGGCAGCACTGGGATTTGATCTCATGACCTACTGATTAGTAGACCAACATCTTAACCACTGAGCTACTAAACTGAGATTGAAGCGTTTTAACCTAGGTGTATGTAAACTTTTCATGGTGAAAACAAAAACTGTGTCTCTGCTCTAAAAACACACCTTTGGTGCCATCCAGTGAGCAAACTGTGTACTGTGGATCTGTTGCTACAATATTCAGGGGGGTTATTTATTAGTGTGTGTGTGTGTGTGTGTGTGTGTGTGTGTGTGTGTGTGTGTGTGTGTGTGTGTGTGTGTGTGTGTGTGTGTGTGTGTGTCCTGGTTGCTCAGAACATCAAATCTAAACAAGCAGCTATTTATGAACCGGTAGCAAACATGTAGATGTGTTTGTCCTTTTATAGCCATAGAGTAAATACATGGTGATTAATTTTCAGCAAAAATATTTTTATGATTATCATGACGATGACCAAGTTTCAAGTAATTAATGCAGAAATTTGTGCTTAATATTTTTTTCCTGGCCAGGTGGGTAAGGAGGCATGGTAGAACAGTGGTAGATGAGCAAAGGCTAGGTATACTGTAAGGACCGAGAAGGGGGCTGGAATGTCCTAGCAAAAGAGTTCCCAAATGGGTCGGCTCATAAAATGCAATGCAATGTGGTGTTATTTTAATTATTAGAAGATTAGGATTTATGGAATAATGTCAGGCACAGTTAGGCATAGAAGAACAATCGCTGTTCAAAATATCACAAACTATGTCTGCTTAAAGAAAAAACAGCAACGAGCCATTTGAGACCCGAAAGAGTCGGTTCTTATTGGTGAACGGAGCCAAATGATATGACTCACTGAATGCCTGACCATGAGCCCATAGGTGGGCCTTGCCACTAAATTGAAGACACATGATTGTCCAGAATGTCTTTGTATGCTGTAGCATTAGAATTTCCCTTCATTGGAACTAAGAGGCCCAAACCTGTTCCAGCATGACAATGCTTCTGTGCACAATGTGATACATGGTTTGCCAAGATTGGTTTGGAAGCAATCAAGTGTTCTTGGCAAAAAAATGGGCAAGTGTAAGGGCCAAATTGTGATGGCTAGCCGCAGACCCGTCAGGGTGCCCATGCTGACCCCTGTCCACTGCTGAAAGCAACTAAAATGGGCACGTGAATCAGAACTGGACCATGGAGCAAAGGAAGAAGGTGGCCAAGTCTGAAGAGTCATGTTTTCTTTTACATCATGTGGACGGCCGGGTGCATGTGCGTCACTTACATGGGGAAGAGTTGGCACCAGGATGCACTATGGCAAGAAGCAATGTTCTGCTGGGAAACCTTGGGTCCTGGCTGGATGTTACTTTGACACGTACCACCTACCTAAACACTGTTGCAGACCAAGTACACACCTTCATGGCAATGGTGTTCTCTAATTGCAGTGGCCTCTTTCAGCAGGATAATGCACCCTACCACACTGCAAAAAATGTTCAGGAATGGTTTGAGGAACATGACAAAGAGTTCAGGGTGTTGACCTGGCCTCCAAATTCCTCTGATCTCAATCCGATCGAGCATCTCTGGGATGTGCTGGATAAACAAGTCTGATCCATGGATGCCTCACCTCGCAACTTACAGGACATAAAGGATCTTAAAGGTCTTGGTGCCAGATACCACAGCACACCTTCAGATGAATTGCGGAGTCCATGCTTCAACAGGTCAGAGCTGTTATGGTGGCACCAGGGGGACCTACACAGTATTAGGTAGGTGGTTTTAATGTTATGGCTGATCAGTGTATGTATTAAAAAAAAAGGCAACTGGGCTGTTTTCTCTTTTGTTTTTCTCTCAATTTCTCTTGCTTTCTTTTTTCATGTCTTGCTTTAGTCTGTGAGTGCATTAGGACTCCTATGTCATCTGCGGCTTTATTAGTGATGGGTGATTCACAACCGATTCATTCGATTATGAATGACATTTAAGTGACTCGGGAATCAATTAATCAATTCAATAATGGATTATTTTTCCATCAGGGTGAAGTCAACAAATGTGGGGCAGTTTTGGCATATTGTCTATAACATTCTAATGACAGTGCTAATGATGTATGTTGTTTTAATCTCTGGTTTACCTTAATGCAATCACCATTTAAACTGATTCAGAGTAGATGCAAGTTATTATTTTGGAAATTAACAAAGTGGCTTAATGGTTAGGACATTTGCCTCACACCTCCAGGAGTGGGGGTTAAATTCCTATCACCGCCCTGTGTGTGCAGATTTTGCATGTTCTCCCTGTGCTTCGGGGCTTCCTCCAGGTACTCTGGTTTCCTCCCCCAGTCCACAGACATGAGTTGTAGGCTGATTGGCATTTCCAAATTGTCCATAATGTGTGAATATGTGTGTGATTGTGCCCTGTGATGGGTTGGCACCCCATCCAGGGTGTGCCCTGAGTCCTCTGGGATAGGCTCCTGGCTCCCTGTGACCCTGTGTAGGAAAAGAAAATGGATGGATGGTTCCAAGAGTCAATTCCTGACCCAGTTCTCAAATTAAAAAATGAAAGGTTTTTTTCCCACTTGACTCAGGGCCAATTTGACCGTTTATTCATCGTGTTTTGAACATGTAAATTTAGTTAACAAGTCTTAATACACTGCTGTCACCTACAATCAGATCCAGAATTAATGGCACCCTTGGTAATGAGGACAAAAAAGAGTTATAAAAATGTATTTGTAGTTAATTAACTTAATCTCCCACCAAAAAATATTAGAGAAGTCTAACCTTTAACCTTAATTCTAAGAAAAAAAAACATTTTATTTTTTATTTTTTCCACACATCACAAATATTGGCACCACTCAGTGAGGTTTATGTCAGGGTATTGGGATGTCAAAAGCTTCATTCTGTGGCCATTGAACCATTTTGTATGGATTTGGACATATACTTTGGATTATTGTCCTGTTGGAAGGTACAAGACCCAGTTGTATCTTCTTGTCAGAGGGATCCAGATCTTAAAAATTTGGGGTGGGGTTCTTTTTTTTTTTTTTTTATGTCTAGCACATCTTGAGCACTTGTTGCCAAAAAGCTCTGTTTTTGTCTCATTAGAGCACAGAATCCAGTTCTAGGCAGGTTTCAGTAGCATTTAACAAACTCCTGGTGTTAACATTTGTAGTTATATGAAAGAAGAGGCTTTCTGGATAAGTTGGTGATTTGTTGTCAATCTCCCACATCACCTCAATGTTGTGTTCCCTCCAATGGCTTCCTGTAGGTGCCCATGTCAAATTTAAAATTCTGATGATTGCCTGCAAAGCCAAAGATGGACCAGCCCTTACCTACCTAAAGGCACTTATTAAACCCCACTCTGTATGGTCTTCAGGTTACTAGCATGACTCAGCATCCATCGAGATTCTTCTCTGTACTGTCCTCAAGGTGGTGGAATGAAGTTCTCAAGAACGGTTGAGGCACTGGCTGTCTTTAAACCAAGATTGAATACTCTATTCTTTACTAAGCTCTTAAGCAAGCACTAAATCTACGCATAAACCTTGATTTGTACTCTTTTCTTTGCTGAACTAACTCCCATTTTAACTACAAGGTTTTTAGTTTAATTGTATTCTTAGACTTGGATTTTTTAGATGGAGATTATAAGGCACTTCTGCAAGTTGCTATGGATATACTTCCAGAGCAAAAAAGCAATACATGGGTAAAAATCCCAAAGAGTATTCCTTTTCATTAGTGACATGCATTCATTAGGAAACATTTCACAATTGCTGTTATGTCACTTGTTCTCATCTGCAGGACAGGTTTTTTTTTTTTTTTTAAGAATTAAATGCTGATTTGTGTCAAAAGTGAATGTAATTCCCCATTGCATTGCATTTCACATTCATCACTGAGTGGACGTCTGATTACAACCACACACCTGAGTATTACTTAGGGCTGTTACTGGATGGTGATTGCATTTCAGTGTAGCACGCAATGCAATGAAGGTTTTGCTTTTCAGTGTGGAATGTTTTCTGCATGCCACTAATGAAAAGCAATAATGTTTGTGTTTTGTATTTATTTTGGGGTAGGATTCTCTGTAAAGGGTGTCTGCTAAACGCTGCAGATGAAAATATTTTAGCCATGTGCTGCACTGCCACATACTGGTGAGCAAATAAACTATGCATTTGCCGTTATCAATATAACAAAACAAAACAAACAAAAAAAAACAGGTGTGTTAACAGTAATGTTAAATATATAAAGGACTACATAAATACATCAAAATACTGTACTATACTTGTATTTCTTATATATTTATTCGAACATATCCCTGCTGAAAAAAAACAACAACAAAAAAAACAATAGAAACTATCACAGAAATTCTAATGGTTTCCACTACAAATACTATTACAAACCATCAGCTTACCATTAAAACATTACCATTATCATTATTGGTCCTTAATGGTATCCAATAGACATAACATGCCACCAATAGAAGGCAAAAAAAAAAATTACCAGTAGAGACCCACAGGGACCATTACAGTTTCTATTAAAACAAATACAATTCCCATTATAACCATTAAAACCATTACAAGTTCTATGAGGGTTTCAACAGGGATATTTGTTATTTTTTAAATAATTAGCTATCTATCATCTATAATTTTGTTCTTATTAATTAACTCATTAACTTGTTTGTTTGTTTTGATGCCCTTTATTATTTGGTGCTGTGCTTTTTCCTGTTCTAATTCTGGGACCTAGGCTATTAAATAATCGCGCTGGTGGGCTGCGCTTTTTCCTGTATCAATCGATGACTGTGGGATCATGCGCTCTCCAATTACGCACTTCAGTTTCAGCACGTAGGTGTTGGCTTTGTGTGGTCTTTTACATACTTTCGCATCCCTGCCCACATTAGAGGCTGCTGTCACAACTTTTGACCCTTGCTTCGGATAGGCAGCGATGCTCCTGACCCTTCCGAGTCGCTAAAAACAATAATAATTCTCGGTGTTTCATTTCAATTTGGGGCTTAAATCGTTGCTGCATCTACTGCGCGTGCGCACAGAGACAGCCGGCGCCCGTGACCGTCTCGACGTTGGGGGAAAAGTTGCGTGTGTATGTGCGTGTGTGTGTGTGTGTGTGTGTGTGCGTGTGTGCGTTTAAAATGAGCGAGTAACAGAGAGAAGCGGGTGTGAGGAGTTCAGTGGGCGAATCACCGACTGAATCATATCAAGCAAGATGAATTCTGGGACTCGAGTCTTTCTAATGACATTAAGTAAGAATAAGCAGGCGATATGAAAGGCGGGTGCGAGCTGCGCTGAGCCACTGATGCCATGCTGAACTTCAGAAGAGGAGCAGCTGAGAAATAAAGGAAAAAGGTAAAGTGCGTCACTCTCTATACGTTTTTAATAGCCTAAAATTCAAAAGTCAAAGGTAACTTGAATCCTCTATCACAAATTATTACAATTATAATAACTAATTAATGTTGTTTTTTTTCCCCTATGAAACGTTTGTAATTGAATATGTTGTTAAATGTTACTTTATTTCAATTAATTACAAGCACCTATGCATGAATATACACACTACTTTGTAAGGTTTACTGTTTCAGAGTGTGATGCATCCTGCACTTTTCATCAGTGCCCGTTTGGGTGGCTTGCTCTTTTTATACACACACCAGCTGCTTTGAGATAAGTGAGAGATGTATGTGTCTGAATATAGTTTCAAACTCCAGATGAAGAGTAGGATGAGCTTCCTCCTCTTTCATATGTTCTACGACCAAAGTTTCTCCTTCTTTGATATTTTTTTTTTTTTTTTTTTTTTTTGTAAGTGCATGCTGGTGGAGCTGTCATTCTTGCCACTCCTGTGTTGAAGAGTTGAAGGACCATCCTCTTAATCATTTATGCATTACATGGCTTTGACACTTTTCCAGAGCTTCTGGTTCTTGTGTGATTGTGAGTAAGTGAGCGCAGGTCTCGCTGTAGCCTGCTGCTCGGTGCTACAGTGAAGTAATGCCATCTTAGTGCCGAGCGTCTCTGCTCTGCGTTGTGGGGGTGGAAGTGTGAAGACTGTGAGGGTTTTGTAGGAAACAGCATACTTTCTCTCTCACTCTCTCTCTCTCTCTGTCTCTCTCTTTTTTCCTTTCCTTCTCTCCTTCTCTTTCTGATATTCTCTTTTCTGTAACTCGTTCTTGCTGTCACATTAAAACACACACACACACACCCACACACACACACACCCACACACCTGGTGCAGCTTGTTCGCATATGGAGCTGCACTGTTCACTGTCCTCTGACTCATGGATGGAACACACACTCGCACCTGTTTGTCATGTGTCAGTGACGATGTCACTCGTTTGTTCACGTCATTATCATATTTCTTTGTAACCCTCTGTTGCCTTCTGGAGGCATTAATCAAACTGATGGTGAAAAATCATTTCATCGGATGTGATAACGTTTTTTTTTTTTTTTCCAAATCAACTTCAAACTCCAAAACTTATTTCCAAAACAGAGTATTATTAATTGTATATGGACATATGGTAGTTTGGAGCACAACGATACACCTTTTTTTAATACAAAGGCATGCCACTGCTAGTGAAATTAGGATAGTTTTATGCAAGCTCTAATAGTTAAAGTGTTAAAGCTAGCACGTAATAAATATTTCTAATACGTTGGTCTGTTGCCAAAATTAGTTTCCTGTGAGTGGGTGTTCTGCTTGCACATGCCAACCTCTGGCACCAAGCTCTCACCTAGCTCTCACAGCTGCATCAGTGCATTTTATACTCGTGTCATAGCTGTGGCGATCCACCATATTAACCACACACCTACATGAACACTCACTTATAAACATACTGTATATACACACATATACGGTATGATATCAGTATAATAATGTATTGAGTGTTCTGGGTATCAGTTGCACCGTTTTTAGTGTTTCTGTCACATTAATATCCCCCTTAATATTTTTATTTAAAAGAACAATCTTTTATAGAAGTTATTGAATTATGTTGATCCAGGTATGGTTTTAAAGGTGATTGACTGGTATTGGCTAGAACCGACTGTCTTGTGTAATGGACATACAGGGACCTGACTTAATAATGTTGTGCTTAAGAAATTGGCAATTTTTTGCTTTGTCAGTCATTACAGTGGTCACACCCCACATAAAGAAGGAATGTGAATACCCATGAATATGGCCAGATCCCCTGTAATTTTTACTGCCCACATTCTAGAGTCTGGTTTCAGCAGACTCTACTGTTGAGGCTCTGGCTCAACTGTCTCTACTGAACAGACCTCAGACAAAATGGTGTGTACTGCACAGACTTTGGCTGCAATGGTCTCTACCATCCAGACTTCAGCACCAGCAGGATCTATTGCACATGCTCCTGCTAAAATGGCCTCTGTCACCCATACTGTGGCTTCAGTGATCTGTGCAGTGCAAACTCAGGCCACAATTGTCTCTAATGTCCAGACAGTCTATGCAGCAACACTCTGACTCTGGCTCAAACAGTCTCTCTTACACAGATTTCAACTCTAACTGTGTCTTCAGTGCAGATCTGACTCAAACAGTCTCTCCTGTACAGACTCTGGTTTTAGTGGTCTCTCCTGCGCAGACTTTGACTCCAGTGGTCTCTCCTGCACAGACACTGACTCCAGTGGTCTCTCCTGCACAGACACTGACTCCAGTGGTTTATCCTTTGTGGGCTCTGGCTCCAATGGTCTCTCTTCTGGCAGATTCTTCCTCCAATGCGTTCTCCTGCTCAGACTCTGGCTTCAACGATCTCTCCTTTGCCTATCATTTATGGAGTCTGTGGTGTGTGCATGAAGGACACTACAGTAACAGTGGTCACTGTTATGACAAATCTGATAGACATGTATACCCAACTACAGTAGTTTGTTTCTCCATGTTAATAAAGTAAATCAGTCCTAATGATTGACCTTCACAGTTGCATTAATATCTAGGATTATTTTTATCTCTGGCATACAGTTAAATTTGGGTGGAAAAATATGGTTTGGGAATAGTGCCCCAGTTAGCCAAGATAAAACCGCAAAAATAAAAATTAGGTGGGTCCCGGTTCAGCTTGAGGTAGATTTACTTATTGGTGGAGTAGGACAGAGTTTATTGTGGTGTGCCAGGATATGAAGTGAGTTTTGCCAATTGAGTTCTTGAAGGTCCCAACTTTTACAGATTAGCTTGGCAGTCTGGAGAGAGAGAAAGTCTAGCAGAGTTTTGATACTCCAAAACCTGTCAAACTCCCAGAACTTTTTATGCATGTATATGATCATTTTGAATTGCATTGGCCGTACAGGCTATTCTTCAACATTTGACTTTATTTGATAGTTTAGTCAAGATTAATTACCCACAAAGGTGTGGGCACAGCATTGGTCCTTAGGTAGCTGTTCAGAAGCATATATTTCCATTTTCCAGCCTGCCAAAAGTGGCATTTCTGTATTGCTTTTATTCTTAATATTCGATTTCACAGTGAGGGGATTTCATTTTTTTCTCTCTTCCTGTTTTCTGATGCTTTTTTCTTCACTTTGGAGCTTTTATTTAATATTCCAACTGCCTGCTTCTCTCTCTCTCTCCCTCTCCCTCTCTCTCTCTCTCTCTCCCTCTCTCTCTCTCCCTCTCCCTCTCCCTCTCTCTCCCTCTCTCCCTCTCTCTCTCTCACTCTCTCTCTCCCTCCAGGCTTTTCCTGTGCCTAGCCTTTTATATAATTTTCAGTTTAACCTGAAAAAGTCAGACTCCCCCAACTCTGTCTTCTCTCTGACTGTCTCTTTCTCTCCTGATGCTTGTTAGCAGACACGTTGAACTGACTCTTGATTCTTTTCAGTTATTCTTTTTTGCCACTATTTTTGTGTGATTTATCACTTCTTCTTTCTCTTAGCTTTAGCTTAGGCCTTGTGTGCAGTTTTTTACAGCTCTGTCTAATAATTTAGGTTTACCGATGAATTATATGGATCTCTCTCTCTCTCTCTCTCTCTCTATCTCTCTCTCTCTCTCTCTCTCTCTCTCTCTCTCTCTCTCTCTCTCTCTCTCGCGCGCGCTTCTCGGTTCTTGGTTTTAACTCCCGCTGCTGTATTGCATAACTGAGTGTGTAGGCTGTTAGCTGCTCGGGATTTTATATAAGGAGAGCCTATTCTGTAAATGAACAACCCTGCTCAGTTCTTCTGTCTCCCTAACTCTTTCCAACTCTCTCTTCCTCTTCCGTGATCTCTAATAATATACCGGTCAGTGTAGGTCATGTTAAAAGTGCAGGCCCTTCTTTGCTGATGCTTGTTGATGTTTGTGTGTTATAGACTATTTTAGTACTATGTGCTTGTGTTTTGTTAGCATGTGGCTGTTGTTTGCCTCTGATTTGTGTTGGGGATTTTGTGGGCATGTTTGTCTGTAGGGAATAATCCATAACTCATATAGATTTTTGAGGTCACTAAGGTACACCAAATGCACAATAAAAATGTGGGCTTGGGTGTTTGGGTTGGATTGGGATTTGGTAGGCATTACAGTGGTGTATTTGTCAAGCTATATACACATAAAGGTTTTAACTAGGAAACATTTAAATTGGGCATCTAATACCGAAAGTAGATCAAAATCAGAATCAGAGATGGAGATCGATTCGACTCCAGAATTATTGGTACCCTTCAAGAGAATTGGCAAAATGATGGTTCTGGAATAACTAACCATTCATCAACACTTAAGAACTTCTTCTTTTTTTAAATTCTCTTAAAAGCATATGTACATATGTATGTAATATGTTTTTTTTTTTTTTAATCTATCAAGAAATTCTATTGTTGCCTTTGATGAAACATGACGTTTCAAATATAAAATTCATCTTGAGGAAAACCAAAGAGCTTTCAACACAAAAGAGAAGGAAGGTTGTCGATCTGTACAAGGAACCCATGGAGTCAGAATTGCACCATTTGGTTAGATTGTTGGGGTTGTCATGGTTCAAAATCAATTATTTTTAACCTGCTTTAACAATAAGCTGCCTGGGAGAGTTGCCTGAAAGAAGCCATTACTGAGAGCAACTCACAAAACATGCAGCTCCTGAACTTCAACTAAGCATTATTAGAACTACAATTGAATTCGTATTTGCTGTAGTCTGATACGACCAAACCTGAACTTTAGATATGCAAACCACATTTCACCTGTGTGGCAAAATAATAAGGAAAGAAAAGACCAAATATACACTGTAAATATTTGGTGCTGAATCAGTGCTTTGAGGGTGTTTGAGCAACCAGTAATCTAGGTGCTATTGTGAAAATCATAAATCAGTATTTTTCAACAGCCAGCTCAGTTTCTGGATTTGACCTCTATTGAAGGCCTGTGGTCTACAAAACAAAATCTAAGGATCTAAATCAATATAGCAATAGTCTCCAGCCTTATTAGACATTTACAAAAAGCATCTCAATGTTGTTATATTCTTAAGGGGATGCTTAAGCCTATTTTAACTATAGGGGTGGCAATCATTTTGAAGCCAGCGTTTTATTAATTCATCCATTTAATCTTCAGTAAATACTTTATCCTGGTTAGGTTTGCAGTGGTTCTAGGGCACTAGGGCAATTTAGCATGCCAGTGTTTTCATGACTTTTGAAAGCCTTTTATGTTTAAAAACTAAAATAAGGCAGCACTCCTATATTTATGCTCTAAGTATCACTTATTGAAACGTGTGGTTATTTTTTATCATAAATTTTTGCTCATTATCATGAATGGTGCCAATAATTCTGGAGTGGATGGATGGGTGAATGGATGAATTTGTGTCCTTTCCTCACCAGAAGTATTAGAACTATAAATGCTGATATTTAGAGGACACTGAAAAATGGTCAGGATA
Source organism: Cranoglanis bouderius (assembly GCA_023630585.1). NCBI lineage: Eukaryota > Metazoa > Chordata > Actinopteri > Siluriformes > Cranoglanididae > Cranoglanis > Cranoglanis bouderius. The sequence continues at coordinate 7,523,365 of CM042568.1, forward strand.
TGACTGCATTAATAATAACTCTATTAATAGAGTCTAATAAAAAAAAAAAGCTCTGCTTCCTCCACTGGTTGTGCAGTTACCTCTGTGACTTTACTGCACTCCCTTCATTGCTGTGCATGCTGTTGTCTTATGTAAGCTGGGCTCAGGGAGCGACAGCCGACCACGCTTCAAAAAACATGAGCTATAAAAATAACCTGAAGTGCATTATAGGAGTTATGATGAGAAGAAAAACTCTGTTAAAACTAACCAGACTGAGAGAGAGAGAGAACAAGAGAGAGAGAGAGAGAGAGAGAGAATAACCCTCTATGCTGTGCCAAGTTTTTCCAGTCTTTTTTGATGAGGCGTGAGTGTATGTGCGAGAGAGCGGGAGTGTGTGTGTGTGTGTGTGTGTGTGTGTTGGTAGAGTAGGTGTCTAAGACTGAGTGGGAATGCCTGTCATCATGTGTAGGCACCTGTTACCATGGGAACCATCTGCCGCCACACTCAAGCTCTCTCTGCACTGCCCACACAGTGTCACACTGCTGATACAGAGAGAGAGAGAGAGAGAGAGAGAGAGAGAGAGAGAGAGAGAGAATGAGAATTAAAGAAAGATAGAGTGAGACAGGAAAGTGTTTGGTCATCATCAGTAACTGTGTGTGTCTGTGTGAGTGTGTGAGTGTCATCATGACCCTGGAATGACATCATGACTAGCTGATTGTTCCCAGCTGGCCGCTGTTTTTTCCCCCCAGTGAGGCAAAAAAAAAAAAACATAATGTGACATTACACACATTCACACATGGTCCCTTAATTAAAACTTTAAGAAGTTTCAAAAATATCTTAAACTCCATCTTCAAGTTTAGGTTATTCGGCAATTTATAATTTATATCCAGTCCATCATTAGCACCTGGGAGAAAATCTTTAACATGTTCCCTGTACGGCGATAAGAACAGAAAGCTAATTTAATCAAACCTTACTTATAATGGAAGTCTGAGAGCAGTTTCTGAATTGAAATATGCAACTATATTAAATTTAGTATATCAAATCCAAGCTACAATCATTACACTGTAACAGCAAAGGTGTTGGGACTAGACAGTCATGAGAGAAAGTAGAGAAAATCCAAAGTTGTTCTTACTGAAATGTATTCAGCTGTTCAACACTGAAGAAATACACTAAAAAGTGCAGTGCCTGGCATAAATACTCACCCGCTTAACTTCCAAAAATCCAACACTGCTCATCACCCTGAGAACACTATCCCCACAGTGAAGCATGCTGGTGGTAGCATCAAACTGAGTTGGATTTTATAGTGTTCTGCAGATCGTTACAATTTTGGGATATTTTTAACAACTAAATCCTAATTGAAACTTTTTCAGAACTTTGTCCAGGACTTGTGTTGATAGACCCTTGGTCTTCATGATGCTGTTTATTTGGGTATGTTCTGTAACAGAAGCAGATGTATTTGTATTGAGATCAGGTGAACCATTAATCACGCACAGATGAAATCCATTCAACTAATAATGTGACTGGTTGCACTAGAACTAATTTAGGGGTTTCACGGCAATGGGGGTAAATACTTATGTAATCACAAGTTTTGTGTTTTTTAATTGTAAATGATTTTGCATATTGTTTTGATTTGTTTTCTCTCCACGTCAATATTATGGGCAATTTTGTGTAGATTCATGACATTGCAATTAAATCTAATTTGGATCCAGGCTGAAATACTACAAAATGTGGAAAAGTTCAAGGGGGTGAATATTTATGCAAGGCACTATAGATTTATTTCCTGACATTTTGCTAAAAGGTATCCAGTCATGATGAAGCAAAAACTGAGACTCTTTTTCCCAACTTGAGCCTTATATGAAATTCAACAACTGCCCTTATCCTTCTGCTGTAAGTTTTGAGTGTTTTTTTTTGTTTTTTCATTCAGTACAGGCTCAGTATCATGATGCTGATAAATATACTACAGATGTGGTAGATAGAGATTAGGATAGAAAATGCTGGAATATTCGTATAATCTTAGCCTTATTCTCTGCTACATGAATATACAGTAGGTTTGTGAGTGTGTGTTCTGCCTGTGAATCTTTTTTTGTGTAAATGTTTGTGCAAGTGTTTTAACTCCTTTGCTCTCCACTTTAGATGGATGACTGTCTTCAGAGGAGTCTGAGCGTTTTGGACCGCCTCCTCCTCACACACTCCATCTGGCTCCAGCTGTCAATCAACCCTGACTCCGCCCTCTGCATCCTGCAGAGAGAGATAGCTGGGGTGAGATAGCCAGTTGATCACTTCAAGCTTGATTACATCATTCTGTGTGGTCAATAATCATCCAGTCACCTTGCGCAAACCAGTTCACCTGTATATAATCCTAAAAAATTCTGTAAAATGCTGGGAAGAAAACATGGTGCAGGAATCATTATTTGACAGCTAATAAGCAACAGCTAGCAGTGGCTGGCACACAAGGTGTTTACTTTCACAAGGTGTTTCCTGTGTGATAAAGAAGTAAATGTTGACGGGAGTAAAATCATTGGATTATATAAACTGTGGAAACAGTTTAAACAGAGAAAGTGACATTTTAAAGCAGTGTTTCTCAATCCTGGTCCTGGAGTAATTTTTTAAATTGTATTTTATGTACTGTATGTACTGTACGTACGTATGTACAGTACTGTGCAAAAGTTTTAGGCACATGCAAAGAAATGCTGTAGAGCAAAGATGCCTTCAAAATAATGAAATTAAATGTTTCTACATATACAAAATACCACAAAGAGCAGTAAACAGTAGTAAATTAAACAAAGTCGATATTTGGTGTGACAAAAAAATACAAATAGTAGTCTCCAGTACAATTTGTGCAGTTTTATAAGGAAATGAGCTGGTAAGTTTTATTGAGCATCTTGAAGAACCAACCACAGTTCTTCTGGAGACTTTGAGTTTCACACTCGCTTCTTATTTTTGCAGCAAAACCCAGCAGCCTTCATTGTGTTTTTGTCTGAAAAGTGTCTCTTACGTAATATGCTGCTTTCTTTAATGACGTACAAACATTTTACTGTAACATTTAATTTTGTGCTAGAAAACTAATGTTTGTACTAAAAAAAATAGGGTGCCTAAAGACTTGTCTATATATGTGTGTATGTGTACATGTATGTATATATGTCTAATACCCAAGATCACATTGCAAAGTATGCAACACAAAGTAACAAAAAACTTTAAGGGAGTAGAAAAAGAGGAATAATATTAAAAAAGAAATGTTTTCACCTGAGTAAAACTGCCCTGCACATTTTGGTGTTTATTTCCGTTCTTGTAACTCACACCGTTCAACCGAGTTGAGCCTTGTTAATGAATGAGTTGATGAGTTGAATCAGGTGAGTTGGAAGTAGGAAAACCAAAAACCTGTGTTAAAGGATGGAGTAGTCTATCATTTCAAAGCATGCTGCCTGCAATGTGAATCACAATTGCAATTAAATTGAATAATTGAAACATTGACAGGCCTTCTCTTTTACTACAACCAATCCCACCCTACCCTATGTATGCTTCCTGAGTTTCCTTAAAATGCAAACTACATATGCTTCCCAAGTTTCCTTTAAAGGGCAGAAAAATGTAAGCAGAAGTCTGAAACCAGCCAGAAAGTTTTAAATTGTAGTTTTGAAAATCAGAGTTCTTTAAGGCAGTCGGTCTCAAAGTTAGGCTCTGAGGACCACCCAGGGGTTTGGGATACATACTCTAGGAGTCTGGTTTTTTTGGGGTTTTTTTTGTTACAGTAGTTGAAATCTAACCTATCATTATCAAAGCTGTCAGCTTGGAACCTAATGTGAAGAAATATGTGGAAAGTTCACAAATAAAAAGCTCTATAGCCCATAAAAATAGGCAGAATATTATTGTGCATATGTACACATGAGCCTAATGTTTGATTTTCTTTTTTATAAGGTTCATTAAAAATCTGTACTGAGGAGGTCCATATTTTACAGTTAAAGAGGTCTCTGGCTGCAAAAAGTTAGAGAATCCCTGATCTAATGTATCTTTTAATGGTTAATCCAGGTTCAGAAATATTCAAGAAACATTAACCTTGCACCTTCATATAAAATACATAGAAACCAAAGAAAATAAAAGCCATTTTATTTGTGTATATGTATCTGTGAGTCTGCTAGATGTCATATATATCAATTTTGGGTCTTTCTGCAGACTTTTCTGGTGTGTAAGTGTACAGTCACACAGAGGAAGGTGCTGTGTGTGAGGGTTCAGGAAAGCAATGTGTGTGTTGCACAATATCCAATCCGGGAGGAAGACTCCAGTGAGTGTAACACCAAAGCACACACAAGCATACATATTCACGAGAACAGGCCAGAGCACACGAAAGCAAATTTGTTCATACCACATTAATGTTTTGATATATAACCAGTTTCAATTTATGATGTTTAAAATGTGAAAGCCTGACCAGTTTATTATTTAGTTGCCCTGACACAAACGCATGCATAAGCAGAACAGACTAAGATTTCCTTTTTCGGTTTATGTCAAACTATCCTGTTGTTGCTGTGCAATGTTTTCTGATACTGGTATTAAATACATCAATTAATCACAAATAATATGTGTACAGATGAGTTTCTTTTAGGGTGATTCATACTGGATAATTTTTGTGCACTTTAAACATAGACTTCAGCTATATTAGTCACTCAGTGCCTGTAATGCCCACAGCTCTGGAGAAAATGATGAGTAATTTGTGACCACTGATGGTGGTCACAGCAATTTCTCATCTGTTTTATGTATTTGCGATGTGCAGAGTCTAAAAGCTGCACTGTGTCATAGGAATGAAATGTTCTGAGATTGTTAAATGATTAGTAATTGATTTTGTGATTTATACAGTACTCCAAAGTGCTTATTCTTTGGTAAAAAAACAACAAAAAAAACAATTAATGTCCTCTTTTGAAAATTGTTTGTATAATGACCATAGGATAAGGACTTTGTAGTCTTTTGTGCTGATACATGCTTCTGATTATACTGATTTATGGCACTAATTTGTTTTTGGGAAACACTGTGTCCTGTTTCTCTGCAGCATTCTCTCTGGAGAGCTCAGCCCTGAGTTTTCCTGATTTGTGCAGATTAGTGGCCTTTTACTGCATTAGCAGGTACCGCACACACACACACACACACACACACACACACACACACACACACACACACACACACACAAAGATATTACAGAAAATATAAAATATACCATATTTTTAAGGATAAAGTCAGCAGATGTTTTATTGTTTTGATTAACAATCCTAAAAATGGGTTGGACAGCACTGTACTTTGTAATGTTAAAACTGTCAGAAGATTTATATTCTGTGGAAGGTTTGAAAATAATTACACAGATATTGCACTGCATTGAGGAAGAAAACTGTGTGTGTGTGTGTGTGTGTGTGTGTGTGTGTGTGTGTGTGTGTGTGTGTGTGTGTGTGTGTGTTTATGTTCTGGAGGGATGTGTTGCCTTTCCCACTTGAGCTTCCTGAAGCTATCGCACAGGCCACCAACCACACACAGCTAGAGAGCATCTCACACCTTGGCTTGGGTAAAACCATGACCACACACACCACACACACACACACAGAGCGAGATAGAGAGAGAGAGAGAGAGAGAGAGAGAGAGAGAGAGAGAGAGAGAGAATGGAATAGAACAGAATAACAGAACAAAAATAGAACATCATTTATTGTAGAGAATACAATAAAATCTGATAGAATCTAATAAAAAAAACATATGATAGAAAAATGATAGAACAGAATAGAAGCAAAAAATATGTGTATAGAATAAAATAAAATAGAACAGATATAGAACAGAACAGAGTAGAATACTGTATAGAATAGAAACAAAAACAGAACGGAATAAACTATGATTGTATAGAATAGGAAAAAAAATTAATAAAACAGAACAGAATAAAATATGACTATATGGAATAGAATTGTATAAATATTGAAGAGAATAGAATAAAAAATGATCATAGAATAGAAAAGAATAAAACAGAAAAGAAAAATGAGTAGAATGGAACATAAAAAAGTAAAATTTGATTGTATAGAAATGAATAGAGCAACATAGAACAAAAATAGAATATGGTTATATAGAAAAGAAGAAAATAAAACCAAACTAGAACAGAACTGAATAGAATAGAATAGAACAGAACAAAATAAAACTTTAATAGAACAGAACTGAATAAAATGCAATAGAACAAAATAGAACTAAATTAGAACAGAACAGAACTGAATAAAATAGAATAGAACAAAACAGAACTAAAATAGAACAGAACTGAATAGAATAAAATAGAATAGAACAGAACAAAATAGAACAAAACTGAATAAAATAGAATAGAATGGAAAAGAACATGACTGTGTAGAACAGAACATAGAATAGAACAGAACAAAAAAACCCTAATAGAACAGAATATTGTATTCTCTTCAAGCTTATATTAGAATGTGATGTGTTGATTTTCACAGAGTAAGCACTTATCAATGTCACCATTATAAACAATTTGATATTTTTGCTCCTCTCAGAGTTCTGGAGTTCTCAGGCCTCCCCTGGACCCCCTAATGGCCCTCCTGCCATGTCCGTGAACTGGTCATCCAGGCCTCGATCGCCATGTTTCATCAACCCCCTCTTCCTGCAGCCTTCCCAGCCAAGTCGAGAGGCTTCACACAAACGCCACAGATTGAAACGCAGTCTGCGAGTCCGCGTGTCCACCGAATCATCATTCTGCCTGACCCCCGGAGACTCGGAGTGGAGCCAGGGCGACACGGATGTGCTGAGGAGTAACGAGAGGACGGCACGGAGGGCAGGGGGCCTGAGTGTGCTTAGAAGAACTGCTGCTCTGGCACCTACGTCAGAAGAAGAGGATGAGCAGATGCTGGGAGAGGTGCCTCCAGTGAGTGTGTATGTGTGAACGCATGTATGTGCAGATATGTGAGTGCTTCTCAATAGCGGGGGTGGCTATGGGTCTGTAAATATGACCTTTGCTTGTTTCACCTCCTCCTACAGGAAATGTTTATATATTTCAATATTATAAAACAGGGTAAATTTCTCAGGACACGTATGGGTTTTTTTTTCAGGAAACAACAAACAATTAAAGACCAACTGCATATGTATATTTGGCAAAGATATACATTTGTCTATAGAATTTAGTCATCCAGGTCAGTAGTAAATCAAGGACTAATGACCTATCGAGGACTTGTGTTATGAACTTTGATTTAGAAATCCAATTCAAAATCCATCTGAGTATTGATCATGTACTGATGCTAGATACTGACATCCTCTGAGTAATCAAATTTGTTCCTGAAACCTCACAGATTTGATGGTGGGGTGATTTGGTTATGTACATGATCCTGATGATGAATATCATATCATTCAATATCACATAAAATAGATCAAGGGATGATATTAGAAAACACGTCCAATCTGAGCTGAGACCAGTCCGGCATTTCAGGCCAATATTGTCCCTGATTTTCAAGATACTTACAGAAGTCCAGTCACTTTTATTCACCAAATCTAATTTTTTCAAGATTATAAACCAAGTTCAGTCACTGCAATGTTCTACTGTTAGATTGCTCATTTGATGTGTGCCATTTCAGACATCAGCCCCACAGATGGAAAAGGCAGAGCTTAAGGACATACCACAGGATGAGGGGCTCTGCTTGGCATTGGAGCGGCGACATGCTCCTTCTCTCGCCGAACTGGACAGCAACAGTTCCTTCAGCAGCCTGGAAGAGGAAGAGTTGCAGCCGGACTCAGCCCTGCAGTGGCCTCCCCTCACACGGGGCACCCGTTTCCCTGTTGCCAACCCTGCCTCCACCCTACGCCGCATGAGTGCTGCCTTCGTGTGTGTTTTTGCTCCTGAGCGGCGTGTAGCCAGGCTGGTTGACGAGCTGTCCCGAGACAGACGCTCTGCCTTTGGATCGCTGATCCAGGATTTCTTACTAAAGCAGAAGGAAGAAATGAAGGTGCCGAGTTGGAGCTCAGCCGTGGAGCTGCTTCAGGGATTGAGGAGGTTCCTTTCCCAGGCCAAGAGTCTGCTTCTGGAGGCTGGAGAACTGGAACCTCCTATAGAGACCCTGGTGCCTGAGAATGAGAAAGGTTTGGTATATACTTCCTTATTTTATTTCTTTTTTTGGAATCTAAATGGTTAGTAGGTGTTGATTAATTTTGTATAAAAGCATGACTATAATAGTGATGGCTGCTAGGCAAATCACAGGTTTATATTAAAAATGCTCATTTTAATATGTTTCTATAGTATCAACTAATGTGTAAGCATTGATATGATGAAGCTTTCTGTGAGGTGACATTTATTCAGGATTTCTTAAAGGAGTCTGCTGTTCGTTTAAGTTCTCTGACACTGGAAAGTCTTCAGGACAGAGGGCTTTGTGGTTTGCAGATTCTGCATGACAAGCTCATTTTTTCTTATTAATTACAAGAGAGAAAAATAGAGAGGTTGAAACAACTGTTCACTGCAATAACGTAAGTGATAACAGGAACTAACTTGTTTTGTGGGTGTTCCACAATATTAAATGTAACTATGGATAAAACATAGGATGTGTTGGAAAATAATCAATTTTTGGGTGGTAACAATAAATTCGCTTCACGTCAGGCCATGTCACTCCACCCAGTAATTGAATTATTAACTATAAAAGCACACCCGGTTGTGTTTTATTCCTTACTTTTAATAGTAAATGAAAAATCTTGATATATTGAAAATGTTTTAGGCAGGTGTGAAAAATGCTGTAAAGTAAGAATGCTTTCAAAAATAGACATGTTAATAGTTTATATTTATCAATTAACAAAATGCAAAGTGAGTGAACAGAAGAAAAATCTACAACAAATCAATATTTGGTGTGACCACCCTTTGCCTTCAAAACAGCATTGATTCACCAATTCTTCAAGGTACACTTGCACACAGTTTTTGAAGGAACTCGGCAGGTAGGTTGGCCCAAACATCTTGGATAACTAACCACAGTTCTTCTGTGGATTTAGGCAGCCTCAGTTGCTTCTCTCTCTTCATGTAATCCCAGACAGACTCGATGAGGTTGAGATCAGGGCTCTGTGGGGGCCATACCATCACTTCCTGTTCTTCTTTACTCTGAAGATAGTTCTTAATGACTTTCGCTGTATGTTTTGGGTCGTTGTCATGCTGCAGAATAAATTTGGGGCCAATCAGGTGCCTCCCTGAAGGTATTCCATGATGGATAAGTATCTGCCTATACTTCACAGCATTGAGGAGACCATTAATTCTGACCAAATCCCCAACTCCATTTGCAGAAATGCAGACTCAAACTTGCAAGGAACCTCCACGATGCTTCACTGTTGCCAGCAGACACTCATTTGTGTACCGCTCTCCAGCCCTTCGGCAAACAAATTGCCTTCTGCTACAGCCAAATATGTCAAATTTTGACTCATCAGTCCAGAGCACCTGCTGCCATTTTCCGCACCCCAGTTCCTGTGTTTTCGTGCATAGTTGAGTCGCTTGTCCCTGTTTCCATGTCGCAGGTATGGCTTTTTAACCACAAGTCTTCCATGAAGGCCACTTCTGACCAGAATTCTCTGAACAGTAGATGGGTGTACCAGGGTCCCACTGGTTTCTGCCAGGTCTGACCTGATGGCACTACTGGACATCTTCCGATGGCGAAGGGAAGTAAGCCTGATGTCTCTTTCATCTGCTGCAGTAAGTTTCCTTGGCTGACCACTGCGTCTATGGTCCTCAACGTTGCCCATTTCTTTGTGCTTCTTCAAAAGAGCTTGGTCAGCACATCTGGAAACCCCTGTCTGCCTTGAAATTTCTGCCTGGGAGAGACCATGCTGATGCAGTATAAATACCTTCTGTCTTGTTGCTGTGCTCAGTCTTGCCATGGTGTATTACTTTTGACAGTAAACTGTCTTCAGCAGCCTCACCTTGTTAGCCGAGTCTGGCTGTTCCTCACCCAGTTGAATTGATGATCATTAGCACCTGTTTGGTATAATTGTTTAATCATACACCTCACTATATGCCTACAAAATCCCTGACTTTTTGAAACGTGTACCTAGAAGAATTGATGCTGTTTTGAAGGCAAAGGGTGGTCACATCAAATATTGATTTGATTTAGATTTTTCTTCTGTTCACTCACTTTGCATTTTGTTAATTGATAAATATAAATTATTAACATGTCTATTTTTGAAAGCATTCTTACTTTACAGCATTTTTTCACACCTGCCTAAAACTTTTGCACAGTACTGTATATTGAATACATGGGTTATTATTATCACTATACCAAATCACATTCAAAAAGGAAGTGAGAGAACAAGAGATAAACATTGGAGATACTGTTTTGTGTGTGTGTGTGTGTGTGTGTGTGTGTGTGTGTGTGTGTGTGTAAGAGAGAAAGAAAGAAAAAAAAATGCACATGCTACACAGAGAATAACAGAAATATGGCCTCATCTGTGAGTGTCGGAAGCCGAGGTGCTTGGTGTTGCATTAGCAGTACTGTGTTGGTGGGTGTATTTGCATTTTATGCTTCCAATTTATCATAACCACATATCATAATCCCACGCACATTCTTCAGTAGAGCGAAATGTGTGTGTGTGAGGTGAGAATTAGAGGAGACATAAGGAGCTGCAGAATATAGTTTGCTCTGTACTCAGATGCTAATGATGTTAAGGTGCTTCTGTCATTGGTTGTATCCTCATGATATGACAGCATGAGTGATATAATGCCTTCAAGCTTGACGCATATGTTTTATACAAAGGAGATTTTTTTGGAGTGTTTGTGAGTCTGGAATTTAACACTTACAGCATGAGTAAGAAAGTACAGTGCTAATGTAGAGCAATTAAACACTGTAGCTAAACAGATGGGGAATTAATTAGCACAGATTTACATCAAGCCCTATTTACACTGTAAACCCTCATTAGGCATTTAAAACAAGGGGCTTTAGTGCTTATAATAAGAGAATAAGAAGCATTTTAGCCTCAATGGATGGAGTTTCCCCCTTAAAGGGCATAATTCTAGGTAGAGATTATTGTAATGAATGATATATTTTCCTTCATGGCTGATAATAATTTCTTTCTTACTCACATTGACTATTGTAACGCCCTTTTCTCTGGACCACCGGCACATTCTATCTCCCACTTACAATATATTCAAAATTCTGCTGCGAGAATACTAACTTACTAACTTAACACTAAACGTTCTGCACATATCACTCTTATCCTTTATAACCTTCACTGGCTACCTCTCGCATCCCGTATTATATATAAAATTCTCTTGCCTACACTCCATGGTCCATGGCTTACACTACATGGCTTACACTCCATGGTCTTGCTCCCTATATTCCCGCTTGCTCACTCCGATCTTCTGGGTGCGAACTTCTCCTTGTTCCCAGATTTCGCCTTTCGTCAATATGCGGCAGGTCTTTTTCTGTTGTGGCACCTAAGCTATGGAACTCACTCCCCCTGGCAATTCAGACAACAACCTCTATCTCAGAATTCAAAACTCAGCTCAAAACCCATTTGTTCACCCAATATTATCAGTCATAATTTGTCTCTACATCTGCTTCATGTAATACTAATTGTGTTTCTGTTTATACTGCTTCACTTTCTGTGCTCTCTACATGACGCTAAGTGTCTGTCCCTTGTTATGGTTTTGAATTATGTAAAATTTATTAGAACAATGCAACTGCACTGTTTCTTGCTCTGGACCGAGCAAATGTCTGTTGTCCATATGACCCATATGTTTGACTCTTAGTCTATTATTATTATTATTATTATTATTATTATTATTATTATTATTATTATTATTTTTATTATTATCACTATTATTATTATTATTACTTAACAGTCACAAAAATCTGGTAGCATTACTGGCACGATCCATGAATTCAAAAGAAGGCTCAATTTCTTCTCAAAGAAAAAAAAATTAAATTACTTATTACCTTGTGTGCAATGAGTTTTGCAAACATTATGCCTATTTTGATCCAAATGATTTAGAGGCCAATTCCACAAGGAGCTCTCGCACCACTGTTCATTTTCTGCCTTCGAATATTTTTCAGTGTACTGAGGCCTGTCATTCTTCACTACTGTACTGTCTGTAGTGCTGAGGTTAATTCCACAAAGCCTACATTCAGCTCCCAAATGACCAGAATACAAAATGAAGCATGGATTTTTAGCATTGCAAAGGGATTTACTGCAATAGATGCAAACTGTATTCATTTAATCCCACCATCTGAACAGAAAGCAGACACACTCCTGAAACATCCTTCCTGTGTGTGGCAAAATATCCCAAATCTGCCTGTTTGCTGACATAAGAACATGTAAAATAGGAGCTTATACTGCTACAGCCATTTGTTAATCCAGAAAGGTGTATCTGTGTTCATTTGCACACAAGTAGAAATGAGCAGAACTGTGTAGACCACCTGGTAAATTAGGCTAAAGTCACTAAAACTGCTTCTTTTCATAAATATGGCTTATTTCTTGTACACTCCTGGGCAAAAAAAATAGGCCAAGCCCAAAATGGCAAAGGATTAAGCTATCCCATAATAAGTTGCTTTATTTATTTGTTTAATTCTTGCTCAGTTTCTGATCAATGATTTGTTGTTAAGATCATTAAAAGCTTTATATTTTGCCATTTTGGGTTTGGCCCATTTTTTTGCCCAGGAGTGTAAACTTGAAAACCACTTCAACAATTAAATGGCTATTTATAGGTGAATGACTTCCTAATAGAAGAATATTAGTAGTATTAGAATTAGTAGTATTAGTAATGAAATGGTACAGCCTGGCTGAGAAAAAGCTATATTGACCATGGTGTAACAGCATCTATGCCAAATGTAGTGCCTTTGTGTTAAATTAGGAACAATTTTAGATCCAGCTTGTGTTTTGTTTTTTGTTTTTTGCATGTACATTTTGATTTTCCTGTGATTTTAAACCTAAAATCAATCCAAACCAGCACACAAACTCGAATAACCCCCTGCTTTTAATTTAATGCCCCCCACCCCCCTCCCCCAATGCAGAGCTGGCTTTGGAGAAGGCTTTGTTTGGTTGTGTACTGAAACCATTGAAAGTTCAGCTGGGCCAGATGCTACTCACGCTCCACACACAGGACGGCACTCTCCAGAGATTCACTAACAGCCTGCAGGCCTGTCAGGAGGGGGCGCTACAGCGCCTGGGTGTACGGGTGGCAGTCCTGGATGCTCAAGGTGTGGAGAGAGCAAAGAAAAAGCTCAATCTAATGCAGAGAAGCCACTCGCCCATAGACAAAGTGCTGCTTCTGCTACAGGTGTGCAAGAGTGTGTACAAGGCCATGGGAGCACAATCTGGTGAGTGATTTTGTTAAAGGGGGTTAAGAAATTCTGAGATAATACCCACAACTACTATTAAAGATTGTATCTAACAATTTTAGTTTTTAAAGATGGTCTGCAATTATAAATGAGAAGAACATTTGGCAAAGTTTCCCTATTCTGAATCCAGTAAAAGGATGAAAAAGCAAATGATATGCATCATCAACATCCAACCAGTTTGCCCTTGGAGGGAACACTGAAGGGGATGTGTATTTATTTGAATTCAAAAGAGTTAGCTTCAGCTGTCTTCAACCTCCACCAAAATCGCTGACTATACTTTTAATATGAAAAGCATTAAGTAAAAAAATGTATAACAGTTTGCTTGGTGTAATTACAGGAAAACCACTGAGCGGTCATTTATATTTACAGCTGATACCAACCTGTGTTTAATTTCCTGGTTTGTAGAACAGGAATTCAGCTCGGAGGATTTCCTGCCTGCTCTGTCCTATGTGGTGGTTCAGTGCAACATCCCACAACTGCTGCTGGAGACGGAGTACATGATGGAGCTGCTGGAGTCATCTTGGCTGTCAGGAGAGGGTAAGAGCCTGCAGCAAGTCTGACAGTAACACCGGAAAGCAAATGATTAAGGTTTAGTAAAATGTAGAAATATGCAGAGAGTGAAATTCAGTGAACAATAATCTGGGTGCACAAGCCAGCTCATATATGATGTCAAAAATATCTGGATTTCTGTTTGAATTTTTAATAGTCAGACTTATTTGGGGGGGTTTATTCATAATTTGTGTATTTAAAATGGACTTACTTGGATATTGGTCATGTAACTTGCAATGGGTAGATAGAGGAGTATCTTTACATTCCACAGAAAATGAAAACCATGTAAAGTGAAGATCCATATTATTCATCAGACAGTGACAAACTACATCATGCACCAGTATCTTTGCCCCTTAAAGTGAAATATCTAATTTTGTTATTTAGACTGGCTCTATTTCCAAATTTACATATATCCACTAATGAATACTTATTTAAAAAAAAAAAAAAAAAAGCTGGGCTATGCTTATAAAAATTTATGAATGATGTGTGGTCCTAGTGGGAAAAAAGGGCTGCGAGTTAGAGAGGCAGAAAATGACACTACTAGTTTGAGACAATTTAATTTATTACAGGCAAAAAAAAAAAAAAAAAACATGTTTATTTCATGACATGAAGCAGATTGTTAGCTCCTCCACCAACTGTTATGTTTTAAAATCAGGGCCATATGGTAGATTGTATCTGTAGGTTGTATTTCATGGTCATTTACTGGCATTTGAACACAGAGGTTTGTATATGTTTTATTACTTGTAACTGAAGAAGATTAAAGTAGCTATTTTTAAAATAATATAATAAAATGAATAGTTCAGTTGCACTACAGTTATGTAATAACATAAAAGGTGATGACAAATTTACATAAAAATGTATTTAAGATCACTTAGGACAGGCTATAATTAAGCTTAGATAGAATATGAATTGATTTAGAACCGTGCTGAAGTCTTTGACCAGATCTACTTTATATGACTTGACTTGATGTCAGAAATGAATACATACCTGCCAGCCAAAGAGTAAAACCCTCTATCACAGAATTTCAGCAGACTTCCTGTGTAACGTCACATGAATAATCTCTTTTAGGAGGGTACTACTTGACAAGCATCTATGCCAGCCTGTGCCTAATCCAGAGCCAGCCTGGTACCCCGTGTCCTGGTGGTTTAACCAGTGAAGCCCAGGTGAATCTGAGAGAATGGAGCAAGAGAAGATCCCAGGAGGCCAAACTCCATAAAGAGAGCCAGCAGAATCAGGTTTAAAATACACACCCACCCACACATTTTACAAGTGGCGTTCTGACGCAGGTTAAAACTAATATTAATTACATGCATTTTTAATTGATCCCTGAGCTGTTATGCAGGTCCAGCCGGTGCATCACACACGACACACAACTTACATCATTCCTATTTACAGCATCATTCTTATTTACAGCATCGTTCTTATTCACAGCAACGTTTTTATTCACAGCATCGTTTTTATTCACAGCGCTCTTCCAGCAGCTGTCAGTCTGCTCAGTACAACACCACAGTCTGATTAACCCTGAGCACTTTGCCTTTTCATTCAGCTGGATATCTGTTTCTGTTCCCATTTCTGTGCTTTTCAGACTTTTACTTACTGCTGTGCTTCTCCATCCCTCATCTCATACCACCCCCGCATCTCTGCTCCTTTCAGCAACACACACTGAACCCGCTTCCTGACAGTAACCCAAACAGTCAGCAACAGCATGAATTATGATTAACTATGGAAAACCTACAGGAAGCGAAACACTCCAACATTGCAGTAAATAACATAAGAGGCTCAGGAGTAAACAGAACTTTACAATCTCACACACACGCACACATGTACAGTATCCTTATGACATAATCATTAATGCAGTTAATAAATGCTATGCCTACACCTAAATCTATCCCTAACCTTAACCTAAATCCTAAACCAGTTAGTTTTTTTTAATGTATAAAACCTGCAGTTGTTTTCTCCCATTTTTTTCTTCCTAATTTGGTCACCTACCAATTTACTCCTACCAGCCAACTCTCCTCTATCATATGACCCTCGTGCCAACCGGAGAGGGTGAAGGCTAACATATGCTTCCTCCACGACACATGAAACCAGCCAAACTGCTCATGTTGTGTCACAGGGCAGTGTAACACTCTCACTGTAGTGAAAGCGCTATTTGCCCTCTTCAGCATAAACAAGCTTACAGGTGCCCACGATTGATTCCACAGGAGAGAGACTGTGCCATCCAGTTTGCTTCGGTGACTCCCAGCCATAGATTACTGTGGCGTCTTCGGGATACAAACTCTTGATCTCCTGATGATATAAGCTGCAGGTTTTTTCCCTCCTGGGGAGCTGCACTTTCAGATATTCCTGTCCTTGAAGGGACATTTGATCCCCATCATGATATAAAAACATACTCTCACACACGCACACTCACACATACACACAGGGAACTGAGCAATGTTACTTGGCTGAAGGGGCAGGGTGGCTTAGTGGTTAGCATGTTTGCCCTGCACAACTGAGGTTGGGGGTTTGAATCCTGCCTCTGCCCTGTGTGTGCAGAGTTTGTGTGTTCTTCTCATGCTTCAGGGGTTTCCTCCCCCAGTACAAAGGTGCATTGTAGGCTGATTGGCATTTTCAAATTGTCCATGGTGTTTGATTGTGCCCTGTGATGGGTTGGCAGCCAGTGTGTCCCCAGAGAACTCGGGGCAAAAGGCAGGGGACAGGCCAGGAACATTAACAAATTCACACCTAATTCCATTGAAGGCTACGACATGCAGACCTACCTAAAAAAAACACTGAATTCCACCTGGAAATGAGTCTGAACATGGACTGTTAGAGAAATGTCACATACTCGATTATAAAAGGGTGTACACATTTATGCAACTAGGGTATTGAGAAGTTTTTTTGTTTTTTTTTTTGTTCGGTTTCTTACATTAACGTGGAAAAAGATCTGGCATGATTTATCTTAGTTTCTTTTTTATACCACAAAACCCTTCTTTTTACACAAAAAACAGGGGTGTGTAGACCTTTTACATCTACAGTACATCTTGGGTAATATTAGTAATAATAAATCAATGAGAGATGTAATATGGTAACCGTGGTATAATCACAGTTTGCAAACCATGCTTTGTTGTGCCAAAAAACATGGGTCTTATTCACCATCCTCTGTGTGTGTGTGTGTGTGTGTGTGTGTGTGTGTGTACAGAGGTTTGTACGTATTCTTTTCCAGAACACTGAGTGTTGCGCAGCCCGTACTCTCCATTGGAAAGCAGGCGAGAGCGTGGAGGTGTTAACCCGAACCTGTGCAGAGGTGTTTGCTATAAACGAGCCACAGCATTATTGTCTGTTCTGGAGGAATGGAGGGGAGATGCATCCTGTTCCTCTACATACCCAGCCTCACGAGCTGGGTGCCCCCACCCTATCCTACCTCCGCAAAGATCACGACTTCAGCAAGATGCGCAGGCTGACCAGAGGTGGCGCTGTGGATCTCGAGGAGTCTGCATGTGAGGAGTAAGGACTTGACTGACTGTACTTTGCTGGGCCTGTTTTCCACAGTGATGTGGTATGAGGGACTATGAAGTGAGTGTGTGTGCATGAGTGTGTGTGTGTGTGTGTGTGTGTGTGTGTGTGTGTGTGTTTGTGTTTGTGTGACTGTTTACTTCAGGCCTGGCAAGAACCAATGATCAGTTCCACGTCAGTATGCCACTGAAGAAACGGAAAGCTCACGACTGAAATGTGAAAGGTAGATTAATGGGGAATGATACTTGGTAATAATGCTTAAAGCAATAGTTGCCAGTGAAGGGATCAAGAACTAGCCTATAGCCTACTTTTAAATTACCTGCTACACAGAATATAAATACTGTTCTAGTTGTCTTTAGAGTGGTTGCCAAGATTCTCTGCTGAATTTCAATACCAAAGTGTTGAACATGATTCCTTTATACAGCATCTTTTTTAACAGGTGGATGAATAAATAAGTATATATATATATATATATGTATATTATGTACATTTACATGTACGCATCTGAGATGCCCCAAGTGTCAGTATTCTGTAGAGTCAGTAAAAAAAAAAATTAGGCTCTTTCAACTGTATTGTAGTGCTTTAATATATATGTAGGAGAAAGCAAAGCATTTCCGGTCTTGTAAATAGTTATAGTTCCAGTGTTTTGAGGTTGTCTTTGTTATGTTTTTAAACAGTAAACTGGAAAATTGTACTGCAATTTATTTTTGAGCTCCTTCATTTTGCTCAGTACTGAATGAAATAATGTCAACCTTACAGACTTGGGTAAATTTAGTAAATTGCATTGACTTAGTAATTGTATTTGAATTGTGTAAATAACCTCTAAGATGATACTGCCGAATTTTTGTCATAGTGAATGTTCCAGTCATTCCTTCGAAGATGTGGCTGGACTGTGCAGCTGTACTGTGTTGCATTCGCTGAATGTGCTTTAATGGTAACACCCCATGGTGCTTTAAGTGATCGCATAAACATGCTAAATGGATTGACTGGTTTTCGCTGTGTGAATTGACCGTCTTATCCTGTTTTACTGGATCTCATGCAGACGCTGAACTTTGTAACACTTTATTGCCATGATGTATTGTATGAACTTATTCTACTTGAGTGTTCATTTTAAGTTTAGTGCAGAAAATTTCAACAGTCAGTGCAATTGGACTTTATATTTGGAATGATGTGTTTGAAATATGTGATCTCTGCATGCAGCCAGCTGTAACGAGGTGCCGCCAACGTCATATGCGCATGTTTGAATTGCTAAAGTGCAAATCTCAGCTTTTTTTTCCTCATTGCACTGGTATGACTGTGTTGTATTTTTCTTCAGTAATAAATAACATTAAATCTTTGTGGATGCTAAGAGTTAAAGAACCGTTTTACTTTCTTTTCTTCCAGACCACTTGGCTGGCTTGTGGAGATGTAGAGGAGCTTAGTACAGTTGTATTGCGTACAGAGACTGACTCTGATGTACTTTCAGTAGCTGTGTATCATTCTCTAATCTTGAGTGCCACCTTAGTGGAGAATGATGGTAGCCTGCTGGAGTGTAATGCAGGAGTGCAGAACAGCAGCTGCAATGAACATGCTATAGCTTGGTGTTAATAATGCCTTGGCAAAACTAAAGCTGGACACAGCTGAGCAAGTGTGTAATCCATGTTATAGTACATCTACCCAAGTGAGTGACTGGGCATTAATGAGCTCTTAGGTGCGTTTAAGAGCACATTGAAACCGTGACATGATATACAGTATTGTGCAAAACTTTTAGGCACCCTATATTTTTTAGTACAAACTTTGTTATAGATTTTTTTATTTTATGACTTCTACATTATCAAGTCAGTACAAAAAACATTTTGGATTCCCAAACATTAGTTTTCTAGAAGAAAATTAAATGTTACAGGAAAATGTTTGTATGTCATTAAAGAAAGCAGCATATTACATGAGACCACTTTTCAGACAGAAAAACACAATGAAGGCTGCTCCAAAAAAATGCTTTTTTTTTTTTTTTTTTTTTAATAATGTAGAAACATTTAATTTCATTATTTTGAAGGCATCTTTGCTCTACAGCATTTCTTTCCATGTGCCTAAAACATTTGAACAGTACTGTAAGGCCATGCAAACTGGCTGCAGTGACAGATGCAGAAGCCCTAGGCTTAAGATCAATGGCTCCAATCACGCCTCCAGAACGATTCAAATTCGTAAGTGGCGACACAGCCTATATGCAGACCTGTTATGTCTGGTATGGATACTGGCAGCAGCAACCTTAGTACTAAAACTGGGAATGCTGTACCTCAGACCATTTCATTGTTGCCTGTCAGCCACGTACATTAATAGTAGTGACGATAACGTATGCACATGCCCTGAAGTATTCACCTAGTGGACGTCTTCTCCTTTGATGTAAACTCCCTGCAAAAAAGGGAAATCACAATGCCAGAAGCCACCCAGTAGGGCTTGGTGGAACATATGGAAAAATCCTGAAAGTTAAAAAAAAAAAAAAAAAAAAAAAAAAAAAGGGGAAAAACCCCAGACTCGATTTCAGCATATCAGTGTCTTTGAAATGAAGACTGTGCCTTGTGCTGCAACATTTTCAGGAACACCTGAGGGGGTTGCATCATAAAGGAGCTGCTTGTAATTTTTAAAGCCTTCTGCTGAAGAGTCTTTCCCTTCCCACCAACCAACCACTCCCACTCTGTTGAAAATGACTTATAAGGAATAAGGAGGAGAATTAAGTGGATCTGTTCAGGCTTAATTTCTGTGCAGAGTTAATTTCTGGAATGGAAAATGTATTCAAGGTATCTTTGAAATTATAAACATGAATATAGCTAGAGTTCTAACCTTAAAACAATTCGCATGAAGGCGTAAAAGAACAGAAATTGATTACAGGAGGCATAAAACTATAGTAACTCAAGCTATCAGTTTGAACAAAATTATATTGGACTCATTTTTCTATTCTTAATTACAAATACAACTTTTTTTTAACAACTTATGTGCCAAGGCGATATTATTAGGCTAATATTACATAAAATATGACAATAATAGTGAGGTGTGGAAGTGTGGAAACATCATGGTTGCTTGGAGTTTAGAAAGTTCAGATTGGTTTGGACCATTTCATAGTCAGGAAAAACTGAATGTTTCACTATATTCATACTTCCTTGGCTTTCTATTATATATGTGAATGAATTGGTGGATTTATGTGTCAGTATAGTGCTTGTGCATAAATGTATTTATATTTTCATGCAAGTACTGGTTCATTTTGTTCCACCGCCGAGCTTGTCGAGCACTTTCAGGCCTTTTTCCTCATACTCAGCTCTCGACAACCAGAAAGACTCTTTATCTTTCATGATGTTGGCCAGCACGGCTCCACCCATGAACACCATGTGCTTACGGCGAGGGGGGTCCTCGATACGGATCTTAAACTTCTGCAGGAAGAGAAGGAGAGAAAATGATGAGTGAGTAAGACAGTGAGTGTTGTGGGGTTTGATCATGTAGCCTGAAGGTGGGTGGAATATTCTTGCATAAGCAACTTTTTTGCTTTAATAATGATGTGTGCTTTAAATAGCTTCCTGGGATTTGCCATGTTCTTTTGAAGTGTATATCAGTTGCAGTTACATTGTGATTCCTCCATGGCTTTGACATACAGTTAAATGCGTGTGATCTGTCAATGATTATAGATCATATTACAGTTTTACCATGTAAGCGAATCTCCAAGTGAATGATACATTAAATTTAAGATTAGCAGTCCTGTATGTTCAGCAGCTTTAATTATAAAACTGTGTTTTCATACTGAGAGCTTTTCTGTGTCTCCTTTCAGCACTCTTTCTAGGTACAGCTGCTTAAGCTCTCTTTCCAGGCGGGAGGGCAGCCCAGGATACATGGTAGACCCTCCAGACAGCACGATATGCTTGTACAAATCCGCCCTGCAGTGGAACAGTATTAAACAGAAATACAGAAAAAATGTAAGGGTCAAAAAAAGAAAAGGGTTTCCAACACAGTAAATGTCATGTGAATTAATTGCATCTCTTGTAATTGCATATTATACATTGGGTTGTTTGTAATACAATTTGTATTATAATAAGAAATAAAAATGATGCTTAAATGGGATTAGCAGAAATTTAGAGCACTGAAATGTCATACAGATGAATGTAAATAAATCCATATAAATCTTAATCTTAGATATACTACTTAAATAAATAGAATTACATTGTTAGAATTATCAGCCGTTATATTGTTTTTAAATCTTTACATAGTTGCCATAGTTACAATTTCTACATTTTCTGTAAAACAGTTCTTGGTATTTCAACAGAATGTGAATTTCACATTTGTTTTCCATTTATCCACTGTATGAAAGGGCAAATCTTGTTTTCCTTTGACCCATGAAACTCATATTGCTTGTTCATCTAGTAAAAACAGAGAAGTTTTTTTTTTTCACCCAATGTCTTATGACCCTTAGAAGAAACGTGTGAATTATGAGTTTGTATTCTCAGAGCAGCTGACAGCAGATATAAATGTGAGTGAGAAAAGCAGTTTCTCTGTGAATAGAGGAAGAATCCAATGCTAGGTGCCAGCTGTATATCAGACCTGAGGTCGATGTCAGCAGCCTGGATGGTGTTGAAGAGAAGCTCGGCCACCCCGACTCCCTCTATGTTGATGAGGTGAGGCTGGAAAAGTGCCTCTGGAGCCCCGAATCTTTCTCCACCAAGCTTTATGTTGCGCCCATCTGGCAGCTAAACCAAAGTGATCACACATGTACATATCTCACTTTTGCCTATACAGCGTTATGCACCAGGTATAGTTTACTGTTATACAACCCCTGAAAAAAATTATGGAATCACCACACTTGGAGGATGTTTCACAAACAAATCACAGATATGACACAAAACAATTTTTGTTTAATAGCTGAACATTCTGGCTTCATGAAACGTACCTCAAACAAATTACCTTAAAATGTTCTAATTAATGGCATATTTTTTTCCAGATCAAGTAGAGGAAAAAAATTATGGAATCACTCAATGTTGAGTGTGTGGAAGTGTGGTAATTTTTGGCAGGTGTTTTGCATTTGCAGCACTACAAATTTCAGGGCATAATATTTGGGTGTCACTGTGCTTTACCGTGTACGACTCCACCAAAAAGGTTGTCTCATTGGACAGTTTCTGCTCCTGTTCTATGTTGTAACCCACAAAGCACAGTTTCTCCTTCATCATCCGAACCGTCTCAAAGTCTGCTGTTTGGTTGAAGGCGTAGCCCCTCAGCAGCAACAGCTGGGCATTCGGAAGGAAAAAGATCAACACACAACACCCATGTTCACCATCCACTAAGGTGTTAGCCAACATACTATAGCTTGTAATTATTATACGTCTCAAACTGATCATGCTTGGCTTCTCAGAGTTCATTCTGTCATGTTCTGATGTTGCTGTCTGCAACATTTGCATGCATGGAGTTTTCAAGTTTAAAGAAGGCAGACAGTTAGGGAACGCGGCACACCTTGATGAGGTAGCGTGTGATGTCACGTCCTGCAATGTCGAGTCTGCGTGTCAGGTGGGGAAGGGAGAAACCTTCATACACAGGACAGATATGAGTCACACCATCACCTGAGTCCACCACCACACCTGTCAGGAGACCTGAAACACATGAGCACAGGTTAGCAGTT
This sequence comes from Cranoglanis bouderius, assembly GCA_023630585.1. Taxonomy (NCBI): domain Eukaryota; kingdom Metazoa; phylum Chordata; class Actinopteri; order Siluriformes; family Cranoglanididae; genus Cranoglanis; species Cranoglanis bouderius. The sequence continues at coordinate 7,546,327 of CM042568.1, forward strand.
AAACCTCATATATGCACATTATTCAAGAAATCATTTCCTTCATCACCATGAAATACGACTTGATCTCTGACCCTGCCTTACCCTGTGCGTAGAGTGTCAGCACGGCTTGAATGGCGATGTAGATGCCGTGGAACTTGTAGGTCTCAAACATGACCTCTGCAATCTTCTGCCGGTTCTTCAGAGGGTTCAGAGGTGGTTCGGTCAACAGCACTTTACAGTTAGACGGATTGATGTTCAGACGATCTGGTCCAAAAGTGTGATCCCACAGGTGGAGCATGTCCTCCCAGTTACGTACCATCCCGTTCTCCATAGGATAAGAGACCTCCAGCATGGAGCGGCATTCACTCGCCTCATCTCCCACCATCAGGTCCTACAGGTGGGGTAATGGAGTTCATATATAGATTATATTACATTTAAAGTCATCTAAAACTTGATTTTCTACAATAAAAATTGAGATTATGAGAAAATTGCCTATACTTTTACTCTCATTAAGAAATTTACATTCTATTAACCACTCTTTACAACCATGGTAAGTAGAAAAGCATGTCAGAATGCACAACAATCAGTGCAAATGGTGGAACTTTGAGGTGGATGGGTACAGCAGCAGAAAACCACATCCGTTTCCACTCCTATCAGCCAGGAACAGGAATCTGAGGAAACAATGGGCACCAAAACTGGACAGCTGGAAAAAAAACCAGATAACGTTTTTCCAATCTTCAACTGTCCAGTTTCAGTGAACCTATACACAGTGTCCTGTTCTTGGCTGATAGGAGAGGAACTCGATGAGCCCACCCACCTCAAGGTTGTGAGTTCTGGGATGTTTTTTGCTCACTGTGGTTGAATGGTTATTATACACATTATTGTGATCTTAGTATTTTTTTAAAAAAAACATTTTGCAGCAAGAACTCCAAAAATACACTACAGAAGAAGAAAGTATCCCCTATTGATGAAGTTTATGTGGTTAAATAATTTTTGACCAAAATGCTAGACTCTATCTGGCATTTTGTAGTTTGACCAGAATGCACATGCCAGTTAACTCCCCCAAAAGGATTTTATCATGTTTAATAAAGTGAAGGTTGACTTTAAATCATAATAAATGCTGGCACTACTTTGTTTTAATACATGAGACATTTGTGTCTCCTGTTTAAATGAACCGCTCTTAGCTATACAGTATACTGGTTTTAAAAATAAATGTACATGGGTTCAGTGTATTGTTTCTATGTCTATGACACAAGGGTCAAGAAGAGGTTAGGGTGTAACCCTAAAGCCTCTATATGTCATGTGTTTTAGTTTAATAATGCTGATGTGATTGTATTGTGATTCATTTTGAGATAGGAAATCTCTCCTGACATAGGAATTTATAATAAAGCATTGCTCTACTGGACGTTTGCCATACTATGAGTCTTACCTTGATCACAATATTCCCCACTTTAGTATCTGAGCGTATGACAGGACGTCCTACAAGTGCTGGGAAGATGTGCTCTGGGAAATTGGACCCAGCGAAACCACACTTGACAAACTACAAATCATAAAAACAATGAGGGGAACATTACATTACAACATTGTAAAAATTTTTTTTTTTTTTTTTTTTTTTAAAGTACATCCATATTTCATGCAGTAGTGGTAAGGGAACTGAAATCTTTTCAAGCAGAAGTACTGTTTGTTCAGTTTGAGTCCAAAAGAGTCCAAGTATTCATACAGAAAGTACAGCTTAAGCAGTGCATCCTAGCAGTTACCTCCCACCAAATGATAAATATATGAAAGCTAAAATCATAGGCCATGGGAAAGGAAGCAATATGTCTAACAGTAAAAAATACAACAACAACAAAAAAAAACTATAAATATCCACAGCACTATGCACTGCAGGGTCATGCAGAAGTCAGACTATATTACTCTGCATCTTCGTTTTGAAAGAAATCTCTGTTAAAGCCTCAGCACAACATTTTTACAGCATTCTTTTCTTGACAGTAAGACTTTTTCAGTGCTAGCTTCTTTCCTTCACTCTGTGACATAAGTTAGAAGAGTCCTGACTTGCCTCGGTGGGTAAACACACATTCCTCAGCCTGCAGATTGGGCATCTGCTCAAAAAAGATACAGCAGTAACAGAATAGACAAAAACTTTAAGTGGAAAAATAATGCAGACAGGCTGTTTTCCAAGTCATATAAAATTGACTTTTAAATACTAAAAGAGTTAGATGAGTTGAATGAACTGTAGTAGACTGGAAATCAGCATATATAACCTAAATTGTCATAGTTTTGCTGTTTGTCAAAATAAAGAAGATTGCCAGAGAGCCCTCAAGGGTAAAGCTTTGTATCTCTGATAAAAGGCTATATTGGGGCATGTTCATGGGGAATGTAGAGCTCGTGTAAGGTAGGCTACTAATATGGATCTTTACAGCTGAATCTCTGCGGGGTACCTTTACATTTGTACCTTGGGGAGCAAAATGTACTTGTGTGGTACCTTTAATTCTGATTTTGAGAACCAATTATAGTCCTTTCTTTAAATGACACCAATTGTGCACTGATTAAAGAATTGTGTATTTTTTTCCCCTCCAATTTTTAGCAGTGTGGGTATTTGGTATTTGTTCCCCAAAAAATAATACTGGATAAAGTTTGTAATATTTTACCTCTAAGATGTGAAAATGACTAAAACATTTGTTAAAAATAAACCCACAGGCGCCACCGGTTACCATAGTTACCGGGACGTTGCATTAATACGACTTCCGCATGGGACAGAACTTCCTGATTTTTTAGCCAATCACAGTGCTCTCTTTTTCTGCACCACCTTTTAAGGCCATGCGGGTTTCCCAACCACAGGTTCCTCATTGAACAAGTCCAAACAGATCAGCAAATTTGAACACAATAACGCCCTGTGCATACTGCAAAACATTCAGTGCAAAATACTGTGTACAATTTGTAAAAAATAAATAAATAAATAAAAAATAAATAAAATTAAAAAAAACGCCAACATGCAACTTCATGCTGAAATATTAGTGAGTTGGTAAACACTGTTATCATGTAAAAACTACATTGAACTACATTGAAAACATCTACGGATATTTAGGTTACTTACGTGTCATAAAGGAAAACAGTTTTACACATAAGATAAGCGTGTTTTAAGTAACTTCTTTCCCCACAACAGGTGTTATATAATATAATAAGGTAGCCTTACCCCAGTGCCATTATCACAGACGACCACTTTCCTCCCCGCGCTGTCCATCCTCCCCCCGGCTCAGGGCAGATTACAGCCTACAGCAGTGCAGCTGTTTCTCCTGGAGCTTTAATTGTGTAAATACTGCAAATAAGACAGAGTAACTTCTTGCCGAAATGCTTTACTTCTCTCGCACTGGACGCAATAGAGAGCTGTAGAGATTTGAGCTGTGGGCAGGTTATAGGACAGCAGTCACTCCCACTGACATCCCTCCCAGCCTCAGCCAGGAAAAGGTGAGGACAGTTTTTCAGACCTTAAAACTATGCACAAGGTTGTGCTTTCACATCTGTTTTGCTGTTAAATGTCGTGGCGTGAATTTAAGCTTTCATATCCGGTGGCTGAGTGAGGAACGGATCAATATAGACTTTTGTTTACACGCTTGTTGATACTGATTAGCATGGTAACATTGTCACCGCCATAAACTACACATTATTTATTATACACTATACTTCTCACTTGAAGTTAATGGGTTATACAGAATATATCTATGCTAAATTGAACATAATTTGTAAAAAAAAAAAAAAAAAAAAACCTGCTCCATATAGCTTATACAAAAAGTTAAGAAATTAATATATATATATATATATATATATATATATATATATATATATATATATATATATATATATATATATATATATCTTGAATGGCTCCAGAATTTTTTACATTTATAAGGGAGATCTGTGTTGCAATCAGAATCATATGTTGTAGTTTTTATTTTTAATTACTAAATTAAAAATACTTATTTTTAATACTAAACCCTGCTTTAAGTATTCTCCAGCTAGCTTGATTTTTTGTTGTTGTTGTTGTTGTTGTTGTTTTTTTCCTTTGTTTGTTTGTTTTTTTTTTTTTGTAGCTTTAGCTATTTAACCATTGTAGTCTATAGCTGAAACACTCATTTAGCTGGGATAAAGTGGGATAAAATGGGGTATAAATGTGTCTGTGTTCCCTTTTTTTCTAGTCATTTGGAGTCAATCATTAAATTACAGGTATTCAAGTTTAATTAAGTTGTTTTTCTGTTTTTGTTTTTGTCACTGTTAATGTTGCCGATTAACACATTTTATCCCTCATCCATTGCAGCTTTGAGCCTCCAGATAAGCCATGGCTAATTTGACCGTTTCAGGGTTTAATTAAAATATTGCTCCCTGTATAGGTTTTGAAATGGCCCACAATGTCTAATCACATCACCTACACCACAAACTGCATATTCCTGAAGTCAAAGTTGATTACCAGGCGTACCATAATAAGGGAGAAGGTGTAAGAATTTACAAAGGCCCTGAATAAACAGTCCACACATTGTCCAGGAATTAGGCGTGTGGAGGAATTAAGCTGTCAAGGGGTCCAACATTTTTACTGGCACTGTGTAGAGTAAAATAGGTAACATTGAATATTTAACATTATCTTTCGTAGGGTATTGCATAGGAGACAAGTAACAGTATTTTTCAACGAAAACAACACAATATTAGAAGATGGATATATACTAAAGATGGTCAACACGCTTGACCAACTCGGCCAGTTTTGGCAGCTTTTAGATAGTCAAGCCAAACTCGATTTTTTTTTTCCAGCAAGGATTACAGTCTTCTTGTTGTGCTGCACTACATTATATAGGGAATAAAACATGTTGGGGTGTGCTGTTATAGGGAAATAACAACAGGGTGGTGTGATGTAGCCTGATGCAAAACTGCACATTAGTCTCACACTTAATACAGTTTAATACTTTAAGTTCTCATGTACATTTTTCCTAGTTGCAAAAAACACATCTGAATGTACATTTACATTTATGGCATTATGGAAAGTATGAATGGTATTTGTGCTGATGAATCATATGCAACATTACTCCAGACCACAAGGAAAGCAAATACATCCATAGTTACAGAACAGCTGTTTCACATCTCAACAAAACAGAATCCAGATTTTATACCATGCCAATAATATTATACACATGCATTTCTCTTTTGTCCTCTTTTTCCTGTTTCTTGGATAATGTGATTATTTGGCACACTTAATAAGACACATGGACTTGAATGTTCTAAGGTTGGAAATAAATGTAACAATTTAATTAGTGGAGGATACGAGAGATACATTTTAGATGTATTTGTTTTTATTTTATTTTATTTTAATTCATTACACAGGGTAGAAATAAAAGTTTTGACATTGCCTGAATCAGTTTTCTGAAATATTTTCTGATATCTTCCTGGTAATCCCAGCATTACAATCTCAGATAACTTTGTGCCTGTTGTTACAAATGTGGGGAAAAAAAGTTTATTTTATTTGGCAGCAACCAATCAAATTTTAAATGTCCTTTTAAGTGCAGTTATATACAGTCACCAAAGCCCCTTACAGTCTCAGATCCAGTCCACACGCTCTTCAGATTGTCACTGTATATTTGCTCCAATTCACTCTCCATATCTTCCAGAGTGAGTGAGTCTCAGTGGCGTTTAAGATATATAACATCTCTGTCTGCGTGTCTTTGCAAGCTTCTGTGGCTTAGTAGGAGTCTGTGTGTGTAGGAGTCTGTCTCAGGACTCAAACTCGCTGTCGCTGCTGACTGACATGTCGGGTGTAGAGGCTCTGGTGTCCCGAGGTCCTGAACCCATGCTGCAGTTGCTGTTCTCTGGGCTGCCATTGTGGTCTATGGAAGAACGTTCTGGAGAGCTGCCAGAGGGGAGAAGAGCAGGGACTTGTTGTAGTCTGAAAAGAGAAAGAGAGGAGTGTATAGTGAAATGTCATGAATTTATTTTTGCTTTCGAATTAAGTTTAGTTTCTTTCCTTATGGGCATCTTATCAAACACATGACCATGAAATGGCAGAACGTTTCCGATCACACTACCCTGCTTAAGCTTTGGGTTTGTTTGAGATGTCTACCTGTTTTTGGCTGATGCTGCTCTGTCTCTCTGGCGTCTGTTCTTGAACCAGTTTCCAACTTGTGTAGGTGTGAGACCTGTAGCCTGGGCCAGGTGCCGCTTGCGAGATGGGTTTGGATACGGGTCTTGTAGGTACCATTCTCTAAGTAAACTCCGTGTCCTTTCCTGATGAGTGCAGAGAGAATGCAGGGTAAAAACGGTCAGTACAAATTGGGTCTTTTGTATTAAACATGTCTGTATCGAGGTATTAATGAGTGAAAATGACTTTTCATTTAAATGTGTATGGTGTTTATATGCATTATGGCACATTTTAATGCTTTTGATGTGATTAAGTTTGCTGATATGAGATACTTTGGAAGTTAAATTAGGTGACCAAATTATTCCTGACCTGCAGTAACACTGCTCACCACAAGGGGGGGGACAAATACTGTCTGAGTTCCGTAAACCTACATTTGAAAAAATCCACTGACTGCAATTATTTAACAGCGGGGATCGGGAAATATGTCCTACAGTTATATGTCAGGGGGGCAAAGGCTAGGACTAATCCTGAAATGTGTTTAATATCTCAATTTCTGTACAAATTTATGTAACTTTGACCAATAAGTATCTTGTTTATTGCAGAAATCTTGTTTCTGGTCATTAATAACAGGCAAATTCTTTTGTTTTTTATTGGATAAAAGTCTTTCTATTGGATTTAAGTCTTTCTATTGGATAAAGTTAACAAACTAATATACTAGGCATTAAATCATCATCCATTTCAGCTACAGTTTAGAGGACACACTCGGACTCTTGGTGTCTACAATGCAGCAGCCGAGTTTATCTGACTGAGCATTCATCTTACATGGATTATCATTGTCTACAGCCAGAGGAGAGAAACGACTCTCATTTTAAAGGGAGAAAATCATCAGGGGCAGAGGAGCTTAAATGCCACAGGAGGTCCTTGGCACAAGAGGCTTAAAGGGGATTTCCACAGATTTTTTTTTTTTTTTTTTTTTTTTTTTAACATTCTGCATAATTCGGTCATTGAGTAGTTAGCAAAGTCATTTGGATTGTTTTGACTGAGAATGTGCCATTTTAGAAACATTTACAGAGTCAAAACTGTATAGATAGATAGATTGATCGATTGAAAGAAAGAAACGCAGTGATTCCAAGGGAAATTGCAACTGCAGAAGCCGGGGATCTGCTTTTAAAACTGCTGAACTGTCTTTAGGACAATTTGGATGGAAATTGGTGGCACTGGAACAACAAACTAAACTGTTTTGTTATCTGTTTTGTGATAAGTGGCAATTTACAGTGCCATTAATTCAAAAACCTATTATATCTTGAAATGAAAATGTGACTCCACTATACATCATCGATGACCAATACCATCAGCCACAACCCTACAGTCCTGAAATGAATCGGAAGACGCAACCAAAGGACCGTCATGTCAGTTGACTGAGTGAACTGGCTTAATTGTATAATCTAATCAACTAACTGTGGTAATATAATTAATTGTATAAAAATCCTGCCAGTCCTATAGCTGGGAAAAGGGTGCAGGGAAGAGAGAGGATCATATATGTAAGGAAAATGGCATCACAAAAGTACACAAGATATGTAGTTTCAGTTGTAAACTAGCTAACAAAAAAGAATAGCTCCAGTCATGTTGTGTACATTATGTTTCCATCACAAACAAAGAAATCAGTCAGTAAATTCCTCTAGAATGCTACATTTTCCCTACACAAATTTGGGCCAATTATTTCATCCATCCATCCATTTTTCGAACCACTTATCCTACACCGGGTCACTGGGAGCCTGGAGCCTATCACAGGGAACTCGGGGCACAAGGCAGAGGACACCCTGGATGGGGTGCCAACCCATAACAGGGCACATTCACAGACTACGGACAATTCGGAAATGCCAGTCAGCCTACAGTGCGTGTCTTTGGACTGGGGGAGGAAACCAGAGTACCTGGAAGAAGCCCATGAAGCACAGGGAGAACATGCAAGCTCTGCGCATGCAGGGCAGAGGCAGGATTCAAACCCCCAATCCCGGAGGTGCGAGGCAATCATGCCCCCCAAAAGTGGACCAATTATTTCAAATAGGTTAAATAGATAATACAACTTGGCCTAAATGACTGTAGGCTACAGTTTATGCTATTTCATACGGAAAATCTACAATGTGGCTTGCAAAATGGTTTTATTTTGTACTCTTTCTGTTAAAGTAACACTCAGTTGTTCTGCCAGTGATACATCCAGGAACGCGCTTCATTTAGACATATAAAACCTTAGTTGAAAACACTTTATTAAAAATAAATAAATAAGTGGAATTAACTCAACACGGCAATTAATAACGCGAGCTCGTGTCTTTAGTATTTACCTTGAAACAGTGCGTTTTCTGCTCGCCGTCCCAGATAGTGCGGGGTAGCGGGAACTTCTTGCGGATGCGGTACTTCTCCACGGGGCCCAGCGGCCTGCCGCGCATGCGCTCCGCCTCCCGGTAATGCGCGTGCAGCCACAGGTCCTGCAGCTTGGCGTGGGACTCGCGCGTGAACCGGTGGCTCTGCAGGATGCGGTAAAGCGCCTCGAAATCACCGCCGTGAAAGGCGACCAGAGCCCGCGCGCGCATCACCGAATCGTGCCTGTGGAGCGCCTCGCCTGCAGAACCGGGGGCCGCCGCCGGAAGTGACCACAGAAACCGGCCCAGGCGCTCCATGTCCCCGGTTTCCTCTAAGTTCTCACACACGCGAGCCACCTGATCCGCGGTAAACATCGGCAAGGGAAACATCGTTCTTTTCTCTTCTTAGTGTGTTAGTCTTCTTTCCAGATGCGACACTCGCGCGCCAAAAATGATTCAGTAAAGTTTGCGCGATAAAGCAGAATTCTGCGCGTGTTTTGCAAAAAGCGCACAAGTTCTGATCTGATTATGAAGAAGTGTTAGAGGTCTAAAAATCCAGCTCAGGACGTTTCACTGTATATAGTTTACTATAATAAAGCTGTCTAAGCTGCTGTAAGGCTGTGTGTCAGGTTGCTGTAAAGGAGAAAGACCAGAAGTCACGCGCATTTATAGTCAGGACGCTATTAGCATCTGTGTAGTTGTTTTGAGAGGGGATTATACGCCTCGCTCATTAGATACTTAGCAGGGGGCAGTGAACACTGAGGTGACCGACTGATCAAATTGCTCGTTAAGCCCTGGAATACATACAATTGTAGGATTGCTCTAACAACATGCTTATTTCATTGTTTTAGTGGTGCGTCTTGCTGCAGTGCCACTCACATGCTGCATTAATTAGTTTTTTGTTGTTGTTGTTGTTTTTTTGTTTTTTTTTCATTAGCCTTAACTGAGGTGAGGATGATTAAAACATTTTTTAATCCCAAATTGTATACACTGTGGAATCTTTCAAATAAGAAGTGAATTATTTATGTGGTCCTTTAGGAAGTAGAGAGAGACTGCCAGGCTCTTGTGTTGAGTGTGATGGTTTGTTGTTGGCTGTTAAACAGAGCATGGGGGGCAATTTGTATTAGAATTTGTCTGTGAATTGTTTGTTAGCTTAACAGCTTGAGGGAAGACTTCAACCTGTTAGACAAATGCAAAGTCGCTGAAAGGAGGGTAGCGAGTAGGCCTTATCTTTCTCCACATGGAAAGTGTTTTTCAGAATTTATACTTACAAGATGTGTCATATAAGATTGTTTTTAGTGAAGGGAAGGGCCAATATTCCACATAGGCTACAAAGAGACAACAAATATAAGCTATTTATTTAAGTGGGTGAAAGAAATGTTTGTTTTTTTGTTTTTTTAGATTTGGAGAAACAGTCCTGAATAGATCGCTCAGTATTTGTTAGGGCGTATATACTGTATAGGCATAATCTTTTGCAGACTAGTTTTATTAAAACTCCCAGTATCTATCGGCCGTCTTTAATTGGACTTTACTTTTCAACCGCATTGTTTAAATCACAGAGCCTCTGCTTTGAGACTGATGTTGTTTAAAGTGGTCCCGATTCCTACTTTACCTGCCTGCTTAATACCATGTAAATTAATCGGCACACTTTAAGTTACACCATATCCTCAGCCACCCTGAAACAGGATAAAACCTGTCTGTGCACTCACTGTGGGGACAACATGGCTACGTCCCAAAGCGCACACTAAATAGTATGTCAAAGTTCCAGTTTTTGCACCAGCTATAGTATCTGATCACCTGTAGTGGTGTTATATTTTAGCATACTATTCAGTCAGTTGGCTTTAAGGTTTGGGATGCAGCAGGTGGGACCTGCTCACCCTGCTTTTAGTAAGATCTACTGGCAATAATCAGTGGTTCAGAATCAGATTGGAAATTGTACAAATAACAGACACTGTACTGAACTGTGTATATTTTATATTGTTTAGGTTATGAAATATAGAAATGATGTAAATATAAAAACTGAGTTGCAAACTTAGGCAACCGTTTTGGGGACAAAATAAATGCAGATGGCATTTTTAAGAACAAATGAAAATAATGTGGTAAGCAAAAACAGATAAATAAATAGGCTTGTAATTTGTTAAGGCATAATGATCTTTTTTTTCTACATTACATTTACATTTATTTATTTGGCTGACACTTTGATTCATAGGAACTTAGAAAAAAGAAGAGTGAGCAGTGGCGTGTTCAGGATCTTGACACTTTGTAGTGATAATTGGGTTAGTTTTGGTTCACCTATTCAACCATTCATTCATTCATCCGCTCATTCACTCATTCATTCATTCATTTATTCGTTCATTCCGTTTCAGTGGCCGCTTTATTCTCGTGGATCCATATCCCAGAAACACTGGGTCCACTGCAGGAATACACCCTGGATGGGATACCAGTCCAATCCATGGCACCATGCACACACATTCACACCTAGCAGCAAATTAGCAAATTACCTCCAGGAGGAGAACCTGGAGGAAACCCAATAACCTGAGCTCAGGAGAACTGGAGATGCTGGAGCTGTAATGTGCCAGCCCATGATAGCTGAGTATTGGAAGAAAAAAAAAAAAAAAACATACACAAAACTAGATGAAAGCTTTGCTTCAGTTAATACCAGAGTGTGATGGTCTTAGTTAAAAGTTAAGCCATACAAAAAAAAAAGCTTTAAATATTTCTTCACTTCAATGTGTTATACCACTATATTCACTAATAAACTAATTCAGGGTCTGAGTTTAGCATTAGCCAAGTCAGGTCTATTTTCGATTTATACACCTGATCCCTATAAGCTGATACACTTGAAGTTTGTAACTGAAGCTGTTACAGGGTTTGTGTTAAATAATGAGGTCTAACTGATTGCATAGGCAGTAAATCCAAAGTTATCAGAGGCCATATGGAAATAAAGGTCACAGTCAGGTAAAGGGTTAGTGTGGTTTACACTGACGTTAAGGGACTTTAGTCTGGGGTTGATTTAATATCCACAGAAACCTGCACGTGTGATCATAAACCTCATTAACGCAGGACAGACGGGCACACACCTTAGTTTAGGTAGTAATGAACATGTCCTATCAGGTGACAAAATAATGATAAGTGTAAATGGTGTAAATTCTGAGGACAGTTCTGGCTAAATTAATACATTTATATATTATTATATAGGTTTATGTCTAACTGCCTAACTGATTATCTGCATTTCTGTAGAGTGCCTTTGCAAATAAATATGTAAATATGAGCACTCTCTCACACACACACACACACACTCTGATAGCTTCAGTTAAAGCTGCTTAACCGCTCTTAAGCCGCTAGAATGATATCATTATAAGACGTGAATAAGTGCATTTCATGTGCAACATGTGGAAAAGTCGCCCCTTTATTGATTTTTGGATATGTACTTGTGCTGATAAGTCTAGAGCTAAAAGACACAAGTGAAATCACTTTCATGGTCAGGGATTTTTTTTTTTTCAGCTGTACTGATCTCTCACTGATAAACAAAGAAAGGAACAAACAAAGAAATAGAGCTACACTGTAGTGTAATTAATTCAGATAAACCTTTACTTTTAAATGTATTTTACAGTACTGTGCAAAAGTTTTAGGCACCCTATTTTTTTTGCTGCAAAAATAAGAAGCAAGTGCGAAAGTCAAAGTCTCCAGAAGAACTGAGGCTGGTTCTGCAAGATGCTCAATAAAACTTACCAGCTCATTTCCTTATAAAACTGCACAAATTGTACCGGAGACTATTATTTTTATTTTTATTTTTTTGTCAGACCAAATATTGACTTTGTTTCATTTACTACTGTTTACTGCTCCTTATGATATATTTTTTTTAATGTAGAAACATTTAATTTCATTATTTTGAAGGCATCTTTGCTCTACAGCATTTCTTTGCATGTGCCTAAAACTTTTGCACGGTACTGTATATATTAAACTTCCTGAAATCAGTAGCTATAATTGCGGTACAATTGTATAATAATAATAATAATAATAATAATAATAATAATATAAATTACCACATCTAAATGATAAATAATTTTGAATGGATAATATTAGTAAATATTTTTACAGACAGACTTTTATTTATTTATTTAGTTTGTTTGTAATGGTATATGCCATTTTTGCTTATACAGCTTAATAATGTACAAAGTGTACAGACTGTTACTCTGCTATATTACTACATGTTGCCTCAGTTGGTCGTTGTGTAACTCTCTAATGCTCCACTGTGTAAACAGAAAGATTTAGTGAGATTTGAAATGTTCCTTCCCCCTCGCCCTGTTTTAGAGACATCCCTATGGAACCCCACTTGGTATAATTAAATAAAACAGGCTTAAATGCAGGTCATTCTACTTTAAAATGAGCTGCTAATATTGTCACCAGGCAAATCAAGTCTAGTGGGGGTGAAGCGGTTTTACCACAGCCTGAGATATCCACAATTAACAAGCCGCTGGGAGGAGAACTAATTAGTGTTATCTCCTTATCACCCAGGCTTCTCCTATTCCTGAGTCAAGAGAGTCACACAATTACAAACTCTTCCACTGACACGCACACCGTCAAGATGCTAACACCCAATCACGCTGTAATACTCTGCAAATAGGTAATCACAAACTCGTTTGCACCTGAATGAGAGCCTTCTCTCGGCCTGTAATACCCCCAGTCCTCCCCAGCTGAGCTCCACTGAATGGCATTTACCCGCTAAAGCACTGTTTCACTTCCCCTCTTATTGTTACAGTGTGGAAAAGAAAAGATAAACTGCTTTAGCCCAGGTGAAGGGAGCTGCACAGACGGGACAGTAAACAAGTAAACCGAGCAGAAACAAATATTGGGAGAAGGACGCTAAAGGAGGAGGAGGATCAGGAGAGCAGTCAGGAATTACCATGAAGCAGGATATTTGTGTGGTATATTTGATGATTTATAGCGTGTAGTTTATAGTTTATCATTGAGATACACACCTTAATGTACGTTGTATATAAAACAGGAAAGCAGGTTGGCTAAAAAATGATGCAACATGTATTGAAAAATAAGCAAGACTGTGTTGAAAATGTATCTTGTGATACAACACAAATTGCATACGCAATTAATATAGTGAATAAATTTAGTATTAAAATTATTCCTAACTAATTGCTACAGTGATAATGAATGTGTGGGGAAATGGACTGACAAACAACAATCAAGTTTATTCTTTGCCTAGGAATTATAGGTAAAAGGTAAAAATGACATTATTTAGTAACTCATGAAAGGTTTGTGCTAATTACTGGACTGTTTTTAAATCTCAGGACTACCAGAGCGTGATTTCTGCCTCATGAGTTGTTACTATAGAAACAAAAATTTATTAGAACAAGCACATTAATATAAACCTGTGATTTGCATTGCAGCTGGAACTACTTTCAGAGCTGCTGTTATCAAAAACACCTTCTGGCCAATCAGAATGGATTATTATTAGTTTGGATACAGGTGTACAGATTGATTGAATTTTTCAAATCATATAATTTAGACAATATAGCTTTAAGAAATTCATTACACATGTAGTATTGATGATTGGAGCAATGCACAGGAATATATAGTACTGTGCAAAAGTTTTAGGCAGGTGTGAAAAAATGCTGTAAAGTAAGAATGCTTTCAAAAATAGACATGTTAATAATTTATATTTATCAATTAACAAAATGCAAAGTGAGTCAACAGAAGAAAAATCTACAGCAACACTTGCACAAAGTCAGGGATTATGTAGGCATATAGTCAGGTGTATCAATTCAATATGTAGGTTGAAACACAATCATTAACTGATACAGAAACAGCTGTGTAGGAGGAATAAAACTGGGTGAGGAACAGCCAAAGTCAGCTAACAAGGTGAGGTTGCTGAAGACAGTTTACTGTCAAAAGTAATACACTATGGCAAGACTGAGCAACAAGACAGAAGGTAGTTATACTGCATCAGCAAGGTCTCTCCCAGGCAGAAATTTTAAGGCAGACAGGGGTTTCCAGATGTGCCGTTCATGCTCTTTTGAAGAAGCACAAAGAAACGGGCAATGTTGAGGACTGTAGACGCAGTCTTCCCTTCGCAATCAGAAGATGTCCAGCAGTGCCATCAGCTCAGACCTGGCAGAAACCAGTGGGACCCTGGTACACCCATCTACTGTTCAGGGAAGTCTGATCAGAAGTGGCCTTCATGGAGGACTTGCGGCCAAAACGACGTGGAAACAGGGACAAGCGACTCAACTATGCACAAAAACAAAGGAACTGGGGTGCAGAAAAATGGCAGCAAGTGCTCTGGACTGATGATGCAAAATTTGACCTATTTGGCTGTAGCAGAAGGCAGTTTGTTTGCCAAAGGGCTGGAGAGCGGTACACAAATGAGTGTCTGCAGGCAACAGTGAAGTATGGTGGAGGTTCCTTGGAAGTTTGGGGCTGCATTTCTGCAAATGGAGTTGGGGATTTGGTCAGAATTAATGGTCTCCTCAATGCTGAGAAGTACAGGCAGATACTTATCCATCATGCAATACCATCAGGGAGGCATCTGATTGGCCTCAAATTTATTCTGCAGCATGACAACGACCCCAAACATACAGCGAAAGTCATTAAGAACTATCTTCAGAGTAAAGAAGAACAAGGAGTCCTGGAAGTGATGGTATGACCCCCACAGAGCCCTGATCTGAACATTATTGAGTCTGTCTGAGATTACATGAAGAGAGAGGAGCAACTGAGGCTGCCTAAATTGTGGAAAGGTGTTGCTCACTGTGCTCACTGGAAAAAGTCATCTGATGATTCATGAAACAAACACCACATCCTTGGTTGATTAATAGCACTAATCAGATTAGATTACACGTTTTAGTGTAATGTAAGATTAGGTTACTAATTATATATTTAGTACGTAATCACTACCTGTTTACATGTCCTTTCAATGTAATCCTTCCAGTATGTTCCTAACTGAGCACAGAATACAACGCTTAAAGTCAAATGCAGTGCTTTTATATTCCGGTTCTGACCCAGGATTTGTACCTGAATTTTTCCCCCCCAAGCTTTAAAACACTAACATGGCTTTATGGGTGATATGTTAGAGAGAGAGGAAAATACTCAGTGCTGACGTAAGCACTTACGCATAAAATATACTGAACAAAATTATAAACGCAACACTTTTGTTTTTGCCCCCATTTTTCATGAGCTGAACTCAAAGATCTAAGACTTTTTCTATGTACACAAAAAATGTAAAAAAAAAAAAAAAAAAAAATACAGTAAAACTGCACATTTTAGAGTGGCCTTTTATTGTGGCCAGCCTAAGGCACACCTGTGCAATAATCATGCTGTCTAATCAGCATCTTGATATGCCACACCTGTGAGTGGATGGATTATCTCGGCAAAAGAGAAGTGCTCACTAACACAGATTTAGACAGATTTGTGAACAATATTTGAGATAAATAGGCCTTTTGCGTACATAGAAAAAGTCTTAGATCTTTGAGTTCAGCTCATGAAAAATGGGGGCAAAAACAAAAGTGTTGCGTTTATAATTTTGTTCAGTATACTATTCATAATAAACACAACAACTAGGATTCAAATCAGTTGAGCAACATACCAACATATAGCATATGGGCAGCTGAAGATTGGAAAAAGAGAAGATAAAGATTTTCTCCAGCTGTCCAGTTTTCGGTGAGTCTGTGCTTACTGTAGCCTCAGATACCTGTTCTTGGTTGAAAGGAGTGGAACCGGATGTGGTCATCTGCTGTGGTAGCCCATCCACCTCAAGGTCTGAGATGCTTTTCTGCTAACCACGATTGTAATGAGTTGTTATTAGAGTTACCATAGACAACTTCCTGTCAGCTCAAACCAATCTAGCCGTTCTCATCTGACATCTGTCATCAATAAGGCATTTCCACCCAGAGAACTCTAGAAACTGTTGTGTGTAAAAATCCCAGGAGATAATCAGTTTCTGAAATACTCAAATCAGCCCATCTGACACCAACAAACATGCTACAGTCATAGTCACTGAGATCACATTTTCCCCCTCTCCTGTATCTGCATGATTTGATGCATTGCACTGCTGCCACATGATTGGCTGATTAGATAATTGCATGAATGAACAGCTATATAGCTGTTCCTATTAATTAAAGTGGCTGGTGAGAGTACAGTGTTTGTGTGTGTGTGTGTGTGTGTGTGTGTGCATATATATATATATATATATATATATATATATATATATATATATATATATATATATATATATATATATATATATATATATATATATATATATATCACAAAGTTTCAATTTACACAAAGTTGCTAGTTTACTGGGTGTTTGGTATACCAAATTAAGTAACTAAAGAAATGTACAGTACACTTTAATTACAAATAATATAATCATAATGTGTTTATATAACATTGTTCCCCTGCCATAGTAATATTGATGTCCATATGTGACAAGAAAAAACAAAACAGCAATATTGTCTTGGACTGACTGGAAATCTTTGGACATGGAGCCAAGGTTAAAGTCACTAATAAATGAGTCTTACACTGTTTAAAGCGTCATTGCTCATTAGAACTGCCTGTGAAGGCAGCATCTTAGCAGGTCACCCAAGGCCAAACATCTTACTGACCCATTGATACAAGTGTCTCTGCTGCAGCTTTAGAGGACAGACAACAGGTCTCATGCTCCAAATGTTGACATTCATGGCCACTAAGCCCTAGCTTCATGAAGTGAGATGGGGTAGTAAAAGGTGAAACACAGGGTGAGGAAGTTCATAAGAAATCATAATTGATTATCCTTGTGTCCAGTGATCAGAAGACAATGCCAAATGTTCTGAGCATTTTGTCCCCAAGATTCCCACCATTCAAAA
Source organism: Cranoglanis bouderius (assembly GCA_023630585.1). Lineage (NCBI taxonomy): Eukaryota > Metazoa > Chordata > Actinopteri > Siluriformes > Cranoglanididae > Cranoglanis > Cranoglanis bouderius. Next base: position 7,563,636 of record CM042568.1, read on the forward strand.
CTGAGATGCAAGGTTTTGTTTATACTGTATGTTCTGTACTCGACATTGTAAAGGTTAAATCCAGGACCACTCAAGGGTTCTTTGGTTTGTCCCTTTGGGCAATGCTTAACGGTTCTAAGTAGAACCCTTATACAGTGTTTGTCTTTCAAACACACTATAAGGATGGGACACCAGTTCATCGCAGGGCACCATGCACACACTCATTCACACTTAAGTGCAGTTTAGTGTAGCCAATCCACCTACTGGCATGTTTTTTGGGAAGTGGAAAGAAACTGGAGAACCCAGAGGAAACTCACATATGCACATGGAGAACATGCACAGAAACACCACACAGACAGATCATAGATCGACCCAGAGATCCTGGAGCTGTGAGGTGGCAACGCTACCCTCTGCACCACAGTTCCACCCTGCTGTGGTTGTGTTACAACCATGTAGCTGTGCTTTTGAGAACCATGGTCCTCTGGTTGAATTCCTTGATTTTTGGCCTGCGTGGATGTGATTCACTATTTTTTTTTTTTTTTAAATAACCCTCAAGCTGGTGCAGTGGAGCAGAATCTCGCTGGTGGTTCTTGGTATTTAGTCTATTTTGCGTCACCCAGCTAATAGCTTCTCAGAAACACTTCATAGCAAATCTGGATTTACTATTTCCTTCTCTTATATTCAGGAACATTTCATCATACTGGAAAATAACTAAGTATTTAAAGAAGTGGGTAGGATTTCCACTTCAATCAGACATATTTCTCATGTTGAGTAAACCAAACACACTTTGTTGTTTACAAGTGCTTTAGATCTAACTGCTTGAAAGTGCTTTATTATGTGCTACCTCCTAACAACACTGATCAGTTTACTGAGCCATAAAACTGACCCAAGACCAGCTTAAAAGGTCATAGCTGGCCAAGACCGCCATCCATGGGCAAGGCTCCCCTCCCCTGCAGCTCAGGTCGGCTAATCTGAAGGCCGGCTGCCTCCTGCTATCATCCAAGGGGAGGCTGTTGCTAATTGCTTATGTCGTAAAGCTCTATGACCCGAATAAGTCTTGTTCCCCAAAGCTGCCAGGATAAACCCCACTTTGCCTCACCAAACCTGCTTAATAAGGATCGTTATCCACAACAACATCCGTAATTCCCTTCATCCATCCCTCCACGACATGCCTCCTGGTCCTATTCTTAGAGAAGGGAGGGGCTGAGGAGAGAAAGAGAAAGAAAGCGAAGTAAAGATAGACTGTGACGAGGTTGACTGGGAATTTCAGGAAGTTTCTGGAAAGAACAAGATGTCTTATGTCTTTACTGTGGAGGCCTGACATAGAGATCTCTGGTGAAATTAAATGTCATATATGTTAGAGCAGATCTCATCAGTGAATGCCAATCACTGTGAAACCAGGCATGTCCACACACACGTGTCCAGCCAACAGGCCGCAGCCCAGTCCAACCTGCTCAGTCATTTATGATTAAGATCATGTGTGTAATATCCTCATTTATTCTTCAAACATTTCTAAGTTCTCCTCCAATCCAATTCTTACCATCTTCTAAGGTACGCCTTTGTTACCTTCTCAATAAAAGCTTATATGTGATTTTAATAGGGTGTAGTATTACAGGTTTTGGATATTTGAACATTCATTGATAGATCAGTGTCATTCAGACGGTTGATTTTTGAAGTGGCCAGTTTTGTTAGGTATGGCAACATAGTGTCTACACTCACTATTCAGTTAATGACTGTAGCACATTTTTCATCAATTTATCTTCCACTAGGGGCTGTGGCTCATTTTCAGCACACCTACCTCCAGTCACTGTCCTTTATTACTCGTCTGCTGATCTGGCCTGCTGCTGGCTCGTTTGTGGACTGTTTTTCGACCCAACAATGAGCTGGGTGACAAAGGTGTTGGACTACTGATCGGAAGGTCGTGAGTTCAAATCCCAGCACTGCCAAGCCGCCACTGTTGGGCCCTTGAGCAAGGCCCTTAACCCTCAATTGCTCAAATGTATAAATGAAATAAATGTAAGTCGCTTTGGATAAGGGTGTCTGCCAAATGCCATAAATGTAATGTAAATGTAAAAAGTCTAACTGCACTGCTTCTTCTGATACACTTATACGACAGCAACAATGCTTACCATTGATGGACACCAACAACATCATGCCTCCCAAGTGTAGATGGCGACTTACAAATGGTGCGGCAACAAATGGACTATGGTCAGTAATTGTAACTGACAAAGTGACGTTTATGGCAGGTGTATCTAATAAAATAGTCACTGAGTGTATGTGGGGATGGAAAACTGCCTCTTCAAGAGTTGATGAAATAGTCCAATATTGTGAATTTTCAGCAGATCAAGAATAGCCCTGTCAACTTTCATAAGTAACTCTACAGAAAATAAGGAACAATGGCACACATTCTGATAGGAATATAATCAACAGTGGGCCAGACACAAAGTGGAGTTACTGTTACCACCCTGAAGCTGATTATTTTCCTATAACCGACAGGGGCGGACTTAGCACTAGGCAAATGTAGGTAACTGCCTTGGGCCCCCAGAAACCAAGGGCCCCCTAAAAATGCAAACAATATGTTAAAACAGTGAATAGAGCCCCCAAATCACTAAATTAACCCCTGATAACCTCACATCCTGAGGTTTTCTTCCTCTTATGCCAAAGCAATTTGCCATTAATTTACAATTAATTTTGTGGAACATCCAAGAAACAAGTTCCTGCTATCGCTTATGTTATAGTGGGTCACCATCCATTCTTGTTATGTTACCGAGAAACCAGAAAGCACAAAGTCCTGAAAGTTTTCTTATTGGAAAACTAAAAGTTACAGCTTTACCTCTGACTGTTATAAAGCACTCCTTACATAAATGGTTATAACTACTTCCTCACAGAAAATTTCTACATATCAACAGTTACACATGTTTTTAAAATCCGTTTATGTGGACCTTCTGCTGTGTAGTAATGATGTATTAGAACAAACGCATTAATACAAAAGTGTGGTTTACCTGTTATATAAATAATCTAACCAATCAGAATTGAGAATTCAACAATGCTGTGGTATAAAACTAGTATGTAGTATGGTTAATTCTCTAGATCAACTTCACCTGCATTAAATTTCAAACCATATGCTCAGAAGTGTAATCAATACCACCGCTGTATTTGGCTGAACATTTTACCCATTTAGAGCACAGTGATAATTCAACTGAGGTGATCTACAACAGTAGCAAATAGAAAGTAATCAGTACATTAATTTACATGCTGGCGCTCACCCCGGAGTACTGTATCTGTCTACTGCCAGCATTCCACTGGCACATCTTCTACCTGTCACTCAGATTCCTCAGCTAGTAAGAGCCGATAATGGGATCTGTGTCACTGGTGTCTGGTGCCATTTGTTTAAGAGAGAGTCTAAAGAGCAACAGTGCACGTGTATGTATCAAAGGGTCAGGCTGAGACTGTAAAAAGAGCTTCTCGTTATTAGACCCGTGAGAATCAGGAGTGTATGTACAATGTTGTATTAATATACCTGTAATCAGGTAACTAGAGAAAACTAGTTAAGTATAAGATTAGATATTTTATACATCTGATGTGATGACCTTGATGGAGTAATAGGTGGAGGACTAGGGCTTAGTTTAATGTTAATGCTATATGTGTTACAAAGTAGGCTTACTATAAAGAGATGTAGAAGTTTAGTTTTACCAGTTTCCTATATTCCTTTTTGGAAAAATGTTTTAAAATTACTGGACGACAGATTTATTAGCTGTAGTCAAAAAACCTACACCAACATCCACTGAAGGCAGTACAATAAAAATTGCAATTCCTCCTTTTGACCACCAGATGCCACTAGAGTAATTAACTGCATGGGCCAAAGTTGAAACGTTTTTTTAATGCTCATTTGACATACAGGTGCATCTAAAAAAAAATTGAATATCATGGATAAGTTCATTTTTTCCCCCCGTAATTTAATTCACAAAGTGGAACTTTCATATATTCTAGATTCATTACACATAAAGTGAAATATTTCAAGCTTTTTTTATTTTAATCTTGATGATTATGGCTTACAGCTCATGGAAATCAAAAATGCAGTATTTCAAAATATTACAATTTAAGAATAAATAATTTATAACACAGAAATGTCGACCTTCTGAAAAGAATGTTCAGTTATGCACTCAATACTTGGCAACAATAGTTATGCACAAATTACTGCATCAATGCAGCGTGGCATGGAGGCAATCAGCCTGTGTCACTGCCGAGGTGTTATATAAGCCCAGGTTGCTTTGATAGCAGCCTTCAGCTCGTCTGTATTGTTGGGTCTGGTGTCTCTCATCTTCCTCTCGGCAAAATTCAGGTCAGGCGAGTTGGCTGGCCAATCAAGCACAGTAATGCCATGGTCAGCAAACCAGTTACTAGTAGTTTTCGCACTGTGGGCAGGTGCCAAGTCCTGCTGGAAAAGGAAATCAGTATCTCCATAAATCTTGTCAGCAGATGGAAGCATGAAGTGCTCTAAAATCTCCTGGTAGACGCTGCATTGACTCTCAACTTGAGAAAACACAGTGGACCAACACCAGCAGATGACATGGCACACCAAATCATCACTGACTGTGGAAACTTCACACTGGACTTCAAGCAACTTGGATTCTGTGCCTCTCCACTCTTTCTCCAGACCTTGATTAACAAATAAAATGCAAAATTTACTTTCATCTGAAAAGAGCATGGTGTTTTGATTTAAAAGATGTTTTGAGTTAATTAGCTGATTAGAGCTCTTCTCAGGTCGACATTTGCTGTATTATAAATTCTTTATTCTAATATTTTTGAGACACTGGATTTTTCCAGTATCTCATTTCCATGGGCTGAAAGCTGTAATCATCAAGATTAAAACATAAAAGGCCTGAAATATTTCACTTTATGTGTAATGAATCTAGAATATATGAAAGGTCCACTTTTTGAATTAAATTAAAAAGACGTCACAGTGGATCCAGAGCCAGTCCCAGGAACACTGGGTGTGAGGTGGGAATAGGCACGGATGGGATGCCAGTCCATTGCAGGGAACCATGTACACACATTTACACCTACAGATAATTTAGTGTAGCCAATACACCTACTGGCATGTTTTTGGGAGGAAACGGGAAAACCCAAAGGAAAACAAACTCAAAAAAATATTCCAAGGATCATCCACACGGACAGTAACCCGAGCTCAGGATTGAAGCAGGGAACCCTGAGCTGTGAGGCAGCAAAGCTACCCACTGGCGATCTAGTTAGTAACTACCGATAAAAGACAATCATTGTAACTTACAGGGATTTACAGAGATACAGCTAAAAGTTACAGCTAACTGTTCATAGTCTAGTCCATGTTGCTCCACTGCCCCCTATTGGTCCTCTCACAACCAGAAGTATTGCCTGTCAATTAAACACTAATTAAAACACATGCACTGTGATATTCATACACATTTAATCAGTTATCAGTGTATAATAAAACATCCCATAGCTACTTACAATTCAAGCATTACTCAAATACTGACAAATACAGTATAGTGTCATTATATAATTCACCGCATCAAAGAAATTATCAAGTAACAAAAAAAAAAATCATTTCCAAAATACTTTCAAAAGTGCTACAAATGGAAACAAAGGCACAGTGACAAACACACTGGGAGAAAAATCCCTGCCCGTCAGCTCCTATACACTTCTCCCTGCTGTTAATACAGTGGTGTTGTACATTGGCCATTGTGATTTGGGTCCAGTTGTAGTGGATAACACTGATCGACAGTGGTGGTAGTGTCAGACAGAAATAATACAAAATTATTAGTTAAGACGGACATCAACACAGAACTCTTGCAAAAATAAATTAAATAGAAATATGTACAATCACATGCTTTAGTCAGAACAGAAGCGAGCATATGTTCTGAAATACAGTGGTTCATGTAAGAAAAATGCTACGAAATTGGCAACAATCAACACTTTGCTTCTTACTCAGCAGCAAAAAATTGTATATCAATTTTAATTAGTATAACACCAATGCTGTAATAATAATAATAATAATAATAATAATAATATGGGGTCTTAATATCAGTTACATACCATTACCTTTAATTATGTTACAATTAATCACACCATTTAGACACAATAATCATAATTTAAGTTGGTTTATCTCGGTCTCATTTCCGTGAATAATTCTAGGCAAATATAGACCCACGTCACACAATCCTCACACAGCCATTTTGTAAAAAGTACAATATTACTGACAGCATTTTGTTAGGTAGTGTCAGCCTACTTACACATATAAGCTTCAGAACATTGTTTAGCTTTGGGATCAGTGTAAAGAGAACCTGACTGACAGTCTCAGTAGTGTGTAGTTACACTACAGTACATCATCACACCTACACTACAGGGTGTCCCAAAAGTCTCCATACAGAGGGGAAATTAACACTTTTTAGCAAAATCTTTCGTACTTAGTATATGTTATATATAGATGTTTTTCAGATAGACTTTAAGGATGTCATTGACAAAAGAAGAAGGTATTCAAATCATTCTCATGTCTGGATCGGGAAGCTGTCGCAGGGTTGCGATGGACTTTAACAGGAAACATGGCAAGCACATCAACACACGACACTGTTGCCAAACTTATTAACAAATTCATACAGTGGAAGTGCTGGGAGTGTTCGTGGACCAACCGAGAAGTGGACATCCATGAACATCCACTGACGAAGGCACAACAGATGTGGTGCTGGCAAACATAGTCCCCTACGTATGGAGACTTTTGGGACACCCTGTAGTTCTGCAGTATTTATCTTTGTTCTGATTTAGTGTTCTAACCACTGGATACACCCATATCCTACACTACACAGTGTTTAATGCTGTACAATATAACACTGTTCATGGTTTATACGTATCGTCACCAGTAATGCTTTCACTGTGATCTTGAAAAGACTCAAATTCCGTGATTAATGATGAAGTAAAGTGGGTAATACAATATAGCTAAATTGTACTATATTGAAAAAAAGGTGAATGTTTTAATCAACAGTAAAAACACAAATACTAAAGGAACTTTTCGTGTTTTTCTTCACAATCGAGGCTTTCGTACACAGACAGAGAACTTTCACATGGATGTAATCGTTAAAAAAAACACAAAAAACCCCCCAGATATAATAATGTGTGACCCTGTTCTCCGTTCAGTGTAGGGACACATTAACCACAGTACGTTAAATAATCAATAAGAAACATGTCACAATTTCTACACCTGGATTGTCACATACTATTAGTACACTGTTAGTATGCAAGTCCAAATTGTGTGCCATGACATCAGAACATCAGTAACTGTAACAAAGAGTCATTTTTTTTTGTTTATATCGTATATCAAGCACTTCTGCACCAGAGTTTAGCGTTGGTAACCCATTTCTTCATCATTTTATTGCACCTTAAAGCTTCACTAACAAGGCCCGGATGTTCCTCGGGAGATCCAGGACCTCAGCAGTGGCGAGGGGAGTTGGGGTATTTGTTTTTCAGACCTTCCTTGAAGCTGCGGAAGAGCAGCCGGTTTCTGCGGTTCTCCTCGTCCTTGCGGCTGTGGAAGTCGCCCTGAACCTTAAAGCCTCGATGCACCACGAAGGCGTTACTCACCACGGAGAACCTGAACCCTGCCACGTGAAGCTCACACGCCTGCAAGAGAACAAGGGAGAGGTTAAAGAGAGAGTGAGTGAAGGGAAGTACAAAAATCTGTGTTTTTCAACCTGACCTCATTCTACCATATCTGTAGCATGTGTGTGATTACAAACCACAAACCAAAATTTCACCACATTTCTCTGTACAGAGAAAAGAACAGAAAAAACGGCAGTCTTTGGGATGCTATCACAAATTCTTTAGTCGAATGTGTTTGTATATTCAGTCTGTACAGGATTTTGCAGAGTATTTTTGTGATTGTTGCGGCCAAAAATGCTTGATTTTGCTGCTGCTTTTTTCGACATTTGTGATGCAATTTGCCGAGTTTTGTGTGCTTTTTTTTGCGGAAAACTACTTGAATTGGCGAAATTGCAATTGCACAAAATTGTTCTGCACGGTCTTTAACAGTGATGTTTGTTGATAAATGAGACCTTTTAGCTGTACTCATGTTCGACATGCATGAAGAGGGCTTTGACTGAATGCACGTTGTGATGACGTCACATGACGAGTCTTAGCCCAAATCTGCGGTAATTTTGAAAAATTTCAAGCTCTTCTGAATATTACAGAGTTTGCTTGATTTTGAGTTTATTTCTGCAATCACAAAATCCTGGAGGGACTGAAAATTAAGCTCTAAATCTGTATAGTTCATCCTTTCAGAGCTGGAAATATTTTTCATAAGGAAGATTTTGCGTTTATGTTACCAACACAGTCAGGGTAGTTCACAGTAGGGTACTGTATTGTTCCTGTGGTGGTAAAGATGGATAAAACTACATAAAAACAGCATTCTCTCATCTTGGACCTTTACAGTTATATCATAATGACTGTGGTTTGAAATTACTGTTATATAGTCATCCATTTCTAAACATTTGTTGAAAAATTTAACAACTTAGCCCTTAGACATGATGGGTGAGTATAGAGTGAGTTTTCTGACTACAGGGGAAACAAGTCGGGTTTCCTGTTTGCGGTACTCAGTCAAACACTACAGCTGTAATAATTAGAGAATAGATTAAAAATGCTTAAGTATTTATTTTAAATAGACTACAAAGTAGTCACAGCCACTTTTCAGCATATATTATATAATATAGTATCTACTGCTGTATTTCCAGATGATATTAGGACTCACTTGACTTATACGATTGAAGCCGTACTGTCTGAAGTTCTCGTCATACAGTGGCACTGATTTAGCCCCGATGTAAAAGGGTTCCCATGGGTCGACCCAGTTCTGCGTATACGCCACCTCAAGAGGTCCAGAGCTCTTGCTAACCAGATTAATCCAGCGAGAGTAGTTGGTAGGTGCCTGGCATCGTGGGCACAGTTCCTCATAGAAGGGCCTCACCTCACCGACCAGGTACAGCTGCGCAAGCTCGGTTTTCGTGGCAGGCATCTTGCGTGTGTGCCTAATTTCAAAAGCAGGCAGGACCAGAACCTCGTCTGGGGCCGGCTCGTGCTTCATCAGCATCATCACAAACTGATGATGCAGGTCTGCACTGGGTACCATGTCAATGTCAAGGACGAGGACGTACGCGGCGTCTGTGCCTGTCCGGGCCACGTTGCGGAGAAGGTTATTAGGATAGGAGACGTTTCTTCCCATAGCGTAGTTCTTGTACTTGTCCCGGTGGGATTCAAGCTTAGCGAAGACACCAGGACAGCCTTGTTCCTCGAGTCCAGCAAAGTGCTCCCTGTCTTGCTCTGGGAAGCTGGCCATCTCCTCCGAGTGGCACACCAGGTGGAAATCCACCAAGGCTTGGACGCGTGGACAGAAGAGACTGAGGGCATAGACGAGGGCCGTGGCAAACTTGACATCTTGGCCATGAGCGAAGATAGCCACAGAGAGCGGATTCTGCCAGCGTTCAAGCAAAGAATCCAAATGATGAAGGTTGTTGATGGTTGTGTGGGTCACCAAGGCGAGGTGATGGGATCTTGGATCCACGTCCAGCTTCTGGTTGGTGGAGAAGTCACTCTTGATAAGGTTTTTGTACACACGGTACTGACCACTGCTGTCGAAGATGCCTCCGCTGGATAAGGAGTATCTCAGGCGTTCCCGTTTAGAGTTCTTCTCATTGGTTTGTGTGTTCCTCTTGGAGCCGAACAGCTCTGAGTACTTGTAGCGCTGCTGTTTGCCGTGTAGCTTTGACAGGAACGACAAGTAGATCAGCTGCAGCAGGGCTACAATAAGCAGGGCACTCAGCACCACTTTAAACACGGAGCATTTTTTGAAGAAATGCATTCCACAAACTTTGTAGTTTTCTAGAGAATAGGCATGAAGTAAACTGTTATCTGTGGTGCTCACGGGGCGCACTTCATTTCTGCACTAAATCACGGCAACATCCCCCAGATACACTACACCCATCATCAACACCCCTTGTGTATCTATAGCTACGGATTTTGGCGTTACTCCAGTTTCAGCTGATTTTAAACAAAGGTCCATCCTTTTCTGAATTAGATCTGTTAACATCACACGAACATTACCAGTCGCGAAAATAATAGCCTGTCTAGTGTAAATAACGAACACTAGCTATTTTATATTGCTAGTTTCATGAACATTACGAGCTTCTCCTTCACTCATTACGGCGCGGTCCTTCGTGCCTTGTCGCAGTTTTTTGACGTCATTACTGGCCGTATAATGGTTGTCAAGCTTGTGAATGAAATGTTAGGAAATGTACTCTTCTACTTTAGTAGAGAACAAGGTGATGGGACCAGTATTTTTATGTTTTAATCTAAGGCAAGCCGAAATGATGGAAGTAATGAAAATGTGTCTGCGTCTCAAATCACATACCATCATTTTGATATATGTTTAGTAAAGATATAAGCGATTCAGAATGTAGTATGTCCAAAACCACACCCTATCCCCTAGGTAGTGCACTATTTTTTAGGATTTTGCGCGTTTAACAGCTACATATGAATGTGTAGTGTAAAACTTCCATTACCCTAAAGAAATCTCACAATCTATTAAGGGTTAGTATCCGAACAATAAATCTTAGCTGGTAAAAATGAACCTGAATGCACTTTTCAGATACATTTCATAGTTTAAATGCGGGTGTGTTATTACCGTAAACATTGGAATAGACTAGCATAAATATACAGCAGCCAATTAAACAGCACATACATTCTTATACTTTGTATATACATGCGTCATCCAGATACAGAACCAATATTTACACCAAATTTTTGTTAATCGTCTCATTAACAATCGTAAAATTTATATATCGTATTTATGTATCGTTAAATACCATTGATTTCAGCTGGTTTCTGTATGAGACGAGGTGGCCGAGTGGTTAAGGCGATGGACTGCTAATCCATTGTGCTCTGCACGCGTGGGTTCGAATCCCATCCTCGTCGAAAACTTTATCCGTTTTTACAACTTTCTTTAGCTTTACGTATTAATTTTACACATTTCATATTATCTCTGAATGAGTACGTATCTTAAGTGATTTTTAAAAAAATATATATTTTATTATCCAACCCCACCCTTTTGAACCCCTCCCATGACTCGGCCAGTCGTACAAAAAAAAAAAAAACCTTAATAAATAAAAAGAAACAAATGAAACAAAAGAAAGGCACAACGTATTCTCGCTATAAGTTATCCCATCAATACCTCACTACAACTTTCCAAACATCTGAGCCTCTTCTGTGGGATCGGACCTTCGCTCCCAACATGCAAAAATGAGCATCTGGTGCCCATGACCCTGTTGCCGGTTCACTGGATGTCCTTCCTTGGCCCATTTTTGGTAGGTACTAACGACCAAATACCCGGACACCCCACAAGACCTGCTGTTTTGGAGATGCTCTGACCCAGTCGTCTAGCCATCACAATTTGGCCCTTGCCAAAGTCGCTCAGATCCTTACACTTACCCATTTTTCCTGCTTCCAACACATCAACTTTAAGAACTGACTGTTCACTTGCTGCCTAATATATCCCACCCCTTGACGGGTGCCACTGTAACAAGATCAAACACTTCACCTGTCAGTGTTTTTAATGTTATTTCAGTGATCTTCAGTATCATTGAAAGAAAACAAATATGTGCATTTAAATTTAAGTTCCCACTAGTTATTACTATTCATTAAGCAGAATGAATGTTGAATGGAGACAAAATAGCAAAATTCAGCTGTGAGAATGAAAAGACATTTAAGAGATTATAGTGCTGTTTATCAGCCTTAGCTAATCAACTGAGATGTTAATGAAATTTGCTTGTTAATCTACTCTTTCACACAGAACAGAAATTCTCTAAGGCACACTTTGATATAGTCTAAAATCATATATTATATATGTAATGTATATTTGTATATACATTGTATATTGACATGTAATGCCAATTCAGTATTTTATTTGGGACTTGACACTGCATGAAGCCATGCAGAGATTCAGGACTGTATTTATTGTCCTGTACTCCTCACACTGCTGTGCATTCGCACGTTATGTAATCCTGTGTACCATGGTCCTGGAGAAACACCATTTCGTTCCTATGTATACCAGCTATATAGAGGAAAGGAAAAAAAACAAAAAGAAAAGAAAAGAAAAGAAAAAACAACCACGTGATAATCAGAGCCGGTTATGCTTTGGCATAAGCGAACTAAGCGGCTGCATAGAGACCCCGTAGCCACCAGGGGGCCCCCAAGAGCACTTAAAATGACAGCTTGATTTTTTTTTTTTTTTTTGTGATATATTATGACAATGGTAAGTATACAAAAAACGCAATATTAAATAAAAAATTTAAAAACGCAATATGATGTTAACGGGCTGCAGGATGCAAGGATTGAAGAGGCAGCAGCACTGCGGCAAAACTGTCATAAATGTCACAAAAAAGGACATCCCTCTGGTGCAGAGAAAAGAAAAAAATCATGTAAACTAAACTAGGCTATGTTGCGAGCTAACGTTAGCTGGCTAATTAATTAACATAGGTAGCATATGTTTTTGTTTTAGGAAAGTTTGATTAAATAGCCTTGACATCTTAATATTATAATACATTAGAATAATCTTAATATATTATAATACAACATATTACTTAGCTAGTTTTAGATTAAAGGTTTTGTCTTCTGCATAAAAATAACTGTTCCATGAACTTGGTACTGATAACAGCTTAATATTATTTACATCAGCCAACCTCTGGGGTCTTTGCTATTGTATTCCAATATCATTATTGCCTCAATTAGCTAGTTATAGATTAAGAGATGTTGTTTTAGGTGTACAGATGGCTTGCTGCTGTGTTTAATAATTTATGTTGTTAAAATAACATTCTGTTCTGTCAACTATACTCTTATGAAACTTCCCAAGGAGCACTGTTGAAATATTTTCGAGGTGGGGCAAAACCAACGCCACCTGCCCTAAGTGCCAGTGCTACAGCTGATGATACAGCAGGTGAGTTTTCAAAAAATAAATAAATAAATAAAATAAATAATTTTATTTCTAGTTGATTGTTCTGCACTTTTGCACGCTGCAAATTTTTTATTTTTTTTTAGCCAAAAGCAATTAAAGTGGTTAACTTGTTTACAGTTAATGCATCGTCTACTGGTTTATTTAACTACTTTTCGGTACACCACATTAAGTATGCCAATTAGTACTGTAAGACTTTGAATATTAAAAGTGCAAATGAACACCTGACCACTCTTGGGGGTTTGCTAGTGTTAAAATTAAATTAAAAACCATAGAAGGGTAAAAACATGCCAGGCAGACATTGGTATGATGTAAACAACACAGCTACAACTAATAAAATTGATAATGGGTGTGTTAGATTTATAGTGTGCGAATAATCAAGCACTGACATAGTCAATCGTGTTGGCGGCACCGAGGGGCCCCCAAATAAAATTCTGCTTAGGGTTCCCATAAAGGCTTGGGTCGGCCATGGTGATGTGGAAAATGAGAATATACACATTTAGGGAAAATGTTCAAGATGGCATTTTAATTCATTAACCAAAACAAACATGACAAACATAAAAATAAAAAAAAAATCTTCTTCAAATCAGGTTTAACAAGTTGTCAGGTAGGGCTGTGCTCCAATTTCAGAGTCAAAGCGGGGGGGGGGGGGGGGTCAAGACATTTGTTTCTTAACTAATGCACTCTATTTTAAGGTTCAAAATCATGGGGCATCATTCAGTTCTGTGTGAATATTCACAGCTATAAACAGTGAAATTCTACAGTGTAGCCTCATGACATTAATTAGCTAAGTAAAAGTGTCTGAGCCTTTTAACCACCTAAACATATGAAGTGTCTAAGTAACAGATTGGATGAAGGTCTGTTTGATTCGTAGCATATAACATTCATTACGATGTGAAAGGCAAAAGCAGTTGTTCAGTATGCATTGTAATATGTAGGACACCGAGCTGTGTATATTCTGTAATTTACATTATCCTACTCAAAGCATTTAAAGAGGGGGGAGAGAGAGAGAGAGAGAGCAAGTGTTCAGGGATTAAAGGTCATGGATGCACTCAAAATAAACCCATAACATTACTGTCACTACTGTATAACTGTGAGAATATTCCCATCAGCTGTTCTGTTCTGCGTCCGAAGGTGTAACTCTGGAGAGATTAGAGACCGTCTGAATATTATGAATATACAAAATTCACATGTAAAATTGTGATCTTCACAATATTCAGGCTCTCACACCCTAAACAATTAATTATAGGTTGATGTGAACAGTTAAACTGACTAAGAAACCAAAACTCCAGCTCCGCTTTTAGATCCTCCTTCTTCACTTTCTTTGGCCTGAGCCGCGTTGCCTTTGCCCTGTTTGTCGTCTTCGCCCACCAGGCGGATGTTGTAACGTTCCCGGTACTCCGTCAGCTCCCGCCCTTTCGTCTGCATTTGTGTGTTGAGCGACACGACTAACTTTGATATCTGTCAGAAAAGAAGGGAAAAAGGTCAGTTTAAAAACTGTGCACTATGAATGACCCTGTTTACGCCCGGCTGTTTATAAAAACGTCCACTGTGACCCTGTTTACACCCAACTGTTGGTGTAATTTTGAAAAGGATATAGGGGTGACATTAGCTAGCTAAATTATTTATTTATTTTTTTTTACTGACCACATTTTCAGAAAAAATGTTTTTTTTTCTAAAATGCAATAAAAACAAAAATCTGTGATTTGTTAACTAACAAAAGTACAAAGAAAAGATATTCAATGTTTTCACTGACGAAATTAATTGTATTTTGTAAATATAAACATATTTAGAATTTGATGCCTTCAACACACTCAAAAAAGTTGGGACAGAGGCATGTTTACCACTGTGTTACATCACCCTTCCTTTTAATTACACTTTTAATCGTTCGGGAACTGAGGATACTAATTGTTGCAGTTCTGCAGGTGGAACTTTTGCTCATTCTTGCTTGATACAAGACTTCAGCTGCTCAACAGTCCTTGGTCGCCATTGTCTGATTCTCCTCTTCATGATGCACCATAGGAGACAAATCTGGACTGTTGGCAGGCCAGTCAAGCACTCGCACTCTGTGTCTACGAAGCCACGCTGTTGTAGCACGTGCAGAATGAAGCCTGGCATTGTCCTGCTGAAATAACCATGGACTTCCTGGGAAAGACGTTGCCTTGATGGCAGCATATGTCTCTCTAAAATCCTAATATACGCCTCCGCGTCAATGGTACCTTCACACATATGCAAGTCACCCATGCCGTGGGCACTGATGCACCCCCATAACATCACAGATGCTGGCTTTTGCACCTTTCGCTTATAACAGTCTGGTTGGTCTTTTTCATCTTTGGCACGGAGAACTCGACGTCCGTTTTTCCTGAAACGTGGACTCATCTGACCACAGCACACGTTTCAACTGCCTTTCAGTCCATCTGAGATGAGCTCAGGCCCAGAGAACTCGCTGGCGTTTCTGCATAGAGTTGATGTGTGGCTTCCTGCTTGTGTAATAGAGTTTCGGGTTGCATTTCTGGATGCAGCGGCGGACTGTGTTAAGTGACAACGGTTTTCTGAAGTACTCCCGAGCCCATGTGGTTATATTTATCACAGTAGCATGATGATCTATCAGGCAATGCCACCTGGGGGCTCGAAGGTCACACACATTCAACACTGGTTTCCGGCCTTGCCCTTTATGCAATGAGATTTCTCCGGATTCCCTGAATCTTTTCACAGCATTATGCACTGTAGATGGTGAAAGACCTAAATTCTTTGCAATCTTGCGTTGAGCAATGTTCTTTTTGAACTGACTGACAATTCTCTCACGAAGTTTCAAGAGACTTGACAAATCATAGATTTTTGTTTTTATTGCATTTTAGAAAAAATCCCAACTTTTCTGGAAATGGGGTTAGTATGTGTACCAAGCAATAAAAAGAAAATCGCCAAGCAGAAGTCTGGTGTGATTGCTACATAATCATATTCAGCAGCCACAGTTACTTTTAATTAATTCATTAATTTATTTATTGTGAGATTGGGTTTCGTTTGTGAGACTGGGTTTCGCTTGTGAGATTGGGTTTCACAAATACATAGGACAAATATCAACTAGATAAAGTCAGCACAACAAGAAAGTAACTGCTATCAGAAGCAAACATGTCTGTTACATCCTGCATCCTTTTACTTTCAGTGAATTGATTTTTATTTCATTATTTGGTCTTTTATTTTATCTTCAGACACACAATGCCACTATAGAGACAGACTGGCTCACAGCATGTCATGTACCTGTTCTTTATTGTTTTCCAGTGCAGGCAGCACTTCTTTTACAGTCCTCTCGACCAAAACACCTCCAACTAAACGATAGCACTTCCGCGAGGGGTCGACTTCCTTCAGCGTGTCGATGACCAGGCTAAAGAAAGAGACTCAGATTAATCATCGCATCCATCACACACAATTCTCATACAAGTGAGGTACGAGTGTGACACATGACATACCATTTCTTCCCTTACACTGTACCGCTATAGATCATTACATCATTAAAAGTCTCTTAAAACATGCTACGAGATTGAACTTTTATTTACACGCACTACCGGTCAGGCTGAGACCCTCCCTGCTTCTCCTAAATTCTAAACTAAAACAATTTGCTTGGGGAAACAATTTAATTAAGTAAAAACTACTCATTCAAAATACATTTTGATTCAGAAATAAATTTATACATGGGCATTACCTTCACTAAAACAAATTTCAACCATAAGCCTTGAAATCTGGTGTGTTCAAACATTTCTGCAGGTAGTGCATGTTATTCTTTAAAGAAGAAATATTTGAAGAAAATCAGAAAAAAAATACTATTACACTATTTTAATAAAACTATAAGAGTGATCCTTTTACCAACTTGGTTAAATAAGTTTCTGTAATCAAACACTTTAATCATGTTACTGTGGCTGCACGGTTATACAACATTTGTGATCAGACAATAAAACCATGATTTCAGGCTCAACTCTTATACACTGAACATTTATATTTTATTGATTATAATTTCTCCCATAAAGTCTAGTGGAACGGAACAGTACGTGTTTGATCGAATTATACGCTGGATAATAAATACAGCAGGTGAAATGAAATGAAAACCTGTGTTCATTGATCTCCATATCCAGTTCAGCAGCTTTTGAGGCCATGCTGCGCTGCTCCTGCCGCATCCTCTGGAACGTTGCCACAACCTGCAATCAAAACACACACACACATCACTCTAATGCCTATAAGACTCTAACAAACTGTTCATTAAGCCGCTCTACTGAATTCAAGTTTTACAACAATAACACTAATAACATCTAAGGATGCACCAATCTAATATTTAGTATCTGTATCAAGACTGATTCCGGACTGTAACACTGGATCACTAACCAGAAAAAGAAAAAGACATAAGACAGTACATTTTCAGCACGGTCCTTTTACATATCCCTTGTCTAATGTCCCTCATAGAAAAACTGAGTTGACACAAGAGCACCAGCCAAAAAAATTACGTACCAGAAAGGGGAAATGGGCGGGGCTTCCAGGATGTCAGTTAATATCAAGGAGTTCATAACAACTACACAACTGTCACTCATTCATATGTCGATTGACTTATCTGTTGTTTTTACTCGGGGGGGGGAGCACACTGCTCTTTTGGCATATTTTTGAGTACTAGTTATTGTACTGTTATTAAAATATAAAAATGATCATTTTGTGCTGTTAAAATGACTATACAAATCAACCATTAATCCAGAAACTGATGTCTGATTGATGAGGACTTATATTGCAGTGCTCTGTGGAAAAAATAGCAGTATTGATTGGCACTGCATTAAATGTGTCCTCATAATCTGATTGTGCAACGTACCTCCAGTGTGAGATTAGATCTTTTGTCTAATGATAATCGTACTTGTGACGTTCTTGTGAGCCATAAAACTCGTGACTGGAGGGGAAAATCATGGGGAAACCACTCGCTTAACACTAGTCAAATTTAATTAACAAATGATATAAATCTAACTAAACATCCCATTTGGTTTAATGTCATTTCTACATACATATACATATCTTGTATACACATGTCCATCCATACTGTTCATGTGTAAAATGAATACCACACCCCGTCCTCATCCCTTTAAAATTGGAGTGGAGGGGCACGTCATGTCCCAGTGTGCCTTCATGCCCATCTTAACCTCCGGTTTTTAGTTATGATGTCCTCACTCTCGGACATTGTACATCATTTTAAACCAGTGTAGGATCAGAGCATACCTAATAATCTGTTGTCTCTCTCGTTCTCTCTGCAGATGTCAGTGCCTGATCCTGACACATCTACCCAATGTGGCTCCTCTCAACCCCCAGACCTTCCTGACTGAGCCTCTGTGCTGTTTTTGTTTGTCCCACAAGGTTTCCAGTAGTCAAAAAACAGTTTACGCACAAGCGTCAACCTTTCTTCAGGTGATAATTTTACCCTGGTACTGTAGACGTGTACCTAAGAACTGCTGCTGTAATTATAAAGACTATTTTGCTCATACATCCTTTCAACACACTCAATGCTATCTGATGTTATAATACACAATTGCTGGAAAGTAATGATTTATAATCCTACTATCCGGAGACACCCAGACGAGTGGATCTTTTCGAGTGTGGTTCCTTTCAATGTTTCTTCTCATGAGGTCTCAGGGAGTTTTTCTTTGCCACTGTCTCCTCTGGCTTGTTCATTAGGGATCTAAATACAAATCTACATTCAGATTTCTGTAAAGATGCTTTGTGACAATGTCTGTTACTAAAAGCATTATGCAAATAAAACCATAATTTTTTTTACATGTTAAATCACATGTACTGATGTGGTCGTAAATCAGACCACACTTAAGATATGTGGCATCTGTTGGCAGAAATAGCATCCGGGTTCTGACCACTCAGCTCATTCCCAACTCACACTGTAGTTTCTTTTAATTTAACCCTTGTACACTAAACATGGACTCTTCTTAAGATTTAATGTAATTATTTAAACCACTGCATTGCTACAACCTAGACGCCAGCACACGACTCAGGACCAATATCTCTTTTCAGGTCCACCCCAAATGCTGCTTGGAAACGTTAAACTGCGGGGGAAATGCCTTCACATTCCCTTCCTAAGTCCACTATATAGGGAAGGAAATAACGGTTCGCACACCCTATGTAGTGCACTCAAAAGCCGTATAAGGAGCCGTTTGCTATGGAGCCAGTCAATAGCACCACTGACACATACACGCCTCTCGGTGCTAGCAGGATAGCTTATTGTGCACGTCAATAATCTGAGTTTAATTCCTCACACACATCGTCTCATGGTATGTACTAGATAAAATAATCCCGTGTGTTACTCATGGAGCCCGACTGAAATGTACCTGCTCGGCAGAGGGGCCAGGCTGCTTCCCTCCACTGCTTTTACTCCCCGTGCCGCTATTGCTGTTCGCCGCCATGTTGAAATGAAGCGCTGTAGGCGTGAGGACCTCTACGTCGCCTTCAGGGGGCTCTCCGTTCTAAACGCCTGTTTAAAAAATAAATAAATAAATAATAATAAAAATACATATCCATAGGCTGTTTGTCGTCACAATGACAATATGTGAATATTATGTGTGCAAAATAATATATTTTCGTACGGGGGGTAAAGTTTAGGCCGAATGCAATAATGAAAATCTGTTAAAAAATGAGATTATCCGGCTCGTGCTGTGGTTTTATACTGTCCGTCAGGGTGAAGTTCAGATGATAGTAATTCATTAATGTGGTAGAGGAAGAAGTTCAAATTACGACAAGGAAGGAACAGGACATTTCTGAAAACTTTTGGTTAACTAGGAGTCCATGCTTTTCTCTCAGACTCTGTGGAAGCAGGTGCTGCTTTACCCAAAGTATCGTTTTCTCTGGAGGTTGGAGGCAGTGAGAAGTCAACACAGGTAACACACGACTTTAATACAGTACACTGGAGTATACAGTGACCAGCCATAACATTTAAACCACTGACAGGTGACGTGAATAACATTGATTATCTCGTTACAGTGGCACCTGTCAAGGGGTGGGATATATTAGGAAGCAAGTGAACAATCAGTTCTCAAAGTTGATGTGTTGGACGCAGGAAAAATGGGCAAGTGTAAGGATCTGAGCGACTTTGGCTCGGTTCAAGTTGTGATGGTTCCAGGTATGCAGTGGTTATTACTTACCAAAAGTAGTCCAAGGAAGGACCACCGGTGTACCGGTGACAGGTTCATGGGCGCTCAAAGCTCGTTGATGCACGTGGGGAGCGAAGGCTAGCCCGTCTGGTCCGATCCCACAGAAGAGCTACTGTAGCTACTGTAAATTGCTGAAAAAGTTAATGCTGGCTATGATAGAAAGGTGTCAGAACACACAGCTCATCACAGCTTGCCACATATAGGGCTGCGTATCCGGTCAGAGTGCCCATGCTGACCCCTGTCCACCACCAAAAGCACCTACAATGGGCACGTGAGCATCACAACTGGACCACAGAGCAATGCATGAAGGTGGTCTGGTCTGATGAATCACATTTTCTTTCACATCATGTTGATCGCCGGGTGTGTGTGCGTCACTTACCTGGGAAAGAGATCAGGATGCACTATGGGAAGATGGTGTGTGATGCTCTGGGCATTATTCTGCTAGGAACCTTAGCATGTGGATGTTACTTTGACACGTACAGTGTCCTCCACTAATATTGGCACCCTTGGTAAATATGAGCAAAGAAGGCTGTGAAAAATTGTCTTTATTGTTTAACCTTTTGATCTTAAAAAAAAAAAAATTCAAAAAATACTCTGCTCTCATGGATATCAAACAATTGCAAACAAAACACAGGTTTATCAAAAACAAAATCTTTGTTAAATATAGTCACCTACATCACCACAAGTTGTTTGGTAGGGTTCAAAGAAATAAGCCTCTAATCTCATCCAAAACCAAAAACAAACGTCTTCAGTTTGCCAGACACCACTGGAACTTCAAATGGGATCGGATTATAAACACCAGAGGTGGTTTTGGTGCACACAGAGAGGTAGCCATATGGAAAAGTACCTCATGCCCACGGTTAAATATGGTGGTGGCTCTTTAATGTTTTGGGGCTGTTTTTCTGCCAGAGGACCTGGACATTTTGTTAGGATACATGGCATCATGGACTCTATCAAATATCAACAGATATTAAATCAAAACCTGACTGCCTCTGCCAGAAAGCTTAAAATGGGCCGTGGTTGGATCTTCCAGCAGGACAATGATCCAAAACATACATCAAAATCAACACAAAAATGGTTTTCTGACCACAAAATCAAGGTCCTGCCCTGGCCATCCCAGTCCCCTGACTTGAAACCCATAGAAAACCTGTGGGGTAAACTGAAGAGGAGAGTCCACCAGCGTGAGAGATTCTGTATGGAGGAATGGTCTCAGATCCCTTGCCATGTATTCTCCAACCTCATCAGGCATTATAGGAGAAGACTCAGAGCTGTTATCTTGGCAAAGGGAGGTAGTACAAAGTATTGACTAAAAGGGTGCCAATAATTGTTGCACACCTATATTTAACAAAGATTTTTTTTTTTGATAAACCTGTGTTTTGTTTGCAATTGTTTGATATCCACGAGAGCAGAGTATTTTTGTGATTTTTTTTTAAACAAAAGATATACCAAAAGTATAATATTTTAATCAAAAGAATAAACAGTAAAGACAAATTTTCACAGCCTTCTTTGCTAATATTTACCAAGGGTGCCAATATTAGTGGAGGGCACTGTATTATCTACTGTTAACACTCTTTCCTCTTTATTCCTTTGTTAACTCTTCCACCAATGCATTTCAAAGAGGAAAAGTGTTAACACCTAAAAACTGTTGCAGACCAAGTACTGGCACGAGGGCGACCTACACAATAGTAGGCAGGTGGTTTTAATGTTATGGCTGATCTGTGTATATCCTTCATTTTAATTAGTTTTTAGGTTTAGTTTTTAAGGATAACAGTATTTGGATATGTCTAACATCGATATCCAAATGATATATAAAAATATATAACCTATAACCGTTATCCAGTGCTCTACAGTAGCAGCTCGTTATCAGCAAACATCTTGGACGCCACTGAAAATCATGGTGCTTATGAAGATTAATATGCAAGTTGTTCAAGGTGGATTTTTCCTTCAGTGTTGCACGATATAGTGCTCAATACAGATTAGTCTACATCAGGGGTGTCAGACATATCAAAAGTGGAACCAGCCATATAAATTTGGATTGTGTGCTTTTTTTTCTGGATTGTAATTGAATTGAAAGATTGAGAAAATGTCTTCCATTAGGGGGCAATAGAGCAATAAAGTTCATTTCGTTAGCAAGATGAATATTTGACACTGTCACTATGTCTCCTTCCCAAAGAATGCTACAAACAATATTCAAATTTTGGTTCTGCAGCAAGTACTATCTCATATTTTTTCTTGGTTTGGCCCACATCACAGTGTACTAAGTATAATGTGGACTGTTCCCTAAAATGAGTTTGGCACCCCAGGTTTACATAGTGAGTAGCTATGTCTCTCTCTTTTCCCTACTGTCCCCATTATAGCTGTTCTAAGGTATCTTTAAATCCTGTGTATATCGTTGGTCTAGTAACATTTAAACACTATAAAAACTGCATGTATAATCCTGTACATATTTTCGTAAAACTCCACATTCAGGTAATAACCATGCTTCAGCCTTATTACCAATTTCTTGTTCTTGTAGCTGTTAATAAAATAAAAATTCAGAGTTGGCATTGTGGAATTTAGTTTCATACATGTCTATGTGCTTCATTTAGAACCGCTAAAATGCTTGCACACATCCGGTCTGACTATGTAAACGTTATACACTGTGGTCATCAGCTATGGACCAGATATCAAATTTAAAATAAGAAAACCTCTCTCTCTCACACAACGCATTATTTTCAGAATGACCTCATCACATCCTAATGCAGCTGTGTGTCAGATGACGTCCACCCCTGACAAGGAGGCAAACTTCACTACATGCAGGCGTTTGATCGAGCAGGCCAAGGACGGTGGCGCGAGCATGATCTTCCTCCCCGAGGGTTTTGATTACATCGGCTCCAGTCGAGAGGAGACGCTGCAGCTGTCTGAAAGCCTGCAGGGTGACATCATCACCAGATATTCCCAGTTAGCCAGGTGTCTGGGTCACGCTAAACATTTCTTCTTGTTACTGAAGTACATACTGAAGGCAGCGGTGGAGGATTAGTTGTCGTTACAGATCATATTGCAAGCACTACTGATTTGCATGCACATATTCCTCACAGTGTTACTAGGAACAGGACAGCGAAACCAAAACTGCACCCGGTGATGGATAACGTGCAGAGCTTCACAAACCGACCACTACACACCATAATGACGGTTCACAAAATCATCAGTTTTAAAAACAACAATACAGTCTCCTCCGAAAGTATTGGGACAACAAGGTCAATTCTATTGTTTGTACTATAAATTGAAGACATTTGGGTTTGAGATCAAAAGATGAATATGAGACGATAGATCAGAATTTCAGCTTCCACTTCTCATATTTTGAAGTGGCCAGGTGTGCCATGTTAGATTGATTGTTTAAAGAAGTAATAGCTCTGAATGTCTACTCATGATTTGAGCCCTAGATTTCGCATTTGTTGTTAAAAAAAATATAAACCAACATGAAGACCATAGAGCTGTCTATGGGAGAAAAGTATGCCATTTTGAAGCTGAGAAAAGAGGAAAAATCTATCAGAGGCATTGCACTAGCATTGGGCATAGCCAATACAACAAGTTGGAATGTCCTGAATAAGAAAGAAACCGCTGGTGTACTAACAACCAGACATGGAAGCAATGACACCAATTTCAGACAGCAAGACATTATTTTGCGGTCCGAATTGACCTCAAAATAACAGTATTGTACCTTCATTTTAACAATATAACATAACAGCAACTAATCTTCATATAATAATACAGCAGTCAGTGTTAGCGGTGTTAATTATAATAACTGTAATTTATGACTGTATGGTTGCTGAGGTGTGTTTGAACTGAACTGATTTCATCACAGGAATTTTGACACATACAATAGCTACATATTTACCGTTTCTAGAAATCTTCTAGAAAGCACATCCCAAAAGGGCCATGTTTTCATAGCATTAAGAGACTGTAGCTTTATTAAATGTTTAAAGAAAATGACCTAATGCATTAGTTTATTTTAAAAAACCTTTTATTACATAATAGTAATTAAAAAGACGTAAAAGAGGATAGCCATGGAGTACTGTATATGTGTTTAATTTTGATGGCCTTTTAATAAAGTGCAGAGTTGGACCACCTTATTGCTGCATGTTTTATATCTATATAGGAGGTAAATTCATTTTCATTATGAAGCTGTAAGATTTACTGCCTCTGTCTCTGTAAGGAAGCTGAAAGTGTGGCTGTCTCTGGGAGGTTTCCATGAAAGAGGGCACGACTGGGAGAACGACAGACGCATCTACAACAGCCATGTCATCATTAACAGCCAAGGTACCACACCGCCCCTTATCTCCTATAGATAAAGTATAATGTAAATAAAGGATGGTAAATGTTATGATAGAAAGGTGTCACTGATTAACATATTAAAACATGAATAAACCTTTACCCTAGTAACATACGTAACAACAGTCCAATGACAAGTCCTGCGATGGAAATCTCAAAAGAATAGCTTTACCTCTGACTGTTACAAAGCACTGGCACTGGAGACTCCTTCCATATATGCTACAATTACTCATGTTTTTCAAAATCTGTATATGTTGAACGTTCACTGTACACATATCTTACCTGTTTAACATAATTCACTTCAGTTGTGTTCTCACTGCAGCTACAAGTGTCTTTGGGGTTTTTTTGGTTGGTTTTTTTTTGGTTGTTTTTTAGTAGATCTGAGGCCAAATCAGATTGAACTTTCGTCAAAATTTACCACCCAAACCACATAAATGTTCACAACAGCTTCAGGTTAGAGACTGCACTGGTGTTGACTAAAATTAGTTTATTCCATTTTGTTCACGTGTGTATGCGTGAAAACAGGCCATGTTAAAACCATAATATGAACAAAATCTAACAAAAAACACATGTTAATTGAACACTCAGTGTGATCTTTGTGTGATTTTCCACAGGTGAAATTGTGTCCGTGTACAGAAAAGGTCACCTGTTTGATGTAGAGTTGACAGGTAAAGGCGTGTCCCTAAAAGAGAGCGTCTTCACCATTCCTGGACCGAGAGTAGTGCCACCTGTTCAGACCCCCGTCGGAAAGGTACACGACACCTGACTTTCTGCAGGAATCTCAATCTGTGTTTTGTTTTTGTTTTTTTTATAAAGAAGAGGCTTTATTAGTCTGTTCAATGGCTGTACAGGTGGGACTGGGGATCTGCTATGACCTGCGCTTCCCTGAGATGTCCTCAGCTCTTCAGAGGCACGGGGCGGAGATCCTCACTTACCCATCAGCATTTACCGTGGCAACAGGCACTGCTCACTGGGAGGTAAGATCCTACAGACAGGTGACAAATCAAAGGAGAATTTTACTGGCCTGTCTTAGGTTTGTTTTTCCGCTTAGAGGGAAGCGTCACTCGTGGTGGCCAAACACCTTACTAACACACTTTATGTTGGAGGAGAATCTGGGTGGAGAACTTAACACTATATAAATCCACACTCAGGTTAGTGTAGGGACAGAAATTGAGCTTAAAAGGCATAAAAGCTTAATTGTGCTTGTTTCTATTTTTCATGATTTGTATGTGTTTCTTTTTTATTTAATGTATATGTTCTATTTAAACTTAATGGAGTGTGTTTGATGGTGTTTTAGAGTTTATGACTGTAGGCTCTATTTTTTATTTATTTAAAAAAAAGAATTGTGATGTTTAAATCCTATACTTCTACTACTACTACTACTACTAGTACTACTACTACTAATAATAATAACAATAATAGGATATTGCACTTTTTAATCAATAGGAATAACAAAATAGTTTATAGAGATAAGAAAAGTAAAAAACAAAACAAAAAACAACTATGAAACACGGTTTTTTGGTATTTATATATATATTATAGTTTTGTTGTTTTTTTTGTATTAATAATAACTGCAGACTCGTATTCAAATTAATAAACATGTCAGCAAAACTGACTCATTTTAATTATATATCGTATAAATCACATAAACAGGTTTTTACAGACAGATTGTGCACCTGATTTGAAGCTCGTATTTAGGACATTGGGAATATGGTGTAGAGATGGGAAATGTAAACATTAGTGTTACTATGTTGTCATGGCTATAAGTCCAGTCATGCACTCTGCCAGCTGCAATAATAATACATTTTGAATAATTTAGAAGATAAGTTTTGCTCATGCTGACACATGAAGCTCAGTTGTCATTGTGGTTCTGTGGTTCTTTCAGGTTCTGCTGCGGGCCAGAGCCATTGAGAGTCAGTGTTACGTCCTGGCCGCTGCTCAGGTTGGAGCTCATCATGCAAAGCGCTCATCATATGGCCACACCCTGGCTGTGGACCCGTGGGGCGTGGTCATGGCGGACTGTGGGGGGACGGATGTGGGCGTGGCTTTGGTGGAGATTGACATGCAAAGCCTACAGGACACTAGAAGGGACATGCCAGTACAGCAGCACAGGAGGGAGAAAGAGTTCTACTCTGGTCTGGACTGAGCAGAGACTCCAAAACATAACGTGAACTGAAAAATTATGTTGTAATTTGTAGAAGATCCAACACTATATAAATGATAATAAATTATCACAGTAATAAATGACCTAATATGAAAGTTTAAATGATCAATTACACATAGAGTACATCTGAGTTCTGATACTCTTTCACTGTGCTTTAGACTCTGTACTGCTTCATCTTAATGTTTGCAGCTCCCTGTTCTTGTAGTACTTGTGAAAAATGGACTTCCCATTAAATTACAAGGTTGTTTTTCTCAACAGACCTTTTCCTTTAGACATCAAACATGTCTCTGTGTTCGCTGCCAAATTAAGTAAAGCCAAGTAAATAATTCATCTACACTGCTTTAAGAAAATCAATGTCTAATGTGTGTTGTTTTGACAATCCAGTACACATAAATACCATTTTAATGCCTTTTTCAACTCTTTTAATTAATTAATTTATTCGTTACAAATAGTAACATATGAGGGTATGATGAGATTGTGAGATTATTTATGAAATCTGTGTCATAATTGGTCTTGTCTGTGAAGTTGTGTCTGTCAATATCCATTCATTAGAAATTTAAACACAGATTTAGAACAAGATTGGGGGGGGGATCCCCTGGTCTTTTTCCAGTCTTCAACTGTCCAGTTTGGGTGAGCTTGTGCCCATGACAGCCTCAGATTCCTGTTCTTGGCTGACAGGAATGGAACCCAATGTGGTCTTCTGCTGTTGTAGCACATCCACCTCAAGGTTTGATGTGTTGTGTGTTCTGAGATGCTTTTCTTCTCGCCGTGGTTGTAAAGAGTGATTATATGAGTTATATATATGATTATATATCCATCCTGGCAGGTCAAACCAATCTGGCCATTTTCCTCTGACCTCTCTTATCAACAAGACGTTTCCACCCAGAAATGTCGCTCACTCAATCTTTTTTGTTTTTCGCACCATTCTGTGTAAGTTCTAGAGACTGCTGTGTGTGAAAATCCCAGGAGATCAGCAGTTTCTGAAATACTCAAACCAGCCCATCTGGCGCCAACAGCCATGCCATGGTTAAAGTCACTGAGATCACACTTTTCCCTATTCTGATGTTTGATGTGAACAATAACTGAAGATCTGTATCTGCATTGTGCTGCTGCCACATGGTCAGCTGATTGGATACTTATTATATATATATATATATATATATATATATATATATATATATATATATATATATATATATATATATATATATATATATATATATATATATATATATATATATTACACATTTAGTACACAAATTGGAATACATATAGGTATGTTTTCCATGTTCTGCCTCCAGAAACCATGGGGGATTCAAACTTTTGTCTACAACAAATGTTTATAAAATGGTAATGATATAACACAGCATTGTTGAATTCTAGATTTTGATTGGTCAGAATTTATTATATTTATTTGTATTATTAATAAATGAAAATTGATAGTTGTGTAAAAGCTTTGGTATCCCTGCTGCAAAAAAAACAAACAAACAATAGAAACCCTCATATAATTTGTAATGGTTTTAATGGTATTGGTTTTAATGGAAACTGTAATGGTCCCTGTGGATCTCTACTCATAATTTGTTGCCTTCTATTGGTGGCACGTCATGTCTAGGAGCAATCATGGTAATGGTTTTAATGGTTAGCTGATGGTTTGTAATGGTATTTGAAGTGGAAACCATTAGAACGTCTGTGATAGTTTCTATTGTTTTTTGTTTGTTTGTTTGTTTCTTTCAGCAGGGATAAGAGGAGTAATCATGTGCTGCTGTAGGAAATTGAATCAACTTCAGGGTGGTTACAGTTTCAGATAACACCACCACGCGGTTGATTAGTTTCCTATAACGGCACGGTGTGAAGTGTTTTATTCTTCAACATATCACACAAACAGTGCACGTGAGCGTTTCCAGAAGCTCTGCACGTTTCAACAGGAGGAAACGGAGAGGTTAAATCGCACCGGAAGTGACGTCACGGACTAAAAAAAAAAAAAAAAAATTATAGCAGCACCACCACCAAAAGGAGGAATAAAAATGTCAGATAACATTTCAGAGGAGGTTGTTGGTCTGTTTGAAGGTTTGGTGAAAGCATGATTAAACCCGAGGCTTTGTCGAGGTAAAAATGCATTTATTTCGTTTTGCACACGACCTCGATTTAGTAAGTGTGTGTGTGTGTGTGTGTGTAATGTCACTGTTAGCTTGCTTAGATCAACTGTCAATCTGATGCATGTAGATAATAATAGTTATAATGTTTATGTGTAAACACGTGTCAGGACTGAAATAATAACGCGAGGTCAGTCTGCAGAGTGCTTATATGTTTATATCAGGTCATGAGCTCACACAAGTGTGTAATAATAACGTTACACAGCTGGTTTTTACACAATTACACCGCAGTATATTTTCACAGTACTGGACTTTTATGTGTTGAAGAGTAACACTGATACTTGCACGCGCCATATTGTTTAGGTTAGACTGAGATTTTAGTTACGTTGCATTGAGTCTCAGCTGAGCTAAGGTGTTTAACCTGATCAACACACACACACACACACACACACACACACACACACACACCTTGTTTGTTGTTGGTAAGTGCTGCACTGTTCTGGTCTTTTTCACAGACATTGTGCTCTGTCTATGCCGTCATGTGGTCACCTGATCTGTGCTTCACTATAGTGCCATCAACTAACTTAAAGTCCCCATGAAATCAACATTGAAGCTTTGTGGCTTTCAGTACGAATATGTCAGCCTTAAGGTTATCTATAAGCTAGTGTACTTCACCACAAAGACAGAATTCGCATTTAGAAGATATATGCATTCAAAATTTACAGTCTCGCTCTACCACCAGTACGGAGCAAGGATTTTGATGACATCATTCTGCACTTCAGCTTCTCATCAGATTTTCTGTCCAATCAAATGCTCTGTAGAATCTGAAGTGTCATGCCCCCAACATTATAAAAATCACCTTGCCTAGCCTGAGCTATGATGTAAGATGAACGCTATTTGCTATTTAAACAGGGGGAGGCGCCACTCGACATGTCCCGCCCTGACTTACTGTTTCAGTGGAAATTACATCAACATGATCGTTTCAAGGCACTTCACAGGGGCTTTAAGCTGTATTCGGGCTGCATTAGTTTCACGTGGGGAGGTGGGGGTAATGGGGTAATGTAATTACTTTTGGAGTATCTCTGAGATTTTAGTACCGTCTGAATCTGTCATGTCAGTAATGTTTTACAGACTGTACATGTTTGTGTCTGGAAAGCTTACACCATTGCTGTGTCCCAATTCACCTACTTATACTATGCACTAAAAGTATGTATGCTTTTTGTAAAGAAAAGGTACATATTTTTGAGTGTGTAGCAGAAGAGTATGCAAGTACTGGGACGTACTAACACGTCATGTAACGGATGGACTGAAACATAATGGGCTCTGTGGCAGCACATGAGACGTCATTTTAACCAGAATTAGAGCTTCAAAGTGGGCTAAAATGTGAATCACACATTTCCACGATGCACTTCATCAAATCTGTGTCACGATGCATCTTTACACCCCTAACCTCAGGTATTGTACTGTATACCACATCCTGATGTGTTGGTATAAATTTTGCTCTATCCTATGGGGAAAGAGTTTCTGTATGTTTATCTTCAGTATCTTCAGTATAAAGACACTCCAGGAAGAACTCTTTTCTATCGTCTAATGCCGAAACCAAAATGTATTGCAAGTGATTAAAATTCAGAACTAAAATATAGACACAAAACATATAGACAACATTTAAAAGTGAAGCTTTCTGGGGTTTTAGGGCTTTACGTTATTGAGTTCCTAGCACAGATAAATCGTATGTACATGTTATGGTCATGTGACCTGTTAGCCCTACAATAAACACTTATAATAACGGTCAAAACAGTCAGTATTAAAATGAGCTGTATGTAGTAGTTCTTAGTGTGATGACCATGCATTAGGGCTGGGCGATATGACAAAACTATCATATCACAATACGCAGTGAGTATTACGATACACAATTTAGCTAACAAACTGTCCGCAAAACAGTAGTAAAATAAATTTAAAAAAAAGTTATTTTCTTTAATGCCTACAAAGACAAAGAAGATTATGTTTTTTTTTTAAGTACATCAAATCAACAGTGTCCATTCAGTACCATTTAATTTGTAATTATTAAAAACCAAAAAATGCATCACCATACCAGCGATATCTCAAAAGTGTATTGCGTTATCATTTATCATGATATTATATTATCATGCATGTGCACTATTCAGTCACCTTATCTGTCTGGGGTTTTATTATTGTTTTGTCTGCCATCAGATTTCAGGGCTATTCTGTGGTTGGCCTCATACAGCTTTTTCTTATTTAAAATATTTAACACCTATTCAGGGTCCACATTTCACATGTCCTGTGATGCGTACTTTTTGTCAGCTGTACTGTATCTATAAAAGATCACTGAATACTGCTTCAGTAGTGTTGCGGTGTCATACAGCTCTTTCATGTTTAACACAGATTTACATGGTGCTGAATTTCCTTGCTATGTTCTGTGATACATAGTTCTTTTAAGCATATTGTGACAATATTGGCAGTACACCTGAAACCGATGAGAACGTCCATGATTCATGTGTGGGTTTACACGAGTATCAAGATGTGCCTCTCTGTACGCACGAGCCACTTCTCACAGATGCACAACACGGCGACCCGGCCTGCATTTGTTTCAACTGTCACGTTTATGAAAAGTGATCAAGTAATGCATATGAGACTGGATTCTGTAGTCATAGCATGATTGTATATGTGCATATTAACTCTCGATCTCACTGAACCTTTTAGCCTTTAATTAAGAGGCAGCCATGTTGCTTACTGTTGCTCTTTGAAGTGTTAAAAAGCGGTCGATGGTGTGTGATACGGTATATAGTGCACATAAACAGATATGGAGAAAGATGGACGTGTAGTAGGAGGAAGGATGGATATTGCTCTGCAGGAGAAAAAGTTTGTCTTGGTCAAACATAAACACAACACATGGATAATTACAGAATAATAAATGTGTTTGAATCTTGTGACAGGGCGGCACATTCATGAATATTAGAGAAATAATTACAATATAACAAACAAGGAAAAATTCTCCACATGTATGTACATACTACCATGTCAAAGCTTCCTGCCACTGCTTTTACAACTTTCTAGATCCTTCTACAGTTCCCCCTGCACTCATTTGACACTCAATGTGAAAAGCAGTACTTAAACCTTTTGTTTTGCAAATGTATGGTTTTTCATGTCATGTTAAAGAATGTCACGGGTACTAGACAAAAAAAAGACTGAAAGCTATGTTATAAACCTGCTTGTTGTGTGGGTATATGATTTAGAGCAGGGTTCCCCAGCCTTCGTCCTGCAGAGAATATTTCCTACAAATATGCAGTACGTCTTCTTCACTGCGTCATCAGAGCTTTTGTGCAGAGTGCAGAGCTTTTTTAACTTGTGCTGTTTTAGAGAAATAATCCACAACAAGGTGGTGTGGTGTGATGTGAAGAGGAGTTACTGTTACTACTGTTATTCCTGTAATTTGCCAACAATTGCAACTTTTACTAGAGATGGCACAATACCGCTGTTACGACACGTGGTGTGTAGTAGGACGAGGGAGTCAGGATGCATGCGCAGGGGAAACGTCACTTTATTGGGAACAGGAAGTTCAAAAGTAAAGAGACACACAAAACACCATCAAACATAATCCATCCACAAAAAAGGGTAACAGTAATCCAAACAGAGAGTTTACTTAGCTGAAGAGGCAGTAATCCAAAAAACACAGGGAAAAATACGCGAGGCAAGGAGGTGGTTTGGAAACCACGAACACTGAGCGACGAGATTAAACACAGGCAAGGAGGTGGTTTGGGAACCACTGACAAAAAGCTACTCTTATCGCGAGGTTAATACTAAACTAATACTCCACGCCGAAGCGGACACTGAGCGGGGTTTAAGTAGCAGAGTTGATTAAAACAGAAACAAGATGAAATCAGCGAAACCTGGAAACGATAATTACATAGAATGAATGAGACGAACATAACCAATAAGAAATAAGGAGGCGGAGACATGACACAAACCAAAAACAAGAGCACATGGGGAAACACGGGAGGCAGAGACATGACATGAATGTGACAACATTGGAGCACATGGCAGAAGTAAACAAACTGTGAGTTCATGAATGACAGTCCAGAGGGTTTTTTTGAATAGCGCTGGAAAGCGCTCAGTGGAATGCTACTCGCTAGCTTCGTAGCGAGAGAGAGGGAGAGGGAACCTAACAACCGCTTTTTCTTTTCTGGTACCGATACTGATAATCAAACCTTGAGTATCCGCTGATATCAATACCCATCCAATATTTATTCTTTAAAAAATACTAAGCTTTAGAAAGATTTTTTTTTAACTGAAGTAGTTAAAAACAAAACAAAAGCAGGAAACAGGAAATGACTTAAACAAAACCACAAAACTCTCACACAAAAACCATTTACATTGCAAATACAGGGTGTCCAAAAAGTCTCTATACATATACATTTTTTCAGATAGCCTTTAAAAATGCCTTTGACAAAAGAAGAACGTATTGAAATCATTCTCATGGCTGGATCGGGAAGCTGTTGCAAGGTTACGATGGACTTTAACAGGAAACATGGCAAACACATCACACACGACACTTGCCAAACCGAGATGTGAACGTCCACCAACATCCACTGACGAAGGCACAACCGACGTGGTGCTGGCAAACATAGTCCCCTATGTATGGAAACCTTTGGGACACCTGTATAATAAATATAATTAAAGCATAAATTATAACCATAATAAAAATCTGTTTCCGTTCTAAAGAATCTTTTTTCAAACCCAATTCCAATCTTTAGTATTTGTTACAGGATTGGATTGGATCCTTTTTTCTCCCATCCGCCATTTTTGTTGGTACCGGCCCAA
Organism: Cranoglanis bouderius; assembly: GCA_023630585.1. NCBI lineage: Eukaryota > Metazoa > Chordata > Actinopteri > Siluriformes > Cranoglanididae > Cranoglanis > Cranoglanis bouderius. The sequence continues at coordinate 7,597,221 of CM042568.1, forward strand.
TCCTGATTCTGGGAACTGGATCGGTGCCATGTTTAATTTTTAATTTATTAATTAATGACACGAGAAACCAGAAAGTGCAATGTAATCTATCTTTGAAGACTTTCCTGTACTGGAAAACATAAAGTTACAGCTTTAACCCGGACCAGACGAGTTCATTGGTTGGAATTCTCAGTGCGTGTGTGTTTATTGCATTACAAACAATTACTGTCATTAGAAAAGCTGTAAAAGCTTATCAAAGGTTTCAGTATAAGGTTAACTGTAAATTTTCACTCCAGATTTCAGCTGAACTGTTTTGAATGGGATGTATTACATAGTGACAATACGGTGCATCATATCATTCGATACCAGGCGCTCAATTCGATAGCTTGGCAGTTGCAAAGGTCACAGTTGCAGATACTCTAGGGCTGGGCGATATAGACTTAAAACTATATCACGATATTTCATGGTATTTTTTTTAGGTAACGATATAAATGACGATATGAAAATAGTAACATTCAATCATGGACGATACGATATGGCACAGCCCTGCTCTACTCAGTATAGTGGAGAGTGCAAGGTTAAAAGTACATTTGAGCTACAGAGAGCTGTGTGAATTCAGACACGCCTCCTTTAGAGTCGCACCATCAGGCTTTCCAGGGTCGCAGTTTTTTACGCCAAACTGGGATTGAGGATTTTGGATGAAAAAGAGAAGCAAAATGCGTTCCCCTTTTCCAGTGCCGGAAATAATTGGACTACTTTCAAGTCTTTTTGTGTACAATTTCAGAGACGTAGTTGGGGTGGGGGTGGACATTTTGTTGAGACCTGGCAACCCTGAACACCAATGAAAACTTGGCCAAAGAGCTAAAGTTGAATTAGCCATGTTTAATTTAGTTTCATTCTAATGCGTTTTTCGTTATATCATTTTATACTGCTGAGTGCTGAATGTTGTAAGTTGTAAAGTTGAAGGTGGAAACCTAAGGCACATATTTAGGCAGTGCTTATTTTGCTGTATTCAATATTATATCAAGGCACCAGTGTATCATATCAAATTTTGTGTATCATTACACTTGTAGTATCTTGCCTGAATCGTGTTCGTGCAGCTTGTTTATTAGATATTACATGTTAGTAATGTGTATTTGAGGTGGTTCTGAAACTGCTGATTCATCTCTGACCTAGGTTATACCTCTATGACAGCAGGGATAAGAGTTTTCAGGAGATGTTTTGCAACACTATCAGTCTCAGCAGCGGAAACAGTATAAATACTGCATGAAAAGGTTGACCGCATTCTCACATTTCAGTCAAAATACATCGATGTGCTTCTTGGACCTGTTCCTTTGTGCCAACTAATGACACGCCTGCATGAAAGTGGGTGAAATGCGATAGCGTTCCTCCAGCGCGAGGAGAAAGTGGATAAATCGGGCGGTGTGTAATGTTGCCTTGCTTTATGAGGCGCCTCTCTAATCCCTTTACACACCTTTTCTCACTCTCGCCTCCTCACTGCTCCTGGGTTGCCATGGTGAAATGATCATCACTCACGGTGCAGGTTGCAGCCGATGATGTGTCCTATGAATACATCAGACAGGGACGTGGCAGGACAAACGTCGTGTCCCTGAGCGGATTTCAATAAAGCATTAACGATGATTGACCGGAGCTGTGCTGATTTTACGTTTTAACCGTTCAGTATGGATTCAGCTGAACTCAGATTTATAACCTACTGTAAATTCATTTCCAATGTTTTCTAATGTTTTGTTATGAAAAAGAATCCTATTGAAATGGTAATTCAGCTGCAGGTCAGTTTGCTCTGAAACATCACACAGGGCCGTGCTGGGTTTGTTTGTCACCTCTTCAGTGTGGTTGGATTTGAATACGAATTCAAATTCTTAATTCCAGTGGACTACATTTGCAATGTCATTTATTTATGAAAAGTGAATCAGTGTGAAAAGTGTGATCAGTGTAAAGAAATCATACTTGTGCTGTGTAAACTATTCACCATAGCAGTGCTGGTGTAGCCTAATAAAGAGTTCAATTTGGACATTTTTTTTTGTTTGTTTTTCTTGTTTATTTATTAATAATAAAATGTGATTTGTATTCAATACCAGTGGTATGTAAAATATGTAAAACACTAGGGGTGAGCGATATGACAGAAATATCATATCATAGGATTCTCGAAGGAATTTCTAAAGTGCACCGTATGTATCACGATATATAGGTTTACTCACAAACTTCAATACAGTAATGTTTCATTAAAAATGTTATAAATAATAAAACAGTTGTTTATCATTAATAAACACAATACATTTAATTTTATTTGTTTAAAACTGTTATAAATCATATATTTGTTTATTATTAATAAACATTATGATACATTTAATGATCTTTTATAATTTAAAAAAACTTTTCTTTTTTATTTCTAAAAAAATTAACTGAAAAAAAAAAAAAAGAAAATCTGTTAAACATGAAGCGCAAATTTTTACCAACAGTTTGTAAATATTTTTTAAAATGTAATAAATATGTACTAAAGAGATATCACAATATACACAATACAAAAAGTGCTTTGTGGCATAATTTATAACAATATTAATATTTCACAACGTAAAAATTTGAATGTGAATTCAATTGTGATATGTATAGCATTTATAACAACAGTTATTGTCACAAAGCAGCTTTACAGAAATCTGGATGTATACTTAGATCCCTAATGAACAAACCAGAAGCGACAGTGGCAAGGAAAAACTCCCTGAGACCTCATGAGGAAGAAACCTTGACTCAAGATGGAACCCACCCTCTTCTGGGTGCCCTACATGGCGTGTGCTGTTATAGTACACCAATAATCAGTGGTGTGGTGTGATGCCACACCGACATGAAGCCGATTTACTCTTACCTCCCCGAAGTTGATATTTACAATGAATGTTGTGCTGAGGCGTGGGATTTAAATATAAATTTAAAGCATTTTTGTGTGTTTCCTGTTAAAGCCCTAATCATATGTACATCTGTGTTTTTGTACTGTATATTGCATTAACCATGACTGTGCAGGTGTAGCTGTGCTGAAGATTATTGAATTCAGGCTCGTAATTGAGATGGGCTTCGTTTGCATTGTGCTGCTTTTGGAGGAAAAGTAATTCTCCTGTTCTGAGTAAATCAGCTTGACGAGTATTGGGCTACTGATCGGAAGGTCGTGAGTTCAAATCCCAGCACCACCAAGCTGCCACTGTTGGGCCCTTGAGCAAGGCCCTTAACTGCTCAGATGTATAAATGAAATAAATGTAAGTCACTCTGGATAAGGGCGTCTGCCAAATGCCGTAAATGAGTATTAATGGTTTCTGTCTCTGATCCGAGTTTCCTCTGGCTGGGTTAAACTGTCCTGCTCTTTTAAAGTGGTGCTGGTCAAGGGCCAGTCCTGTTACATCTTACTTTGAGTGCCAGAGAGCTTGAATTGAATTAAATAAATTACATTTCATGCTTTAAACAGTTCAACTAAGCTAGATCTGCCTCAGACGGCTTTTTCATTCGTTTTGAGAAGTAGTAGTGAGGTGAGTGCCCTCAAGCTGAATTGTTCCTTTACTGTAATGACATTACTGTTTACAGCGACCCTGACCAGGATACAATTACTGAAGATGAAAGAATGAATGCATGATTTATTGGCTTTGAAGTTGCTCTGCAGTTCATCTTACAGAGTGTCTTAGGTTCACAGGAAATCTTAATACATGTAGTGTTCTGGTCGCAGTTTAAAGTGGAAGCAAGCGACTGGTAAAACGACAGAGAAGCTATCACGTGGACACTAATTAATCATGAAGATCTATGTCTCTATTTATTTCCATAGACATCCATATAGATTTCTATGGAAATTAATGATATTTAGAGGTTATCTGACTATTTATTTATTTATTTATAGTTAGCTAGCCATCTGACAACGCTAGTCATGCAGACGTACAGCAACGTAAATGTGACTTGTCAGAAGAAGCGTCAATGTCAGTTTTAGTTAGCTAAAATATAAAAAGGGTAATCCACAGCTTGAACGATATCAACACAAATTTAAAGCAAATATGAGTGAAAACAGAATTGTTTGCTGAACCCACTTGTGAAATCACTGTTTTTTAACTAATGTTGAAAGGAATGAGGATGGCAGTTGATCTTGAGTTTAATGATGTAATTAAGTCTATATGTATGAATTGCACAGGAGTAATGGAGCGCTTAGAGATATGATTTGAGGTCAGACTTGGGGTGGCAATTGGGTGGCGGGATTCGTTTTATGTCCCCTCCTATATCCCCACTGTTAGTGTTTAGATTTCTTCATTATCAGAGGATGACCTTAGACCAGTGTTTTACATTTCTTCAATCACAGAGCACATTTCTAAATCATTGTAGCCTAGTCTATAGATCTATTTTTACCTTGATATAGTTAAAGTCCCCATGAAATCAAAATTGAAGTTTCAGTATGAATATGTTATGTTATCTGTAAGCTAGTGTGCTCCACACCAATGACAAAATTCACAGGTAGACAATATATGCATTCAAAATTTAGTCTCTCTACCACCAATACGGATCAACAATTTTGAAGACATCATTCTGCACTTCAGCTTCTCATCAGATTTTCTGTCCAATCAAATGCTGTCTAGAATCTGAAGTGTCCTGCCCCCAACATTATAAAAATCCATGGTACTAACTGTCAAGTACGGCTTAGCCCGGGCTGTGAGGTAAGCTAAACTCTTTTGGCTTTTTAAAAAGGGGGAGGAGCCACTCTATATGTCCTGCCCTGACTTCCTGCTTCAGTGGAAATTACGTCAACACATCGAATAATGCGGCATGTTTCAAGGCACTTCATGGGGACTAATGTGTGGTTCAGGCTCTTAATCTTTTTTTTTTACCTGATGTGATGCTGATGGTTTCACGTGAATAGTGTAAAGACTTGCACTTTCCTAAAACAGTTTATTCCCAAGTCTCACCTTTTCTTCAATGGATAATCTCACCTGTAGAGTGTAGATTTGTGCCTAAGAACAGCTGCTATGATCATAAACAGTGTCCTTTGCTCATCCCAGGACTCTTTTCACATTCTGCCTTACCCTTTCAACACACTTTCCCCATACCCTTTCAACACACTTAGTACAGTTTGACTTTACTCTTCTACACCTGTGTACTGTAATGATTTATAATCCCACTATCCGGTGTCGCCCTGAAGAGGGTGGGTTCCCTTTTGATTCATGGTTTCTTCCTCATGAGGTCTCCGGGAGTTTTTCCTTGTCACTGTTGCCTCTGGTTTGTTCATTAGGGATCTAAGTATACATCCAGATTTCTGTAAAGCTGCTTTGTGACAATGTCTGTTGTTATAAACGCTATACATATCACACTGAATTGAATTGAATTGAAATATTTGAACTGGTGATGAAACTGTAGGCATCTTTTTTCACCTAGTTTTACACATAGCTAAAATGTTACATTGACTCATATGACTCTTTAGATCATGCCAAATCCTCACACACTCTGAGTGTATGTGGCTCATATTTTGCCTGAGAGAAATCCACTGTAGAAAAATGTTTAGACTCTGATCACAAGATCTGCATGAAAGCATCAAGCTTAGAAAGTTATTCCCATTATTCTAATTGAACTCGTTCCAGCTAAGGCTTGTGACTGTAAGGCTTCACGTGACGAGTCATGGTTCATCTCTGAGAGAGAGAGAGAGAGAGAGAGAAAAGAGAGAAAGGGGTTTGGGGGAAATAATCTCTCCTAAGAGTCAGGCTCCAGATTGTTCTTGGAGAGCATTAAGATGAGAGATTATAGCCGCAGAGAGACTTGGTGATGAATATTGACTCACTTTTCATCTGCCCACTGAATTTACTTGTAAGCGTTTGAAATATGATCTGCTATTAGATCTGAGCTTTTTCTGTGCTTTTAGCACATTTTTAGTAATTACTCTTTTATATATTTAATTCATAATGTAGCTATTCGGAGAATGTGGTTCTTTGTCTTTTTTAAAGCTTTTGACAATAGCTCATGATTACAATCATCATGTTTATGTGAAAGGAGGCGTAGGACGTCTCAAAAGGGCAGGTTACTGTGTAATGACTGGTTACCTGAATGGTGTAGCAGAAACTAGTAGCTATTCTGCCATGAGAACACTGAGGCTGCTTTTTTTTTCCCCAAAAGAAAAAGTGTGTTTATACCAGTCCTAGCTAGTATCAGTTAACTGACTGACTTGGCTTGCTGTCTAGATTAGATTTATTATTATCAGTAGTGCAGATGATTTCCAAAGGTGGTGGTTTGGCTTCGCTGTAGCTTTGGAGGAAGAAAATCAAGAGAACAGCACCTGCTTGTGTGACTTGACTGTATGCAACAGTTAAAGTGGGATGTCACATTGTTTACCGGTGAAACACCCAAAAACAGGCAAAATGTTATTTTTATTTACACTGCAACTTTCGAAAATTGGCAGTTGAATAACTTCGATTCAACATTTTTGTAAATTTCCTTATATCCGCTCACCAAGAAGACACATTTTTTCACTGTAACTCAGTCCCCCTTGTTTGTGTTCTCGCTTGCCTCCGAGTTGTGACCTGATTGGTCAGGATGTTTAAAAGCACTTGATGTCACTTGGTGCTTTTCTGAAAAAGTTAACATGGACGAACTTACATTTTCTCTCTATTGAAGGTTGCCTGTGTGAAGTCTCAGGCTCAGGTGAGATTTGATCCCAGCTCCAGTAGGGGGTGATGCTAAGGCACTGCTCAGCTGTCAGTGCTGTTGAGTTTCTACCTTCATCAAAATCAGATTAATTCAGGGAGGTAACGATTCACAGATTCAGTTCAAAACAGTGTGTATGAGGAAAAAGTTGGATCGCAAATAAACCAGTAAACTGACATGGCACATTGATGAAGATGTACATATTTTTTACTAGTGTATTACTGTTATTTAGTATCTTACGTGTGTGGTGTAGGTGGTGGTGTAGCGTCTCTGCCTATCAGTCACAGTTCAGGATGTTTTTCTTGGACATTGTTGCCATTTGGTCGCTCATTAGGGATCTAAACCTACATTTGGATTTCTGTAAAGCTGCCATTTTTAAGCTGGTGACAAAACTTTGAATGGCAGTTTTTTCACCCATTTTTTCACACCCCATGCCTGAATTTCTGAATTTGTGCACAATTTTTACATTGTATTTGGTCAGATTTTATTATAGTCGTATATAAAGAAAGTCTGTCAGGAAAATTGTCATGAAAGGTTGGTGCCTCTTCCATAGGTTGGTGTGTAAGATGCCAATTTTGCAATATTCAGTGTAAAAAAAATGCAAAAAAAAAAAAAAAATCTGATTGGGGGCAAACACTTATGTACTGATTCATTTGATCATGCCAAAACCTCACACACTCTGAGTGTATGTGTTGTGAGAGAAACCTGTAGCCTCAGTGCCTGTCAGTCCCAATATAAGAAGCATGGCCTCTGTTCCTGTCAATCTCAGTAAAGGAGGCATGTGTGGTTTGTGTGTGTGTGTGTGTGTGTGTGTGTGTGTGTGTGTGTGTGTGTGTGTGTCCCAGTGAATTTGTGTGAAATGTGTGGCTGCCAATCCTATTCAGAGTGGCCAGCCACTCTTTAAAGCTAATCATTTTTAAATTAAAATCAAACTGTTGCACAATACTGAATGAAATAGCATGCTACGACATTGTACATATTACACAGAACATCTGCATTGTATTATTTCATAAGGAACTTTAAATGTATCTTTCATACTTTAAATGGTTGATCATGTACTGAATTGGAAATGACTCAGCAGTCTGAGAAAACGTCACTGACTAGACTTAGAAAGAGCTTAAATCAGTGAATAGTTAATCATGGTACAGATTATGTATTAAGATTACAGTATTTGTATATTTAACAATATGAATAAAATCTGGGATCAAGGGAAACACTGATTATATCAAGTAGCTTAGTGTGTGTCTTTATGGTTTGGTTTGAAATATTTTAATTAGCCAGCTTTGTTTCAGTAAGAGCTGGTCTTCACCTTACTAAGCATTAAAGGACCTTTGTGTTCTCTGTTAAATGTTGCTCAAAATTATAAGCCTTAATATTTTAACCAAGTCTTAACCAACTGTGTGTGTGTGTTTGTGTGTGTGTGTGTGTGTGTGTGTGTGTGTGTGTGTGTGTGTGTGTGTGTGTGTGTTGGGGTTCTCAGGGCGCCACACATCTAAATGGAGTCGGAGCAGTTGTTTAACAGAGGCTACTGCAGGAACAGCTACAACAGCATCACCAGCGCCAGCAGCGACGAGGAGTTGCTCGATGGCGCCGGCGTCATCATGGACTTCCACACCACCGAGGACGACAACCTGCTCGACGGAGACGCTTCGCCAGGTGCGAGCCTGTCACGAGTTCATCTGTTCAGTGAGTTTAATCCATAACCATTTATCCATCCATTCATCCATCCACCCATCCATCAGTTCATCCATCCGTCCATCCATCCATTCATCCGCCCATCCAATCGTCCATCCATCCATCCATTCATCCGCCCATCCAATCGTCCATCCACCCATCCATCAGTTCATCCATCCGTCCATCCATCCATTCATCCGCCCATCCAATCGTCCATCCATCCATCCATCCATTCATCCACCCATCCATCCACTCATCCATTCACCCATCCACCCGTCTATTCACCCATCCATTCACCCATCCATCCATTCATCCATCCATTCAGTGATCCATCTACCCATCCATATATCATTCATCCATCCACCCATCCATGTGATATAGTGCCAGTTTGAATTTCCTGGGATTTCTGGTGGATTCCTCATTTCACACTCACAGCCCTTTTTTCTGCTCAGATTCCTAGAACCTAGCACTACTTTTCAGCAGTGCTTAATTTGTAAAACTGCAGGTCCCAGAACACTAAGAGGGCAATGATCCGGCAGGTCGGGAGGCACGCAAAAGGTCACGGTCCTCAAACTTACAGACATGTAAAAGTGCTTCCAGTGTCTCACGTAGCCAACGATATTCAATGCTGATAGGTAGGCCTATGTAATTGATCACACTGGTACAGCAACGTAATAACATAAACTTAATTGCAGTGAATATTCTCAGTACAAAGGGAAACATTTATGGATTTCACATTCAGCTTATGTGCTGTCACCTCAATTAACTACAAAACACATTTACCCAAAGCACTTTGAAAACAGAGGTACATTTCATACAGTAAGCGTACTTCCAATAAACATTACCTGCACAACATAATCAAGAAAAAATCATCTTACCTAAGACAAAATATTCCACAAGGCTGTCATGTCAGTGTCCTCCTACTCTTCCCTGTGTCCCTTACGTATCCAGGAGCGCACACATGGCTCGGGATTGAACTTAGCAAGCGGTGGACCCACGATGTTCAAAAACATCAGAGACGAGATGGTGGGGATGAGAAGGGATTCGTGCTGTGAGATACAAATTATTATTCATTTTGGACAAACCCTGCTCGCGCTCCACTCGAGATCGGTATGGTGTTCACAGAATCCAACAACTGCCTCAGTCCATCTGGAACGTTTTGTCTATTTGAGTCCCTGTACTCCCTAAAAGCCCAAATGACTGTACGTGGGCTGTTAACTCCATTTAATTCTGGGCAGTCAATCTCACTTTCCAAGCCATGCGCAGGTTGACAACGTTTATCCTCGTAAGCACTTCTAAAAACTTTCCACAATCAGGCTATAGCGTTATCACTGCTAGTCGTGGGAACGGTCACCAAACTGCTTCATCAGTGACCTGCTGCTGCTCGCTCTCTCGGACTCTTGCCTTTTTAGTATTTTGTTTGTGCTTTTAAAAAAATTGCTGGTAATGATAACTGCTTTCTTTTCGCCATGACACACTCTATAACGCATTCTACGTGACTGTAGGCTTCGCTTCATGACAATGAATTCAGGTGAACTTTGAACTTGAAATGATTACGTTATGTGAAAGAGGCTACTGATTGGCTGTTAGCAATATTTGAGCACTGGTAATATAAGATTAACATTTTTCTTGCCTTTTTTGTTGTTCTGTTTTACTTTTGGTGAATTTAAAAACTAAAACTATTTGTTTTTATAATATTGCCGGGGGAGACTTTAAACACCCAGCTGCAGAGATGCCGGATCCACATAAAAAGGCTCCGGAAGGCAGGTGTGCTATATTTTAGAGGTGCCGGATGCTGTTCCTGCAGGATCCGGCTCAAATTAAGCTCTGGTTTTCAGTCTTCTGGCCTAAAAGCAGGTCACAGGACAAATACATCATAAAATGTCAACATCTTTTGTTTACACTTAACACTTACCAGGAAATTTGGTTGAGATCAAACTTTTCTGACATTTACACATCAGCAGGTGTGGAGAATTCTTGAGTAACAGTCCTTTGTTATTGTACTTAAGAACTTCATACTTGTACTCATGTATTGTTAAAATTGAATATTTGTACTCTTACTTAAGTACATTTCTTACATATACTACTTACATTTTCATTTTGACCTTTAAAATACTTTTAGACCATCCATCCATCCATCCATCCATCCATCCATCCATCCATCCATCCAATCATCCATCCATTCAGCCATCCATCCATATATCATTCATCCATCCACCCATCCATCTGATATAGTGCCAGTTTGAATTTCTGGGGATTTCTGGTGGATTCCTCATTTCACACTCGCAGCCCTTTTTTCTGCTCAGATTCCTAGAACCTTATTGGTTTTGTGAACTGTCCAGTATCCAAATCCTTTCTTTTGCAGTAAATTTGATAGGTTTGTTTACAGGTTTTTGTTTTGGTTTACTTTTCAGCAGTGCTTAATTTGTAAAACTGCAGGTCCCAGAACACTAAGAGGGCAATGATCCGGCAGGTCGGGAGGCACGCAAAAGGTCACGGTCCTCAAACTTACAGACATGTAAAAGTGCTTCCAGTATCTCACGTAGCCAACGATATTCAATGCTGATAGGTAGGCCTATGTAATTGATCACACTGGTACAGCAACGTAATAACATAACGAAGTTAATAGCAGTGAATATTCTCAGTACAAAGGGAAACATTTATGGATTTCACATTCAGCTTATGTGCTGTCACCTCAATTAACTACAAAACACATTTACCCAAAGCACTTGAAAACAGAGGTACATTTCATACAGTAAGCGTACTTCCAATAAACATTACCTGCACAACATAATCAAGAAAAAAATCGTCTTACCTAAGACAAAATATTCCACAAAGCTGTCATGTCAGTGTCCTCCTACACTTTCCTGTGTCCCTTACGTATCCAGGAGCGCACACATGGCTCGGGATTGAACTTAGCAAGCGGTGGACCCACGATGTTCAAAAACATCAGAGACGAGATGGTGGGGATGAGAAGGGATTCGTGCTGTGAGATACAAATTAGATTCATTTTGGACAAACCCTGCTCGCGCTCCACTCGAGATCGGTATGGTGTTCACAGAATCCAACAACTGCCTCAGTCCATCTGGAACGTTTTGTCTATTTGAGTCCCTGTACTCCCTAAAAGCCCAAATGACTGTATGTGGGCTGTTAACTCCATTTAATTCTGGGCAGTCAATCTCACTTTCAAAGCCATGCGCAGGTTGACAACGTTTATCCTCGTAAGCACATCTAAAAACCTTCCACAATCAGGCTATAGCGTTATCACTGCTAGTCGTGGGAACGGTCACCAAACTGCTTCATCAGTGACCTGCTGCTGCTCGCTCTCTTGGACTCTTGCCTTTTTAGTATTTTGTTTGTGCTTTTAAAAAAATGGAAAAGTATAATAAGTAATATTTTTATTGCCTTTTTTGTTGTTCTGTTTTACTTTTGGTGAATTTAAAAACTAAAACTATTTGTTTTTATAATATTGCCGGGGAAGACTTTAAACACCCAGCTGCAGAGATGGCGGATCCACATAAAAAGGCTCCGGAAGGCAGGTGTGCTATATTTTAGAGGTGCCGGATGCTGTTCCTGCAGGATCCGGCTCAAATTAAGCTCTGGTTTTCAGTCTTCTGGCCTAAAAGCAGGTCACAGGACAAATACATCATAAAATGTCAACATCTTTTGTTTACATTTAACACTTACCAGGAAATTTGGTTGAGATCAAACTTTTCTGACATTTACACATCACCAGGTGTGGAGAATTCTTGAGTAACAGTCCTTTGTTATTGTACTTAAGAACTTCATACTCATACTCATGTATTGTCAGGCATGTTGAAATTGTGGTCAGCTCTTTTCATCAGTTAATAATATATACTATTTAATCTTGAATACTTGAACATATTTAAATGTAGATCATTTCTTACTTTTACTCAAGTAGAGTTTTGACTCCATACTTCTCCTTTTAACTGAGTAAGATTTTTGATGCAGCCCCGCACATCATTTGATCTCTGGTAAATTTCCACAACATTTAGGGTTAATACTCACTGAAAGCGTTTGTGCTCATCAGTGCAGTAGCTGTATGAGTTGGTTTGGTGTTTATATATCTAATTGATTCTTTTAGCTCAAGAATCTTTTGGCACAATTGAGTTTGCTGAGGCGGGTCAGACTACAAGACTCCTCTGTCCACGCTTATATACACAGTGTCTTCATTCTGTGTTTTCTTACAACACAGAGCTTCTGTGTATGTGTCCACACTAATACATTATTACACATTCACTCAGAGAGACTCTACATTGTGGCCATGCTGCCCTCAAACAGCACATCTGCTTTCTATCTTGAATAGAACGTTACCAAGATGAAACTATTAATTTTAAAAATCGTATGTCTGGGGCCGGGTGCTGGATAATGGGATTAGTTAAAGTTCCTGTCTCAAGTTTTTCAATTACTGAGAAATCATGACCGAATGTGACTACTTATAAATACACTGAATTGTTTTAGTGTACAAAGCACTTGAACTCTTACAAAGTAACAAAACGGTATGCTTTTATGGAAAAAAGGTTCAACCTATAAGCCCTAGGGTTCTTCAGTTAACACTGTAGGGGATATTTGAAAGGTTATATAGGAACCTATAACCCTACCACTGAGTGGGAATGTGTAATATGGTTTTAAAAAGTCAAGACAAACAAATTACATTTACATTTACACTAATTACATGTATGCTTTGTTTTTTTAATTGAATTGCCATGGAGACTGAAATGTAACTGCTTTAATATCTCCAAACCTTTAGTATCCAAACCAACACGAATAGTGACTTCAATGATTACAACACAAATCAACAAACTAACAGGTTTTAACTTGTTTAACCCCTACTGGAGCTGGGACCAAATCTCACCTGACATTTGTTCCAAGCCTTTGAGTTTTGAGATATATACAGGTGCATCTCAATAAATTAGAATGTCGTGGAAAAGTTCGTTTATTTCAGTAATTCAACTCAAATTGTGAAACTCGTGTATTAAATAAATTCAGTGCCACAGACTGAAGTAGTTTAAGTCTTTGATTCTTTTAATTGGGATGATTTTGGCTCACATTTAACAAAAACCCACCAATTCACTATCTCAACAAATTAGAATATGGTGACATGCCAATCAGCTAATCAACTCAAAACACCTGCAAAGGTTTCCTGAGCCTTCAAAATGGTCTCTCAGTTTGGTTCACTAGGTAAGCCACAAACATTCATTGCCAAAGAAGCTGGCTGTTCACAGAGTGCTGTATCCAAGCATGTTGACAGAAAGTTGAGTGGAAGGAAAAATTGTGGAAGAAAAAGATGCACAACCAACCGAGAGAACCGCAGCCTTATGAGGATTGTCAAGCAAAATCGATTCAAGAATTTGAGTGAGCTTCACAAGGAATGGACTGAGGCTGGGGTCAAGGCATCAAGAGCCACCACACACAGACGTGCCAAGGAATTTGGCTACAGTTGTCATATTCCTCCTTGTTAAGCCACTCCTGAACCACAGACAATGTCAGAGGCGTCTTACCTGGGCTAAGGAGAAGAAGAACTGGACTGTTGCCCAGTGGTCCAAAGTCCTCTTTTCAGATGGGAGCAAGTTTTGTATTTCATTTGGAAACCAAGGTCCTAGAGTCTGGAGGAAGGGTGGAGAAGCTCATAGCCCAAGTTGCTTGAAGTCCAGTGTTCAGTTTCCACAGTCTGTGATGATTTGGGGTGCAATGTCATCTGCTGGTGTTGGTCCATTGTGTTTTTTGAAAACCAAAGTCACTGCATCCATTTACCAAGAAATTTTGGAGCACTTCATGCTTCCTTCTGCTGACCAGCATTTTGAAGATGCTGATTTCATTTTCCAGCAGTATTTGGCACCTGCCCACTCTGCCAAAAGCACCAAAAGTTGGTTAAATGACCATGGTGTTGGTGTGCTTGACTGGCCAGCAAACTCACCAGACCTGAACCCCATAGAGAATCTATGGGGTATTGTCAAGAGGAAAATGAGAAACAAGAGACCAAAAAATGCAGATGAGCAGAAGGCCACTGTCAAAGAAACCTGGGCTTCCATACCACCTCAGCAGTGCCACAAACTGATCGCCTCCATGCCACGCCGAATTGAGGCAGTAATTAAAGCAAAAGGAGCCCCTACCAAGTATTGAGTACATGTACAGTAAATGAACATACTTTCCAGAAGGCCAACAATTCACTAAAAATGTTTTTTTTATTGGTCTTATGAAATATTCTAATTTGTTGAGATAGTGAATTGGTGGGTTTTTGTTAAATGTGAGCCAAAATCATCACAATTAAAAGAACCAAAGACTTAAACTACTTCAGTCTGTGTGCACTGAATTTATTTAATACACGAGTTTCACAATTTGAGTTGAATTACTGAAATAAACTAACTTTTCCACGACATTCTAATTTATTGAGATGCACCTGTATATATATATATATATATATATATATATATATATATATATATATATATATATATATATATATATATATATATATATATATATATATATAAAACCTTTAAAAATGTCTACCATGCAAGTGCCTTGTATATTTTGTTTTTGCACCACTTAGTAAATATTAACTGATTTTATTTTTTTACTTAAATATACTACATACTATATCAACACACTGGACTCAGAAACACACACACACACACACACACACACACACACACACAAAGGAAAATTGGATTGGATGTTCCAATAGATAGCTATTCCAATAAATGCAGCGATTGTCATGTGCCAGTTAACTTTTATATGAAATTTAACCTACTATATCTCTCTATTTCTACGTTTGTCTGTTAGCACCAGGCAAAAAAATCACAACGAAGTTTCAAGCCAGCACTTTCAACAGAAGTTAGGGTTTTGCTTAGAATGGTGTAATTTTTTTTTTTTTTTTTTGCAACATTGTCATAAAAATGATTAGTCATATGGGCATGATCTGTGACCTCTGTGTGTCATAGTTAAAATTAAGTCAAGTAGTTGTATCTGCTTTGACCTAATTGAGGGCTCAGTATGTTGAATATATATGACTCAATATGTCACAGAATTGTCAGCTAGACCTTTATAACTCCACGCTCTCCAACAATGCAGTTGTGCCTGAGGAATTATATAAGGCTTGGCTTTGCCTGCTCCTCATTAAGTTGATAATTCATCAGCAGACCAACGATCGCATAGCAGAGCCTTTGTTCACGGGATCGCCGACATGACCCGGCCTTTTGTGCTTGCGCAACCGAGGGGTGTCGGCTTACACCGTCACTCAACAATCTCTGCCCTATCCGCTTGCTTTATTCTCTCTGGCTGCCCTTGAGCTGGAAGCTTACTTGTGTGACAGGGCACTCGAGTCTCATTTCAGATGCCAAAGTTTGTCCAAGGACACATTGAGAAACAACATGGGATGATATCTGAGCATGTGCATGTTAAGGAAAGCAAGCCACCGGTGACATGGTTCCGGGTGACGGTATGGACCAGGCTGCGTGTCACTCCAGGAGAAGTATGTAACACTGACGAAAGCTGAAGAAACTTGTTTAGCAGCTCTCTTTATTCGAGAAGATTGACCTGTCACTGGGATAATAGTGTGTGTGAGAGAGTGTGTGTGTGAGAGAGAGTGAGAATTGTTTGTGGCTATATTTAAACGTTAGCATTATGTGGGATCTGAGGTGGTCACACGCAGGTGCAGAGGCTCGTGAGTGTTTTTAAGTGAAAGTGTGAGAGCCGTTGTGTTCGAGTGTATGAGTCATGGTGCCACTTGATCTCGAGGTGAACTAGTTGTGCTGGATTGAGACGTGGTCACGCTGATGGGTGACATCGCTGCCAGAGTATGGTTACCTGGCAACACAAGGGTTAGACAGAAGGCTACAGAGTAAAGACTTAGTTACCTTGAATATGTGTAGTCAGCTTGGAACTCACCCACGCTTTGTCCACCCACACTTAGCAGTAAGAGTTTAGTTTTAACCATCTAGTGGACATCAGTGGGCTTGAAGCTTCTTCTGATCTGGCAACACAGGTACTGGTGTGATCCTGGTGAGATCTAAGGACCACTTGGACCTATTTGGGTTGATGAACAACACTGTGGTGATCCAGACAACAGGCCACACACCCTTCACAATGATGTTGTGAATCTGACATTTTCAAAATGTACTCAATTTTGTCTTATTGTTTTGTGAAGCACCAGAAAGCAACTGTCAAACTTTCTGAAAGTCTGGATGCAGTTTGAGTTGTGAGAGGCTGGGTGTCTGGTTCATCTGGTGTGTAGGAATGTAATGTAAAGGCGAGGATGGCTATAGCCTATGGAAATAACTCTTTGATCGTTTAACAAAAAATGGCATATAGATCAGCTTCAGAATATAAATTATATTCTGCTGCACTGCAGGTTTGATAGAATTGCACTGTTCTATAAATATTTCCAGATTAATTTTCCTTAAAAGGTGAAAACTTGTTCCAGTTAACAAGGTTTGCAATAAATGAACAGCCCTTATGCTTTAAAGGAACAGTCTGTAAAGTATATTCACTGTCTGGTTGAGCTGTTGATGGTAGAAATTAATAGGGATTTGATGTGATATGTATATTGTTATATCTTGTTACCCAGATGAGGATGGGTTCCCTTTTGAGTCTGGTTCCTCTCAAGGTTTTTTTCCTTATATCGTCTCCGGGAGTTTTTCCTTGCCATCGTCGCCTCTGGCTTGCTCATTGGGGATAAATTCATACACTTAAAATCTATATCCTGAATTTATATATATTTCTGTAAAGCTGCTTTGGGACAATGTCCATTGTTAAAAGTGCTATACAAATAAAACTGAATTGAATTGAAAATCTTCTTTTATTGATGTAAAAACAGAGTTATGTGGAAATTGTGAAGTGTAGAGGCATGTAAATACCCGGTTAATCATTTGAAGAACTGAACACTGTTTAGGTATTTGTTAAGCCCTGTATCCACATGAAGTCGGTGAGAAATTGTGAAAAAGAAACGCCACTGCTGGGAATATTTTTTTTGCAGTCAGCTGCGTTTTTTACTCTCACCCAGGCGGGAGTGGGAGTTGATATGAAACTCAAGAAATAAAAGAGAGATATTACAATAAAGTAAATATATTTAATACATACACATTTTATACAGAGGTGTAGATGGTTTGAACACCCCTGAAATATTTTCTGACCGTTCCAAATATTCATTATTCATGACACATAACACACATACAGGGCGGCCGATTACATACGTGTCAGATAACATTGTTTTGCGCATTAATTGTGCTATGATGATATAAAAGGTCTATGAGCTAACATTTTTGGAAGGAGTCTCCAGTGTCCAGTGTTTTGTAACAGTCAGCGGTAAAGCTGTAACTTTTACTTTTCCGACATGGGAAAGTCTTCGGGACAGAGGCGTATGTGCAGAAAGAGGTGAGGGAACGATGTTTATAGCTGTTATAACGTAATGACAATGTTTCTGTATGTTCCACAACATGAAACGTGACTATAAACGGGTTCAAAAGTATGAGGTGCCGTTTTTTAATACGTAAAATATTTGTTTAGGTTGGTAAATTGCTGTGATTTAAGAGGAATCAAACACTTAGGGACATGCTGTTTTTGGAAAATAACGGTAACTACACATCACACCACCCTGTCAGTGATTATTTTTTTTAACAACTTGCACACAAGTGGTTTATTCTTATATAATACATATAAATCTCAATTCGCAGTATTAAACCGCAGTACAGTGCTACTGTATTAAAGGCGATATTTCTCAGAGCGGTTAACTGAATATCCATTCATTAACTGTATAGAATATTTGAATATTAAATTAGGTAGAAGGCATATCTGATGTGGAAATTGCTTTGGAAATAAGGTTATGCTGCTGTTAGTGCTTATTGCTTCAGTGTAGAATATTATTGCTAATTTTGGCCGTTATTGAGATTGGGAGGCATGCAATAAATCTCAATATCTATCTCTCTCTCTCTCTCTCTCTCTCTCTCTCGCTCGCTCGTTCGCTCGCTCTTCTCTCTCTGTCTCTCTCTCATTGTTGAGATTACAGGTGGTGCAATGCAGATGCCATTTCAGGGTGTAGAGTTGTCTAATAATCCCCTTTACACACACCTTTCTTGTACCACCATGTACATTTGTTTACCTCCATCTGTTGTTTCAAGTGCCACAGTATTTTCAGTTGCATTACACACTTAAAGGAACATTAACTTTTTGTGACTTTTCCTACTGATAAGTGACAGAAAGGTGTAGCCTGTAAATCAGTTATGTGCAGCACACAAATCAAAATAAATCTTTGAAATGTACTAGTGGATTTGAAAGATGTATCCATCCCTGTTGTCAAAGGTTAATTCAGAAAGAGTCAGTAATTTGAATACTGCTAGCAGGAACAGTAATGCACCAAAATGAATAGACAAAAGACAAAAAGATGACTAAAGACAAAATAACTGCAATTTCTTCACTTAAAGGTGCATTAGTTCTCTAATGGTTAGGTGGGTTAGACATTTAAAAGATTTTTCTTTTTTTTTAAATGCTCCTTGATCTCACATTCCCTCACACACACCCATGTTCACAAAGCTCCGCCCCCAGGATCTTAGGTGGCCCGTAGAGTGTCTATAAAATGATTGACAAGAGCGCATCCAAACACAAACAAGCATTCTGGACCGGACGTTAGTTTTCCAAACAAGATTTCTCAGCGACTGTATAAAGTTTTCCTAATGCCACAGCTTAATTCATTGGTTTTGTTTTTTTTTAAAACCATGTTTTACATATCTTCCAGGTTATTTCTACAAGTAAGGAATTAAAAAAATCAACTATTGCACCTTTAAAGGTTGTTTACTATACTGTTACAAAAGACATGTTTATCATACAGATAAATAGATTTTACAACACCACATATATGTACGTATACTCCAAATACACACTTACCTTTTCCTTGTTGTTTCATTATCCTCAGAGAAAGTTGCATTGTCTTTTTAAAAGTACTGGAGTATTTTGTATTTCTAGTATTTTTATTCAAATCACTACAAAGCACTGTTGTGCCCAAAGCCACTGTAAATTAATATTCACAGAAGAGTTTTTAAGCATGCTTTGTGAATTGTCGTGGAACACCTGTACACCTGCACATTCATGCAGTTATCTAAGCAGACAAACATGTGGCAGCAGCACAATGCAAAAAATCATGCAGATACAGGTCAAGAGCTTCAGTTAATGTTCATATCAAACATCAGAATGAAGAAAATGTGATTTCTGTGACTTGGATTGTGGCATGGATGTTGGTGCCAGATGGGCTGGTTTGAGTATTTCAGAAATTGCTGATTTCCTGGGATTTTCACACAAAACAGTCTCTAGAGTTTACACAGAATGGGACAAAAAACAAAAACATCGAGTGAGCGACAGTTCTGTGGGTGGAAACGCCTTGTTGATAAGAGAGGTCAGAGGAAGATGGGCAGATTGTTTTGACCTGCCAGGAAGGACATAGTAACTCAAATAATCACTCTTTACAACTGTGGTGAGCAGAAAAGCATCTCAGCATGCACAAAACGTCAAATCTTGAGGTGGATGGGCTGCAACAGCAGAAGACCACGTTGGGTTCCACTCCCGTCAATCGGGAAGGAACAGGAGTCTGAGGCTGTCATGGGCACAAGCTCACCCAAACTGTATTTCAGTTTCTGAAATACTCAAACCAGCCCTTCTGGTACCAACAACCATGCCATGGTTAAAGTCACTGAGACCACATTTGATGACTGAAGCTCTTAACCTGTATCTGCATGACCGCATGCATTGTGCTGCTGCCACGTGATTGGCCGAATAGATAACTGCATACATGTGCAGGTGTACAGGTGTTCCTGATAAAGTGGACAGTGAGTGTATATCTACATGCACAACAACTTGTAAAATGTGGTTGCTTCTCTGGCTTTTTTTTTTTTTGTGGACGGCCTCCTGTATATACAACGTCAGAGGGTTGTGCATATTCTTTCCATTCATTAAATAATTGATTTAATAGCACTCTGTGGGATTTAGGTATACTCTCTAACAAACCCTGAGGCCCTTCCTGGAACAGGTGTATTCATATCAACACTATTTGTCAACTAAATTCAACTGATTTCTGAAGGTAACTGGCTGCACCACAGCTAACTTAGGGGGGTTTCACATTAGCAGGGGGTGTCATAACAAAGACTTTTTTATTTATAAATAATTGCAAGCTAATCATTTTTCTCTCTCTCCACCTCAATATTACGGACTGTTTTGTGTAGACTATAATGAGACAAAGAGTCCCACAAAATGTGGAAAAGTTCAAGGAATACTAATGCAAGTCACTGTACACACAGATGGCATGTTCCCAGAGCTCTGGATAATAATAAGCTTTTATTGCTTCCCTGCTTGAAGAGTGGCAAGACATTAAGACATACATATCTAGAAGCCTGTCTTAGCAACAGTACACTAGCCATCACTGGCGAAAAATAATAAACCGATTTAGAGTTCGCACCTCCCCCGGATTGTTACTCAATGGACTCGTCCAGCAAGCCCTCCATAGCAACCGGTTTATCTCTGGCTTTGTTCAAAATCACGTTACCGTGTTTAGTGAGCGTGTGGACGTTATACGAAGGTCCACATGGGCGTGAAAGTGGTGTACGACAAGCATGTAACGTTACCATAGTTTATATTGAAATGCTGTTGCTTTTCGCGCATTATCACTATGAACTGGCGACATGGTAGGTTAGGGTCCGCGGTTTGGGACGCGGCCTTTCTTGCCGATGACATCATCGCGATCATCCCTCAACCGTCAGCTGGTGAGAAGACGCGCTCGCGGAGGGAGGGGAAGGAAACTAGTGCGCAAGGGAAAGAATAGGAAGGGGGCAGAACACGCACGCGCGCGCACACACACACACACACACACACGGATCGAGACTGTGTTAGGCTGACTGCGGCTGGTAAATATGGCAGTCGGCAGGTTTACGTAGAGAGTGTAAGCTGCTAGCTCCAGGCAGTGTAATGGAGGACGAATCCGCGGACCCTTATTTACCCTACGACGGCGGAGGGGACACAATTCCCCTGCAGGAAATTCGCATGAGAGGTACCGACCGAGTCCGGTTTGTCTTCCCGGTTTTTGTGGTCGTAATTCATTCATTAGCCCGTTAGCTGTTGGTAGGTTCGCGTTCAGCAGTGCGCACTATCGGTATGCGTTTGTGTATTTTTCTGTTAATAATTCACTAACCTTGGCGGCGTGACCATTCGGTGTGCGCGTGCTTGCGAGAGAACGTGCACGCGCTCGGTTGGTTACAGCTCTTACTTAGTCCTGCATTGCAAATGCACCTCTATTTATCGATCGATCGATCGTTCGTGTGTGTCTCATGCCTGGGCCATGGCTGGACCTCCTCCCTAGAGACAAGGAGTTTTGTGTGTGTGTGTGTGTGTGTGTGTGTGTTGGAAGCCCCCTGCAAACCCAGCCTTTGAATGGATGACAGAATCAGTGTACTGCATCTGCATGCATTCATTAATTCATGAGCAGTTCAACAGGGGAGACTTGTTGCACACTGGTTTCCAGTTACATCTCATACAAAAGCCTTCCTGATTTTATATATATATATATATGTATGTATGTGTATGTGTATATGTAAATGTATACTGTACACAGAATCCGGCACTTAGCACCAACACATTAATCCCCACTGTGCACTCCCTCCAGTCTCCAGTGTGATGTGGGTGTTAAGATGATGACGTGTAGTCGAAGGGTTTTGCTTAGCCATTGTCTAACACACTACTCATCTGTTGTTGAGCCGAATAACCGAATTTACTTCAAGCCATGAGGTAATGGCTTTTATATCACAGCACTACTGAATCCTCGGTTCTGATTGGTCAGGGGTGTTGATTGATTTTTTTTTTTTTTTTCATTTTTAAATTTTTTAATTTATTTATTTTTTACTCTAACAGCAGCTCTGACAGTAGTGCTGGCTAAAAAGCTAAATAACAGGTTTATATTAATGCGCTTGTTCAAATACTTTATCATTTCTATGGTACCAACGTAAGAAGAGAAGTTTTCTGTGAGGAGGTGTTTATTTATCATTGTTGGAAGGCGTCTTCAGTGTCGGTGCTTTGTAACAGTCAGAGGTTTAACATTTTCTGACATGGGGAAGTGTTCAGGAGGGGGAGGGTTTGTGGTTTCTTGGTAATGCCTTGAGCTCAAAGCGAGAGAATAAAAGAGAAAGAGGCTGGTGAGAGATCAGCTGTTTATTGCTGTTATAACATCGGTGATAATGGGAATGAACTTGTTACATGAATCCTCGAAAAAGCAAACTGCTTTGGTATAAGAGGAATAAAATGCTTGCTGTTACTGGAAAACAATCCACTTCTGTGTGGTGACTGTCACTCTGCTTTGCTTCGGTCTGCATCACACTACTCTACGTTGTTGATTATTGTCCGATAACCGCACACCCCCAAAAGTGTTTTATTTGTTACATATCTTCTATGCAGTGCACTGATTGTCTGATTTTGAATGTGGCCTCGTACACAACGATTGTTATTTATTAGAGACTGATATAGCTGATCAGATTGATCTGAAGCCACTTGGCACTCAGTTGTATAAGGATTCTAGGGCTGGACGATATGGACCAAAAGTCATATCTCGATATTTTTGGGCTGGATGGCGATATACGAAAAATAGTCACATCTCTGACGATACTCCTTCAGTTGTTACCACAATAACAGACTAATTGAAAAAGTAAGCATACAGGTTATCCTTTATGAACAAGATACACAGCTTTGCAAATACCAAATGTAAATAAAAAAAAAATCTTTAGAAAATATATTAAATAAAAATATGCACATCTCTGAGAATACCTCCTCTGTTATTTAATACATTTTTCATACTGTAGTTTGTCGCTGTTGTAAATGGTGATATAGGTTGCTACATGTTTATTGCACTCTACATATTACTTTGCTCTGATGCTCATCCGACCATTTAAACCCGAACTATCTCCAAATGATTGAGCCATTGTTTTTCTTCTTACAAACCAGCTCATTGTTGCTATCTTGCCTTGTGGCTGTGCCGTCCTCCATGTTTCACCAGCAAACGGAAGCGAGTGAGTGGGGGCGGGGTTACGTGCGGAGTGTGAGAGCGGAGAGATGTAAAACTAGCGAGTTGAATAAGCTTACGTTTTAATTCAACATGCACCTATCTAGATCTCAATGTCAACGATATTGTCTCGTCCTCTATCGCTTTTGAAAATATATCGATATATCTCCAAAACTCGATACATCACCCAGTCTTAAAGGATTCCCATTAAAAAAAGGCAGAAATGTCATAATATAAATGTATTATCTCGCATTGCTCAGGAGGGTCATTAGCCAAGTAAGATAGTCTGATGGATTAGACTGTTTATTTGATGAATGTCAGTTAAGCAATCTGTTGTAGAGGTCGACCGATTAATCATCACCGATAACCAATTACCAGAACTATCAGCAAAAATCCCGTTGCGGTAGCGGCTGAGAAGGGTCCGCTGTCATTATACAGTCCGAGAGCGGCCTCTAGAGGCGAAATAAAAACTATCACTGACGAATTTTGTTGTGTTATTTGAAGTGTTTTTTAATTCATTTTGGATGTCTCTATTTTCATTTGTTTTTTGGAGTGTTACTATTTGGCTCAGTTTGGATGTATATCTTTTATTTACTTTAATGTTTATTAATAGTTAATATGTTATTCTATTTTTCATTTAAAAAAAGTACAGTACATTTTTATGGCACAGTCAGTACTGTTTATTTTTGTAATAAAGTTCAGCAATGTTTTACCTTGAGTGTTATGTTTTCATTCAGTATCAATTTTAAAAAAATTATCGGTTGATTAATCAGTTATCGGCAGGAACCGCCCAACTTAGTGATCGGCGACCTCTATTCTGTTGGACCGAGAGTAAAAATCACGGCTGTGGAATCTAACAGGTCACAGTAATACTATGGACAGCTATTAAAATCTTAAGATTGTGCATTTCCTTTAATTATATCGAGAAAAATCTGACCCGTCATTCTGTCTCGTATCTTGTCTGAGGGGGGCACTTACTTTTCAGGAGTCTGCACTGCTAGGTCTGTAATATGTATATCTATATTTTTTAGCTCATTAAGGTGTTTTGTGCTGTCGTGGTGCAGGATGTAAGCTACGTGTTCCTGGTGGAGGGAGGTGTGTGTGTGTGTGTGTGTGTGTGTGTGTGTGTGTGTGTGTGTGTGTGTGTGTGTGTGTGTGTGTGTGTTCGGTCACATGTCTTGGGTGCTGAAAGGGCTTAGGAAGGTCACATTCCAACCTCCAGCTCTGTTCGTACAACCCGAACATTCAGAACAACTAATAACAAATACGCAGAGCTGCTGTGTTGTTGGGATTGAGAGATGGTTGGGGTTTCTTCATTATTGTTCATGTGTGTCAGGTTCAGCTTCGCCCTCATCGAGTCTCAGGCTGTAGGTTCTGTGGTGAGCTTTTCCTCTCTGGCTCTGTGATGGCAGTGTCTGTTCTTCTGCCGCAGTTTGGCTTGTAAAAGTGAAATCTGTTTCGGTGTTCGATCTCCCCTCAGGTCTTTAATGCAGGATGAACATCATTAAACATCAGCACTGCTTTGATAAAAACCCTCACTCTAAATCTCTCTGTGGAGGTGTGCTTTATCTGCTTTGTTCTTCTATGAGTAATAAATGCCAAGTAAGGAATTGGAAAACACTAAATGTTGCAAAATCCAGTGAATTGTCCTTGAAAAATAATACAAACATATAAATGTGCTTAAACGTCATGGAAAATATGACAAGTTCCTGTAATTGTTTTATTTCCTGATGTAAAACACAGTTTTTAATAGTAACCTAATGTGATTTTTTTTTTTTTTAACGTGACCAGTGGCCCTGTGCATTGACCTTATCTACAAGATTAATCAATATGTTCATCACCTTGTTCAGTACAGCTTTAGCTTCAGAGCGTTTTCAGATCTGTAGATCTGTGCTTCGTTCCATAACGTGTACTTACAGTGTTGGGTTTTCTTCTTGGTTCGGTTCGCTTTCACAAGGCAACGTTTCAAAACGCACCAAAATGTGTTTATGCAAGTCACATGTGAGTAAACTGTCTTCTCATTGGTCAGAGTGAGCCTGTTTATGCTCCAGGGTTTCGTTCACAGCGCTCATCCATCAAGATGGATAGACAGCAGCTCCTCGAATTTGTTATGGCTTTCTTTGTATCTGTAGTTATTATAATTTATTTTATGAATTTATTTATTTATAAGTTATCTAATTTATATGTTCAACGGAGCGATTAAAGCCCATCTCCTTGAGACGCTCGCTAAACACCTTGCAAACCTCTGTGTTTTTATGTTTTTTGAAAGTTGTTCAGAAATATGTTCATCAGACCAAATTTCACTCAGGGATTTTACCTCGTCTTTGGTCCAAGCTAAACCGGGATCCATTAGCAAAACAAACACGCTTTCTATGTAACGCAGTTCCCATCATGCATTGCTGTACAGGTCGGTTTGTTGGTCCGTTGGGTCTCACCACAAGCGAACCACTCCAGAGTACGTTTGCAGGTTCGTTCAAGTGGTCTCGGACCGATTGTTTCGGTGCGGATCCGAGCGCGATTGCCGTGTTCATACATGTCTAAACGAGCCGAACCAAGGGAGCAAACGCACCAGGATCTGAAACAAACGCTCCAAACGAACCAGATGTGAAAACGCCCTGAATGACCATCACAGTCACACGCATTTATTCAAAAATGCCCAGAAAGTGCAGCGATTACAAAGACAAAACGGCTTCAACAAGACAAAACCAGTCAGCGTGTGCTGGAATGATATTGCATGAAGAAACTTGATGTTGGACATACGGGTGAGTCTGCATTGAAAAGCCATGTGAAAGGACGCGAGCTGAAGAATGGCAAAGAAGCTAAATGCTAAATAAACACCTCCATGCAGAAAAACTATCAACAGTTACACGATTTATAATGTTTAATCTGTTAAACACCTTCTGACCAATCAGATTCAAGCATTCAGCAGTGCTTTGGTGTATATGGACTAAGCTCTTACAGCAAACAGAGAGCATTTTTTTTCTTTATCCATGGTTTTGTTCTTTAGTCATTAGTTAACCCTATCAGTTTTTACAGGTTTGTGTGTGTGTGTGTGTGTGTGTGTGTGTGTGTGTGTAAAGCACCTCTTATTGAGCTGAGTCAGATTCTTTGACTCCTGTCTGGTGCGCACAGTTGTGAGTCGATTGTTATCGCTTTCACTCTGTTCTTATCTCATTTCATACTGTTTGTTCTGAGTTGTTCTTCTGATAACAGCATGTTCTCTGGGGTTCAAGGAAACTAGCGTGCAGTGAAAACGTGAGTGCTTTGCTTGACTCGTTCTGACTTTTTTTTTTTTTTTTTTTTTGGGCTACAAAAAGAAGGGTTATGTAGCTCATTTGTTTGAGGCCACAGTGAAAGTAGGCATCAGGTATGACCGAACCCAAGACCTCTCTGTGTTCTCTGTGTAATTATCCTGATGGCTAGCATGTGTGAATTTGAAATCTGTATGAGCCAAACGTCTCAAAACTGTATGAGGTTGTATCGTGGGAAATTCTGTAATAGATAGTAAAAAAGGAATGGGACTGCTAATCTGCTATAGCAAAGTATGTATAGTCATGTAGAATTATGGGCACCCTTGGTAAAATAGCTATGAATACTGTCTTTGAATAATTAGCTTAATCACACACGGAAATTAAATGGAATGAATAAAAATAGTAGTCTCCGGTACAATTAGTGCAGTTTTATAAGGAAATGAGCTGGTAAGTTTTATTGAGCATCTTGCAGAACCAGACACAGTTCTTCTGGAGACTTTGACTTTCGCTTCTTACTTTTGCAGCAAAACCCAGCAGCCTTCATTGTGTTTTCTGGTCTGAAAAGTGTCTCTTACGTAATATGCTGCTTTCTTTAATGACATACAAACATTTTTCTGTAATGTTTAATTTTGTGCTAGAAAACTAATGTTTGGGAATCTAAAATGTTTTTTGTACTGACTTGATCATGTAGAAGTCATCAAATAAAAAAAACCTATAACAAAGTGTGTACTAAAAAAAAAAAAAAAAGGGTGCCTGAAACATTTGCACAGTACTGTACATTCTTAGAAAAGAAAAGGAAAAAAAAAACACCCACAAGTGTCAGTGTTCATGTTTATATTCAACACAAAGACATAACATTTTTACCCACCTTTACTAAGGGTTCCAATAATTCTGGAGCTGACTGTACATACTGTAGATCTGAGGCAGGGTCTTGAACACTCGGTGTTGCTGCACTGTTGTAGTTGCACGTTTGATGCTTGTGTCTGTTCTGTCTGCTGTTAATGAGAGATGTGTTCTGTAACAGAGACCCTGCTGCTTCGCTTTTTAGGAGTTTTAAGACGTTTTCTAAACTGGTTGGAGTGTTCTCATGTTCATAAAGATAAAAACATTAGCAGTAGGCTTGTGCAATACTCATTTTTTCCCTGCTCGCGATTGTCCAGTTTAAAATATGGTAATTAATGATTGAATCATGCAGAGCTGATGGTCTAAGTAAGACAGGAAAATTAACATTTCCACCATTTCAGGTGTAAGGAGAGTACAGTAGAGTGTATTATTACTATTATTATTATTGACGTGCAGTCCGGAACTGCAGCAAACCTACGCAAGAAAGGTTGGCAGGTGTGATAATATGATGTAATATAATTGGAGTGAACATCACTGGATATCATAGCAGTATTATTATTATGCACAAGCCTGATTAGCAGCGCGTCGTTATCTTAAAGTCCCCACGAAATGCCTTGAAACGTGCAGCATTATTCAGTGTGTTGACATAATTTCCACTGACTCAAGAACTCATGGTTGGACATATCATGGCTCCTCCCCCTTTTTTTTAAATGGACAATAATGTTCAGCTTACCTCACAGCCCAGGCTAAGCTGTACTTGACAGTTAGTACTAGGGCTGGCGGACTTTTCTTGGACTTTTCTTGTGGACATTTCTATGAGACACGAAGCGCGTCACGATATATATAATTTAGCTAACAAACTGTCCGCAAAACAGTAGTAAAATAAACAAAAAACTGTTAAACTGAGATTGACGATGCTTTTCTTTAATGCCTACAAAGCCAAAAGAAGATTAAGTTTTAAAAAAATTACGTCAAATCAAAGGCATCTATTCAGTAACATTTAATCTGTAATTATTAAAAATGTAGAAAATAAATAATCATACCAATGATATCTCGGAAAAGTGTATCGCGTAATCATTAATCACGATATCGATATTATATCAGTGTATCGCCCAGCCCTAGTAAGTACCATGGAAAAACATCCGTGAGATGCCACAGATACGTCCTTCTTCAAAATGAATGAATTTAAGCCATTTCCTTCTTAACCAACCTACAGTCGGAAAACGTTCGAGCAGCCGAAGACACGTTTACAACCCAAACTTGCTGATATGATTCCTCTCGCTCAACAACGGCATCTTCAGCCAGGTGATTTTTATAATGTTGGGGGCGAGACACTTCAGATTCTACAGAGCATTTGATTGGACAGAAAATCTGATGAGAAGCTGAGGTGCAGAATGAGGTCATCAAAATCGTTGATCCGTATTGGTGGTAGAGAGAGACTGTACATTTTGAATGCATATATCCTTTAAATGTGAATTTGGTCATTGTTTTGGAGCAACACTAGCTTACAGATAACCTTAAGGCATTAACATATTTGTACGAAAAGCCATAAATTTTCAATTTTGAATTCATGGAGACTCTAATTTGTGATGGTTTCTCTGTATTTGTCCAAATAAACACTGTGAGTAATGATCAGAAATGAGGAGTTTGTAAAATTATCCCGACACCCTGCGATGATGTGTATTTCATACAGAATAGTTTAAAGTTAAGTGACTGAACTGCATTTACTACAGAATATACAGTATAGCCTACCATATACGGAAAAGCGCTGGCAGACTTTGCACTAGAATTTCTTTCATACATTTCCTGAGCTTCCCTTATTTTGACTACATGTTCGATTGTAACTAAATGCTGACACAGCTGATTGAAGTCTTGTGTATGAAAATGGTACACGTTCACAGTGCAAACTGGACGTTTTTCCTCAGCTTGAACTTCCATCTCCAAAGACTAGTCTACTGACTGCTATTAACCAACTCTTTGTGCGTCTCCTTTAAATGAACGTTTCAGACTGTAATGTTTTTCTATTTTGTCTATTCAGGAATCGCAGCTCCGAGCTGCACGGTGGTGGTAGCATTGCTGCCTCACAGCTCCAGGTTCCTCAGTTCGATCCTGTCTCAGCTTATTGTAGTGTCACATGTCTTCCCCGTGTCCTGGTTGGTTTCTAGCTTCACATTGGACTTGCAGGATTTTGGTACTGGCTCTGTACAGGTGTCGCTCATCCTCTTCTTCATCTTTGAGACTATTCTTAGTATGCAGATACACACAGACATTTCAGACAAGGAAATGCTGCTCAATCAAAATGGCCGAGGCTCTATTTAGTGTCGTGATATTCAGCATAAACCTTTGGGCCAGATCTGCTCTTTCTCTCTTTCTGTGTGTGTTTGTGTGTTTGTGTGTTTGTGTGTGTGTGTGTGTGTGTGTGTGTGTGTGTGTGTGTGTGAGAGAGAGATTAAGACAGTCAGCATAAAATGTGTTCTCTCAGTTATCTGAAAGATCAGCTGAACTGCAGACAGCTTTAGCTCACCTCTGCCAGGTTTTATTCATTTCCTCTTTCCTTTTACTCAGAGAGGAAACCGAGCTGCTGAAATTGCTAAAACTCTGTAATGAGCCTCTGGATGATGCGATCATCCCTTTTTTTTCTTTTTTTTTAAACACTGGATGTGATTTAAAGCATGTTTGATTTCTGATAGTATGTCTTCATCAAGCAGAATGACTGCAACAAATCCATACCCAGGACCTATCCTTATCCCGTTTATGTGTTTGTGTATGTGTGTGTGTGTGTGTGTGTGTGTGTGTGTGTGTAGCTTTCACATGAATGTAGGAAGAGATTCCCTGGATAGTATTGAGTGGTAACTGGTGACCGGCACGAATATTAAATGCTACTCAAAATCCAAGTATGTCTCGTCCAATGTTAAAATGTGTTTCTCACTTATAGCTCTAAAAATCTGAAAAGAAAAGCCTGAAATGGAAAAAAAAGTCAAAATATTTAAAAAATATATATATATACATAGTTTATACACTTGGCTGAGGAGGAACATTTATCTATCATATCATCATATCTAACATCTATCAGTTACGACAGGATGTCTGAAGGATTGATGGAAACTTTTTTATTTTATTTTATTTTTTTGAATAATTGATGACTTAGGAGACATACATGGTACCTTTTTCCTTACATAAGCAGAAAAACAACAACTGTGTACTTTGGGTGGGTATGGTGGCCCTTACTACATAGTCACTTTAACTTTTCATGTTCTTGCTTTGCAGTGTGTTTGGTCGTGAGTGTGTGTAGTAGAGGAAATCCTGTGGCCTCTATTATACTTTTCTATGAAATTATTTCACAACCTGAAAAGGCATGACGAAGCAAACAGTGCTTTTATACTAAAGATGTTTGTGGAACACAGAAAATGTTTCTACGTTTAAAGTAAGCTTGAGTAAGTAAATCGGACTGCAGTGTGGTGAAGTGTGAAGTGCGGAGTGTAATAAAGAGCGTAGTAGAAATACAACTGCGTGATGCAGGGCGGCGTTTCGGGTCTTACGGTCGATCCAGAGAGCAGTGAAAAGCTGATTAGCTCGTTAGTGCGGGAGCGGCACTCGCAGCTTACAGAGCTTACAGAGCAGAACAACTTCTGTGTCTTGTACACAACCTGGTTATTTGGTATCGGTATCGGAAAAGAAATCGTATTGTGTCCTGTCTACATGGATGGGAAACCTATATATATATATATATATATATATATATATATATATATATATATATATATATATATATATATGGACAATGCAGAATTGCAAAATTTTGCAATTTCATGAAATTGCAGAATTGCAAAATTTTGCAATTTCATGAAATACATTTTACACTGAAGTCCAGTGCCACACCAATTAAATCAGTCCTTACAGGATTTCACAGTTTTTAAAAAAAAAAAAATTGTGATTGTTGTGGCCAAAAATTCTTGATATTCTTGAGGCTTTTTTCCACATTTGTAATGCAATTTTTGTTTTTTTTGTTTTTTTTGTGGAAAACTACTTTTGCAAAATTGGCAAAATTGCAATTGCACAATTGTTTTGTGATGTTTGTTGTCTTTAGATGTGTTCGTGTTCGACACACGTGAATGGAAGAGGGCTTTGTGATGACGTCACATTATGCGTCTTGACCCAAATCTGCATAAAATCTGCTGTAATTTGAAAAATTGCGAGCTCCTCCGACTATTGCGGCGTTTACTTGATTTTGCGTTTATTTCTGCGATCGCAAAACCAGGAAATCCTGGAGGGACTACAAAATGTAAATTCTGTCAAAAAGAGAGCCATGTTTTTACACAGTATTGTGATTAGTTACGGTGGTGAACTCTGTACTGATTCGTCCAGAGCTGGAGCTGTTTATTTAAAAACACATTGATGTGGAAATGCTGGCTGAAATGAGCATGTCGAGTACTTCAAGTGTCAAAATTAACTTTCACATCCGCACTGTTTATTCACGCATCCTACATGTGAGCGCTTGTTTAGGCCACCTTTTTTTTTTTTTTTTAAAGAGAATTTCTGTTTGTGTAGCCAGTTAAATGTTTTTCTAAGGGCATGCAGTTTTCCTCTTCCGCTTTCTCTTCCTGTTTTTGTTCATCTCGACAACTTCTTTTTTGGAAATTCTTGCCTCCATAAGCTCCTTTTTCTCCCAATCTCTCTCTCTCACACACAAACACACGATCACTTATGCTACATTTGACCTCGGAAGTGGGAAGTCTGAGCTTGTGCAGACCTCCATGTTTGTCTAACTGTGATGAGTGATGTATATTCTCCTCCTCAACACAGCGGAGTGTATAGTCTGTGTTATAGATTTAACAAGTAAATGTCTGTATGTTGATTGATCTAAAATAAATACTTGTGTATATTAGGCAGGTCACGGTACCAAAATGTCAGTAGTCGGTACCAATACCAGTAAAATTCCACGGTACTTGGTACCAATTTCGGTACCAAAGCAAAACACAAAAACATGCTAATTGAACAACACACTATTTTATTAATAAAGTTAAATATCAACATAGAATGTATTTTTGTTTTTGTTTGTTTTTTAAATGTCATTCTGTATACTTCAAGTATTTCAAAGTGTTTCAAGTTTTTTTTTTCCCACAAGTAATTAAAGGTATAAAAATAAATAAACAGTAACGTTACAAGCATGCAAAACACAAAAATATACCATAAATGAACAACACACACTTCTTATTTATAAAGTTAAATATTAAAATAAATTAAAACAAATGTATATGTACATTTCAAGTATTTCTGAAAAATGCTTTAAGTTTTGGCTTTAGGTTTTTTCCCTTCAAATAAATAATAACTAAATAAATTACAAGCAATAAATACAAACTATGTAAAAAAAAAAAAGTTTCTGAAACGAAACACTTGCCACTCGTTAGGCATCTTTATGCACAGGACTTTTAAACTGAAGTGCTGAAAGTGAACCGGAGTTATAACAGAGAAAACCTGAAAGATTAGGCACATCTGCTTATAATTTGAAATGACTCAGCAACACTCCGTGGGTATTTATTGATGTAATAATGTGTTTTGGACTAAATATTTTTACTTAATTGGATCGTTTGGACCTTTGCCAGCGTAACAAGACTGTTTTTGTTGGTATTTTATGGATCAGTGGATTAATATGAGGCTTCATAGGTGAGTTGCCTCAGTTTTGTAAGTGTTGGTTTATATCAATTGAAGCACAAGAATCTTAGCTTTCCAAAGATATCACATGAGTCCCTATGTAATCACAGCAGCTGTGTACAGCATAGTTTTACACTTAACAACACGGTGGTCCACAGGCGTTCCGTGAAATGGTTAATAAGGACACATGACCGTATTAGCGTTACACGCGCCTATGCTAACCATTAAGTAAACAAACATGAGGATGTTTTTTGCAATCCTACACTTGAATTTATGCTACAACATCCATAATGAAACCGCTACCATAATTGCACGGTGCACCTATAGTTTCCGACTGACTACCTGTCAGACAGCGCATCAGTACCAGGTTGACCTGCTACTCGGTACTACCGGTACTTGTGAAAACCTGGTACCGTCAACTTTTTGGTTTTTTTTAGTACCAACTTGGTGCCGAAGTACCAGTACTTTTGACAACCCTAGTGTATATACAGTATAACTCATTTAAAGGAAGAGGTGCTGCTTTGTTTAATGTTCCTGCTGTGAGCAGCCATGTTGATCTGATGTCACTTGCTGAACTCGCAGCTGAATAAACCGAGTTTCCAACTAGGAATTCCAGGTTGAAGAGGGTGTTTTCTTTGATTTTTTTTTTTTTTCCCTGGTCACAGGTTGGGAATTACGAATTATGGATCACTGATCACTCTCCCTCTTTCTCTCCTTACACAGGCTCCACCTACAACATGTCTAACGGTGGGGGTGGAGCAGGAGGGGTGAGTAGCTCCACCCACCTCCTGGATCTGTTGGAAGAGCCGATTCCTGGAGTGGGCACCTACGATGACTTCCACACCATCGACTGGGTCAGAGAGAAGTGTAAAGACCGCGAGCGACACCGCAAGGTACTACGCTGAGCTGCAAGCCATGATGGGTCTCACACTCCCACACACACACACACACACACACACACACACACACACATTTTGTTTTACTGTCCTTGTGAGGACCTTCCCTTGGCATAATTAATGCAGCCAAAGTTCAAAACTGTCGCATATTCCTATTCTTGGGACGTTAAGACATGATATATGATGCATTCTGTTATTATGTAATTATTGTTTACATAATTGTATATAATTTACATAATTGTAATTAGTTCTTAATTATTATGATTACGGTCCATTAATGTCATACTGTATGTGTTTTCAGCCACTCAGGTTCTCTAAAATAATCATGCAGAAATAATTGGATTTGCTTTTGTGTGTGTGTGTGTGTGTGTGTGTGTGTGTGTGTGTGTGTTTCACCTGTGTGTTCTCTGTTCTGTAGATTAACAGTAAGAAGAAGGAGTCAGCATGGGAGTTCACAAAGAGCCTGTACGACGCCTGGTCTGGGTGGCTGGTGGTGACATTAACAGGGCTGGCTTCAGGTAACATACACACACACACACACACACAGACAAAGTACTCTAAAGGAGCTACAGTGTTGGAAACCATGACGTAGGCAGACACACAGCAGCTGGTGCACTGGCTCGCACGCTCGCACTCACTGAACTTTAATTAAGCTCCATCACATGATGATCCTATTAACAAACCTTTCTGAGTAGGAGTCTGATTCTGCTTTTTGTCCCCCCTCTTGTACATTGTACCTTATGCTAGCTAGGAGATTGGCATTAACAGTAGGGCTGCAACTAACGTTTATTTTGATAATCGATTAATCTGTCGACGATTTCTTCGATTAATCGATTAGTTGGATTAAAAGACCAATTTTTATTTTCTGTATTTTTTTTTTTTTGAATGTTGTCCTTCAAACATTGTGCAAATTAAAGGCTATGAAAAATGTACTAAATGTATCTGTGTGGGCTGTGCTATACATTGTGCAAAGGATTTAAAAAAATATTTTGAAAACAAAGAATGTTTGATTGACGCGCATGCACAGACTCGCGCTCATTCAGTGAAGTTTAATGGAGACTCACTTGCTGTCAGGACGAGGCTTTATGTAAAGTGGAAATACTGGCGTGAATTTCTAACATTTACAGATAAGGATATAAATGTAAAAATGTCATTTCTGCGCTGAAGAAAACATGTCTGGAACACATTAAACAGCACACGCATCTGACACGACAAGCCACGTTAATACACTTACGAGTTCGAAGCGCTTAATATAAAACATTCTCATGTTTTGGACGACCTGGATCGTGCCCTTTTCCCACAGCAGCTCACTCTTTGACCGCTGCTGTTTTTCAGATGTGTTTTATTCATAGAAATGTGTTTTTCACCATTGTGAAGTGACTTCACTGCCGGGGTTATCCACAGTGACGTCACAGTCCCAACTAATCCATAATGAAATTCGTTGTCGATTATTCTAATTATCGATTTTATCGATTAGTTGTTGCAGCCCTGATTAACAGTGAAGAGTATGATCTACTCTGGATACAGAAGAAAATATATATTCCTGTGTAATATATAATGTCATGAAAATATTATTTCTGTCAGACAATCAGAGAAGCACAGACAAGTGCAGACGTGTTAATCGTTCACGAGCCTCATGAACAGTTGCTCTTAATGATTCATGGTTAATTGTACAGGTCTCATGTTTGTTAATGATGCCCTGCTCCTAAATACCCTGTCTCTCTGTCTTTGTCCTTTTCTCTCTCCTGCTTGCTCTCTCTCTGTCTGTCTGTCTCCTTTCTCAGGTGCCTTGGCCGGTTTGATAGACATTGCTGCTGACTGGATGAATGACCTGAAGGAGGGGGTGTGTCTGAGTGCCCTGTGGTTTAACCACGAGCAGTGCTGCTGGGGCTCCAACGAGACCACGTTTGCCGAGAGAGACAAGTGTCCACAGTGGAAAACGTGGGCCGAGCTCATCCTGGGCCAGGCCGAGGTGAAAACAATATAGAAAATAAATGTGTGGACAATCTGTTCACGGGTAGCTGCCAATAAATACATGTTTGTTAGTTAGATGTGTGTTTATCCACTGAGGAAGACCTGGAAGGATAAGAGGGGAAAAAATAAACTTGGTGTAATGAAGTAATGTCTTCACATGAAATTATACTTAGTAAATAATGCATTTTCTTCTGGTGTTAGGGCTGTGGCTGAAAAATGACACTTTACGCTGTTCCCTTAAAAGCATAAATACAAAAATAACATTTCACAAATCATTTTACTAACGGTTGGAATAGCTGGGCTATTTTAATCATCTCATCAATAATGTTTGGAGCTGGTTTACAGTGAACTGGAGCTATGATTTGGACTGGAAACAGTGCGTCCCTGTCGAATTCTGTCTGAATTCAAGAATATGGGCCATTTTGTGTAGATTCTTGACATATAATCCAAATGTATGCCATTTTGTTTACAGGTTGTAATACTGCAAAATGTGTGAAAGTCAGTCCATACTGGATTTTGCTGATGATTTTTGTGTTTGTTTTTTTTTCCATCAAAATCTTCGATGTAACTTGTGGAGTTTTTCGTGGAAAACTACTCGAATCAGTGAAATTGCAGTTGCATGAAATTGTTTTGCGCGGTCTTCCGCAGTGATGTTTGTTGGTAAATGAGACCTTTTAAAAAACAATTGAAAAAAACATTACCATAAATTAAGAAAATGTAACGATAGCATACATATTTAACTTAAAAATGAATGTTAGATTTTTCACCATGAATTATTTTATAAATATAATTATATAATATGGATAATATTCATTATATGAATAATAAATCGTGAATTTTTTTTATTTTTTTTTATACTTGTGTTGCATTGTCAGATAAGTTTTTACTTGTAGACCATTAACAGTATGTTTCACTCGCTCTGAGGATGTTGTAGTGTGCAGTGTGTATCTATGCATTCCTCTCTGACTAGTTCCTTAACTTTCAGAATGTCCCCAGAACTAAAATGACTAAAAATGAAAAATTTTCTTTTCTTTTTCTTCTCTATGAGTCTGATCTATATTCTGGTGTTTGGTGTGTTTCAGGGTCCTGGCTCCTACATTATGAACTACTTCATGTACACATACTGGGCTCTGACCTTTGCCTTCCTGGCGGTTATTCTGGTCAAAGTGTTTGCCCCGTACGCCTGTGGTTCTGGGATCCCTGAGGTATGTCTTCCACATGTGTCACAGACGGTCCGGTGGGTTTATGGTCTTTCCTCATTTTTCCTCAATTTGCAGCTTAGACTTTTCAGAGCCTTTAACACCTTCTCTCACTCCTTTTCTCTTCCTCATCATAATCGCTCTCTCGCTTTCAGATTAAGACAATTCTGAGCGGGTTTATAATCCGGGGCTACCTGGGCAAATGGACACTGATGATAAAGACCATTACTCTGGTGTTGGCCGTGGCATCAGGACTCAGTCTTGGGAAAGAAGGCCCGCTGGTACACGTGGCCTGCTGCTGCGGCAACATCTTCTCTTACCTCTTCCCCAAGTACAGCAAGAACGAGGCCAAGAAGCGAGAGGTAACATCCGATCATACAAACACTTCATCCTTGCATCTGTCACACACTCGTGATGTTTGCGAGCGGTGAAATATTTTTAGTATTGCTGTGAACACTGTGTGTGTGTGTGTGTGTGTGTGTGTGTGTGTGTGTGTTTGCACAGGTGCTGTCTGCAGCGTCAGCTGCGGGTGTGTCAGTAGCGTTTGGAGCTCCTATAGGAGGAGTTCTCTTCAGTCTCGAGGAGGCAAGATTAGCAGAGAACCTTTAACAGACTTTAAGAATGTAATGACTTAATATCACACATATGGGGCTTCTAAAATAAACGTTTCCTCTCTGTCTCAGGTGAGTTATTACTTCCCGCTGAAGACCCTGTGGCGATCTTTTTTCGCCGCCCTGGTGGCAGCGTTCGTGCTTCGCTCCATTAACCCATTTGGAAACAGCCGCTTGGTACTGTTCTATGTGGAGTACCACACACCCTGGTACCTGTTCGAGCTCTTCCCCTTCATCCTGCTCGGTGTATTTGGTGGTCTGTGGGGCGCCTTCTTCATCCGAGCCAACATCGCCTGGTGCCGCCGGCGCAAGTCCACGCGCTTTGGTAAGGGCCACTTGTCCCCTGACACGGTGCCAGTGTTCGTTTAGAGGAATAAACTGTAATTTAATAAGATTTGGGGATTTACTAACGCACAGCATATCAAACAACAACCGTGATGGATTTTTACAAGTTCTGTCTCAGGCTTTGAGAACATATCTTACCATTCAATATCAAATACTTAAACATCTGTACACAGCACTGAGACATTGTCATAGACAGTGATTGTTTTTATTGCTATTAAACTGCTCAAAGCAGTAGTATAAGCAGCTAAACATCATGCAGCTCCTATTAAGTTCATTACAACTGCCAGTATTATGACTTCCTATGATCTTCCTAGACCACTGACCAAAAGTCTTCAAAATCCTTTGCACTGTTTTATGTCTTATCTTTATAGAGGTCATTTGAATTGCTTGTGCATGGAATAAAAATGCTCACAGGACTCCCAAGTTTTACCTTTGGCTTTAACGAACACCTCTTGACAACACCATGGTAGCCTGTGGTTATTTACAGTCTAGAGCCTGTTCAGTGCTATGCTTTACAGCGGATCACTGTAATATTCTCCATTTCTGATTTTTCAGGTAAGTACCCAGTCCTGGAGGTGATCACGGTGGCAGTCATCACAGCTATCGTGGCTTTTCCCAACCCATACACGCGGCAGAACACGAGTCAGCTGATTAAGGAGCTGTTCACGGACTGTGGGCCGCTAGAGTCGTCGCAGCTGTGCCAGTATCGCAGCCAGATGAACGGGAGCCAGGCGTATTCAGAGGGTGCAGAGGCCACCACCACTCCTGGGGTTTACTCCGCCATGTGGCAGCTCAGCCTGGCGCTCATCTTTAAGATCATCATGACCATCTTCACCTTTGGTTTAAAGGTAAGAACGATGCATTCACCCTTGTAAACACTTTTATATTATATTATTTTATATTTATTCTTCCTTGCTTATTATTATCATTTGTTTGAGTATAACAAGCATCACTGTAATCGACCTGATCACATGCTATCTGATACTCCTTGCATATATCTGGTTGCATAAAAGAGCTTGTGTGTGTGTGTGTGTGTGTGTGTGTGTGTGTTCCTGTGACAGGTTCCCTCTGGTTTGTTCATTCCCAGCATGGCGATCGGGGCGATAGCGGGTCGTATTGTGGGCATTGCTGTGGAGCAGCTCGCTTACTACCACCATGACTGGTTCCTGTTTAAGGAGTGGTGTGAGGTGGGGGCAGATTGCATCACTCCAGGTCTCTATGCAATGGTAGGAGCTGCAGCTTGCTTGGGTAAGTGTGTGTGTGAGAGCTCAGGATATATTTTGTGTTAGATTTTCACACACAAACTTGAGCGGGAAAATATATTTGTTTAGTTCCCCAGCTTTAAGCTTTGCCTTAAAATATACATCAGACACCATACAATCAGATCAGCTGCTGTCTGTAGAGATAATTATGTAAATAAACTAAACATAGACAGTCTGAGATACTTTCACACACATCACATGAAACTGAAATCAATGAAATTAGAGGAAAATTACTGTAAATGAGTGTTTAATAAAAGAATAGCAACCAAGCTGATTTTTTTTTCTACAGCCTGCTTTATAATACTTGCTTTTAAAAATATAATTTTCATCCATAATTAATGAATGAAATTTCATTAGAACAATTTACAGTATGAAAACTATTAACTATTTTTGTCATTTTTTAAAAATATATTGTAAGGAAATAAAAACCTAAACCTTCGGGCTAAATGAGTCATGTCTTTGTAGTGATGATTATAGTGAGCATGTACTGTATAGTGAATAGGAAGCCACTTGGAGTTCAGCTCAGACGCGTGTTGGACGGATTAAATAAAGTTTATTCCCGTGTGAATACTGGATGATGTGTTTTAAATATGTAGTGTAAGAAATGTAAAATATAGCTAATTACCAGCATATAACTAATCTAAAATGATCAAGTTTACAATAAAAGTATGATATTGCACCAGACAGGATACAGCGATGAAGAACACTAACGTTAAACAATCATAACTAACGTTAATCTTCATAGTCGTGTTCATGTTTTTGTGCCGTGTGATGTCTCAGGCGGCGTAACGCGGATGACCGTGTCTCTGGTGGTCATTGTGTTTGAGCTGACTGGCGGGTTGGAGTACATTGTGCCCCTCATGGCTGCAGTGATGACCAGTAAGTGGGTGGGAGATGCGTTCGGGCGCGAGGGCATCTACGAGGCCCACATCCGCCTCAATGGCTACCCGTTCCTGGATGCGAAAGAGGAGTTCACACATACCACGACAGCGCGTGAGGTGATGCGGCCGCGGCGTAACGAGCCACCGTTAGCAGTGCTAACCCAGGACGACCTGACACTGGGAGAGCTGCAGACCATCATCAGTGATACGAGCTTCAACGGCTTTCCCGTCATCGTCTCCAAAGAGTCCCAGAGACTGGTGGGGTTCGCCCTGCGCAGGGACATCACTATAGCTATAGGTAAGACACACAACACCCATCACTGTAGCTATAGGAAACAACTAGACACATCACTATAGCTATAGGTAAGATATAGACACATCACTATAGCTATAGGTAAGATATAGACACATCACTATAGCTATAGGTAAGATATAGACACATCACTATAGCTAAAGGAAAGAACTAGACATCACTATAGCTATAGGTAAGATATAGACACATCACTATAGCTATAGGTAAGATATAGACACATCACTATAGCTATAGGTAAGATATAGACACATCACTATAGCTAAAGGAAAGAACTAGACACATCACTATAGCTAAAGGAAAGAACTAGACACATCACTATAGCTATAGGTAAGATATAGACACATCACTATAGCTATAGGTAAGATATAGACACATCACTATAGCTATAGGTAAGATGTAGACACATCACTATAGCTATAGGTAACATAAACTGCAACATTGCTGTAGCTTTAGGTCACACACACACAACACCCATCACTATAGCTATTGGTACAATATAGACACATCACTATAGCTATAGGTAACACACACACACACACACATATCACTATAGACTATAGAAGTCTTATTAACAGTAGCAGAATGAGTTAGCCTTTTACATTGGGTCTATTTAGTTATGCTTAAAACTGTAATCAGCCTAACATTTTCTGCGTTTTTGCCTACGTTAGTATGTCTCTGATGATTAACCTATATTTCTACTGGCACGGCAACTATTTTTTGTTTGCATGGTATTTTATCTATATGTGTCTCAGCACCTGTGTAAGATCTTGAGGTCTGGAGAATGCAGTACATGGACTGTGATATTAAGAAATGCAGGTCGATGCCAGTTTTAGAAAAATGTCACGATTATCATTTAAAAAGAAATTAAAGTATGATTGTAGTTGTTCTATATAATTATAAAAGATTTGATTACAGCACATTTCTAGGCTGCTTTAAAACCTAAGGCTGATTTTTTATTTTTATTTTTTTCCTTGTTTCTTTCCCCCTTGATCTGTCCTGCAGAGAACGCACGGAGAAAGCAGGAAGGTATCGTGCTAAACTCGCGTGTGTATTTCACGCAGCATGCCCCAACGCTTCCTGCTGACAGCCCGCGTCCTTTGAAGCTGCGCAGCATCCTGGACATGAGTCCCTTCACCGTCACAGACCACACGCCCATGGAGATCGTCGTGGACATTTTCCGCAAGCTTGGCCTGCGCCAGTGCCTTGTCACGCACAACGGGTGAGTCGCGGAAAAGAACCGGGGTCACAGACACGTCGTATAGTGTGGTGGTAATGCAAACAAGTCCCACAGCTTGGTTGGTAATTGATTTAGGTCTAAAAATGATGGAGTGCACTGTTAATTCTGACGTTTGGCTAACGAGGAGGTCAGCGAGCTGCCTCTGTAATACAGTTCTACCCCTCCAATGTCTTTAGCCTGTGTGTATAGTATTTTATTAGGATGTATAGAGCTGTAGGTTTTCAGTAACTTGGCTCATTCAGATGTCCAGTGGCATTATGTCCTTGAGTTATAATCTTGGAGACGTTTTACTCCTCAACTACTGGACATCTACTACAACTGGGATCAGTTGTCAGTAGTTCTAATGAAATTCCTCAAATAATTGGCAAGATATCTGAGATTATAACACAAATCTAGTCACTATTAGAAAACTACCAGAAAAGCAGCAAGGCTACATGAGCATCAGAATAGTTACTTAATAGTACTGAATGTAGGAGTTTGAGAATGTGCTACTGAACATCAGTACTAAATTTCACTCGTAGCTCATATTCTCGTAGGTCTATTCCCACTAACGAGGTGCTGGTGCTAGAACTGGAACCATTAAAGAACCAGCAATATCAGGGACTTCAGGAAGTGGTAACTCGTCCAAATTAGGTTACAAATTATTGTTGAAAGAATGGCAAAATAAATGTCGTAATGGTGAGTCAGTGGTCTGAGGAATAAATGACCAGCCATTTTTGCAATGCAAAACATATGCATGTCAACCAGTGTGTAATTGTTTACTATGTCGTGTATAGACATAACAGGATTTTACTTTTAATGATAAAATAAGTACAACTTGCACAGTCCTCCCCGATTGTTAGTTTTATCTCATTTATTAGCGAACACCCACATGTGGTTATATAATGTTCTGTTGCTCAAACCAGTGGAAACAAAAACTGGGTCACCGAATGAGCACCGGAAGCTTGTCATCAAACACAGTGGTGCTATCAGACAGCAAGGAGTCTTTATAAATTAAACAGATTAAACAGAGAATCCTAATTTGTCCTGTTCTGGGTTTTTTTTTTTTTTTCTGGTAGCTTTACATTTAAGAATCAGCAAACGGTCCTTAAGCACAAAATGACAGTGGAGGGATTGGAAATTTCACCAAACTGCACTTATTTGGTTAAAACGTGTTATATTTTTACCAACCGAGCATTTCCAAACTTGACTCAGCTAATTGACTCAGGTTTGGTTGAGGGACTTGTTGGTACAATGAGGCAGAATTTGCATGGTGCAAGAGAAACTACTGTAGATTTCACAGGTCATTACATACAGCTGCAGGTTTAGAAAAAGTCCAGCAGCTGTTTCTACTTTTTGCATTTCCCCTTTCTGTAGCTACTAACGGATACATCAGCAATCTGCAGACATCCACACACATTCACATGCTCACACTCTCGCTCTCTCTCTCTCACGCACACACACACACACACACACATACGCACACACATGTCTCTGCTCGTGGGTTCAGCTCTGCTCTTGGTCAAACCTGGTCCCTGCCTGTTTTGAAACCACAGTGTGTATGCACACACGCGCACACACACACACACACACACACGCACACACAAATGTCAGCAGCTCCATGGCACTAATTCAGTCATGTGACTTCCTACTCCTTCACTGTTTTAAGGAGCAGTTAAACATGGACCTTTTGAGAGCGTGCAGTGTGGTGTGGTTTGAAGGAGAAATGCAGAAGGCCACACAGTACAGTAAATGGTTTCCAGCCACAATTCGCAATAGCTTTTCACTGTCTTGACTCAGATCAGCTGCCCTATGCAATAGAGCGCCTCCTTGTGTCCACGTCATGCATTAGAGATCATGCAAGCTCTTGGAAAAGCTACGGTACACTTTGAAAACCTTATCAGATCACTTTGTGCGAGCATCTTGGGTAAACACATTAAATTTCTCATCAAGCATGCCAGTTTTCTTTTTAAAACAGTTCTTTTGTTCAATAATTTAAAGATTTTATAACCATTTGCCTTCATTTCTTTGCTAATCTTAAGTTGTTTGATTATTTGCTGTTCTGTGTTTGTTTATTTTCTGTTGATTTTCTAGTGTTGTGTTTTTCTTTTTTTAGTTTGTCTCTGTGTGAGTGTTTTGCTAAGTGACGGTCGCCACGGTGTGTGTTGCAGGATTGTATTGGGCATCATCACTAAGAAGAATATTTTAGAGCATCTGGAGGAGCTCAAGCAGCACACGGAGCCCCTGGTGATTAGCCCCGCCCATACCACGCCCACTTGAGCTTTTAGGCCCCGCCTCTTAGGAGGGATGCATGACACTTGAGTGGACAAAACAGAAAAGACAAAGTAGCGGGCAGTTCCCCGGAAAGTAGCTCTTCCTCCTCCCTACAGCCACTTTCCCAGAATACGATGTTGGTTTGGGAACATGATACTCGCAAGTATTACACAAGGTCACAGTGCAAAGACTAATACAGTGTTCCATTGTGGTTTAGTAGGAACATCTCTGATAATGTGAATGAAATTTTGGGGAACTGTCAGATAATTGAGAATACATCGATCAACCCTTGGTTGTAGAGTGTCACTGGTTTGACCTTGTGGTGTTTCTTCAGTGTAGGATTATTACTGCTAGAGTGATCAGTCTTTAATACACGACCAGAGCAGCGGAGTACAGCTAGTGGTGGGCGGTACATGGTTTCTATCTCAGCTCAGCAAAATGAACTAAAAACGCAACTTATTTGGCGAAAAATCTTGTGGGCTTCTCAATCTTGTGGGCGTTTCCTAATTGTTGGACATGATTGGACAGAATGCACTGCAAAATGTGACCTCATAGCAAGTTAAATATCTTGAATCTAGTCAAAT
Source organism: Cranoglanis bouderius (assembly GCA_023630585.1). NCBI lineage: Eukaryota > Metazoa > Chordata > Actinopteri > Siluriformes > Cranoglanididae > Cranoglanis > Cranoglanis bouderius. Next base: position 7,641,893 of record CM042568.1, read on the forward strand.
TTTTGTACTATTTCTTATTATAAGATTACACGAAACCAAATATAAGATTATTAAACCTATTTCTAGACATATTTGACTGTTTTTAAGCTTTACTTTTTTTTTGTTGTATTGGCAGATTAATTAGCTAATTTTAAGCATTCATTTCTAGAAAGAAGAAAAATGATCTGCCAATAGAATAAGAACATTTAAAGCTTAAAAATAGTACAAATCTGTCTAGGAATAGCCTTAATAATCTTGTATTTGGTTTATTGTAATCTTATAATAAGAAATAGTAGACACATTTGACTAGATTCAAGATATTGTATTAACAGTGTGTTGGTTACTCTGCCTTATACCACAGTGCTGTTGAATTCTCAAATCTGACTGTTGATTAATTTTCTATAACGACTATTCTGACAATAGTTCCGGCTACAGATCAGATAAACTTGTATTGTGATTTAAGAAATAAAATGTAAAAATGTATAGACATTGATAAAGTAAAGCTTGGAGACAGCTATTTAACATTTATGGAAGGAGTCTCTGTTGTCAGCACTGGTATCAGAACAGAGGTAAAACACTACGTTACACAGGAAAGTCTTCAGGACAGAGGAATTTCTCCATAACATGTTGATCAATAACTTTGAGAGTAAAAATAGAGACTGGTGAGGAGGAAGCTGTTTATAGGTGCTGTAACGTAAGTGATAACAGGAATGAACTTCTTTGGCACAACGTTAAATGTAACTATAAACTGATAAGTATGGCATGTTATTCTTTCATTTAAAAACGTGGTCATTGTCAAAATGCTGTGGTATAAGATGAATAAAACACTTCAGGACACGCCGTTATTAGAAAACAATCCGCTTTAGGGAGGTATCGGCTCGACGCCGACGGCCTGACACCCTGCAGTTGATCATTTTCTTATAAGCGCACACCCTGTCATGTTTTATTCCTAATGTAAAAGAGTGAGGCAGGAGCAGACTGTACTGTGTGTGGAATCGCTAACGTTAAACAGTTATAAAGGTGGGAAAGCAGCAACAATCCATGTCTTTCTTCCTGTTTAATCTAATTAACATTTATCCACATGACTGTTTAGTAGTTAGGTTGCTAGATCTTTACTGTTTTGTCTGTCAAGTAAGTAATGGTCATGTAGCTAGGTCGAATTTCTCAGAGAATATTCTCTGACACAATTGCTTTCAGGAATTTTTTTTTTTTTAAATAAACTGATTTGTTTGGGGTTTTAATCTAATGTCTTTTGTCAATTAAGAAATGCACACAGGATTGAGAAAAGCCACCTTTTTTTTCTGCAGTGATAGTCTTTCCATAAAATGTGTATGCTGAGATATAAAACTTTGAGACAATGCTAGATTTGGCTGTAGAGCCCACGGTTGTGTACTGTGTATGTGTACTCTTAAAGCACAAACATCTCAGATACATATCTGTCTAATTCATTATAACCTCCTTCTAAATCTGTTGTTTGTTTTTCTTCATTTTCTAAATTCCTCCTCTGGGGTCGGGGTCAGCATCCACTGGGCAACTGAAGTGTGATCCCACTCATAGCGCCGCCTCATAAAAGATTGGCGAGTAACAGGCTGTGTAGCTGAGCATTTCTTCTCTGCTTGCTTATTTTCCTTTTGTTTATGTACATCTGTATACCCCTCATTAGTACTAGTAGTAGTCAGTAGTAAGGTGATTTTGTTGCGTGGTGGTTTGTTCACGGCTGCATAGAATAGTTACTGTAGCAGCACCCATCCTCAAACCAACACGTCCTCCACTCAGTACACTTCAGTCCCTCCACTCCACCTCCCTCCACTCCACCTCTTGTCTGTGCCGATTCACCAACATTTCACGATCGTATTCATGCTCCTCCTGCTCTATGTGTACTAATTCCTCCACGTCCAGTCCAGTCTCTCGTACAGATCTAGCTACTTCCTGTCTGATTTACAAAGTGACCCCCGGGTTAAAATGCAGTGCAACATACATATGTGGTTTGTTTATTCGCAGCGTGCACTGTGCACCAGAGTTACTGAAGCTTGTTTAGGCTGCTTTCACACCAGGTGTTTTTCCTTTAGCCACCAGCACACGTTTTACATGTAATACTACAGGAAGCACTTATGATTTTAAAACTTTTTTTTTTTTTGTAAACTTTTAATTAAGATCTGTCTTAATTCTTTTATATCCCACAACCAGTCAGGCTACAACTTGGGAGGTAAATGAGAAAAACCAACAAGGACAGAGAGCCTGTAGGGAAAATAGTCTCATCACTAGCTCTGTTTCCATCCAAGTCACGAATTTAAAAAATTTAAAAATTGGAATATCGCATAAAACGTGCGTGTAAAGCACCTGTCTGCTATTTTTACTTTTCTGAGCCAGTTATCCAATCACATGATTTGTTGAGGCAAAGTCACATGATTTTTTTTTTTTGTTTTGACGCTCATCAAGGAATTTATTCAGTAAATGTGTTTCCATTGTAGTTTATGCGCATGTCTTCTTATCGAATAAAAAAAATATCCGCCTCAATTGAGCGCAAGTTTTTTTTAAAAAAATTTTAATGCGATATCCCAAAATTTGCATAAAAATATGTGGATTGAAACATAGCTACTGAGTGTATATAAAGTTAATGCCATTATAATAGTCATAATAATATCATTATTTTGACCGTGCTTATTCCAACTCCTTCACAAAGACTAAACCTTTAAAATAACGTAATGTTTATTTTTACATTATTGTTTATTTTTAAGTAAGGAATAAAACACACCGGAGCGTGCTGCTATATTAAAAGTGAGCTCTGTTACCACCCCAAAGTTGATTATTTTTCCAATAACAGTTCCACATAAAGTGTTTTATTCCTTTTACACCACAGCAATTTTCCAACAATTGGATTTTTCATTAATTAAAGAACATCCTCATACTTTTTATCCATTTATAGTTGCGTTTAATGTTGCGGAACATCTGTGAAGCAAGCTACAGTCATTCCCTCACCAGCCTCTCTTATATTTTCCCCCTCTCTCTTGAATTTGAAGACAAAAAAAAATCACAGATTGTCGTGTTCTGGAGAAACCGGCTGAAAGATTTTCCTGTCAGAACATTTTAAAGTTACTGTTAAAAGCCTCGACACTGGAGACTCCTCCTAAAAATGCAAAATAAGCATCTCCTCACAGAAAACTGGACAACTTTTTTTTTTTTTTTTTTTTTAAATCCATCCAAGTCCCTGCATCAGTTATTACACCAAGTAGAATATATTAGAACAAGTACATTCGTGTAAGCCTTGCAGTAGAAACCAGTGTCAGAGCTGCTGTTATAGAAAATGAGTCAACTCCTTCTGACTAAGAAGAAGAATCGAGTTTTAAACAGCAGTGCTAGTATAAATAATAATAGTAGTAGTTAGTAGTAATAATGCAGGCTAGACAGCTGGCACTAGCTCGGCCTGAGCCGCATTTTCACCCCAACGTCCAGCCAGAGATATTTCTCTCCTTAAAAACACCTAGTATACAAGCAGCCTAATGGAAGCAAAACATCCTTATGTAAAACCAGTAACTCTGTGTGTGTGTGTGTGTGTGTGTGTGTGTGTGTGTGTGTGTGTGTGTGTGTGTGTGTGTGTGTGTGTGTGTGTGTGTGTGTGTGTGTGTGTGTGCTATAGCATTGTCCAGTCACTGGGCATCTTAGCAGAGCTGTATGTGCACTTATCCAGCTCAGCATTGTTTTAGTAAATGTGGCCAAAAAAAGGGGGAGTCACTCTGGATTCAGACTGGTTCAGAAATGATTCAATGCTTTAGTTTCTCGCTCTCTTCCCTGTTACACCTCCACACGGACAGCTGTGGAACTCGAGCCTGTTTCATGATGCAATTCAAGAGCACATTTTATTTCCTTATTAATGAGACCTCAAACTTCGAATGTATTCGATTGCATTACATTTAATTACACTTAATACCAGAAATCACTAACAGTTTCGTATGTGCTTTTGAATTCAGATGAAGATGCTGACCAGTGTTGCTCACCTGTGTGTGTGTGTGTGTGTGTGTGTGTGTGTGTGTGTGTGTGTGTGTGTGTGTGTGTGTGTGTGTGTGTGTGTGTGTGTGTGTTTTTACATCAGTTTCTTGAGGCTGAAGTCACAAATGAGTGGTAGTGTGTTCACTGTGCGCTCTGTCCCTCGTGTTTCATTTCACCTCTCTGATTCTCTCTAGGTGCTGCAGGTCACTGATCATCACTTTAACGTCTTCCTCTCAGCCCGTGTGTGTGTGTGTGTGTGTGTGTTTGTTCACACGCAGACACTTGCTTCTTTCTGTTGGCACTGTTCTACCGCACCAGTGTTTGATTGGCTAGAAAAATCTGGTTGAGATGCGAAATTAATATAAACACATTGTTTTGATTTTCTCCCAGCTGCCAACAAAAAGACCCCCACTTTAGTGTTCCACACTTGCTTATTCTTATCCGTGCCTCATTCCTGATTTCCTCTTTTTCTTTCTTTCCTTTGTCTTTCCTTCTACGCAGGCGTCTCCTTGGTATTATCACAAAAAAAGATATCCTCCGTCACATGGCCCAGATGGCAAACCAAGATCCCGAGTCCATAATGTTCAACTAGTGCCCTCCTACACCAGACGCGAGGGAGAGGAGAGTGAAGAGGAGGTCCGATTACTGGACGATATGTCCCACTGACCCGTTTGTGTCCCACCCCCCCACCCCCCCCGACCACCACCCCCCAATCCCGCATGGCTCCTAACCGGGGACCGGCTGCACTGGTGGAATCTTCCGGATCTCCATCCAGGCCTTCAGGAAGAACAAGAAGAAGGAGAAGGACTTCCTTGGAAAAAAGGCTTGAAAGATGATCCAGAGCTTCAGCCACTGATGAAAATGCACTAATGCTAACATACTCACACATGGGCGTGCACTGATCCGGCTCAGGCACCACCGCTCGGTCTCACCTTGGTAGACCTCAGCGGGGTGAAAGGTCGTGATGAGCCGCACGAGTGCGAGGAGGGACCTTGACGATGAAACTCTGATCACGTACCGCTGTGACTCCTGCCACCTGAACCGCCCTGCCGCGTTCCCACTAAAGACTCCGCAATCATTGTTTACCTGTAACACATGAGCTTGAGAGAGAGAGAGAGAGTGTGTGTGCGTGTGTGTGTAAGTAAGTGGGTATGTGTTCGAATGTGTGTGTAAGAGAGAAAATGAAAAGTTCCCCTACATTCCAGTCAGGATGTCACTCTGTCTTTTGCTTGTTCCATTTGAGGCAAGACAAAAAAAACCCTCTCGTGTGTGTGTGTGTGTGAATGATGAAACTGTGACCCATCAAGTATTTATCATTGTGGTATGATCAAATGTACAAAAGGAAGTTTGACACCATCATGTGCAAAGCTGCCTAAAGTGATTTTCTTTAGTTTTTCTTATTTTAAGTTTCAGCACTACAAAATTGTCAGAGAAATAAGAGCATGAGGCCAGTTACATTTTCCTGACATGTCCATCGTACTGCAAACTTCTTTTTTTTTCTTTTTTTTTTGGTACTTATCTCTTTGTTTAGGTTTTTTTTTTTTTGCTTTCAGGACACTTATTGCTACGAATGCTAGATGTATTATAAATTGTATAATGTACCAAGTACGTCCTCTCAGTTTTAGTAAGAAATGTGACGTCTTCAAAAATGCTGCACTTGTTTTTGGAAGTCCTGTCACTTACCGGCTCGAGTCTCTCTCAGGCAGGCGTGTGTAACTGGAGCAGATATTAATGACGCACGCTTTCCTTTCATTATTATTTTGCACCTTGAAATATTAACGGTTTATAGTTTAACTGAATAAAAGTACGCCCCAGCTTTTACCTTTAATCAGATCATAGAAAGGTTCAACACTGAGGGTTTACACACTTCGACTTCAATAGACTTCATATTTGAAATCTCGGCAGCACTCATGTAGTCGTGGATATTTTTCTGGAGATTTTGAGAGCTGCTGTAGTTGGGGTGCGGGATGTGGCAGAAACGTGTGTGTGGTGGCCTGAGAAAACAATCCGGCGACTTGATCAAAGCATGACATTCGTAACCAAGTGTGTGAGGAAACAACATGTAGACATGGTCACGCAAACCGTTTTTACCACCGTGTTTATTAATCTGCCTCCTTACACAACATGGAGACAGGAAGGCAACCTGGGCAAGTAAACATGTGTGGTGAAATATATTTGTTTGTTTTGTTTTTTTACATTCGATGTGTCAAAGTATGATTCAGGCAGAAAAAGCAAGTTTGACCAAAACTTGGTTTTTGTTTTGGCTGTTTTCAGAATTCAGCCCCAGAGTCAGGTCTGACGGGTTTTCCCAGACCACCACATGTATAATCATGATATGCGGAACCCTTTTTTAAAAATTTTTTATTAGATAGCTTTCCAACAAAACGGTAATGGCACATGACCTGTGCAATAAAAAGGTGTCTACAGAAACACTGAGAAACACCGACAATGAGACAAAATGTACTATCGTGTACTAATGTCCAATCAGCTGCTTGCTATCGTGAGTACCGGTGTAGTCGGTTAGTAAAACAGCTCCCGATACCCACGATATCTCAGAAAAGTACACTGTGGTGTAACTAATCACGGTAATAATCACAGCCTGGAGTACTTAAGTGGCCACTTAACAGGAACGTTCTACAAGGAGGTGAAAACCCTGTCATTAAAGCTGATTTGTGGATCTGAAAGCTTCAGTACGAGGTCACAGCACAGCATATCATCGGTACTGATTATTTCTCTGTAACAGCACACCCTGCTGTGCTTTATTATTTATTTTTTTTTAATCAGAATCAAAGCACATTTGTAGATCTGAAAGCTCTTATTACCATTCTGGTTCAAGGACTGTTCTGGCAAAAAGAAGTCAATATTTAACGCCACAGTCTCAGTGCACGGGCAAATTTTCACTGGGTTTCGACGTCGTCACCGTCAAATTCGTCCTTTCTTCCTTCAGTGCTGCTTTATGTGTGTGTTTTTTTGTTTGTTGTTTATCTCTACTGAATTAACCATTTTTTAACAGTTCAGTTTTTGCATTCTGTCACCTCCATACTCTGGGGGAGCCTCTAAAATACTACTGATGATGTCCTCGCATTGATCTCTCGTCCTCTGCGTTTATAAGCTGTTACTCTCAGATCTCAACTGCAGTCTGTGTTTGTCAGGTTATGAAGGAAGAGGGGGAAAAAAAGGCTAAAATGACTTTATCCTCACAATGTTCTCTCTTTTTTTATTTATATTAGCACTAGATTTGTATATTACTGTAAATTTTAAGTACAATTACATATGATTGATGGTTTGATTGTACATTTAAAAGATGTAAGATTAAATTGTTTAAAATGGCTGGGGTTAAATCTCATGCGTGTTTATTGCAGTGTGATACAGGACCGTGAAGGTGAGTGCATGTATGACAGAACCATGTTGTTGTAAGGTTAATATTTAAAAAAAAAAAAAATACTGCATAGTCAATGATTTTAGGTGAATATAAGCTCATGCTGTAGTCCCTCAGGGTTTCATCTGAAGCCACACCCCTGAAAGATAAGAGGCGGAGCTTTCTGGTGAACAGGTTAGTAGAGACTCTTCCTTGTAATGGTTGGCTGGATGTTGGTGATCCACATCATTTTTTTTTTTCCTCCTGTTGTTTATTTTTTATTTATTTTTATTTTTTTCAGAGCCAGGGAAACTGCAGAGACCAGAGGGCAGATATTTCATTGGCCGCTGCTGAACAACAACAAATGTTCAGACTTAATACCACTGCCCCCACCTTTAAGACAGTTAAAGACAATAAAGACATCATTTGTTCACTAAGTGTCCAGTAATTTTCATATTTCAGATGCTTGGGTACATGAGGTACATGTAAAGAGGAAACCAACTTAAACTCGGTGTATAAAATGGATTTTTTTTTTTCTGGTACGAGGACCATCGTGAACATTCGGTTGTTACAGTAGTTACAGTTCGAGTGTCATTTCAGATATCTGTAGATCAGAACAGGCCACAGACCACATGTTTGATGGCTTTTCATTTTGCAGAAAATTGTTTATTTGTGAAAATATTATATGAAATGTGTCTGTGTGGCGTTTCTGTGGATGTTCTCCCCATGTTCTTGCAGGTTTCCTTCAGGTTCTCCTCATCCTAAAAAAAAACATGCTGGTAGGTGGACTGTTTCGGTCCCTCCAGGATTTTGCGATCGCAGAAATTAACGTCAAATCAAGCAAACTCTGCAATATTTGGAGAAGCTTGCAGTGCAGTTCCAGCATCAAAATCCCCTTTTTGTCTTTGACTCATTTTTATTTTAAAAACAAATAATAATGAAGTTTTATAAATGTGGTCTTTGATGAAAGTGGAGGTGATTTTTAAGCCTTTCTTTTAGCAGATGACTGATACACACAGTACATTTCTACCTCGTAACTATAATCTTTAATATTATCATCTGGTGCTTTGAGGCAGAACCGACGGCCCCTTACTGACCTCCTCAAATTGGTCTAACCATGATGCCTCATCTCCACACGGTGCAGCAGCATGGTCTCCCCAGGGTGAAATTATTCCTGTTTCCACACTGATGCCATTTCTGTTTTCTGTTAGGTCCCTGGATTTGAAACAAGTTACCACCTTTTTGTGCAATTATTTGTTTTTGACATGATTGTGATTTTTTTTTTTTTAAAAAATAAATAAAAAATGTACACAAAGTGCATGCATGCACGCACGCGCCTACGTGCGCGCGCACACACTGGAGGTCACACTTTTAAAAGTACAGCAGGGTTTCTCTTTTCATAAGTCACCGTTGGCTGTTAAAGCTATCCGACATCACCGTGTGAGTCACTGACCATCATTTGTCCTCGTAGCCTAAATTCGTGCAACCAGAATAGCAGTCGCACCGCAAGTGTAAAACCACCTTGCACTGTTTGTGGTGTTATTCTTGTCTCCACTACATCTGTTATTCAAAGTCAGTCCTGGGAGGCCTCAGTAGTTTACCTTCAGTAGTGCAGTCAAGTGTGAGCCAAAGCTAACCGAGCCTATTTACAGAGATGAACCATACACATGGGGCTGGATTTGCTCAGCAGGTCCCTAATGTCAATCGGGTGAAGCACTAAAATATTTCAGATATGCAAATCAGTCTATTATTTTTCTTCATATGAGGACAAATGAAATGAAAATATTTACTTCCTAATATTCCAACATATTATGCAGTATAACTAAAAAATAAAACTTGGTGGTTTCCCATTCGCAGCTAATTTGTTCACAGTTCACTTTAACTGATTGCAGACACGATATTACACCTGTAGAGGGCTCTGTGTGTATAGTATTGTGAAATGGCCTCCTCACCCAACATCAGTGTCTGACCTCACTAATGCTCCTGTAGCTGAATGAACACAAATCCCCACAGCCACGGTCCAAAATCTAGGAAAAACCTTCCCAAAAGAGTGGAAGTCATTATAACCGCAGGTTATAATAACTCTAACTCTAGAACGGGATGTTCAACAAGCACATATAGTTCTGATAGTCAGGTGTCCACAAACTTTTGGCCATATAGTGTACACCCTAATTAGCTAGGTTCTAATTCAAATTCTGTGGACCATAGTTAAAATAGCACCAAAGGCAAGAAACCACACACTCGGACCCGATGGTTACACAGCTGGAGCTTTTTATTTCCTTAGAAAGAAACTTGAGGGGAGAAATCCAAGATGCCCTCTCGTCCCTCTCCCAGTTTTCTTCACGGCTCGGTATTTCTTTTACGAGCAGTGAGGATTGAAATGCTTGAAGCCACATTGAAAGAGAAACTAATTTAGGGATTCAAGATTGCAAAATGTCAGTGCGTTTCCAAACACTTTAGGAAACATGCTGATGTTTCTAGTAATTTACAGACAAGGAATAAATAAATGGATAAATGTCTGAAATCGCAAACCTAAAAGCGAGACAAATGTAATGAAAACCACCAGAGAAGAGCATTTGAAGTTAAATAAAAACACACCTTTAGTACAGTAAAACCACTAATAATTATCATCTTAATAATAATAATAATAATAATAATATTATAAGGACTACAGTGGTGGTTCAACATAAAGATTAATTATTCCCCTATAAATACAGAAAGAGGACATTCTCTTCAGTGTCCTGCCCAGTGGATAACATTTAGAGAAAAAAACTCAGAACTCGACATGTATTTCTCATGCATTAAACATAAACCGAGTCATACCGAGTCTCACACTCTCATTAGTTTCAGTGACGAAGAATACTCCACACCTGAAATGCTTAGTTACATCATCATCATCATCAATCAGCAGATTATGAAATGCTCAATCTACAAATATATCCAAGAGCTCCTATAGATTGATCTGATTCTATATCCAAGATTAGCCCTAGTTTCTATCTAGAATAATAAATACAAAAACCCAGTATTTGATTGTGGTGATTCATTCTCAGGGTGTTCCAAAACTCTCCATACACAGGGGAAATTAACACTTTTTAGCAAAATGTCTTCCAAAATTTTTCATACTTAGATTACAGGTGCATCTCAATAAATTAGAATGTCGTGGAAAAGTTCATTTATTTCAGTAATTCAACTCAAATTGTGAAACTCGTTTATTAAATAAATTCAATGCACACAGACTGAAGTAGTTTAAGTCTTTGGTTCTTTTAATTGTGATGATTTTGGCTCACATTTAACAAAAACCCACCAATTCACTATCTCAACAAATTAGAATATGGTGACATGCCAATCAGCTAATCAACTCAAAACACCTGCAAAGGTTTCCTGAGCCTTCAAAATGGTCTCTCAGTTTGGTTCACTAGATAAGCCACAAACATTCATTGCCAAAGAAGCTGGCTGTTCACAGAGTGCTGTATCCAAGCATGTTAACAGAAAGTTGAGTGGAAGGAAAAAGTGTGGAAGAAAAAGATGCACAACCAACCGAGAGAACCACAGCCTTATGAGGACTGTCAAGCAAAATCGATTGAAGAATTTGAGTGAACTTCACAAGGACTGGACTGAGGCTGGGGTCAAGGCATCAAGAGCCACCACACACAGACGTGTCAAGGAATTTGGCTACAGTTGTCGTATTCCTCTTGTTAAGCCGCTCCTGAACCACAGACAACATCAGAGGCGTCTTACCTGGGCTAAGGAGAAGAAGAACTGGACTGTTCTGTCCAAAGTCCTCTTTTCAGATGAGAGCAAGTTTTGTATTTCATTTGGAAACCAAGGTCCTAGAGTCTGGAGGAAGGGTGGAGAAGCTCATAGCCCAAGTTGCTTGAAGTCCAGTGTTAAGTTTCCACAGTCTGTGATGATTTGGGGTGCAATGTCATCTGCTGGTGTTGGTCCATTGTGTTTTTTGAAAACCAAAGTCACTGCACCCGTTTACCAAGAAATTTTGGAGCACTTCATGCTTCCTTCTGCTGACCAGCTTTTTGAAGATGCTGATTTCATTTTCCAGCAGGATTTGGCACCTGCCCACACTGCCAAAAGCACCAAAAGTTGGTTAAATGACCATGGTGTTGGTGTGCTTGACTGGCCAGCAAACTCACCACACCTGAACCCCATAGAGAATCTATGGGGTATTGTCAAGAGGAAAATGAGAAACAAGAGACCAAAAAATGCAGATGAGCTGAAGGCCACTGTCAAAGAAACCTGGGCTTCCATACCACCTCAGCAGTGCCACAAACTGATCACCTCCATGCCACGCCGAATTGAGGGAGTAATTAACGCAAAAGGAGCCCCTACCAAGTATTGAGTACATGTACAGTAAATGAACATACTTTCCAGAAGGCCAACAATTCACTAAAAATGTTTTTTTATCGGTCTTATGAAGTATTCTAATTTGTTGAGATAGTGAATTGGTGGGTTTTTGTTAAATGTGAGCCAAAATCATCACAATTAAAAGAACCAAAGACTTAAACTACTTCAGTCTGTGTGCATTGAATTTATTTAATAAACGAGTTTCACAATTTGAGTTGAATTACTGAAATAAATGAACTTTTCCACGACATTCTAATTTATTGAGATGCACCTGTATATTCTATATATTTTTTCCCACCATATAGCCTTTGAGGATGCCTTTGACAAAAGAAGAACGAATTAATCATTCTCATGGCTGGATCGGGAAGCTTTCGCGAGGTTGTGTTGGACATTAATAGGAAACATGGCAAACACATCACACACACACACACACACGACACTGTTGCCAAACCTAGAAAGAAATTCAAAAAGACTGGAAGTGCTGCAAACCACCCGAGAAGTGAACATCCACTGAAGAAGGCATAACCCACACGGTGCTGGAAAACATTGTCCCCTATGTATGGAGACGTTTGGGACACCTTGTACATTCAACATGTATTGTCATGGGAAAACAAAACATAAAAGTTTGTGTTCTCTCAAGATGATCAATAGTGAACATGTAACAGTTTGAGTGTTTCATTCAGATTGGGACAAAACACCAAAATGTCAGAACACATTGATGTTTTTTTTTTTATTAGTGAAATGCATAGTGAGAGAATCGTCCTGTTTCTAGGACATTACACACGGCTTTCGTAGATGACTTGGCTTGTCAGGGGCGTTCCTGCTTCTCCTTCTGCCTCCATCTCCACTTTTATCTCCGGTTCTTCAGGCTCTGTCTCCACGCTTACCTCAGCTGAAGGAGTGGGACAGGCATCCATATCTGTGAGGGGCGGAGCTTCGATGTTGCGGCCTGCTTCATCAAGTGGTGGGTGAATGGAGACCTGAATGGCCATGTGTTGAGGCTGCTCGTGCAGTGAAGCGTCATCCGAGTCTGCCGTAGGAGATCCGCTTCTCTCTCTGTCTCTCGGTCGGTCTCTAATTGACAGAATGGTGAAAACATTACTGGCAGCAGCACGAGAAGTGCCTTCTTGACCTTCGGGCGCCTGCCGGACAAAGGTGTGCCTCATTTCCTCAACCCCCACCACCTCCAGGATCTCCTCCATGAAAGTACGGCAGTTCATGATCAGCGGCGGGAGAGGGATGCTGCGTGCCAGCTCCTCGATGTAACGTGCGAACTCCATAGTCTTAAACTGCGTGACTTTGGCCAGCTCCAGCGTTTTAGCTGACGTGATGATCGGGATGCGCTTCGCGATCTCAAACGCCTTCTGGAGCTTTTCCGCTCCCTCGGTGCGGAAAAACTCGTTGATGGCCTTCTCGGTCTTCTTCAAGTGGCTGCTCATCATGCAAAGCCGAGTCACGTTCAACCCCATGATGATGGTGAAAGTCACCAGACACACGACCACGAAGTACACGCCCATGTCTCCGTTGGTGAAGACCACACGCACGGTGACTGTACAGTTGGCCACGCCGTGAACGTTAGAAGCCATGCAAGTGTATTTGCCGCGGTCTGCGAAGGTGATGCTGGTGATGTTGAGGACTCCGTTCTCCAGAACCCACCATTTTCCCTCTGTAGGAATCACAATGAGAGCACATGGTTATGGGTATATTAAACTCTTGAAACCCCAGGATATATCAATCTAACAAGGATGAGTACATGTTTTCAAAATATTACTATCTTTAAAAAACTGAATATTGAATTAGGATTTCAGAATCCTAAAAAGGCATTAGGGTAGCATTATAGCATCTGTCTCACTGCTAATTTATGTAGTCTTATGAATTGTACTACTGTACCGTTATATGTTGCACCATGGTCTTGTATTCTGATGTATACTAGCTACATAAAGCAATGTCAATAAAAACCCACTTGACTTGAACATGCCACTATGCAGCATTTTTCAGTCCAGTATCACAGTGAATGTGGAAGTTTCCTCACTGCCTGTTTAAGTGGAGATTTTTTCCTTGTACAGCAGTTTGTCTCGGTGGTGGAGCTTTGCAAGGTAAGCAATACACGGGGTCAAAACTCAAGTTCGACTAAAATTTAATCGCAACTGCAAAGTGTAAAGTCCAAAGCAGGACTAGCTCTCTCGGAAAACGGTGCCATAACTGTTTGTGAAGAGATTTTGCTCCTCCTCATCTGACTGTGGCAGTACGGCAGGAGTCGTTTTACACAGCTGGTTAAACATTCCGCCTTGCAAGGATGTGAAAATAAATTGGGTTTAAATGTGGAGTAGGGCTGGGCAGTATGACGGTATATACCGTTACCGCGGAATAAAATGTCTACCGTTACAGATTTTTTTTATTCCTTGTACACCACGAAATGTAATTAAGTGGGCGTGGTTAACTTTGTGCGTAGCGCTCCTGCACGTGAGAACGATCGAGAAGCTGTACATAAGAGTAGTTGTGAGAGGAAAAACATGGAGAAAGATAAGCACGCTGGTGAAGAAGTCCCACAAACCAATCCTGAGCAGGAGGAGGAACTTGTTATGATAAGAGGCGCGACATCATTGGTATGGATGTGGTTTGGGTTTACAAAATCTGACAAAGAGCAGAAAAATGTTATTTGCAAACCGTGTCGCGCAAATGTTTCCGCTAGCAGCGATGGCACAAGTAACCTGTTTTATCATCTTAAAATTAAATGATGTAAAAGCATACGATTGATTTACAGTTCATTTACCAGAATGACTCATTTTTTACCTGATATATATCGTTACCATGAAATAAAACTACTCATTCCGTGAAATAGATTTTTGGTCATACCGCCCACCCCTAATGTGGAGTGTGATGGCTCATGCCAGCTGTGGCATGTTCAAAGTGTCACTCACTCAAGTGTGATTTCTAATGCCTAGATCACAGCACATCCACACACACTGCACACAAATCATTTTGCCAGGAATGGCCATCACAACACTTCAGTGAGATTACTGCATATTGTGTCCACAGGACTAACATTAAACTATAAATAATAAGTGATCAGATCGGTAAGTGGTCCATCCTATATTAAACATTGTCATCCTTTCTTTAAGCGACCTTGAGCTTTGGAAAGGTGCTATATAAATAAAACAACTACTTCTATTTCTTCTTTCTTGAATGGTCTTTTTAAATCTGAGCAAGTGATATCTAATTTATTCAGCCACATGCAAGCACTTGAGAGTGAGAGTTATTTTGGTTTAGTGTGAAAAAACAGTAACTACTGGGAGGTTAGTCAGCTATGCTAGCAGTGTAATTTAAGATTAACTTCTTTAGGCTTTAGATTAACTTCTCTTGGGGGAGAGGAGGGCCATTTTCAGGGAACTAGACTCTGGAAAACAAACTATCACACTTTATGCATTTTGGTTTACACAGGTTCACCTTTTGCTATACAAACACTTTTTTTAAATTAATTTTTTTAATATAAACACGGCGCTATTATCAATCAAATGTCCTCATATTAACACCATCAAAATCAGGATCAGCAGGTTTTTGAGAAGTGTTGTATAATAAACAGAGGATCATCTACATTAGGAAACAGTGTCACATTTATCTAAGGATACAGAACCATGACTAATTTAAGCTGCCACTTTTTCTTCCTTTTAACTTGAGTATCTAAAATAAGCACCGATCTTTATAAAGCACAGCTTGAGTTTACGGGGCTGCTTGCTCAGATGTTTTGTGTGCTCTGAACCCATAACGCTTTCCTTTTATAGCACGTAGCAGGCAGGGCGGCGTTAGTACTGACGGTAGAGTCCATTTAGCCCTGACCTGAAAACAAAAGCCTCAGCAAGTAGCTTTTCATTAATGCATTATGTGTTTGTGCTGAAACGCAGTACTTTTAATCTTCGTCACCACGCACCTGACGAGACCAAAATGTCTAAACTGCTGTATAACAGTGGGGGGGGGGGGGACCCAAACACTACACTATCCCAGTTATTCCTCCACTGCAAACTCTCCGAAAAATGGGTTACACAGCTGGTTCAGTGCATCACGAGTGTTATTTTATTACAGGACGAGTGCAGTCGGCTCTCACGTGATGTACGCTGTGTTCTGAGAAACATCTCTAAAGCAAGTTCAGAAGAACATAAGAACAACACACAGATCACGGAAAACTAACATCACCGCTATTCTGCACAAACCAAAGTTGCTTTTTTTGTAAAGGGCTGGGCTGTGAGCTTCATTTCTTACTTATAACTTAATAGCTCTGTTTACATCCTGAGAACAAGCATGAACATGTTGTCCTCACATTGTAAAGACACTTTAGCTGGCAAGAGGCCGAGGTGTTAAACCGCTTTGTTTTTAAATCTACATGTTGTACCACAGCACTGTTTATCTCACACCTGAAGGTGTTGATTCATTTTCTATACCAGCAGCTCTGACAGTAGTTCCAGCTCTAATTCCAACCACAACTTTATATTAATACACTCGTTATAATTACTGTTAATATAGTAACGACTCACTCAAAGGGACTTGATTGCTGGATGATCTACATAATCGAATGCAAAACAAACAAATAATCGAAAACATGTAATTTACATGCAAAGCAGGGGCACGTTTATCTCAGGTTATACAGAAAAATATTCTCATTTGTCTGGTGAAATTTTGTTTAAGGGTGTGTTTGTTTAACACTTAGGGAAGGAGTCTCCAGTCTGAGCGCTTTGTAAAAGCGGCACATTTTCCACCGACTGACTGGCAAAAATCCACACCGATAGTTTTTTCAGGTTGCATCCGTCGTGGGAGCAGCTGAGAAGGGTCCGCTGTCATTACAGTATGAGAGCGGCCTCTAGAGGCGAAATAAAAACTATCACTGGCAAATTTTCTTGTGTTATTTGGTACATTTTGATTAATTTTGGATGTCTCCATTTTTATTTGTTATTTGAAGTGTTACTTTTTGGTTCAGTTTGGATGCATCTTTGATTTCCTTGAATATTTATTAATAGTTAATATATAATGATACTTATTTAATTTTAAAAAGCACAGTACATTTTTATGGTACAGTCAGTACTGTTTATTTTTGTAATAAAATTCAGCAATATTTTACCTTGAGTGTTATGTTTTCATTCAGTATCAATTTTAAAAACTATCGGATGATTAATCGGTTGTCGGTAGGTACTGCCCAACTTGGTGATCGGTATCGGTAAAATCCACTAACGGTTGACTTCTAGTTGGTATCAAAACTCTGTTTTTTGTCTTATTAACTTCAAAAAGAGAGAAAAAGAAAGGCTGGTGAGTGATAACTAACTAACTTGTCTCGGATATTTCAAAATGTTAAATGTAACTATGAACAGCTAAAATTACGAATCTTGCTTTGCGTAATTAAATACAAAATTGTAACTGTTGGAAAATCACTGTGGTGTAAGAGGAGTAAAACACTTCAGGGCGTGTGGTTTTAGGAAAATAAATAATTCACTTCAGGGTGATAAAGTTGGACCGCATCACATCACTGTCTATCATGGATTATTTTCCTGCAGCAGCCAATAAACCACATTAGGATTGTGTGGAAAAATATATAAAAGATCAGCCTTATTCAAAACAAAGTATTAAGGAACTTGGCCTTTGACACACACAAGTTACATGACTCATAAAGCAGGGAAGACTGAGGCCATGTTCTTTATTAACACAATCAGCTTGTTTCATTTTTAGGATGTGGAAGTGGTTCAGCATTTTGTGTTTCGTGAGGAACACTTAGCCGAGAAAACAACCTACCGCTTGCCTCCGTGTCCAAAAGGTGTCCGTGGGAGTTGAACCACTGCACCTTGGGGAAAGGCTCTCCGGTGACATTGCAGTCGATCAGGATGCAGTTCCCCTCGTGGGCGATGATCTGACTCACCGTCGTGAGCACAACAGGCGTCTTAACCTCCTCCACCTCACCTGCTGTCTGTGTGCCGTTTATATCAGCCAGCGAAATCTCCGAGGCCACTGCAGTGCCCAAGCTGACAACACACACTAAATAAATCAAAACGGATCCGTCTACACCTTTCATTTTCACTGGCCTTGTGTGCCGAGATCAGATGTCACTCCACTCCAGTGTTCATGTTAAATTCAGAGGCTGAGAGAAAGGACGTCAGGAGGATGTCGATGATGAGGATGATGATGATGATGGGGCTGCAGATGCTCTGTTGTTCAGCAGTTCCTCTGCAAAACTGGAAAACACTGTGTTTAGTTCACTTGAGATATTTATAGTCCAGCATACCTTTTTAATGTACCTTATACAAACATAAAATACTTGAAAACCCTGCACCAAGAAAAAACAAACCTCTTCATTTTGCAATCTAAATCCAAGCAGTTATTAAATTATTCACACTTACAAACCTTTTTCACCCTGACTCCATTAGTGAGTTCTATAATGCTAGGTTAGCAATGCTAACTCGGCTAAGCTAGCTAACAGATAACCGAGCTCTTCACTATGACCAGCTCTAGTGGTGCTGTTGGGGTTTTTTTTCCCCCCCTCTCAGAGCGAATATTTTCACTCCACACAATAACAGTTGCATTCAAACTAACACGAGCTTAAACATGCAGAACAAAACAGAGATAGAGTTTAATGAATGAGGTTATATTTAGCTCGGGGTAGTCAGTCAGCTGATAAGACAAAAGGGGGAAAAAGCAGAAAACAGGATTTTGCTGCAGCTCGGTCGCAAGAAAACCGCTAGATTCACAAACACCGGTGTTTACACAGCGCGATTATGGTCTGAAAATAAACAACACATTAATATCATCGACCGATTTTAACAGACTGAAGTGTTAACACGATTATGAGGTGTAAATAAGACATGTTAATATTTTTAATATATAATATATATTTTTTGAAACATAGCGTGTTAATGAGGTGAGGCGAGTCTGTGCTAGCGTTCAGGCTCCGTATTTAACCCTAACGTCACAGACGTGCTGTTTAACCAAACTGCAAACACTTTACACCTTATTTCATACTTTATCACTGTTTTACTCACCGCATTACTTGTGTTTCTAAACAGTCAGAAATTTCGCTTTGTGTCCATCAGCAAATCTATCTTTCTTTCTCGCTCTCTCTCTCCGTGACACTCAGCAAGCAAGCAAGCTAACTTAGAGCTGCGTCCCAAACGGCTCCCTATTGGATATATTAGTGCACTAAATGGATCCTAGAAGCCATTATGTCATCCCCTACGTAGTGCACCGATATAGGAAGCGCACAGGCATTTAGAATTCAGCCTCCTGTAATGGTGCAGTGACAGTTTGTGTGGCTTGGCATTTCTTCTCCTTTCATCCATTTTCTTTTTTTCTTTCTTTTTTTTTTGTTGTTGTTGTTTGCACCATGAACCTTTTCATTTGTATCTCAGCTATAAGCGAACCGATAATCTAGTAGAGCTTCCTAAATCCATCTGTCTACCTAAATCTATCTAATTTATATAAACGAAATGTTGTAAATTTTTATCTTTATTATTTACTCAGATGTACGTACTAGTTTCCTCTCATTTACAGGAATCTGACCAGAGCTCACACATCATGTCACACATATATTTGATATATATATATATATATATATATATATATATATATATATATATATATATATATATATGAGCTGAGTACAATGTAAGATGTCTGTGTGTGTTTAAAGTTAATGAAGCACAGGGGAGCCCAACCCCATTCCTACACCTCTGCCACCCTATAGTTAGTTCACACACCTTATATTCGAATGTTCCTGAAGGCCTTGATTAACTGGATCAGGTGTGTTACTTCAGGGCAGGAACTAAAGCTCTGAAGTAGTCAGTATGTGCTCGTAAATGTCATAGTTCACAATATTATCATATATTATTTGGGGGGGGATTTCATACACCATCACTTATAGCACACTGTACATGTGCCTATTTATCTTCTGATTGCTTACCAACTTC